>CM024709.1:35895965-36572145 GCA_014182895.1 Angophora floribunda | reverse complement strand
ATCCAGTTGAGATGAAATGAGTTCTCTCTGTCTATGCACACCAATACATCATTCCAAAATCAAGCCACCACATGAATGCACTTTTAGAATATAGTGTTTCTTCCAAACAAAATCCTATGGGCACTACTGTTCTCGGATGTTTCTATTCATTCATAAGGGCTCATTAATAGAAGGAGTCACCTTTAGAGATTGCTTCATTCAAATAGCTGTACATGCCAATTAGAGTAAGCAAATCTAGTAATGCCCTGGTTTTGCAGATGAGTTATTCAATCTAACTTAAAATTTCTTTCAGCATGTTCTACCATCACGAGTCATAGAACATGGTGTAGATCCTGCTTACACAAACTCTCCAAGTCAAAATACAAGAGGCATACAACATATCTCTACCATCACGGGTGCCTCTTTCTTCTGAGAAGAGAACATCTTTAAGACTAATAAACAGAACACACCAACTCATCCCCATTCTCCTTCCCAAAGATCCACTCACCTACATCATCCAGTCTACTTAGTAGGCCTCATCAGAATGCCCTAAACCAGGTGAGCCCAGAGCGCTGAATACTCACCAGTAATCACAGTAGCTCCGAAAGCCAAAATTTCTCCCAAAAAAATAAAAGAGGGACTAAATCATCAGCTGGATTGCCATTGGCAGCGGCATTCCACGCCTTTGATGACGCAACCAGAAACACCCCAGGGCTAGGGAGAAATTACCTGCCTCGACAACTGGCCGCCCAATGAATCGCTGAAGAACCGCCAGACGGTGGCAAAGGGATCGACGGGGGTAGCCACTCCTCAGGCCAAAGAGAAGGGCATGGTGACGCAATTGAGTACGGAGATCGCGGGAGGGGAGCAAAGATGACCGAGAAATGGTCCCTCGTTGTCGAGAGAGAATGAGAAAGACAAAGGGACAATGAAGCCAAATTAGGAGAATTAGGGATTGGCTCTTTTTACTGAAAGACTTTTAGGGCTTGGGGTCTTGATTCTTAAGTTCCTATTCCTGGTTCTCGATTCAGGTTACCGTTCCTATAGGAACTGAACCGGAAGCTGAACTGGGAACCGGCGGTTCCTAAAAAATTGAACCAAGAACTTATTTGTCCCTTAGTAGAACCGGCAACGGTACACATAGGAGAATTGTTTTACTTTATCTTCATAAAAGTCCCAAGAGATAAATACTGACATTCTATTTTGTATAATTAACTATGTGATTGTATTTGCATTTGTGAAATTAATCATAATTTTGACTCCACTACTTTTAATTCAAGCTGTTTCTCAATAGACTAGCTCTTATTTGCAATCTCAACGTGCAACTCATGTAGAATCTCAAAAGTCAATTCACATATGAACAAATTCATGTCCAATGTCTATTTACAATGTCTTTCACACTAAGTGATTAAATAAACTAAACTAATCAAAAGAAAAATGAATATGCTGGACATTTTATATACAATAAAATGGTATAGCTAAAATTTTACAACTAAAAGGTACATTTTTTTATATGATCATTTCAGTATTTTTGCATGACTTCCATTTTGCTCTTCATCCATGGTACTATTTTAACGAGAAGCCCAGCCTTTTGCATATGGGATGAAAATAACATTACCTTTCCAACTCATCTTTTTACTCATGGGACAAAAATGACGCCTGCCGTCAATTCTTCCTACTCTCACTTTAAATTGTTCCGCGTCATCCTATATAGCTCATTGTGCGAAAATGCACAATGAACCATGTCAATCATGACCACAAATGACTCCTTCATTTATTACAAAAAAAGCAAAAAAATTGTAAGAAAGATTATAAACAAAGTCTATTAACAAGATTATAAATGAAACATGAGGTATTTTTTGGTGAGTTAACAATGATAATAGATGAAACTCATAACAGGTGTTAGCTTTGTTAACGGTTAAATAGTTGGGCTATTTTTATTACGTTTGAAAGGTTACATTATTTTTGCCATAGATGCGAAGGTTAGGCTTTATAGACGTTTGAAAGGTTTTGCTACTTTTGTCCCAAGTACAAAAGGGTTGGACTTATTTTCGTGATTCGGCCAAACTCAAGCTATTGATTTTGAAGGTGAAAAAGTTACACACCACATGAAGAAATCTTGAAGATAGGTAAGGTATCTTGATATTTTAAGGGGAGAATTGCCAAAAAAAAGTCCTAAACCTATTGCAGTTGTACCAATTAGAGTCCTAAACCTTTTTTTTTACCCGATTCAGTCTAAACCTTTGCGATCAGTACAGTTGAGTCCATCCGCCATTGGCCGGCCGGGACGCGTGGATCGCGGCGCCGGCGATAATATTTTTTATTATTTTTTTGATTTTTTTATTATTTTTCGAATTTTTTAAATTTTTCTGTTTTTTCTTTTCTTTTCTTTTTTTCCCCACCCCTCTCCCCCTCGGCGGTAGTGGCTGGCCAGCGCCGACGAGGCTGCCGGGCCACCGCGCGAGGGCCCTCGGCTCGCCGCGACCTCGCCTGGGGACTGGGGCCGCCGGCGGGTCGCGGCCCCCGCCGATCCGGGCGGGCGCCGCCGCGGGCCGGCCTCGCCCGATTTGCGGAGCCGCCGCCTCGATTTGGGCGAAGGTCGCCATGGCCTCGCCAGCCTGCGGGTGAGGCCGCCGCCCGCGCCGGCTGCCATGCATGGGCCATGGGGCCGGCCTCACCCGATCTGGGCGGCCGGCCGGCTGCGAGCGCGCTCCGCCCCCGATTTTGGCGCCGGCAGCGCGAGGCGGTTCCGCCCGAGATCTGGGCGGAGGCCGGCCACGGCGAGGCGGCTCCGCCCGAGATCTGGGCAAGGCCGGCCAGGCGAGGCGGCTCCGCCCCGTTTGGGCAAAGCCGGGGCCGCGGACCGCCGGCGCCCTGTGTCCGGGCAAGGTCGCTGGTGAGGGCTTCGCGGCCCTTGCGTGGTCGGCGGCCTTGTCGGCGCTGGCCAGCCACCGCCGCCGGCGGGGGAAGGGGTGGGGAAAAAAAAGAAAAGAAAAAAACAGAAAAATTAAAAATAATAATAAAATTCGAAAATAAAAAAAATAAAAAATTATTAAAATATTGTCGCCGGGCGCTAGCCGGCTGGCCCACGGTCGGCTCCCGATCGGCCAAATTTGGCCGGATGGACTTAACTAGCACAATCGCAAAAGGTTTAGGACTGAATCGGTAAAAAAAAAAGGTTTATGACTGAATTGACACAATTGTAATAGATTTAGGACTTTTTTTGGCAATTCTCCCATTTTAAGAGGGAAGTTTATAGGGAAATGACTAACGTGAGTAGATTACTTCTGTCGAAGATTTCTTCCTTTTTAATAATTACTCTTCCTTGATTCCTTTTAGGTGTTGAGATCTAATCTCTTCCCAAATTAATATGCTGTTCACCTATGAATATCCATGAAATCTTGTACAGCATTATGAAGCACAATAACAAAATTTCTAGTTCGGAGAAACTGACATGTGGAAATCTATGAACTTTCTGTATTACTTCTTGATTTCTTGTCCATACGTGAGATATATAAATATATATATGTATATATGTATATATATTTTTTGCTTGTGAAAGCTTGCTACACATTTGGTTTTAGGAATAACTATTCTATTCCCAGTCTATTCTGACGAAGCAATTATTCCTTCATTTTGTTCAAACATAGATTACAAATTGCTATTCTCTCACAATCAGGAATTGTAATCCTAGGGAGGCCAAGGAAAAGCTATTCATGTAGCCAAGACAGCTTCAATTTTCACATTTCAAAAAATGCTTTGCACTTTCAACAATTAATCTCTTTAAAGTACATCAAGGTTATTGTCGTCTGTTTATTATATTTATTATACTTTTTTAACCCAGTTATTTATGATTATGATTATATCAAATTGTAATCTATAGTTAAACTAAAATATATGATAAAATAATAAGCTGTGGAATATTAATATAACTAAATTATTGTCTTAATTACTTATAATTAGAAACTAAATAATTAATAATATTTCAAGTTACGATTAGTAAAATAATAAGTACATAATATATTAATATGACTAATATCACAATATTCAGCTTCTTGTAATTAGTTATTACTCCAATTGAAAATAAGAATATGTTATTTTTTTATTAATCTCTTAAGTAGGAAAATTGAGTAATATACACAAAAATTGATATGAAAATTACAGAGAAAAAAAAGTATATTTCTATTATAATTGACAAGTCAAAATTTTATTTTGCACTACGCAATTTGATTTAATTTCATGCAATGCACGCATGTCTTAACTAGTATGGTAATGAAGCTACAGTACTAGAAAGAAGAAGATTCCAAGTTGTAAAGTTTTTATTCTATATGAGCCATCACACCATAATTCTTTTTAAGATCTGAATGTTCATGGCCAAATTTCGAAATGGAAGTTGACATCCTTCACTTTGTTAGCCCTTATAAATATTGTTTATTAGTGTAAAAAGAAAATATCTTCACATTGCTACTCTCGAACGCAACAATGCATGTCAATAGCAATATAGACAAATGATATTCGATTATTTTAGTTGGATATAGTATTAATGAATATTGATTCTTGCTTATAGGGAACGGACAAGATTGGGGCAATTAATCTAGGCTCCATCTCCATCAATTGTCCTAAGAGAGATGACTATATTTATAGCGAAAAACAACTCAAGAAATTGACGAATCTAAGATTCCTTCACTTGGATGGGGGACATCATTCAAGATTCCTTCACTTGGACGGGGGACATCTTAGTGGAGATTTTGAGGACTCAATGAAAGAGCTAAGATGGCTTCGATGGCCATATTGTCCCATGAATTTTGAAGTAAAAAATTTTCACGTAAAGGAATTAGCTGTGCTCGGAATTGCCATGGGCCGAAATCAATGAGAGATGGGAAGGATGGAGCTTTTTCACGGTAAGAACTGCAGTCTTTTTTTCTCCCTTTTATGCTTTCTTTTGAATCATAATCACTCCAAACTCACCCCTTGACAATCATTTTTATTCATTTATTACCAGATCGCAGACAAGCTGAAATTTCTAGACCTTTCATATGCATCCTTGAAAAATACGGACTTCCTCTCAGCTTTTAAGAAGTTAGAGGTTCTCATCCTCAATGGTTGTTGGAGACTAAAGCAAATCGACGCTTCAATTGTTGTGGCAAAGAAACTGAAATTTCTGGACCTTTCAAGTTGTGTATCCTTGGAAAATACGGACTTTCTCTCAGCTTTTAAGAATTTAGAGGTTCTCATCCTCGGTTATTGTGGGGATCCAAGCAAATCGACGCTTCAATTGGAGACATGGAGGCCCTCCTTCGCTTGGGCTGTGCAATTGTGTAAGCCTCCCAGAGCTTCCAGCAGAAATAGGTAATTTAAAAGCCCTACAACAACTCCTTCTACGAAAGACTCTATCCCTTTCTACATTACCAAATAGCATAGGGTTTTGGAGAATCTAGAGATTCTAGATATTTCTCACGTGGTATAGAAGAATTACCCAACGGTATCGGGAGGCTGAGAAAGCTCCGAGAGTTATGTGCTTTCAATTGCAAAAATCTGAAAGGGATAATGGTAGAAAGCATGGGTGATCTTTCTTCCCTAAGACACCTTAATTTTCTTTGCTGCATTAAGCTCCAATCACTACCGGACCTTCCTTCCGGCATAATAGATTTGTACATCACCTGTCAAAGTCGCAAATTGCCTTTGCTTTGCCACTTAGCCCATCTCAAGGAACTACAAGTTTGGGACTGCAAAATTCTCGAGCACATCCAAGTGCTTCCACCAATGCTAATAAAGAAATCAGAATGCTCCCAATCGACGGACGTTGAAGGATCGGAATCACCACAATCCCTAAACACACCTTGCAAGTTGGAAATCTTGCATGTCAACAACCGTGAATTTATCACAATAGTGGATGTTTCACATTTTATCCATTTAAGGACATTATTCATGGGAGGTTGCAAGAATCTACTTGAAGTTCGAGGTCTTGACAAATCCACATATTTGGCAAGCTTATATGTCAAAGGATGCGACTCAATCGAGCGGTTGGACCTTCCAAAGTTTGGGTGTTTGAAGGAATTGGGTGCTTTTGACTGCAAAAATTTAGCCGAAATTGAAGGGCTCGATAAGTCGAAGTATTTGGAAAGGCTAGTTATTGAATGCTGCACTTCAATTGGAAGGTTATTCCTTCCAAAATTTGGGAGGTTGAAGAAATTAATAGCTATAGACTGCAAACACTTAGCTGAAATTGAAGGCCTCAATAGGTCGGAGTGTTTGGAAATGCTAGATATCGTAGGGTGCACTTCAATTAGAAGGCTACTCCTTCCAAAATCTGGGATGTTGAAGAAATTAATAGTTAGAGGCTGCAAAAACTTAGCTGAAATTCAATTCCTCGATAGGTCGAAGCTTTTGGAAAAATTGGATATCTGTAAGTGCACTTCAATTGGAAGGCTAGACCTTACAAAATTTGGGAGGTTGAAGAAATTATATGCTAGAGTTTGCAAAAACTTAGCTGAAATTCAAGGCCTTGATAAGTCGAAGTTTTTGGAAAAACTGGACATCTCTAGGTGCACTTCAATTGAAAAGCTGCTTCTTCCAAAATCCAAGAGTCTGAAGATATTAAAAGCTAAAAACTGCACAAACTTGGTCGAAATTCAAGGCCTCAATAGGTTGGAGTTTTTGGAAGAACTAAATATAATTGGATGCAAGTCACTCAAAATAATTCCAGAATTATTTGGAGCTCAGATTTATCAATATTGGAGATTACAGATGGCAAAACGATAGGATATAGATCAGACTATAAAGACGACTCGGATGAGTCAATATAATGGCAATGATCCATATTTTCTAATGAAGGCGTATAAAGGAGGTAAGTTACCTTTTCTCTTTTGAGATCTATGCCCAATTTTCATTTGTATCTCCTACTTGCAATATCTTTCAAAAATTTTTATCTTGTCATTATTATTTCCTAATTGATAGCGTTATCATTGTTTTCTTACTTGAATTCAAGGAATCTAGGGCAGATGTTCATCCAAGATAATGCGTGCTTTGGCAAAATGGTTCTGCTTATCATGCTGGTAATGGAAATGGTTCTTTGCACATTCATTTTGTGTTGTGAATATTGGCTTCTCTTAATTAATCTAGTCTACTCTAGGTAAATGTATAACAGAGGTCTTGATGGCAAGATCACTATCTCGGGACTTGAAGATGATATACTTTCACTACGTGTGTAACATCCTGAATTTCGACCCATTCTGAGATAAATGAAATAGTTATTTTATCAATGCACTGTTAATTATATTTACTCTAAGTTGGCCTCTCATGAGTTAACTAGCTATTCGGCAAGGCAGTAAAGAATCGATACGCGTATGACTAGTGAATTTAATTAGGGATAGGCCTTGGCATCGACCATGGATCAAAAGAGGAATAATACTACACTGCCATTTGTAAATTTGAATAGCGAATGGAAATAAATCGATTCGACAAAAATATAAGGTCGGATTGCGAGTGATTCCGCACGACTTCCATATTAATTGCAAAATGACGTTAAATCGATTTTCTTTTGCGCTTGTCGGTGTGGCAATTAACTTTGTCATGGCACGACCCTCGACAATCCATACTAAACTTATGGACTTTTCTTTTCTTTTTCCTTTTCTTTTTTTTTAAATTAGTGATGCGCATCAGTGTGTAGGAGCGCATCGTTTTTTATCTACAACGGCAAAACCCACCTGATCAAAATTCTAGTTTGCAACCGGGAAAAAAAAAGTTCGTAGAAAGCAATGAGATTTCGTAAAAGAAATGCCTAAACACTTACTAAGCAACCATATAAAAAAATTAACCTTTTTTTTTTTTTCAATGCGCTGCTTTTCTCTTTCATTTCTGGAGTTTTTTTTTTTCTTTTTGTTCATTTTGAGAATTTTTGCGATTTTACTTTCTGGATAATCTGTGGAGCAATTAATCGAAAGTTCATCCAATGCAAAAAATGAATGAACATAAGATCGACGATAACGTATTATTGCGACCGGCGAAGGAGGGTCGCCGGTTCGCCGGCGCTTGCTTCCGTTTCGGCTTCAAGTTCCGATGAACCGGAGAAGGATTCGCCGGCCGTGGTCGCGGAGGATGGCGTGAGTGGAATCCGGCGAAGGATTCGCCGGCCGGCGTCACAGGGGACTGCGGAGGCGGGTGGATGCTTCGTCGCTTCAATCGGCGGAGGCTGCGGACGGTCACTCCTGGGTAATTGCTTCGCATCGAGAAAGCTCTCTCTTTTTCTCTATTCAGTGTGTGAAGTGCTTGAAAGTCTTGAATGAAAACATGATGTCGAACTGAGGAGTTGGTGTTTTACAGAAAAATCCAAGAGTGAATGAAGGTGATACGAGTGGAAATCTAGATTCTGTTCTAGTTTATGCAGTAGTGATTGTACTTGGTATTACGATTATATTAAGGTTGTTTATGTGCACTGATATTTGTTTCAGCGGAATCTAACTTTGTTTGGTCATGAGGAAAGTAAAACGCGAAGAAACTCAGGATGTTATCATCATCCTTAAAAAGAAATGGATAGTTAAGGTAGAGCAATTTGGGGGTAGTCTTCTTAGAAATAGCTTTAAACTTTACATGATGGAAGAACTTTCCTGCTGATAATTTTAAATGCTTGAGTTGACTTTTGAGAGTCACCATAAGCTGAGCAACATGATGCCTTATGCTTCGAAGCCAACCTGTAATTTTCATACCATCTTTCAGTAAAAGCCTCTAGAAATCTATGTAGTTCCGATGTTGAAAGTTGTGAGGCAAATTTGTTGCAAAATTTTAAACACCTTCGCATGATTCACACGTCATTTTTGTTCTTGACTGTTTTGAGGCCAGCTTAGTTTTGGAAAAGGCCTTTAGTTTCCATTTTCATAGAAACTGTTTTGGATTTTTTTTTTTTTGACAAAATATTTGTTAGGTCAAACTTGTGAGAGTATGCTCGGGTTACATCACATTCAGAAAACAGGCTTAGTTATCCCAAATCTCCATGTTTGCATGTGGAATGAGAATGCTAAAAAGTCATCTTCAGTTTGTGATTCTGATTTTGAGAATATTTTTCCTTTTATTCATCAAGTGCTTTCAGAGTGTTACCAAACGCATTTTCTGTTCTGTTTTAATTCTCAAATTGAAGTGAGAACGGGCTTTTGAGAATCTTTATCAGCCGAATGCCTCCTTAGATTAACTTCATCTCTCTCCATCTGCAGAAAAATTAACTTCATCAAGTTGCTCAACAGGCTTTGAACATTGAAGATTTACTTCATGTCATCCAGACATCATTATCAGTCATGCATACGCAGTGGGCTGATGCCATTAACATATTTCATGAGAAGTTTGATTTGCTGTCAAGCCTTGTTAGTGACCATGGCAAGTGGTACTGTTAATAAAGAGCGGTAGATGGCGTTTCATTTTCCTTAATTCAACTGTTTCCATTTGCTTATCTAGGTCTTGACTCTTCTTCTCAGGAGGAATTTTTAGTCTTCTCGGTGGTGCTCAGACCAGTCTTGCAGTCCATCAGTTTCTTGTTGATTCTCTGGGTGAAGTGGTATGGCTGATTTTTCAAGTTCTGATGATGCTATAGGACTGGCTTTTTTGGTTGGCTTTTATAATCTTAGTCTGCTAGTTTGTTTGGTGATAGGGTATGAAGCGTGTACCGAAAGTTGTTTGTGGTGCCGGAAAAGAACTTCAACTGGTTGTCCTCAATCATCTGCAGGTGCACATTATTATCTTTGCATCTCTTCCGTTAGGCAACAGAAATCTTTGAATTATGCAACACTTAAAAGAAGGCAGGCAAAGGCTTTGAACTCCTAATCTTGGGTTTGGCTCACAAACTCAATATCCCCAATGATCATTTCGCCCTTTAAACCGATAACAAACTGCTACCAAATCTTCCTTTTTCCTTCACATTTCACCCAAATGCTTACACATAGAGCACCAATATGTGAGAATCAAATTCCATTAATTGGGAGCGAAGTTTTGTGGTAAATGTGAACCAAATTGGAATAAGATTCTTACAAATGAGAATCTCAGGAAACGGAATTTGATTTTCATAGAATGGTGTCGCGTGTGAAAGCATTTGGGGAAAATGTTGATCATCTCTGTCTTCTTTCTGACTTTGCTCCCAAGCTTGTACATCAAATTATCGGCTTGTCTAAGGCGGTTTGGTTCTTGCCGAAACATGCCATCCGGTTTTTTTAGTTGTTGGAATGCCTAATTAGGAGGATCAATTTCTAAGAAGTCTTGAAGCCTGCACCTTTGTCTCATGTGGTGCCTTAGGAAAGAAAGCAGCAAAATGTGGGGTTTGGAATCTTTGGTTGCCTCTGCATTGTACCTTTTAACTGGCTTTGAGCATCGTGTTCTGATTCTGTTATACTCTTCTAATGTTTCATTTTTATTTGTTTTCCTTTTTGTTTTGTTCTCATTTATACCGATGTACTGGAACTTTTTCTTTCAACAAAATCCTTTATTATCTAGAGAAAATATATTGCCAGTTTATTCCCATGCCAGATCTCTCTCCATTTCTGTGGGCATTTTTGTGTGCTGTGAACATGTACTTCGGCGTGCACATGCATGCGATCATGTGCTTGCACAGGTGTGCACACGTGCACATGCACACAATAGGGCCATTGTTAATTAGATTGGATTCTGTGCTTCTCCTGGGCACAGTGACTCTCATGTACATGCTACATATTCTTCTTGATTACTACTATAGCGAAAATGATATTTCCAGTTACATTCTTTAAGGTTATAGACTCTCCTGTTTTCTTTTTTTGATGAGTAAGTCTATTAAAGAGCACCAAGAGCAGGGGGATGCCTCCGATTTACAAATTTCCACCCATAAGCTCATATTTACCTTAAAAATTAAAAAAGACTTGATGTCCAAAGAACTGACACCATAATGTGAAAAAATAAGGTGGAAAGCCAAATATCTTTTACAATACCTATAGAACTTTCCTCATTTCTAAAAGCGTGCCTATTTCTTTCTTACTGAGGCTTATGAACTCTCTTCAACTCCATGCTACTGTGATCAATGCTTTTGGGCTCCTTTCTCCTTTTGTCTAATCAAAATCTGCATTCATGACTGTGCAGAATTTTGTGGAACAATTGCCAAGTGATAAAGAGATTGAGCTATGAAAGATGCGGTATACTATTTAAATGTTATAATACTCTGCCTCTCTCATAAGCTGGGACTTCCGCCTTAGATTGAAGTGTAAACATTTGATAATTGGGGAGGTAAACAGGTAATAGGACTCTAGAGATGCAGTTTGATATTTAAATGTTGTAAAGAAGTTATCCTTCCCCAAGCTGTTGGATAGAAATGCAGTTTGATATTTGAATGTTGTAAAGAAGTTACCCTTCCCGAGCTAACAGCAGAAGGGCCAGTGCTTTGTCTCCTTGAATATACTAGCATTTCCTGTCAATATTGTGCTTATAGCCCCAACTATCACATAAATGGCCTCTCTCTCTCTCTCTCTCTCTCTCTCTCTCTCTCTCTCTCTCGCGCGCGCGCACAAAGAGCAACTTTGGGGGAGGACTTGATAATTTCACATGAACATTCCAAACTTCTAATCTGCTTGCATGAATTGGATAGCAGACTAGGCTTCATTTCTTTATTGAATTTTCCAGTGTGACTTCTATTTGTCAGAGACTCTAGAGTATGTTGTTTAGTTCAAGCACAGTTTGCAGAAAACAAACATGGCTTGTAATGACCATTTACTTTGTAAAACATTTTCTTTTGTAAACTTCAACTTCGATGGTTCCGGCAAGTAACGTATGTGGTCAATGCTTTTTTTATCCCTCATGAGTGTGTGTCAGTTTTCTGAAGAGATGATATTTGACTTGTGGGTTAATTAATTGAAGTATTGTTATTTACTTGGCAGCCTGCTGTAGAAATTATTGCCTTTAGAATGGGTGAGCTCAGTGGGCCTTTCAAGATGGCGTTCTCATTATCTGGGTCTTGTTTTGGATGAGATACTGGTGGATAATGCAGTAGAAAAGGCTGGAATGCTGCTTGTACATGTTGAGCGATTCATAAAGGTGCTCTCATCTGTTGTGAAGCCGGTATGCCTGTTACAATCTTTCTTGTGATTTCTCTTCCTTTCTTGATATCTTCTGTTTGCAACTATTGTAATATCTTTCCTGTCTCTCATCTTGCATGGTATCATGTCTTTAGTGACACTAAATTACTAAATTTTAGGCATGAAGTTGAACAATTTGTGGATAAGACATGGTATCGGTTACTTAGAATAACATATAGATGTGAGTCAAATAGCCTTTAATTATTTGAAAAATGAGCTTGTTATCAACATTGTAAAGGAGTCATTGTTAGACGGTTTACACATGACTTGAACCAGTTCAACGAAGGTCCATTTAGTACCCGTTAAGGTCATTACGGAATACTGACAATAACAAATTGTTGTTTTGTTGATATCATCATGCTTTTGAAGGAGCAAAAAGAGAGATTGCATGAATTTTTTGTATCTTTGCTTCCCATGCCTTGCACAACTTGGGGTTTGTACCTTTTCAATTCTCACATGCTACCCTGAAGAAATGCGATGTTACTTGTTCCAAAATGAAAAAAAAAATACAGTGTGACCGCTAAAATCTAGAGCAAGATCAGAATATTGGTAGGATCCTATAGAATTCTCGAGCCTGTGGCATGCTTGTGGTGTTTGCCTTAGGGATTGAAGGCATTTTGTATTGGTTAATAATGTGCATGTTGCTGAAGCTTTTGCTTTCCTCTCTCTTTCAATTTGCAAATTTCTTCGGCTAGCTTCTGGAAAGTATAAAGCAATTGATGTCAGAGCCAAGCGATCACCTTTTAACATACAACAGGTTTGTCTAACTTTTTCTTGAAGTTTTCACATGATCAAGATCCTGCTATGCATCTTTACCAAAAAAAAAAAAAGATCCTGCTATGCATCTTCTGGACCTTTCTGAGGCTGATGAAGAAACTGATATTGATCCTTGAGTGATTTTGTCTAACTTGTTCTAGTTCCGAATTATACGTCCTTTACAATCTGGCAGCTGGAACCCCAGAATCTTTAGTTGTTAGTTCATACTTGATGGAGGTGCCAAGTGGAATGTTTGGCATCGCCAGGTATAAAATGCCGCCAGCAGAAATTCCTTGTGTATTTATATCTTGAAAGTTAAACTTTTTCCTGTCATTTCAGTTCACATATACCTTTACTTGGGCTGCATTATGACATGTCATTATTGTTGATACAATGGCTAAACATTGACTAATAAATTTTTTTCGCTTGTGAACTATCTGTGAATTTTGCTCCTCCTTGGTTTTCTTAATGAATTTAATTCAGCCAATAAGAAAAGGTTAACCTGACCCTAGTTATAGAATCATTTGCATCATCAGACATGAAGTGAGACTGGATTCATAATTAGACATAAGATGACCAAATAATTCCAAGGGTGGTGGGTCATCTCTTCATCCTTTGTACCTGAAATTTGTTGAGGCATTGGCTTGGATACTACAAGGTGTGGTCAGCTTAGTATTGCCTTCATGAACTCTAGCGGCTAATTTTGTTGGCCTTTGCGAGGTTGTGCAATCCATTTATGTAGCAGAGAATTACAATATAAGGGTGTAATGGAAATTGGTCATGCTTTAATTGTCAGAATGATATGCCGTCAAGCCTAGTATTGTTCTCATGTGCTCTGGTGGCTGACTCATGCTTTGAGGCAATGTGACCAAATTAGTTGCCAAAACTGAGGATATGAAATTGTAAATGACTCCTGGTTTGGGGGTTACTTCTTTATTTCAGGTCATCTTGCTATCATCTTCACCTATATTCATTTTTGAATTGACGGACACCCACCAAAGTACGAAAGCTAGGTCTTTCCCACAATAATACCTACAGGTTCTCCCAATTCTCTTCCATGACTGGAACTGGGAATACTAAAGAGCCCTTCCACTAGATGAGGTTGACTCGAGTTAGAGTGGTTTGCTGGGCTTCAGCTGTGGTTATTGTTGGTCCAGCACTATTTTAAGTAACCCCATGGTAACAAGGGTTGAAATTGACCGGTTGATTGGCGTTTCTTGGATTGGAAGGTCTCGCATTCGAAATATCAAATGCAATTCCTTGCGCTTTTCTACCTTGATCTGTCTCGTCAGGTCAGTGAGATGTCTTACCTTCATTGTTGTCTCAGAGAAACAATGCAGAGGGTCAGAGAATTACTGCAGTTTTGAGGATTGGGGGGGACACCGAATATTTGGGAAGGACACTTGTCTAGGAATTTCAACAGATGGAATGCAGGTCCCATTGTTAGTGCAAACCTTATATATATTTTATATTCCATGCGCTGTTTTACACAAGCTTGTTTTGGAGAAATTGCAATTAAAAGTTTCAAGGAACGAAAAAACAAGAAGAGAAGGCCAGGAAAACAAATATAACTAGAGAAAATGGGGAGAAGCTTTGCTATTGATTGGTAACAAACACTTAGTGATCCGTCCAAAGTGTGGATGAGGATAAGTATAGACACCAATGACGTTCGCCGCTTGACTAGAGAATGATTATGTACATTCAAATCAAATCCATTATCCAATCATCCCAAATTGAAAAAGAAATGGCACACTGAAAGGGGGTGGATTTTGGGTGGCGATGGCAAGTGACTTGGTCGAGTATTTTTATCTGAGTGTGTGGAGCTTGGGTGGTGGTGGCTAATGGCTCTATCGAGCTCGAGCTGGTTTATTGTGTTAACACTTGAGCAAGCCGTAAATATGTTTATCGTAAGATGCCAATCCAAGTAACTCCTTAACATACTTTTCTAATTTAAAGTGAATGAGTATGTTATCACATTGCTTTTTCCCAGTCGCATTTCAATAATTAATCCACCGCTCCTACATGGCCCAAAGGGGGCACTTCGGCCGTTGTTTGATGAGCCTATATAGTTGTGAAATCCGGCCTGGCCCAGTTGAACCCCTGGCGGGCTATTACGAAATCACATAGGTTTTCTCATGATGAACGAGCACGGTGAGCAAGTTAAGCCCGACAGATAGCCCAGTCAGGCCCCGCTTGGCCTGCCCATTAATCAAATAACCCATTTGACCACGAGGACACAAAGATCTTGTACACAGTATTGTAATTGGATTCCCATTCATAGAATTGAGTATGACACAATCAAACCATCCACTAAGCCTGATGCAGCCAACAAAATCATGCAAGATGACTACCAAGGTGAAGATTGACTTTGAAACTCAATTAAGGATAAAGATTCTTCTTGAAGTTTAATCACTAAAATTGTCAATTAGGATTTGAGTATTATTAGGATTTTACGAAGTTTCCTTCTTCTTCTTGGTTTTTTTTTTTTTTTTAAAGTTTGAGTAGTAGAATCTTCTGTATCCTCCAATTATGTTTCTTGTTTAGAGGTTTTCCATTTCGACTAGGAGCAGAACTTTTAGAGAGTCTAAAATTATAGTTGTAAATTTTTACATTTCAACAGAGATGATAATTCATTGAACTTGGCAAGTGCTTGCTTTGTAGGTTCATGCACGTTTCCTCTCGATGGCCTACAATAGTTTCCGTAGAGATCGTGCAAATTATTCGATGGACAGCCCAACTTCAGAAGACAACAACTACAAGGTCGTCGAAATTGTCATATTAGTATTATTATTATTATTATTATTGGGTTCCAGCTAGATAGATGGCCGGTGAACTTTGATTTTATGCGACTTTTATTGTCAGGAGTTGGTGAGACTTTTGCTCTTATTTTAGGGGAAGATTTTTTTAAATGTGTCTTCGGTGGAAGGCAACTACAAGGTCATCGAAATTGTCATTATTTATTTATTTATTTATTTATTATTATTATTATTATTATTATTATTATTATTATTATTATTGGGTTCCAGCTAGATAGATAGCCAATGAACTTTGGTTATTATCAGGAGTTGGCGGAACTTTTGATTTTATGCGACTTTTATTATCAGGAGTTGGTGAAACTTTTGCTCTTATTTTAGGGGGAGTTTTTTAAGGGTGTCTTCTGTGGAAGACAACTACAAGGTCGCCAAAATTGTCATTTATTATTATTATTATTCTAATTAGGTTCTAGCTAGATAAACAGCTGGTGAACTTTGGTTTTATGCGACTTTTATTCTTTTGCTCTTATTTTAGGGGGAGATTTTATTAAGGGTGTGTCTTCCGTGCAAGATAACCGCAAGGTCATCAAAATTGTCATTTATTGTTCTTATTATTCTAATTAATTTCCAGCTAGATAAATGGCTGGTGAGCTTTGGTTTTATGCGAATTTTATTATCAGGAATTGGTGAAATTTTTGCTCTTATTTTTGGGGGGGATTTTTTTGAAGGGTGTCTTCGGTGGAAGATGTGACGGGATGGGATTCATATGGCCGTAAATCATACGTCATCAGTGACGTCTTCCCTTCATAAGGAGCAGCCCCTTGACCCATGCTTGCTATCTACCCTTGGCCTTTTCTTTAATTAATTTATAAGTGTTGATTTTCAAAAAAATCAGATTGAAGATTGAAAATAATAAACTTTCCTTATTTGAATATTAAGCGTGCTGCAGATGATTATTTACAAATTCCAATCTAACCAATATGTTTTTGTCATGGACTCATGGACATTAGCACTTGGAGCATGTGAACATTTCTCTTCAGTTTTCTTTCCCTTTTTATTAAAAGAAAATGGCATATCGTTATTTTAATCAAGGGGCAGGAATTCTCTAGAAAGACATTAAAATATTTCACCGATGAAAAAGGTTTCTTCAGAGTAGTGGTCAGATATTCCTTGAGGCATGATACATGTACAAATATATCTCTATATACACACATAAATCATATAACTTAACGGTTTAAAAGTTTTACAAAATGATTAGATGCTGAAGATTGTGTAAGATACTCCTATTAGCAATCTTCCTGCTAAAAATTGCCACCATCTTTAGACAGTGCTGAAACAAATCAATAGTAGCTGTTTCAACTACTGCCCTAAAAAAAGACTTCCTTCGGCAGCCAACAAATTAGACAGAAACTTCGTTTATGCTGATCCCTGTCAAATGAGCTGTAAGAAAGGCACTCCTTTTTACATTATTCTAAAGTCAATTTGCCAACTTGTATAATGCAGTTGTTTACTTACTTTTTGTCTATATGTATGCTTCGCATCAAGGCATCTTCAAGCGGCATCTTCTTTCCTCCTGTAGAAACACATCGTACATACCGCAACCGAAAGGAGTAGTGATTACTTGACTCCATATCAACAAAGTGGCCGGCAAATATTTATTAACTGGAACTCAGCTTTGTTCAAGCACGCACCGGAGAGTGTTCTGTGTTGGTAATCCAAATTCCATAGCGATAAGGACATTAAAAAAAACATAGAAGCCAAAAATGATTAGCAGAAAACTGAATTTCATGTTATAATACTCTATTGTTTTAAAATTCGATTTCGCATTAATAAATAAACAGCCCATCATAATAACTAAATAATGTTGAGGCTAATAACGCAACCTAAAGGGAGGTGAAAAGGTTGATTCACAAAACTTAACAATTTTTTTGCAGAATAGCTCTTGCTAAGTTTTAATAGATGCTGGAATAGATTGGGAGATGCAACGACAGATTAATGATATCATATACATTATGCTTCTATTAGACAAACATAGATATTAGTTAAGAGACAAAGGTTGTCTCACACAAATTTCATGTTGACTCGGCTTAGATCAAGCTTGCGTTGACTCTCTTAAACCAACAGCAACCAACAAGGTTCGAATCCAATATTAATCTTGTGAGTAGTTATCACGTAACACTTACTGCTTGTATCCAAAGCTAATAAATCTCAATACCGATAACCAAATAATGCTATTACACTCTTCAAATAACATATTACGGTAAGTAACAATAACTCTCAAAAGAGAATCATTAGAATGGATACAAGCACAATAGCAATAATCAGATTCTAACGAGAAATGTGTAATTTGTTCCCATACTCAATTCAAGTAATTCTAAAATTGACATTTGTTTTCTTCTTTGTGGGGGACCGAACGAATGAAGAATAGCATAGGATTGATGCAATTAAGGACACTGCTCCTTCCGTGACTTTTTTTTTTTAGACTTGTCGGTATGCTGGGTTTGGGAGATGCACGCAAAGCGTCAGTGCCGCCTTGTATGAGAAATATCTACACTTGCTTGATAATCCGTTAAATCCCTTGATGTTTCATCTCAGTTCTGTTTGATTTATATTTTCCTAAATTCAAGTTACTAACTTGGTCACTTTTTATAAAAAAAATTTCTCAATGAGGTTCAAACTTGAAGATTTTGCCAAGCCTAACGGAGAATGGATTGAAGAAAATTAATAGGGCAAGAGGGAAGGGTTGCAGAACCCATAAATAAAACTATCGTTTCTCTAATACTAGAGTTATTTAAATAATCGAGTCATTGCTTAGCCACTTTAAAATTAATTTTTTCATGAATATATAGGCCGTCATACTTAAAAAGCTTAGAATCGTGAATGATTTTTCATATTACTTAATTTACAGATCGTACACATTTATAAAGAGAAGGAAAAATACAATCTTTGATAGAGCAAGAATCATGGAATGCCAACTCATCTACAGTTGGTATGTTGATCTAAAATTAAAAAAAGATATCAAAAAGATTTCATATTCAAAAATAATATCGAAAAGATTTCATATCTTAACACGCCCCCGCAAGATGGACGTTCCATCAAAAACAAGACTTGGCCGAGTGTCCATATTGATCGCAAAACCGACATGTCGGACGAGACTCTCTGTTGTCCCGATCAGAATACCTCCTATGAGAAGATCCACGATGCTGGTTAAATCTGGAATAATTTTGATGACGGCTACGATTGTTGGGCCATTGGGAGTTGCTTCTTGTGCCACGGCTTCTATTGCTGTAGTTGGTTGTGACTGGTGCTGCTTCAAGTCTAATTTCTTCCAGTTTTAGTTGGGTTTCACATGCCACCAATTTGTCATGCATTTCTTCAAAGCTGATTGTGTTTTCACGAGCCCTAATCGCTACTGCAATTTCTTTGTATTCAGTTCCAAGTCCTCGAAGTGCATGAATGACTAAATCATCATCGGATATAGGAGTGTCAATGATTGCTAATTCATCGGCAAGGGCTTTAAGTTCCTGCAAAAATTCTGAAACAGAACGTGAGTTTCGGCGAGCAGTAGAGAGTTGATCCTTGAGATGCATAACTCTTGAGCGTGATTTATTGGCATATAAATTCATGAGTTTTGTCCAGGCAGCATGTGACGAATTGCAAGAGGCAATAAGAGGAATCACGGCTTCGGATACAGATGCAAAAATTGCATGAAGCAAGAGTTGATCCCGGCGAATCCAAGTTGTTGTGGCTGGATTTGGCACCGTTTGATTTCCAATTGAAATGGTGAGAGGCGGACAGACAGAAGTTCCATCAACAAATCCCATTAAATAATAACCAATGAGTAGCGCCTGAAATTGAGCACGCCAAGAGGGATAATTGGCAGCAGAGAGCTTGAATGGCAATTGGACGGCGGTTGAGATCGAAATCAGACCATTAGGTGCAGCTGTTCCGATGGAAACGGAACTAGAATTTGAGATGGTGCGAGTTGATTCTGAAGTGACTTCCATGGCTAGAGAGTGCAAAAGATTGCCAAAAAAAAATGCAGAATAGCCGGATCAAAATGCTCTAAGGAGCATAATTGCTCTGATACCATGAAAAAGCTCAAAATCGTACACGCTTATAAAGAGAAGGAAAAATACGATATTTGACAGAGCAAGAATCATGGAATGCCAACTCATCTACAGTTGATATGTTGATCTAAAATTCAAAAAAGATATCAAAAAGATTTTATATTCAAAAAATAATATCAGAAAAGATTTCATATTCAAAAATAATATCAGAAAAAAATTTCATATCTTAACACATACTACCTTTATAACCCTTTGAAAATACAAAAAATTGTGATTTTTACTGTTGCTATTCCTCTGCATAATCATAAGAAATATCTTAATTCCTCCAGGCTGTTATTGTCATGTTTGTCAATGTCAAGTTAACAATGGATTGCTAGATAGGTCAATCTGAGCAGGATAAGATTAACAACGAAATTTGTTACAAAACTCTATTCAAACATGACCCTTTTGTTAAATAGGTCAACAAATTACAAGAGATGAATAAGCTGTTTAACTAATTAGATTGAATTGAATGGATCATTCCAATTTTAACAGGACCGACACGACACATGTACAATATGCATTTTGTCATCAATGTCAAATAAGTTTGGAAAGAAACTAGTGGTAAGCTTACAAAATCCTAGGTTTACATGAAATGTTATATATATGGTGTGATCGAATTGTAATTTGTAACCACCATGGAAACAAAATTCATGGATGATTATTATTAGAGAACTTAATGAACTAACCATAAACAGGTCATGATAGGTCAGGTTGTTAATTAAGTTGGCACTATTGTTTAGTTAGATGGATTACATGAGTCAATTTCTATGGTTTGAACTTTGAATTCGAACAATATTCATTTACTAATTGTGTTAATTGTTAAGTAGGAAGCCACAATTTTGATTTGACATGATAACCACTTAGGGTCACCCTTAGTTGTCACATTGAAATATGAGTCATGAATCAAAAAATTAAATCTATGGATTGTGGATCGTGAATTTCATCCAAAGGAGTCATAAACAATGATATAATGTTTGAGATTGTTATTCCATGATAGATGTAAATTATTTGTAAAGTATGGTGTTATTTTTATTGTAAGGCAATTACTAATGATAAAGATACTTCAAATTTGACTAATGTTATTCTTTCCATACATGAGATATTGCTACATTTTATTTTTCTTTTGTCAAATAAAAAGTATCCATTTGACTTCAATGATACAAAGATCGTGTACATAGAGATGTAATTGGATTCCCGTTCATAGAATTTAGTATGGGACAATCAGGATGATCTAGCATTTGAGTATCATTAGGTATTATAGTTTGATTCCCATTCATAGAATTAGGTATAAGACAATCAAACCACCCACTAAGCCTGATGCAGCCAACAAGTCATGCAAGGTGACTACCAAGATTTTGGTGAAGATTGACTTTGCAACTCAAACAAGGATCAGGATTCTTCTTGAAGTTTAATCACTGAATTTGTGAACTAGAATTTGATTATTATTAGGATTTTATGAAGTTTCCTTCTTCATTTTAAGTTTGAGTATTAGGATCTTACGTATACTCCAATAATGTTTCTTGTTAGAGATTCTCTATCTCAGCTAGGAGTAGAACTTTTAGAGAGTCTACAAAGATAGTTGTAATTTTTACTTTTCAATAGAGTTGATAATTTATTGAACTTGGCAAGTGTTTGCTTTGCATACTTCCCTCGAGTAAAGCTAAAACTGCGATCATCAGGCAATTAAGCGAGCATTGAAACACCAAGAGAGGGAAGAGTGAACCCACTTGATTGGAGCGAAGCAGGACCTCTTGGGTTGACTTGGTTGACCTCAAGAAGAGGAAGCCGAAGCTCACTTTTGCATTTTCTTTTCTTCTGAACCAAGTGTCTGAATATGGGAGTGTTTGGTTGCAGAAATACTGCCGCAGAGAAAAGAATGACAACTTTTTGCAGTATTTTTTTTTTTTTTTTTATCACTGGGGTGTATTCCCTTTCATAGTGCATGAAGGAGTAGGCTTGCAATGTCTGAAAGTGAAAGTGTAGGCACGAAATGTTCACAGTAATGCGACTTCGTGTACATTTCCAGGAAAAATTAAAGGGTTCAAATTTTTTTCTCTTTCTTTTCTCATTTTTCTGCCTCTTGCCTATCAAATAATTGAGCTAATTTCAGCTTTAATGTCGGTTTGGTAAATCTTTTCAACCCGATCTCTTACCAACACACGACATGCTCAAATAATATCAATTATCGTCTATGTGTTGATAGATTATTAGGGCATTTTATTATTTTTTAAAAGGATAGTAATTTTGACATGTCAATAACACTAAAGATAATAATAAGTGTACTCAAACGACAATGGTAATTTCCCCAAAAGTTTAATTTAAACAAGTTGATAAGTTGTGCAAATGAATGGTATTAAATTAGTAGAATAGTTGGGGATTTCGATACAATTAAACAAACGTTCATACCGATCAAAATAAAAGTTGGCAATATCCTATAAGAGTTAGTAAGTGCATCTTAATAACTTTGACATATAAATATTGCTAAGGTATTGGAACAAAACAAAATAGTCGACAGCTTCAAACAATCAAATGACATTGGTATAATGACCCATATAAGAGTTGGCGATTTCTTACAAAGGTTAGTAAATTTAACACACCAATAACCTCCGTAAATAAACATTGATAAAAAATTATTAAATACCCATATAAGAGTTGGCGATTTCTTAAAAGGAGCACACGACCCGACACGACCCTCTAGTGCCCGATGGCACCGTCGGGTCTCACCGCAAGCCGTTATTTAGACGTAAACCTCGTGGGAGGCCAGCCCAGACCCCAACACCAAGACCCCCCTCTTACAACACTTTAGCAATGAGAGGGTTTGAACTCTTGACCTCGGCAATGAGGGAGTGAACGCACACCAACTGCATTGCCCGTGGTTGGGTGAATTGAGTCAATGTTGATCTCATCCGGGATGCTTAACCTTGGTTATGAGAGCCTCTGTTCAAAACAATTTTTTCATGTATATACCAACTATTTTTCCAATTAGGTCGCTATTTTTTTAAGCTAAGCACTACTTTTTGGCAGAGTGATGCTAAAGATGTTTAAGTCTTAGTAAATGAAAATGGTTTACTAACTCACATGCGAAATAGATTTGTGTTAGGTGTTTGCGATCTACTTGCTTAAATATTCGGATTTTACCACTTCAAACCAGTTTTGTATGCTAGTCTTTGTTTCCGTAGTATTGTTCTGTTTTGGGAATGTGTTGGTATCTCTTTTGATCCAAAGTTTCTCTTGAATGTTTTAGTTTTTGACTTTTGGTTGTAGAGGCACCCTTTTGTCATGTTAATCTTACTCATAAAAGGAACCGCAACTGTGAGTAAAACATGTTATGTGGATGATGGTTATGGTGAGTAGCACAAAACCATATATTAGATGTTGGTGTTCGAACTTGAAATTATATGATTAGATGACAATGTTGCGATAAAGGGTAATTGGAATAACTTTAAGTCTGCAGAAAATTTTAAGTTTCTTTTAATAGATCAAAAGTTAAACTATAGGCACCAGGGGGTTGCAAACCCATTATAAGAAAAGAGCCAAAAAAATTAAAGCCATGTACAAAACAACTCTCAAAACCGAAAGCGAGCTCAGATACAAGATAAATCATCGACTATATTAACTGAGGCATTTACATCCATATGCAATCTCCCCTGTAACAAAAGCGTACAACTTTTAAGCCAAATTTCAACAAACGGAAGATTTCTCTCCATCAAAAGCTCTCTTGTGCAGCTCCTTCTTTTCTTGTGGCATTGTAAACGAATGCCTGCCAAGCCCAGAGTTCTTGCTCCATAAATGCTTCAATAACCCAAAAAAATTCGGTGCAAGCATTGGAAACTGTCCAGACCATTATTGTCCAGGAAAGGTGAAGGAGGAGACGCCACACGGATTCCGCCTCCTCCTTGTGGAGGAAACGCCCGTTAAACAGTATTTTGCCTCTTTGTTTTAGGTTATCTTAAGGGAGGATTAGGTTCCCAAGTTGCTTCCCAAGCAAAAAGAGAAACTCTAATCATGGAAAATCCGTTCTACCACCGACAACCTCCCTATTGGGCAGCTTGTAGCGAGACTTTACTAGAAAGGCTACATCTAGAGCAGAGCAGAACCAGTCGTGGCAAAGACATGAGAGATTTCGATTGGTGTCTTCCATTGCTCATGACGTTAATGACCATCTTCTCCAGCAGGAGTGCATCCCTTGGTAAAAGCAGCACTGGCAAATGCAAGCTTACATCTGTTGTCGTCAAAAGAACGAGCTGCGAACCTGGCGATCTCCACACTCTTCAGATGCCGAGCCAAGCACATGAAATTTTGCAGCGACGGAATTCCTATGCATTCTAGATAAGAGGAATGGCTGGATTAAACATGGCCTCCATATTTATTGGTAAAAAGAGTTGGTGATACGTCCAAAGTGTGGACAAGGACAAGCATAGACACGAATGACGTTCGTTGCTCGACTAGAAAATCATTCCGTACGTTCAAATTTGATATGCAATCGTCTCAAATTGAAAATAAAAAATGAAAAAGAAAGCGCATTGCTTTTTTCCAAATTACAATCTCAACAACTAATCCACCGCCACATTCGCATCAATGGAATGTCCCATGAGTCCTCCGATGCTTCCATATCAGCTCAACTGGAGTAGAGCCAAGCCTCCTCCCCGTCAGGCCACTTCGTTTTGTTTGGGTGTGCAACGATTGAACATGTGGGCCCGAATCAAACATATCGTTTCTTGGACAAAACTGAACATAATGTTGTGCCATATACGACCTTAACACGAATTAATGCTTATTTTGCTTCATGAAAATACATAAATTGAAAAATATATTTTTAAAAATGATCATTTAAATTGCTTGAAATAATCAACCATAAAATACGTCTCATTATTGACAATAATTAATGTCAAAATATTTTCATGCACAACGAGAATTTCTTGCGTTCATTCATTTTTGTAATCGTAGAGCATTTTTTTAAAATATTTTTTCCGCGAATGATTTCTTCTAGCAATTTGGTACAAATTCCTATTGTGGAATTAATATCGACTTTCATCTTTTCGATTGGAAATAAAGAGTGATGGACATGTGTCCCACTTGCTAGTAGATAAAAGCGTAGGGGTTTGATCCGGACTTGATATGATCTCAATAAACAAGCGTGCATGCAAGGTATGTGCAGTCCGAAAATTGAAAAACGAATGGACGGATCACTCGATCCATGTTTAACTTACAGATTTTCCTCTTTTCTTTTTAATCAGCGATGATGCTCGTTAGCGTTTAGGAGCGCACCGCTTTTGTCTACAGCAGTAAAACCCACCTGATCAAAATTCTAGTTCGAAACAAAAAAAAATCGTAAAAAGAAATGCCTAAACAGTTATTAAGCAACTGTACAAAGAAAATTTACCATTTTTTGTTCAATGCACTGTTTTTCTCTTTCATTTTTTCATCTTCCTTTTCTTTTTCGTGTTGCTGTGCTGTTCTGTCTTGATTTTTTATTTTTTTTGATCATTTTGAGAATTTTTGCGATTTTATTTCATATCAGGTATAAGCAATGCAAAAGATGAACGAACATAAGAGAGACGATAACGTATTCTTACGACCGGCGAAGGAGGGGTCGCCGGTTCGCCGGCGCGTGCTTCCGTTTCAGCTTCAAGTTCCGACGAACCGGAGAAGGATTCGCCGGCCATGGTCGCGGAGGACTCCGGAGGCGGGTGGGTGCATCGTCGCCTCAATCGGCGGAGGCTGGGGACGGTCATTTTTGTTCTTGACTGCTCAAGGCCTGCTTAGTTTTGGGAAACTCCATTAGTTTCCATTTTCATAGAAACTGTTTTCAATGTTTTTTGACAAATATTTGTTAAGTGAAAACAATGTCATTGGGGATGAAAATTGTGAGAGCATGCTTGGGTTACATCACATTCCAAAAACAGGCTTAGTTATTCCAAATCTCCATTGTGATGCATCAAGTACTGGCATAGGAGGAGTTCTAAGTCAAGGAGGTCGACCCATCGCCTTCTTTAGTGAAAAATTGAATGGTGCCAAACTTCGTTACAGCACCTATGATCTGGTCAAATTCGACCATCCTACAGTGCTTATTTCAGAAAACCCAAAACAGAGAAATTGTAGATCCAGAAATCTCCGTTCATTTGGCTTTGGAATCAGGTCGATCTGATCTGTATCGACAAAGATACGACTGTTCTCCTGAGCGTGCGCAGTGCTGAAAATTCTGTTTTCCTTGTTTTCCCGTGTGAGTCACTCTCCCAATCTTTTTAATTCACTGGGTGAAGTGGTATGGCTGATTTTTTAAGCTCTGTTGATGCTACAGGACTTTGGCTTTATTGGTTGGTTTTTATAATTTTAGTCTTCTAGTTTGTTCAATGATAGGGTATGAAGCGTGTATCAAAAGTTGTTTGTGGCGCTGGAAAAGAACTTTAGCTGGTTGTCCTTAATCATCTGCAGGTGCATGTTATTATCTTTCATTTGGCCTTTCTCCCTGATAAATTATTATGTTTGAAGCATCTCAGATAACAGTCTTGGAGGTGATTAGATAGAGATAGGAATTTGTCATAGTAAGTTATGGTTTGCTCATCTTGAGACACACCATATATTTCAGAACATCGTGATGTGGATTTTTCATGCGAACATATCGCATGATATGTATTACTAACATTAAGTGTCTGGAAAGGGTGAAGTAAAACCTGATATGAATTTGACTCAACAAGTTGGCAATCTCTCTTATAAGCGTATAATGGAGATTATAGGTCATTAATCATTGGTTTGAACTTGAACTTGATCTAAGTTTGAGCTTTAAGTGTACTGTTCATGAAGATTTGGATATAAAAGGTTTATACATTCATATTATAATTGGCAGGTGTAGGGATATGTACTCAGTTTAAAAGGAAAGAGTTTATTGCTTGCTTCGATCTTAGCACATATCCCCTCATAATTGCAAGAGTCAATTTTGTACCAAAGAATCATATTAACTCTTTTTACCTACCAATATTACTATTAGAGCCAAAGGGAAGTTAGACTTATTTATACCAAATTCCACTCATTGAACTCAATGTAGTAAGTCAAACTCCTCTTTCCTGTGTTATGTTTACTGTCAACAAGCTAAGGATGAGAATGAAAACTCAGTAATTTGACGAAAATGAGCAGAAAACTACATGGATCTAATCTGTGATGCTAACCATGGTTATAAGAGCCTCTGTTCGCAATCATTTGTTTAGTACTTAGATGTGAGAATTGATTGATTTATATTATTTTTTTTATCATATCTTTAGATCACAATTTTTGATATACCACCTCTTTTTTGGCAGAATAATGCTGAGGATATTAAGTCCTAGTATTGAAATGGTTTTACTAAGTCGCGTGCCAAATAGATTCGTGTTAGGTATTTGTGACCTACTTATGCATTATACTTGCATTTTTCCTCTTCAAATCAGTTTTGTATACTACTCTTAGTCCCTTGTACGTGCTCCTTTTTTGGTAGTGCATTGGTAGCTCTTTGGATCCAAAGTTTCTCTTGAACTTTTTCGATCTTGACTTTCAGTAGTGGCAGCACCCTTTTGTCACAATGATGTTACTCGCAAAAGGAATTACAACTGTGAGTTAATAGTGTTTTTGCCCATGTAGATGATAGTTATGCTGATTAAAGCACAAAATTTTACGTGAGCTGTTGATGTTGGTACTTGAAACCGTATGATTAGATAATGTTTGATGGAATAAAGGGTAATTGAAATAACTTACAATCCTCAGAAAAGTGTAAGTTTCCTTTTATAGATTATATAGTTCACCCGTAGGGCATCAAGGGGGTGCAACCCATATACAAAAGGAGCCCAAAAAACTAAAGCCATATACAAAACAACTCCCAAAACCTAAGGGGAGCTCAAATACCAGATAAGTCATTGACTGATCAACCAAGGCATTTACATCCGTATGCAAGTTTGGGGCATCCTGCTTGCATGAATTGGATAACAGACTAGGCTCCATTTCTTTATTGAATTTTCCAGTATAACTTTTATTTGTCAGAGACTCTAGAGTATGATGTTTGGTTCAAACACATTTTGCAGAAGATGAAGATGGCCTGTGATGACCATTTACTGTGTAAAGCATTTTCTTTCGTAAACTTATAACTTCGGTGCTTCCAGCAAGTAACTTATGTGGAGTGTGTCAGTTTTCTTAATAAGAGATGATATTTGACAGATGGGGTTAAGTAATTGAAGTATTGTTATTTACTTAGCAGCCTGCTGTAGAAATTATTGGCTTTAGAATGGGTGAGCTCAGGGGTCTTTCAAGATGGTGTTCTCTTTATCTAGGTATTGGTTCGGATGAGACATTGGTGGATAATGCGGTAGAAAAGGCTGAAATGCTGCTTGTACAGATTGAGCAATTCACAAGGGTGCTCTCATCTGTTGTGAAACTAGTATGCCCGTTACAATCTTTCTTGTGATTTCTCTACCTTTCTTGATATCTTCTGTTTGCAACCATTGTAATATCTTCCCTATCTCTCATCAAGTATGGTATCATGTCTTTAGTGACTAAATTACTAAATTTTAGACATTAAGTTGAACTATTTGTAGATGAGACATGATATGGGTGCTCAGAATGACAAATAGATGTAAGTCAAATAGCGTTTAATTATATGAAGAATGAGCTTGCTATCGACATTGTAAAGGAGTCATTGTTAGACGGTGGGCCTTTACACATAACTTGAACCTGTTCAACAAAGGTCCATTTAGTACTTGTTGAGTTCGTTACATAATACTGACAATAACATATCATTGTTTTGCTGATATTGTCATGCTTTTGAAGGAGCAAAAAAGAGAAACTGCACAACTTTTTCGTATCTTTGCTTCCCATGCCTCACACAACTTGGGGTTTGTTTGTACCTTTTCAGTTCTCAAATGCTACCCTGAAGAAATGCAATCTTACTTGTTTCAAAACAAAAAAAATTATAGTGTGACCACTAAAATCTGGAGCAAGATCAGAATATTGGTAGGATCCAATGTGATTCTTGAGCTTGTGGCATGCTTGTGGTATTTGCCTTGGGGATCGAAAGCATTTTGTATTGATTAATAATGTGCATGTTGCTGTTGCTATTGCTTTCTTCTCTCTACCAGTATGCAAATTTCTTCAGCTGGCTTCTGAAACGTATGAAGCGATTGATGTCAGAGCCAAGTGATCAACTTTTAACGTACAATCTAACTTTTGTCAATCAGGGTCCTTCCTTATGGTGAATTCCTGTATACTCTTGTGAATTTCGATGGTGCACCTGTTGTTCTGTTCTTGAAGTTTCGATACGATCAAGATCCTGCTGTGCATCTTCTATATCCGATGAAGAAATTGCCATTGATCTGTGAGTGATTTTCTCTAACTTGTTCTAGTTGCTAATTATACTTTACAATATGGCACTTGGAACCCCAGAATCTTTGATCATTAGTTGTTCATACCTGATGGAGGTACCAAGTGGAATGTTTGGCATCACCATCTATAAAAAGCTTCCAGTAGAAATTCCTTGTGTATTTATATCTTGTAGGTTAAAGTTTTTCCAGTCATTTCAGTTCACATACGCTTTTACTTGGGCTGAGTTGTGACATGTCATTATTGTTGATAGAATGGCTAACCATTGACTAATAAATTTTTTCTCTCGCGAATTATCTGTGAGTTTTGCTCCTCCTTGGTTTTCCTAATGAATTTCATTCAGCCAATGAGAAAAAGGTTAACCTGGCCCTAGTTATAAAATCATATGTATCATCTAGAGACATGAAGTGAGACTGGATTCATAATTAGACATAAGATGACCTTATAAATCAAAGGGTGGTGGGTCATCTCTTCATCCTTTGTACCTGAAATTTGGTGAGGTGGTGGCTTGGATACTGCAAGGTGTGGTCAGCTTAGTATTGCCTTCATGTACTCTAGCAGCTAATTTTGTTGGCCTTTGCTAGGTTGTGCAATCCATCTACGTAGCAGAGAATTAGAATAGAAGGGTGTAATGGAAATTGGTCATGCTTTAAATGTCAGAATGATGTGCTGTCAAGCCAGTATTATTTTCATGTGCTTTAGCAGCTGACTCATGCTTTAAGGCAATGTGACCAAATTAGTTGCCAAAACTAAGGATTTGAAATTTTAAATGACTCCTGGTTTGGGGGTTAGTTCTTCATTTCAAGTCTATCTTGCCATCATCTTCATCTATATTCGTTTTTTAATTAACGGATACCCACCAAAGCACGAAAGCTAGGATCTTTCCCACAATAATACCTGCAGGTTCTCCCAATTCTGTTCCATGACTGGAACATGAAATACTTAAGAGCATTTCCAGTAGATGAGGTTGACTCGAGTTAGGGTGAGTTGCTGGGCTTCAACTATGGTTATTGTTGGTCCAGCACTATTTTAAGTAACCACATGGTAACAAGGGTTGAAATTGACATGTCGATCTCGTTTCTCATTGGATTGGAAGGTCTCACATTCCAAAATATCAAATGCAATTCCTTGTGCTTTCCTGCCTTGATATATTTTGTCAGGTCAGTAAAATGTCTTCCGTCATTGTTGTCTCAGAGAAACAATACAGAGAGTCAGAAAATTAGTGCAGTTTGGAGGAGTAGGGAACGCCGAATATTTTCAAAGGACACTTGTGAAGGAATTTGAACAGATGGAACGCAGGTATTAGCAAAAGAACTAGAAAGTTGAAATGTAATAGAATTTTGTTCGTGTATAGGAGTTCTTACTTGAATGTATTGTCTATAGCTCTTTCATTGTAAATTCTTCACATTAATGATTTATCTACTTTTTCCATTCATAAATGTTCTTACACATGCTAGCAGTGGAGTAAAATATGAACTATGGGATAAATCATTGCTGTTATTTGTTGTTTGAAGTGATGGCTTTTCCCCTCTTCAAGCCTGGTCCTCATTGCTGATATGTGTACCAAATGTGAAATTCTGGTTCTCTTTGTATGCATAACAGGAGTTTGAGCATGATTACCTGGGTTCAAATTTATATTGCATTGCAATCCTTTAATTAAAAGCTTGCACTTTCAGTTTTACCCAGCTCATCGATTATTTGAGCTGAAATATTCATTTCACGTTTGGTTGATTTAGGACTTCTGCTAATGGGGTGTGTAGATATTTCTATCCATAGGCCTATTACCATAAAGTTGTAGCTATATTTTTCACTTCCTTGCCTGAGTGGCCAAAACCTTGAGACTATAATGAGAGAAGGAGAGAGAGAGAGAAAAGGCAAGCTTACATCCGTTGCCATCAAAAGAATGAGCTGCAAACCCAGCGATCTTCACGCGCTTCGGATGTCCAGCCAAGCACGTGAAGTTTTGCAGTGGGCAAAATCCCTCTTGCCTCGCAGATAAGAGGAGTGGCTGGATCAAACATGCCCTGCACATTTATTGGTAACAAGACTTGGTGATCCGTCCAGAGTGTGGATGAAGATAAAAATAAACACGAATGCCGTTCGCTGCACGACTAGAGAATGATTCTGTACGTTTAAGTTTGATATGCTATCGTCACAAATTGGAAAATAAAAGATAAATGGCATGTGGAAAGGGTTTGGATTTTGGGTGGTGATGGCAAATGACGTGGTCAAAGTTTATCTATCTGGCTGAGTGTCTGGAGCTCGGGTGACGATGGCAAATGGCTTGGTCAAGTCCGAGCTTGGCCCGTCGTCTCGACATCTTAAGCAAGCGTGAAGGTTCAATCTAGTAAGATGCGGATTTGAATAATTCATTAGCTTATTTTTTTAATTCAAAGTAGATGAGGATTAATGATCACATTGCTTTTTTCAAATTATAATTTCAACAACTAAATACACCACCACATTCGCATCAATGTGATGTCCCATGAGTCCAACGTTTCCATGCCAGCTTTGCTGGAACAGAGCAAAGCCTCCTCGTGTCGGCCACTTCGTTTTGTTGGGGGGCGCGCTGAACGAGATTACCATTGAACAGGCCCGAATCAAAACGATACCGTTCGGTAGCAAACTTGAACACGACATGCCATACATGACATTATTTGTAAATTAACGTGAATTAAGGTTTCTTCATTATGCGAAAAATGAAAAAATGAAAAAATATATTCTTAAAAATGATTATTTGTATTGTTTGAAATAATCAATCAATGAAATACTTCTTATTATTGATCATAATTTATGTCTAAATATTTTTATGCATGATGATAATTCTTCACGTTCGTTCATTTTTTTAGTTGTACGAGTGATTTTTAAAAAAAAATTTCCAAATAAGTACTTCAGCTGGCAATTCAACACGAATCCCTAATCTAGAATCGATTTCAGTTTTATCTTTTCGATTGGAAATCAAGAGCGATGGAACATGTATCCCATTTGCCGGTAGATAAAAGCCCAGCAATTTGATCTGTTTTAGACCTCCTATGATCTCAAAATGCAAGCGCACATGTGATCTGTATGTGGTCCGGAGATTAAAACACAAATGGGCGGAACCATTCGATCCATACTTAGCTTATAGATTTTCCTCATTTCTTTTTAATCTGCTACGCTGGACGTTCGCGTGGAAGAGCACATTGTTTTTGTCTCAATTCTTGATTGCAACCAAAAAAAAAAACAAAGTTTGTAAAAAGAAAATGCCCAAACACTTATTAAGCAATTATACGAAGAAAATTTACGAATTTTTTCAATGCGCTGCTTTTCTCTTTCATTTTTTCGTCTTCTGTTTTTTTCTTTTTTTCATGTTGCTGTGCTGTTCTGTTTAAAGTTTTTTTTTTCTTTGGTTCATTTTGCAATTTTATTTATAGATAATTTGTATAGCAATTTATTAAAAGTTCATACCGGGTATAAGCAATGCAACAAATGAATGAACATAAGGTATACGATGACGTGTGAGCAGCATATGGTTCAGTCTCATCAATCTTCATTCTTCACTTGCTTAGCAAAGGAGATAAGGTAAAAGAAACTTCTTGATTCGACTACTCTCGTAACAATTTCAAAGAACAAATTATTAGATATTTGTCGGAGATTACTAATCATCGATTTAATCAATCTTTGCCATACTAAGCATCGTGAACATTTTTCCATTAGAATAACGAAGGATATAACAAAGTCTAACGTTTTTTGAAATTGATTGATGGACGATCACGCGTGTTCCAAACAAATTCACATTTCATTTGATAAGAGAAACGGAAAGTATGAAATAGATAAATGGAATGGGGAAATGAAATGAAATCAAAAGAGAAATAGAGCAGAACGTGGATTTTCCTTTTTCGTCTAGATGTGATTACGATAATTAACCTATTAATTCAGAATATTCATATTCCAACGTGAAATATGTAATTAAAAGAAGCAAAAGAGGGAAAAAAAAAAAGAAGAAGATAAGAGGTATAAAGTGCTTGGAAGTCTAAATGAGAATGTGACGTCGAGCTAAGGAGTTGGTCTTTTTAACACAGAAATGAAGAGTGAGCGAAGGTGACGCGGGTACAAATCTGGCGATGACTTAATTGCGAGTGAAGAATTCCAAGCTGGTATTAGTTGAATGGAGGGATTTTATTTATAGGCGCAATAGATTCTCATCAACTTCTCGACCAGGTTGTTGCCTTACGAGACTTTTTTTCCATAACCTAGACGGACAGTCATCTAGCCCGACCGTAACTGTACCATACTCCTGTATTGCCTTCTTGTTGCCCTCCCTCTCTGTACGCCAGTTCAAGTGTCCATGACAATAAAGAACATGAATAGGAGGCAATGCAGTTTATGCTATAGATAGAGCTATGTCAGATGTAGAAATATTTGATTCCCACTTGGAGTTCTGCAGGTTTAGCCCTTGCAGAATACCATCTAAATGTCATCAGGTACCTAAAAAGATCTTCTTACATTTCTTTTACTGATTGAGTATTCTTTTACCAGCTGATCATGTCCCCCAAGGAGAGATTTATTGGATACTGAAATATAGACTATAGGTGGAAAGTCTCGCACATTTTGTATTGCTTGAAGTTATATTTATCTTCTTCTCATTACATAAGGGCATTTCATCAAATCTTTTGATTAATCAGGTTCGCTTTGTTGAGAGTTTAACTTTTGAATAGGAATTTAACTGTTGGTCAGCCGAAAAATAGTAAGGTGAATACATGAGTTTATTTCATTGATGTTTTCAATTGTAGAAAATGAATGATTTGAAAAATAATTTCTAAAAATGATTGCTTGTGCCACACAAGATAATCATGCAATAAAAAATTTTCGTTACCGATAACAAATTATGTTGAATATTTTCTTGGATTATAAAAATATTTTTCGTTTATTCAATTTTATAAGCAATACAAATGGTTATTTTTACAAAATTGCTTTCCAAGCCATTTATTTTTCACAAAACAAATATCACCCTAATTGTATGTGGTGTCTTCTAGTCTATTGCTAATGGAACTTAAGTCTTAGATTGACAAGAGAATCACATGCACCCGATCTCCTTCTTTTTACTTGGATACGTACTAATGTTTTCTACCATGAATTACTATTCTGGGAATGCTAGAGCTGTGGCAAGCGGACCACATGAAGTTACATTATGTAGATGTATCTAACGGGAGGAGCTGTAGAATTATGGTCATCGGGACTTCCCCATCACACCGGTTAGCTATTTTGAAATAGAACTTGCTAATATCGATCATGCTAACTTCAATAATTTCCTCGACAGTACTAATATAGATAATGTCCTTTCATCATCAGGAAAGAAAAAGGAAATTTTTCATTTGGTTGTCTCGATCCAATGATGTATGTAATAGTCTAATTCAAAACAGAGGAATTATCAGGATTTTGCTCATGGAATCTGATATGGGCCGAGTGCAGAACCATGTAATAGTCTAATTCAAGGACAATCTGATCCATATCCCTCAGGCCTAGGCCCAAGTAGATCCTAGCTAGAAGCCCAGAGATGGACCCATCATGCATCCATCGCCGTACAAGGCGATCGGTCATGCGGATCCCATGTGATGTCGAAAAAGAAATGCCTAAATGCTTCTTTATGGAACAATGGATATGCGGTGTACTGCTTTATGTGTTAATGCTTGCAGCAGTTTGGCATACTGGTATAATCATCCCTAGTAGGGTATAAATATTAAGCAGAATGGAAAATTGTTAAGAAAAGTTCCATATGGCAGCTTTCGTGTGTCTAAACTGGGAGGAGGATACCCAAGTGAATAGAGTACGTAGCATCTTTCAACTTGAAAGTTGATGCAACTTTGTGATCTTTATTATCAATAGCAGACATCTTATGGCTCACACCTTTCATAATGCTTTGTTTGCAGTTAAGTAGTTATTTTATCTAGTTTCCTGAATACTTCTTTTTCAAATTTAGAATCTTACTTCACGGTCCAACAGCTTTAACATGGGTTTTATGGAAGAATTTTTGAAAGCTTATGTTTGGTGTCATCTGTAACTTATTGATTTGTTTGGCTCCTTAGCTTTAATCTCATATTTTTTTCATCTTTTTTATTTTCCCTCTGGAAAGTAATTTTTCATTTTGTTTTATGGAACTCTTCTGGTAATCTTTGGAATTTGAAGATTGCATTGCTCAATTTTTTCCTCCAATTCAAGGAGTTCCTCGCATACTCGAAGATGCTGGTTTAACTGAAGATGGTCAAGATTCATTTGTAGAGCTCTCAAAATCTTCAAAGCAATGTTTCAATAACCTTTGCAGCGGAGATAAAGATGGGGTTTTATGCTTCACTATATTTGGTGTCTTTCCAATTGGAAGTATAGTAAGCGTCCTGTTTATTCAAATGAAATATATAGCAGTACGGTCTATCAGATTCAATTGACAATTCCTCTTTTCTTGTTTATGCTTCTCATATAGTAGTCTTTCTTAATAAATGGATTTGATGGCAGACGGTATTGCCCGGAAAGTAATGGGCTGGTTAAGTAAACAACTATACTAGGTGAAGTTATGCTTGTGAAAGTTTCATATGTCTATGCCATTTCCCAAGCTAGATTTCACTTCTACTGGTCACTTTAGAGATGACACCTCCAATTTCGATGCATCGCACTTATGCAAAGCTTTTAGTTGTTTGACCTGAGGTTAGCCTGCCTCACATACTTTCTGCTCTACTGTAGACTACTGGTTTCCGCTCTATATTGGGAAGATTGAGAGAGCCTATGAGGATCTTTCCCCTTTCCAGCAAGTTTAATCGAGACCAAGAACATTGCAGAAGCCTAAAAGCCCAAAGCTAATCCTTATTAATTTTGAATACTTTCGGTATTTTGAAGGCCGACTTTCAATTGAAAATCAACTTCAAAGCTTATTCAAATGCAGCCTAAGAACCTTGAGGACGAGGTCAAGAGGGGGCAATTTCTATCTTGACAGGGGGACAATCTCGGCATTTAGGGACCAAAATTCCCGGCCTAAGAAGACAAGAAAATCTGGGCTCAGGAAAAGCAGAGGATTCTGGCCCAAGTTGGGTGGGCATTTTTTTCAGCATGCAATAATTGCCTAAGGGAGCTCGAAAAGGAAATGGACGGTGCTTTTTTCCACAGCCAAGAAAAAGGAGATAGAGAGAGAGAGAGTGTATTGGGGGTCCGCAAAAGAAGAAAAAATGGAGAGAGAGAGAGAGAGGAGAGAGAACTGTCGGGGCACGTGGGAGGAAATGACAAAAAGCCAAAAAGTCGTAATTTCAACGTAAGTTCGTTCAACCTACTCACGAGTCACGAAGCATCCAAGTTCACTTTTCCCTGTGCACTTTAATTTCCAAGAATTTTACTCTTCTTCATAGTTAAATTTCTCCATCATTTCTTTTCAAAGTCAAAAACGAAATCAAGTTCAACGCTGTTTTAGAGCTGAGCAAGTTATCTTTATAGAAAAAGCGTGAAAAGTTGGAGATTTTGCAAAAGTCACAATTGACAGTGAAGGATTGTTTTCATGGGCCACCGAAAAGTTTACTTTTCAATAAAATAACTTTCACAAGTCAACAAATTATCCTCCCAAATGATTTTTCAAACTTATCTATGACGCAAAACTCTAAAATTTCCTTTCGATAAAAATCTTACCTCAAATTAACTTCTGCCTCCACGATACTCTTTACTTCCGCGGCATAATAACTCCAAAATTGAATTTTGGAATTCAAACTTCACATCATTTTCGAATTTGTGCTTTAATTTAAGAAACAATTTTGATTAGACAAATAAAGGATTTAAATCCTTACTGGGTCAAAATAAGTCTGACATGACAAGCTCCCGTGACGTGTACGCAAAATCCCCTTTCTCTTTTCCTTTCCCTCCTTCTTTTGTCCCTTTCTTCCTCTTCTTTTGCCCATCTTTTCGTGCCCATCTATTGTGGTGCCGGCTCTCCTTTTTCCCTTCATATCTCTTCTTTTTCTTTTCCCCCTCTTTCCGTTTCTGTCGTGGTGTAAAAGCAAAAATAAAAAGACATTATGATTAATTTATGAAATTTGAAGGAGAAATTAAGGCAGAACGAGAGCAAAAAGAAATTCTTCTCATTGTCCTTAGGTACAAAATGAGCACATATAGAATGTTAATAATTTTTTATGATCCTTGACACGTATTAATAGCATAATTTTATAGTTAAACTTATAAGCATTGAAATGAAATTTATCGGTTTGACGATATGGTATTTGACAGGCTCAAAGTGAAAAGGATTAAATTTCTTAGTGGGATCGAAAGCTTAAACATATTAATAAAAGTACCTTTTCTATGGAAAATAAATTAACAAAAGGAAAAGGAAACTTCAATGGTGAAGCAGCGGGCTAAGTTCAACAAGACTCGCCCCAAGCCTTTCCTACTTTTGCTCTTCCCAACAAATCCACCGTTTCATGCGTATCGAAATTTTAACATATGTTGTCTATTAAAATGTTACTTCAAATCAACTCCTATTTAACGGCATAGCTTCACAACACCCTTATTTCCATAGCTTAACAGTTTAAAAATCGAATTTCGCAATATAAATTTTATGTACTTTTTGAATTGGTATTCTAATCCCAAAAATCGCCCCGATTAGACGACAAGTGCTTAAATCCTTATCAACATTGCGAATGGAAGGAAATCTTGGGGAGATTCGCGTACGCGCAAAACACCGACAGCTAAGGGAACGTGCCACCAGGGTAAGTCACCCTGCAGCGAAGTGGGGTTTCGAACTCCCGACCTTTTGCGAGAGGAGAAGAGGTCAAGCCAACAGCGCTACCCAGGTGGATGGTTTTGATATAACTCCCTTTCCCCTTTTCATCTCTTAAAAACCCTCAAATTTTGGATTCCATCTTAATTCTATCCTAAATTTTTTCATTATATCAGAAAGTTGGACAATAAGATTGGACGAAAAAACATGGGAGAGAAGAGGAGCAGTAGCCTAAAGTTAAGTAAGGACTAGTGGGACCCAGCCACCAAGAAAAAGGACAAAAAGAAAATATATGCTATATAATTACCAATCTGCCCCTGGAATTGTGAAACTCGTCAATTTTCTCTTCTCTCTTTTTATATAGGCCTAATGTCCTAAAAACACCAAAATTTTAAATCTAGTTTTAATTCTATCCCGAAATTTTTTTATCAAAAAAACAATTCTCAACTTTAGATTCAATCATAAATCTATCTCCAATTTTTTTATCTAAAATATCCAAAACTTTATGTCTAATCCAAAATATGCCCGAACATTTTTCATCTAAAAAAATCACTAACCAATCTTCAATTTGCCTCATTAACACCGCGTTCAAAAATTTTGTTAGTTGTCTAACATGGCATTTTTATGTTGGTAAAAAAATCCATGTCAACAAAGTGACAGTGAAAAATTATATCGAAAACGAAACCTTGTTTGATCATAAAATTAGGAATTGGTCTACCTAGATAAGTTTGCTTATTTGATTCACCAGCAGAAAAGGACACGCAAATAAGTGCTTGATTTGGATTCTCTAAGGAAATTAATTTAATTTGTCAAAGGGTCAAAAACATTTAATCAATCTAATGAATATGTTTGTGACTAGTTTTGTCACTAAAATAATTTATAACTATTAAAATTGAATATTCACCAGAATATGATGATCAAAAGTTTACTTTCTTAGAAGGTTTGTGCATATAGGCACCGCATAAGCTTGTACATGGAAGCTTGCACTCTTCTAAATTATCATGCCATCCAAACGCAGTAATAAATATATCTTAGAATAGGTATGGGCATGAACATTCAATAATATTAAAAAAAGTAAATTCAAAATTATTGATTTCGAAATATATATATAAACTCAACGTATTTGAAATTAAGTGCTCTATTTTTAAAATTATAGTAATTCAAAAGATTAAACGATTATTGGGACTATATAGGTAAGGAAATAGCTTTATGAACATTGTGGAATTGGAATTCTTTAGTTTCTATGGTTGAAAAAGCTTTCATTAAGTTCTAAACACTATCTATTTACACAAATATAATGTTGAAAACTTGAGAATCTCTTGTGCTCTCCCGAAATATTCTTTACCCTCACCTAACATTATGATCTCAATGAGTGAGTGAGGTAAAACTACCTGCGTGTCTTTTCTAGTTCCTTAATGTTCTAGGACAAAGGGAAAAAGGTTTTGAAGGTGGGACTTGCACTCTTGCCAAAAGTATTATTTTTCACTAGAAAAATAAGATTCAGGTAATGTGCCCCATCAATTTTCTCTTCTTCCCAGAGCTTTTGAGTATAATCAAAACTAAAGCTATTGGAAAACAAATTTCATCTTTCATTGATTTCCATTAAAGATGTTGATATTTATCAAGAAACTTCAATATTGTGATTTTAGAAATAAATCGAATAGATCAATTTAGAATTTTTATTCAAAGACTTTATACATATTTAACAGATTTGAGGATAAGTGATCATTGATAATGCAACATTTCAGTAATGAAATCGGTTTGATGAATAATATTTAACATGTTCAGAGTGGGAGGGGGTAAATTCTTAAGCGAAGTCAAGAGCTTAAATTAGAAAACCAAAAGGATAGTTCAACGGTGCAAGTAGTGGACTAAGTGTGCCCTCTTCATTGTCGTGATGCTTTGTATGTATTTATCTACTCTAAGCACTTGTGTGGAAAATATTGGACTGGACGAATCGATGTCTCTCTTTCTCTCTCTCCCCACTTTCCATTTTGTCTCGCAAATCCATTTCGCAGGCACGTGAGGGAAGCGGTGACAACAAGGGAAAGACAGAGGATTTGGAGCGAGGAAGAAAGAAAATGTGCAAAGGTCAAGGAAGGAACTAGGAAGAGTTGTCGTAGAGTTAAAATGGAGAAGAAATTAGACAAGAGGAAAAGACAAAATATAGGGAGCATAGATGCGTTCAAAGGGATCTCCACATTAAAAGACGTGGAGCAAGGGGTTATAGAAATATCTGCCCTCTTATTGATTCTTATTCAACATTGGCTGCTCTTTGGTTAGTCAAACAACTAATAAAATATATCAATGGTTCATGCATCTGCACGTTTCTTGTCCAGATGGATTGCAAGTCGTTGAGGATGAGGTCAAGAGGGAATAATTTCTATCTTGACGGGGGGACAATCTCGGCAATTAAGGACCGAAATTCCCGGCCAGAGAAGATAGGAAAATCTGGGCTCAGGAAAAACAGAGGATTCTCGCCCAAGTAGGGTGGGCATTTTTTTCAGCATGCAATAATTGCCTAAGGAGAAAGAAAATTATTCGAGTTATCTAATTATAAATCTACCCTTAGATTCTGAAATCCAGCGAAGCTCTTCGGCTTTCGCTTCCCTCTTTTCATTTTGTCCTAAATACCTAAAGACCGCAAATTTTAGGTTTGGTTTTAATTTTATCCCGAATTTTTTTCTAAAAATCTCAACTCAAAACCCAATGCTACATCGACTTCCAATTTTTTCATCTAGAAAGAATTTTCAAACTTCATGTTCAATCTCAAATGAACCTTGAATAACTACAAGTACCTCGAGGACGAGGCCAAGAGAACAGTTTCCATCTTAACCTGAGAGGGCAATCTCGGCATTTAGGGACCGAAGTTCACGGCCAGAGTAGACGAGAAAAACTGGGCTAAAAAAAAAGGGGGATTCTCGGTCCAGTGGGGTGGGCGAATTTTCCGCATGCAATAATTGCCAAAGAGAGCTCGAAAAAGAAAAGGATGGAGCTTTTCTTCACGGCGAAGGAAAGGAGAAACAGACATAGGGTTATGGTCAGCAAAAGAGAGAAATCTTTTATATAAAAAAACTGAGAAAGCGGTCCGCAAAGAAAAAGAAATAAAAGAAGAACAGAGGAGGTGAAAATAAAAAATGGAGAGAAAAGCTGTCGAGGCACGCGTGGGGAAACAGTAGAGAGCCAAAAGCTGCAACCTAAAAGCTCACTTTTCCTGTGGATTGAAACTTCCACCACACGATGGCAATGACCATATGGTCCCTGTCAACGCGAATTACTAATTTAGTTCTTGTTTGGCAAGTCTAAGTTAAGGTGAGTGCCAATTAGTTAGACAACATAAATCAAATCAATAAAGAAACATCTAGGTAGTGAAAGCGAGACTAAAAACAGAAAGGCATTTTGACTTATTTATGAGATTAAAAGGAAAAATTAAGACTAAACCAGAGCAAAAATAAACTCTTCTCATGGTGCTAGGGTACCGAATGAATATATATATATATATATATATTGATAATTTTTATTAATCCTTGACACGCGTTGATAATATAATTTTTTAGAATAAGTTATTATTAATAATACAACATTTCAATATTTCAGTATCAAAATAGAATTTATTGATTTGACTGTACAATATATATCTGGCTCAAAATAAGAGGGGTAAATTCCTAAGTATGATTAAGAGCTTAAATATATTTGACAAGAAAAACTCTTTTCTGATGGAAAACAAATTAACAAAACAAAGAGGAAAGTTGTACGGTGCAAGCAGCGGACTAAGTGTGCCCTTTTCATTGTCCCAACACTTTGTATGTTTTTATCTATTCTGAGCACTTGCGTGGAATATATTGGACCGACCAAATCTCTCTCCCTCTCCCCCCACTTCTCATTTTCTCCTGCAAATCCATGTCACAGGAACGTGAGGGAAGCAGTGACAACATGGGAAAAGATCAAGGGTTTGGAGCGAGGAAGAAAGAAATGTGCAAAGGAACTATAAAGAGTTGTTGTGGAGTTGAAAAGTCTACCTGGAAAAGAAATTAGACAAGGGAGAAAGACAAAATATACAGAGCAGTGACATGTTCAAAGGGGTCTCCACCTTAAATACGTGTAGTAAGGGTTATAGAAATATCTGCCCTCGTACTCATTCTCATTCAACATTGGCTGCTCTTTGGTCCATGCATCTGCACGATTATTGTCCTGCAAGTCGCTGTCCATGTACTATTATATATTTAGAAAATCTTCCCACTATATCTGCCATTGTATTCATTTACTAGCAAAATAAAGGCAGATGTGTGTAAAAAATTATATGTAATTGAAATTCCTTTAGGTTTGTTCTTTATTATAGACCATATTTATTACGTGTCCAATTCAATTAATGGTTGCACTTTGGTTTGTCCAAGAAACAATAGAGGGAGAAATGCAAGGAAAAAGTCCTACAAGTGCAAATCTTCACCTGCTTCCCTAAGGTGGAGTCACAACATCAAGCCGGTAGAGTTTTTCTCTTAACTTTTTCAGGGTTTATAATCGGATAAGGCTTTATATATATATAATAGATTTAAGTGATCGTTAAAATGTGTAATGAAATTCATCAATTTTATATGGTAATATCTAACAGGTTCAAGGTGTATTTTTATTTGGGATTAAGGATCTAAATATATTCAACAAAAGTAACTTTTCTGATCAAAATAAATTAAAAAAAGAAAAGAAAAGTTCAATGATGCAGTGTCTATGGCGACGCTTTGTCTGTATTCATCAACTATGACCACTTTCCACGGAAACCAATACCGGAGTTGTCCTTTATTTTTGATTTTTTTTTTCATTATTTCTGCATCGAAACTTGCTCACATGTTTCCTCCTTCCTGGCCCTCAAATCAATTCCCGTTTAATCCCACAGCTTTACAACATCCTTTTCCACAATTTAACAATTTCAAAATCGAATGTTGTAATATAAATTTCTTAAATTTTTTGAATTTATACTCTAATTTTGAAAATCACTCCGATTAAATGAATAAAGGGCTTAAATTCTTATTAGGTATTGTGAATGGAAATAAATGTTGAGGAGATCCCTGTGTACACGCAAAACCCACTTTTCTCTTTTGTTTCCTTTTTTTCTTCTTTTCCCTTTCCTTTCGTTTCTCTCCTGGTGCGTACTCTCCTATTCCCCTTCATATCTCTTAAAAAGCCCTTACATTTTAGGTTCTGTCTTAATTTCATCCCAAACTTTTTTTTATATTAGAAAATGCTTAATCTTAGACCCAATACTAAATCGGCCTGTGGCAAGGTCTTTTAATTGAGGGTACCTTGTTTGGCAGTAGATTACAAGACTTTACTCAAATTTGTACTTATTCTTAGGCCTTGTTTGGTTCAACTTTGTCGAGAACTTTTTTAGCCCCGAAGTTCTTTACCAAACGCGAACCCATTTGGTTCGTATTTCTGGATAAACTTTTAACCAAATACACCGTGCGTATTCAAATGGCTCCTAAAGCGCTTTACCCCGATAGAGGTCGGAGTGATTTTGGGAATTACATCTTGCAAATGCAAGTTGCACTATTCATCTTCTCCAAGGAGCTGACGAGGCCGAAGACCGCCGGCCAAGGTGTCCCTGATGCCGGCGACCGCTGGCCAAGATCGCGCGACCCAAGCGACAGAGGCAATGGAGGCGACCGTCGCCTAGGTCGCGAGCCCAAGCGACGGTTGACCACCGCCTGAGGTCACCAACCTCAGGCGGTGCTATTCGACGACCAGATTTGACCGCTGGAGGTGAATAAATTAAAAAAGAAATTACAAATTTGTTATTAAAAAATAAATTTAGTCAAAGTGCTTTACAAAATATAGTATTTACCAAACGGTATTTAGGCCAAAGTTCTTTCGCACCGCAATGAAATTTTTCATTTGGTTGCATTTTGAAACCCCTTCCATCTAAAGATACTTTGCGTTTTCCTGGGAATTTATCCAAAGCCGAACTATACAGGCTACTCACTCTAGGTGCAATGGACTACCATACTTTGCCTATCCGGAGGTAGTGAAGATCACAATCTTGACATGGAGTCTACTTTCTTCATTGTAAAATCCCTAAATTAATACTGCATCTTTTTCTTCCCAACGCTAGGGAACACCAGGGATTCTCGCACAAGAGGCTAAGGTGTCCTGCTCTTAAGTTTCTGCTCGAGTCTTTTAAGACCTCCTCGAGTCTAAAAAAAAATTATATTAGAAAACCCTTAATTTTAGAGCCAATATTAAACCGGCCCCTGATTTTTTGATCTTAAAAACTTTCAAACTCTATTATGTTCAGTATCAAATTTGCCCTTACAAAGGCAAGAACCTTGACGGCGGGATCGAGGACGAGCAGTTTCCATCTTTGACGAGGGAGCAATCTCGGCATTCAAGGACCGGAATTCACGGGCAAAGTAGACAAAAAAAAAAGCAGAGGATTCTCGGCCAAGTGGGGCGGGGATTTTTCTGCACGGCAAAGAAAGAGAAATACTTTTACCAAAAGTAAAGAAAAAAGGAAAGAGAAATATAGAGAGCGCGTTATTGGGGAGAGAGAACTTTAATAAAGAAAAACTGAGAAGTGGTTGACAAAAGTGAAGAAAGAAACAGGAGGACAGAGGAAGCAGATTAGCGTGGAGGAGGTGAAATGAAAAGAGTGAAAAGACAGAGAGAGGAGAATTGCCGGGCCGCACGCGTGAGGAATTTATGCTCTTTTTTTGCCCTTTTTCGTTTCTTGTTTAATAGAGCCCACTTTTTGACCAAGAAGGGCAAAATATTAGAGCAATTGCTAAACTAAATCAAGAAAAAACATTTGCCCATAAAAATTGTAAATTTTGATTTATTGATTTGGCTTTGGGTTTGGTTAAGAAATTGTGAAGTTGAAAAAGTTGACTAAATGAAACCGATATATTGACATTTTAAAAAAATAATTAATAATTCGACAATTAAGAAAAGAGAAAAGTGACAAAATAAGAAATGGATAAAACTTTGTTAGAGAAGAGCATTAGCCTCAAGCTAAGCAAGTACTAGTGGGACCTAGCCACTAGGCATGAAAGGAAAATTATATGCTATCTAATTATAAATCGATGAAACTCCTTAATTTTCTGTTCCCTCTTTATATAGGCCTAATCTCCTAAAAACTCTTAAAATTTTAAATCAATTTAATTCTACCCAAAAAAATTTTATCTAAAAAATTCTCAACTTTGAATCTAGTCCTAAATCTGTCCTTTATCTATAAAAATTCTAAGACTTTATATCCAATCTAAAATATGCCCGAACATTATTTTTATCTAAAAAAACACTAACTAGTCTCAAATTTGTCTTATTGCTTGACGTGGCATGTTCATGTCGGTAAAAAAAAAATCCACATCTTCAAAGTGATGGGAAAAATTGTATCTAAAATAAAATCGTGTTTAATTAGAAAATTAAGAATCGGTCCGCTTGGATTAGTTTGCTAATTCAATTCACTATCAAAAAAGGGCACACATATATGTGCTTGACTTGGACAATCTAAGGAAGTGAATTTAATTTGTTAAAGGGTCAAAAACATTTAATCAATATGACGGAAATGTTTTTGACTAGTTTTGTCACTAAATTAACCTATAAGGATTAAAATCAAACATGCACAGGAATACAATGGTCAAAAGTTTACTTTCTTAGAAGGTTTGTGCATGTAGGCACCATAAAAATGTGTACCCTAGAACTTGTACTCTTATGGATTATCATTTTGTCCAAACATAGCAATAGATTATTCTTATAATATGCATGTGCATGACCATTTCATAATATTAAAGAAAAGTAAACTCTTATAAACTGAACTAATTTGAAATTAAGTACTTTAATTTTAAAATGATAGTAATCTGGAAGATGAAGCTATTATTGATACTATATACGTAAGGAGGTAGCTACTTTGTGGAATTAGAATTTTTTAAGTTTCTATGGTTGAAAAAGCTTTATTTAAGTTCTAAATATTATCTGTTCATATAAGTATAAGACTGAAAACTCAAGAATTTCTTGTGCTTTCTCAAAATATTCATTATGCCCTTACCTAATATTACGATCTTAATGAATGTAAAATTGTTATTCAGTGCGGTAAAAATATCTACGCGTGTCTTTTCCAAGTTCGTTAGTGTTCTAGGACGAAGGGAGAATGGTTCTAATGGTGGGGCCAGCATTCATGTGAAAAATATTATTTTTAACAAAAAGAGATATGATTTAAGCAATAGGCCTCATCTATTTTCTCTTCTTCCCGATGGGGCTAGTTGTTAGGCATTTTTGACTTATTTATGAGATTCGAAGGAAAAATTAAGGTTCAACTAAAAAAAAAAAGAGGAGAAAATTAAGGTAGAACCAGAACCAAAAAGACATACTTCATATTGTGCTCAAGTACAAAATGAATATATATAGCAATTTGATAATTTTTGTGATTGCCACGCGCATAAATAACATAATTTTTTAGAATAAATTATCAATAATAATACAACATTTCAATATTAAAATGAAGTTTATTGATGTGGCAATACAATATTTAAAAGGCTCAAAGTAAGAAGGTAAATTTCATAGTGGAATTACGACAAAAAAAAATTTCAAAGTGGGATCAAGAGTTAAATATATTAAAAAAATACCTTCTCTAATGGAAAATAATTTAACAAAAGAAAAGGACAGTTCACCATTGAACTAAGCGGGGCCCTCCTCACAGTCCCGACGCTTTGATGTTTTCGTCTCTTCCGAGCACAATCTCTCTTTCTCTCTCTTCCCTCGCCGCCCCCCGGGAACTTTTCATCTTCTCCTGCAAATCCATGTCCCGTTCTCGTCCGATGTCTCTCTGCACTCTTCATCTTCCCAACAAATCCACCGCTTTATGCGTATTGAAATTTTAACAGACCACAAAAGAAAGGGCAACAAGAAGGCGTTTCCTGTTTCCCGAGAGGCATTCTGGTTTTTTCTCCGTCAGGCTTGAAAGCGAAAATCAAGGGCAGATCAGCGCGAAGACGAAATGCATCATCTCGTTTTTGGGCTTTCGTTCGCCGAGCTCGTGGCACCGATCCTTCTCCTCGGGTTTGCGTTGTATTTTCTCAATAAGAAGAAAGCTAGCGTGTGTAGAAATGCAGAAGATGCTGATACTGGCGCATCTGGCTCGTTGACTGTGCCGATAGAAGCTAATTCCGTTGGATCTAATTCGTCTCGGGCAACTACTTCTGGTGGATTTAGTTCGTCTCCAACAGAAACTAAATCCGGTGGATCTTGCCCGTCTCCGACAGAAACTAACCATGGTGCATCTAGCTTGTCTCTGTCTTCTGCAGAAACTAATTCCAGTGGATCTAGTTTGCCTCCATCTAAAATTAACAACAGTGCAACTAGTTCGTCTCTGACAGCTTCTAAATCCAGTGCATCTAGTTCGTCTCCCACAAAAATTATAACAATGCATCTAGTTTGTCTCTGTCTCCGACAGAAACTAATTCCGATGGATCCAGTTCGTCTTCGACAAAGATTAACAATGGTGCATCTAGCTCGTTGACTGGAAATTGCTACGAGGTGTTCTTGAGCTTCAGAGGTCCAGATACTCGATATGGTTTCACCGATCACCTCTACAATGGGCTCCTCAATGCTGGAATTGATGCTTTCAGAGACGATGATGAGCTCTCCCAAGGCGAGAACATCAGGCCAAAGCTTGTGGAAGCCATCACGAATAGTAAAATCCTGATCCCCATTCTCTCCGTGACTTATGGTACAAGCAGTTGGTGCCTGGATGAACTGGTTCAAATAATGGAGCGCAAGGATAAGAACGGGCAGATAGTGTTGCCTATATTCTACAAAGTGAAGCCAGCTGATGTAAGACATCAAATCGGGGGTTTTGGAGATGCATTTCATGAGCGTGAGAGGCGTTTGCAGGGGAGGCCTTTCGACCCAACGATTTTGGAGAAATGGAAGAAAGCACTCAATGAAGTTAGCGCCTTGAAAGGATACGAAGCCAATGGGTAAAAAATTCTCACTAAAACATACTTTACTTTCTTTTAATATGTGGGTGTTTACTGGTTGTTCTGATTCTCACCCGCTTCATTTTCATTATATACAATAATATCTCGTTGGCAGTAAGATCCTGAAATGCATGGGTTCTATAAGTTATTCTCTCTCTCTCTCTCTCTCTCTTTTAAAGTTTTTTGCTATAACGAATTGACCAATCTAATTATAGATTTTATTGTTATGATCTCATTTGCCTGAATAATAAGATTTTATGAATGAAATATTTACTCTTATATCCAAAGATTTTGTTAAATTGTGCCATTTTTATGTCATGTTTATAGTGTACAGCACATTAATCTGTCACAAATTTTTCTAATTACTTATTTATTTGAGATTAATGGTACGACTTATTAATGATATTTATATAGAGCTCATAACATCATATACCGTGCATGGTGATTGTCAAAGCCATAATTATTTATCTTCCCACATTACATATATTAAATCATTAATGTCATTGATTAGTTGCTATCAAAATTATTTTTACAAAAGAAATGTTATATTTATTATATATGATGACAGTAAATGTTATAAAGAAAAAGAAGGATTATTTTTATTATGTGCTTTTTAAAATAATTTTAAACGCATTTTCCTATCGTCAACAAGTTGTTTCTATCTCATACACCTGCATATATTGAAGCAGTGTTTTTTGGGGGTAAAAATTATTCTTCTACTTCTCTATAAAATCAATACTAGATCAATTAAAATCATAGAAAAAGGTACTCAAAAAGAATATAAAATACAACCTGTTATCATCCCTAGAGGTAATGAAAACGTACAAAAACACCGATCTATAATGATGCTAAATCGACAACATGAGTGAAACTTGCAAGCGTATATAATTGCGCAAACAAGGAGAAATCCCGTCAATTCAAGTTGTTCACAATTTTACAATTTGAACGACTTTTTGGATTGGTATTACAAGAGCTAACACCCTCTTGCATCAAAAGTTATGATCAGTTCATTGATTGGTTGCTAACTCTCATATTAGGTTGGTTTGATGGAATTTTGCTTATTCAAACACTCTGGAAAAAGTGACGTCCACATCATCCTCAATATCTTTAAGAAACAACAAGTTTAAAATTTGGTTCAAATCCATAACATATACAAGATTCAAGATTCATAAGCGTACCCTCAAGTTTCTTCTGGCTCAATAAATTATCTCAGAGTGATAGTGGAATGGGGCATGCCATGTGAACCACAAACATTTCTCAACTTTCGTTTTAGGTCAATAAATAAACGTAGGTGTGACAAGAATGATTCTTAAATTTTTTTCAATTTATCCTCAAATTTGTTTATTACTGTGTTCTCATTAGACAAAAAATATAAAATTATAGTTGCCACATATTTGAACTCTTGTCACATTTGACAGGTCTGAAGCAGAGTTGGTGAAATTGGTTGTTCAAAAGCATTGAACGAATTGAAGAAAAAGTTTGAGTTGGTTATTTCTGAGAATTTGGTCGGAATTGATAGTCATGTGAAGAAGGTTGTAGAACTTATGGATAATGAATCTCATGCCACCCTATTTGTTGGTATCTATGGAATGGGAGGCATTGGTAAGACTACTCTTGCTAAAACCATCTACAACAAGCTCTCCAATCAATTTGATTGTCGTAGTTTCATTGCTGATGTAAGGGAATCATGGAAGCATAATGGCATACATCACTTACAAAATCGGTTAATCTATGATATATTGAAGCTAGACAATCAAATTCATAATGAAGATGAAGGGACTAGGTTCATCTCCACTAAGTTTAAAGGTAAAAAGGTCCTCGTACTTCTTGATGACGTGGATAATGTTGTTCGATTGAAGCGGTTGGCTGGTAATCGTGATTGGTTTTCTTCGGGAAGTAGGATCATTATTACCACCAGAAATAAGAGGATTCTTGAAGAAGTTGGCGTGGACCAGTTATGACCATAAGGAAATGGATAAAGATCAATCTTTGATTCTATTTAGCAAACATGCATTCCGAATGGACTCTCCTCCAAGGGAATTTAAGGGCCTCACTCAAGAAGTCGTATCCATCACCAAAGGGCTTCCCTATCTCTTGAGGTTTTTGGTTCATTATTTTGTGGAAAAGAGCCAACACAATGGAGAGATACGATACATAAGTTAAAAAAAAAGTCCCTCATATGGAAGTGCAAGAAAAGTTAATGATAAGTTATGAAGCATTGGAGTATAATCAACAACAAATGTTTTTGGATATCGCTTGCTTTTTCATTGGCACTAACAAGAGAACCGCATTTTACATGTGGGATGCTTGTGACTTTCACCCTGAGGAGGGAATTGAAGTATTGGAACTCATGTCATTAATAAAAATTGGAGATGATCAGGAGCTTAGAATGCATGACCAATTGAGAGATCTAGGTAGGGCAATAGTTTGGAAAGAAAACCAGTGGCAGCCTCAGTACCGTAGTAGGTTATGGGACTCCAAGGAAGCTTTGAAAGTGCTAAAGGACAATAAGGTAACCGTTTCATTTCTTTTGCTCACTCAGTCCATGTTCTACCATTAGAGTAATGTTGGTCCCTACGCTGTGCTTGCTCTAGGAACAGAGAACCTTTTACTATTATTGCCCCCAAATGTTTCATTGAAGAGATTAGAAAGTAGGGAGGTTGCTTTCTCTTAGCAAGTATTGTAGTGTTATCTGAGATTTTTCTTAAAGCGTATATTACGAAATCATCTCCAAGAATGAGATAATTTCAAATCTTTTAGATACTTGACAGGGATATTCTATATTGGAAAGATCTTGAATTTCTATAATTGCTTCATCTACGTCTTTGATGTACGCAATAAATAACTTGACTATGCAACTGTAACCATAAGTACTCAGGATACATGAGTCATAGGCTTGTAATCTTATGTTAGAATATATATAATAGGACTAATGATGCCCGCATTTCACATGAAATTTTAGTTACTACTACATAATAGAGAATGGAAGGGAAACTTTATTTATGTAATATTACGTTAGCAATTCCATTTACCAATATTCATAGGACAAGGTCTGAATGAAAACTTACCGAATTAAATAGGAACAAAAATTCCTTTTGTATATATATGGATGAGTGTGTATATATGTATATATACCATCAAGTGTATTCAATGACCATTAAAAAGAGAAATGTTTTAATTTTTCTACATAAAAAATCCAAGAGATAAGTACTTTAAAATTCTATTTTCTATAATTATGTGAGTGCATTTGCATTAATGAAATCAATCATAATTTGACTACTACTTTTTACTCCATCATTTGGGTTGACTCAAGTTGTTGCTAAAAGGACTAGCACTTATTTGCAATCTCAACGTGGGACGATGTATAATCTCAAGAGCCAATTCATATATTGAAAAATTCAAAGCCAATGTTTATTTATTATGCCTTTCGTACTGCATGATTAAATAAACTAAATTAATTAAAAGAAAAATGAATATGCTATATATTTTATATACAAATAAAATGGCATAGCCAAATTTTACGACTAAAAAGGTACATTTCTATATAATTATTTCAGTGATTTTTCACTCACTACAATTTTTTTTTATAATCCACTTTTTGGTACTATCATAAAAGGATACTTTTTAAAGCCCATCTTTTTTAATGAACTTATTCCTCATGGGATAAAAATGACACCGGCCATCAATTCTGCCTATTCTCACTTTATATTGCCCCCAATAAAAAAAAGTGTCTGGGATAAAGATAGCTCATTGTGCAAACATGCCCAATGAACCACGTTGACCATGACCACAAATGACTTTTTGGGACTTCCTCTTCTTTTTAAATAAAAAAAATTTTTTTTATTCAGAAATTTTGTAAGAAAGATTATAACCAAAGTCTGTTAACAAGATTATAAAATAAAACCCATCATTTTTATTAGTGTGGGTTGACATCGCTCGCTGTATACGTTAGCATAGGGAGCAATGTAGGGTACCCATGGCGATTTAACAATGATAATGGATGAAATTTGTAACTCGTGTCAGTTTTGTTCTATGGTTAAATAGTCGGGCTATTTTTATTACATTTGAAAGGTTATGTTATTTTTGTGGTAGATATTGAAGGATAGGCTTTATAGATATTTGAAAGGTTTTGTTACTTTTGTCGCAAGTACAAAAGGTTGGGCTTATTTTTGAGATTTGGCTATCGATTTTTGAACGGGAAAAAGTTACACACCACACGAAGGAATCTTCGAGATAGATAGGGTATCTTGATATTTTGAGAGGGAAGTTCACGGGGAAATGGCTAATGTGAGTAGATTACTTCTGTTGAAGATGGTTTTTCTTTTATAGTTACTCTTCTCTTGGATTCCTTTTTAGGTATCGAGTTCTAATTCCTTCCCAAATTATTATGTCGTTCACCTTTGAGCATCCATGAAATCTTGCACAACATTGGCTAGTACAATAACAAAATTTCTGGTTCGGAACAGCTGACATGAAATCCATGAACTGTCTGTATTACTTCTTGACTTCTTATGCATGTCATTTTTTTTTTTTTTTTTGCTTGGTGAAAGCATGCTATGCATTTAGTTCTTAGGAATAACTATTTTATTTCCAATCTATTCTGAGGAAGCAATTATTCCTTCATTTTGTTCAAAGATAGGTTAAAAATTACTATTCTGTCAGAAGCAGGAATAGTCATTCCTGGGCGGGCCGAGGAAAAGCTATTCCATTTAGGCTTGGAGCCAAGAAGCTTCAATTTTCACATTTCTAAAAATGTTTTTGCACTTTCCACAATTTTTTTTTAAAAATATATCAAAGTTTTTAGGGTATGTTTATTATATTTATTGTGCTTGAGTAACTCATTTATAATTATGATTATCTCAAATTGTAGTATATAGTTAAACTAAAATTTAATAAGTTGTAGAGATTATTAATATAACTAATAAGATTTTATGATTATGAATATATCAAATTGTAATCTATAGCAAACTAAAATATATGATAAAATAATAAGTCGTAGAGAATATTAACATAACTTATATTACTGTCTTAGTTATTTATGATCAGAAAATAATTAGTTAAGAATATTTCAAGTTATTACAAGTAAAATAATAAGTACATAATATTTTTTTTTGGTAAGGTATAAGTACATAATATATTAATATAACAAATATCACAATATTCAGTTTCTTGTGATTAGTTATTACTTCAATGGAAAATAAGAGTATATATTTTTTATTGACCACATAAGTAGCACGATCGAATAATATACACAATTAATGGGAAGTTTACATGAAGAAAAAAATTATATTTCTATTATAATTGATCAAATTAACTTTTGATTTTGCACATAGCATTTTGAATAAATTCCTTGCATTGCACTCTTGTCTAACTGGTATGTAATGAAGCTACAGTATCGGAAATTTGAAGATTATACTAAAGTTTTTACTCTATGAGCCATTACATCATAATTCTTTTAAGATCTGAATGCGTATGACCAAATTTCAAAATGGAAGTCAACATCATTTGCTTTGTTAGCCTTAATAAATATTTGTTCATTGGTGTGAAAAAGAAAATTGTATCTTCACATTGCTACTGTCTTGAACACATAATGCACGTCAATAGCAATATGAACAAATAATGTTTTATTACTTTAGTTGGATATAGTACTAAAGAATATTGATTCTTGCTTATAGGGAACAGACAAGATTGAGGCAATTAATCTGAGTAGAGACAGCTCAAATGGCTCTAATGAAATAGATGAGCAGGTGATGACATTTACACAGAAAAACAATTCAAGAATTTGAATGAGGCTAAGATTCCTTCACTTGGAGAGGGCACATCTCAGCGGAGATTTTAAGGACTCAATGAAGGAGTTAAGATGGCTTCAATGGCCAAATTGTCCCAGGTATTTTGAAGGAATCAATTTTCACGTGAAGGAATTAGCCGTACTCGAATTGCGAAAAGGCAAGATGAATGAGAAATGGGAAGGATGGAGTTTTTTATGGTAAGAACTAAAGTCTTTTTTTCTCTCCTTTTATGCGTTCTTTTGACTCATAATCACTCTAGACTCACCCCTTGATGATCATTTTTTTTTTTTTTAACCAGATGGCAGAGAAACTCAAATTTCTCGACCTTTCATGTTGTTTATCCTTGGAAGAAGATACGAACTTCCTCTCAGCCTTTAAGAAGTTAGAGGTTCTCATCCTCAATTTGTGTCTTTATCTGAAGCGAATCAGTGCTTCAATTGGAGACATGGAGGCCCTCCTTCGCTTGGAGCTGTGCGGGTGTCGCAGCCTCACGAAGCTTCCAGTAGAAATAGGTAATTTAAAATACCTGAAGCAACTCATTCTAAAAGATACTCAATCCTTTTCTACATTACCAGATAGCATAGGGTTTTTGGAGAACCTAGAGATTCTAGATATTTCTGGAAGTGGTATAGAAGAATTGCCTAGCGGTATCGAGAGGCTGAAAAAGCTCCAAGAGTTACGTGCTGTCGAATGCGGAAAGCTAAAAGGGATAATGGCAAAAGCATGGGTGATCTTTCTTCCCTACGATGCCTTAATTTTCTTTTTGCTGCTATAAGCTCCAATCATTGCCAGACCTTCCTTTCGGCATAACAGATTTGCTCATCACCTGTCAAAGTCGCAAATTGCCTTTGCTTTGCCACCTAGCCCATCTCAAGGAACTACAAGTATGGGGCTGTGCATTTCTGGAGTGCATCCAGATGCTTCCATCAATGCTATTGAAGAATTCAGAATGCTCGCGACTGATGGACGTTGAAGAATCGAAATCACCACAACCCCTCAACACGCCCTTCAAGTTGGAAATCTTAAAATTCAATTTATGTGGTTCTATCAAAACACTGGACGTTTCACCGTTTATCCATCTAAGGACATTATTTGTCGCAAGATTGTGAGAATCTATATGAAGTTCGAGGTCTTGACAAATCAACATATTTGGAAAGCTTACAAGTCCAAAACTGCCACTCAATCAGGCGGTTGGACCTTCCAAAATCCGGGAGGCTAAAGAAATTAAAAGTTGATGGTTGCGGAGACTTAGTCAAAATTGAAGGTCTCGATAAGTTGGAGTATTTGGAAAGGCTAGATATCAAATGGACTTCAATTGGATGGCTAGACATTCCAAAATCTGGGAGGCTGAAGAAATTAGAAGGCTACTGAAACTTCGCCGAAATTGAAGGTCTCAATAGGTTGGAGTATTTGGAAAGGTTAGATATCCAAGGGTGCACTTTAATTGGAAGGCTAGACCTTCCAAAATCCAAGAGGTTGAAGGAATTGTATGCTAAAGACTGCAAAGACTTAGCCGAAATTGAAGGTCTCGATAGGTTGGAGTATTTGGAAAGGCTAGATATCCAAGGGTGCACTTCAATCGAAGGCTTGACCTTTCAAAATCTAGGAGGCTGAAGGAATTATATTCTAAAGGCTGCAAAAACTTAGCCGAAATTGAAGGCCTCGATAGGTTGGAGTATTTGGAAAGGCTAAATATCGAATCATGCATTTCAATCGAAAGGCTAGACCTTCCAAAATCTGAGAGGCTGGAGGAATTATACGCTAAAGGCTGCGAAAACTTAGCTGAAATTGAAGGTCTTGATAGGTTGAAGTATTTGGAAAGGCTAAATATCGAATTGTGCACTTCAATTGAAAGGCTAGACCTTCCAAAATCCGAGAGGCTGAAGGAATTATATGCTAAGGGCTGCGAAAACTTAGCCGAAATTGAAGGTCTCGATAGATTGGAGTATTTGGAAAGGCTAAATATTGAATTGTGCACTTCAATCGAAAGGCTAGACCTTCCAAAATCCGAGAGGCTGAAGGAATTATATGCTAAAGGCTGCAAAAACTTAGCTGAAATTGAAGGTCTTGATAGGTTGGAGTTTTTGGAAAGGCTAAATATCGAATTGTGCACTTCAATCGAAAGGCTAGACCTTCCAAAATCCGGGAGGCTGAAGGAATTATATGCTAAAGGCTGTGAAAACTTAGCCGAAATTGAAGGTCTCGATAGGTTGGAGTATTTGGAAAGGCTAAATATCGAATTGTGCACTTCAATCGGAAGGCTAGACCTTCCAAAATCCGGGAGGCTGAAGGAATTGTACGCTAGAGGCTGCAAAAACTTAGCCGAAATTGAAGGTCTCGATAGGTTGGAGTATTTGGAAAGGCTAGATATCGAACGGTGCACTTCAATCAGAAGGCTAGACCTTCCAAAATCCAGGAGGTTGAAGAAATTAATAGCTGAAGGTTGCAAAAAATTAGCCGAATTCAAGTTTCGATAGGTTTTGAGTATTTGGAAAGGCTAGATATCGAAGGGTGCACTTCAATTGGAAGGCTAGACTTTCCAAAATCCAGGAGGTTGGAGGAATTATATGCTGAAGGCTGCGGAAACTTAGCTGAAATTGAATGCCTCGACAGTTTGGAGGATTTGAAAATGCTAAATATCAAATGGCGCATTTCAACTTGAAAATCTGGGAGGTTGAAGAAATTAGAAGCTTGAGGCTGCAAAAACTTTAGCCAAAATTCAAGGCCTTGATAAGTTGGAGTTTTTGGAAAGACTGGATATCTCTAATTGCATATCAATTGGAAGGTTGCTCCTTCCAAAATCCAAGAGTCTGAAGATAATAAAAGTTAAAGAATGCGCAAACTTAGTTGAAATTCAAGGCCTCGATAGGTTAGAGTTTTTGAAAGAATTGAATATCATTCGATGCAAGTCACTCAAGAAAATTCCATTATTATCTCGAACTTGGATTTATCAATATTATGAGATTACTATGGCGATATGACATGATTTGAATCGAGATACAAATGGCGATATGATAGGATTTGAATCAAACTAAATAGATGGCTTAGATGAGTTGATATAATGGCAATGATCCACTTTTTCTAACGAAGGTATATAAAGGAGGTTAGTTACCTTTGCTCTTGAGATTTACTACCCAATTTTCATTTGTATTTCCTACTTGCAATATCTTTCAAAATTTTTGATCTTGTTATTATTATTTCCTAATTGATAGTGTTATCGTTGTTTTCTTACTTGAATTCAAGGAATCCGGGAGGAGTTCATTAAAGATAATGTGTGCTTTGGCAAAATGGTTTTGCTTATCATGTAGTTCAGATGTTGAAAGTTGTGAGGCAAATTTGTTGCAAAACTTTAGACATTGTTACATGATTCCAGGTCACTTTTGTTCTCGACTGCTCAAGGCCTGCTTAGTTTTGGGAAACTCCTTTAGTTTCCATTTTCATAGAAACTGTTTTCGATGTTTTTTGACAAATATTTGTTAAGTGAAAACAATGTCATTGTGGATGAAAATTGTGAGAACATGCTCGGGTTACATCACATTCCAAAAACAGGCTTAGTTATTCCAAATCTCCATGTTTTTGTGTGGAATGAGAATACTAAAATGTCATCTGCAGTATATGATTTTGATTCTGAGAATAGTTTTCCTTTTATTCATCAACTGCTTTCGGAGTGTCACCAAATGCATTTTCTGGTCTGTTTTAATTCTCAAATTGAAATCAGAACGGACTTTTGAGAATCTTCATCAGCCGAATGCCTCCTTAGATTATCAATCTCTTTTCTGTCTGCAGAAAAAATGAACTTCATGAAGTTGCTCAACAGGCTTTGAACATTGAAGATTTATTTCATGTCATCCGGACATCATTGTCAGTCATGCATAAGCAGTGGGCTGATGCCATTAACATATTTCATGAGAAGTTTGATTTGCTGTCAAACCTTGTTAGTGACCAGGGCAAGTGGTACTGTTCATACAGAGTGATGGATGGCATTTCATTTTTCTTCATTTAACTGTTTTCGTTTGCTTATCTAGGTCTTCACTCTTCTCCTCAGGAGGAATTTTTGAGTTTTTCAGTGGTGATAGTACCCATCCTGCAGTCCATCAGTTTCTTTTTAATTCATTGGGTGAAGTGGTATGGCTGGTTTTTAAGCTCTGTTGATGCTATAGGACTTTGGCTTTATGGTTGGTTTTTATAGTCTTAGTCTTCTAGTTTGTTCAATGATAGGGTATGAAGCGTGTATCAAAAGTTGTTTGTGGCGCTGGAAAAGAACTTCAGCTGGTTGTCCTTAATCATCTGCAGGTGCACGTTATTATCTTTTCATTTGGCCTTTCTCCCTGACAAATTATTATGTTTGAAGCATCTCAGATAACAGTCTTGGAGGTGATTAGATAGAGATAGGAATTTGTCATAGTAAGTTATGCTTTGCTCATCTTGAGACACGCCATATATTTCAGAACATTATGATGTGGATTTTTCATGCAAACATATCGCATGATATGGATTACTAACATTAAGTGTCTGGAAAGGTGAAGTAAAATCTGATATGAATTTAATTCAACAAGTTGGCAATCTCTCTTACAAGTGTATAATGGAAATTATAGGTCATTAATCATTGGTTTGAACTTGAACTTGATCTAAGTTTGAGCTTTAAGTGTACTGTACATGAAGATTTGGATATAAAATGTTTATACATTCACATTATAATTAGCAGGTGTAGGGATATGTTCTCAGTTTAAAAGGAAAGAGTTTATTGCCTGCTTCGATCTTAGCACATATCCCTTCATAATTGCGAGAGTCAATTTTGTACCAAAGAATCATATTAACTCCTTTTACCTACCAATATTACTATTAGAGCCAAGGGAAGTTAGACTTATTTATACCAAATTTCACTCATTGAACTCGATGTAGTAAGTCAAACTCTTCTTTCCTGTGTTATGTTTACTGTCAACAAGCTAAGGATGAGAATGAAAACTCAGTAATCTGAAGAAAATGAGCAGAGGGGAAGGGGGGGGGGGTGCTCGGATGACAGTGAATCGAGCCTACATGGATCTAATCTTTGATGCTAACCATGGTTATAAGAGCCTCTGTTTGTAATCATTTGTTTAGTACTTAGATGTGAGAATTGTTTAATTTATATTATGTTTTTATCATATCTTTAAATCACAATTTTTGATATTCCGCCTCTTTTTTGGCAGAATAGTGCTGAGGATATTAAGTCCTAGTATTGAAATTGGTTTTACTAAGTCACGTGCCAGATAGATTCGTGTTAGGTATTTGTAACCTACTTACGCATTATACTTGCATTTTTCCTCTTCAAATTAGTTTTGTATGCTACTCTTAGTCCCTTGTACATGCGCCTTTTTTGGTAGTGCATTGGTAGCTCTTTGGATCCAAAGTTTCTCTTGAACTTTTTCGATCTTGACTTTGAGTAGTGGCAGCACCCTTTTGTCACGATGATGTTACTTGCAAAAGGAATTACAACTATGAGTTACTAGTGTTTTTGCCCATGTAGATGATGATTATGCTGATTAAAGCACAAAATCTTACGTGAGATGTTGATGTTGGTACTTGAAACCATATGATTAGATAACGTTTGATGGAATAAAGGGTAATTGAAAAACTTACAATCCTCAGAAAAGTGTAAGTTTCCTTTAATAGATTATATAGTTCACCCATAGCGCATCAAGGGGTGCAACCCATATACAAAAGGAGCCCAAAAAACTAAAGCCATATACAAAACAACTCCCAAAACCTAAGGGGAGCTCAAATACCAGATAAGTCATTGACTGATCAACCAAGGCATTTACATCCATATGCAAGTTTGGGGCATCCTGCTTGCATGAATTGGATAGCAGACTAGGCTCCATTTCTTTATTGAATTTTCCAATATAACTTTTATTTGTCAGAGACTCTAGAGTACGATGTTTGGTTCAAACACATTTTGCAGAAGATGAAGATGGCTTGTAATGACCATTTACTGTGTAAAGCATTTTCTTTCGTAAACTTATAACTTCGATGCTTCCAGCTAGTAACTTATGTGGAGTGTCAGTTTTCTTAATAAGAGATGATATTTGACAGATGGGGTTAAGTAATTGAAGTATTGTTATTTACTTAGCAGCCTGCTGTAGAAATTATTGGCTTTAGAATGGATGAGCTCAGGGGTCTTTCAAGATGGTGTTCTCTTTATCTAGGTATTGGTTCAGATGAGACACTGGTGGATAATGCGGTAGAAAAGGCTGAAATGCTGCTTGTACAGGTTGAGCAATTCATAAGGGTGCTCTCATCTGTTGTGAAACTAGTATGCCTGTTACAATCTTTCTTGTGATTTCTCTACCTTTCTTGATATCTTCTGTTTGCAACTATTGTAATATCTTCCCTATCTCTCATCAAGTATGGTATCATGTCTGTAGACAAGACATGACATGGGTGCTTAGAATGACATATAGATGTAAGTCAAATAGAGTTTAATTATTTGAAAAGTGAGCTTGTTATCGACATTGTAAATGAGTCATTGTTAGATGGTGGGCCTTTACACATAACTTGAACGTGTTCAACAAAGGTCCATTTAGTACCTGTTGAGTTCGTTACAGAATACTGACAATAACATATTGTTGTTTTGTTGATATCATCATGCTTTTGAAGTGCAAAAAGAGAAACTGCACAACTTTTTCGTATCTTTGCTTCCCATGCCTCACACAACTTGGGGTTTGTTTGTACCTTTTCACTTCTCAAATGCTACCCTGAAGAAATGCAATCTTACTTGTTTCAAAACAAAAAAAATTATAGTGTGAGCACTAAAATCTGGAGCAAGATCAGAAGATTGGTAGGATCCTATGTAATGCTCAAGCTTGTGGCATGCTTGTCGTATTTGCCTTGGGGATCGAAAGCATTTTGTATTGATTAATAATGTGCATGTTGCTGTAGCTATTGCTTTCGTCTCTCTACCAGTATGCAAATTTCTTCAGGTGGCTTCTAAAACGTATGAAGCGATTGATGTCAGAGCCAAGTGATCAACTTTTAACATACAATCTAACTTTTGTCAATCAGGGTCCTTCCTTATGGTGAATTCCTATATACTCTTGTGAATTTCGATGGTGCACCTGTTGTTCATTTCTTGAAGTTTCTGTATGATCAAGATCCTGCTATGCATCTTCTACATCTTTCTGAGGCTGTTGAAGAAATTGCCATTGATCTGTGAGTGATTTTCTCTAACTTGTCCTAGTTGCTAATTATACTTTACAATATGGCACTCGGAACCCCAGAATCTTCAGTTGTTAGTTGTTCATACCTGATGGAGGTACCAAGGGGAATGTTTGGCAACACCATCTATAAAAAGCTTCCAGTAGAAATTCCTTGTGTATTTATATCTTGAAGGTTGAAGTTTTTCCAGTCATTTCAGTTCACATATACTTTTACTTGGGCTGAGTTGTGACATGTCATTATTGTTGATAGAATGGCTAACCATTGACTAATAAATTTTTCTCTTGTGAATTATCAGTGAGTTTTGCTCCTCCTTGGTTTTCCTAATAAGTTTCATTCAGCTAATGAAAAAAAGGTTAACCTGGCCCTAGTTATAAAATCATATGTATCATCTAGAGACATGAAGTGAGAGTGGATTCATAATTAGACATAAGATGACCTTATAAATCAAAGGGTGGTGGGTCATTTCTTCATCCTCTATACTTGAAATTTGGTGAGGTGGTGGCTTGGATACTGCCAGGTGTGGTCAGCTTAGTATTGCCTTCATGTACTCTAGCAGCTAATTTTTTTGGCCTTTGCTAGGTTGTGCAATCCATCTATATAGAAGAGAATTAGAATATAAGGGTGTAATGGAAATTGGTCATGCTTTAAATGTTTGCTGTCAAGCCTAGTATTATTTTCATGTGCTTTAACAGCTGACTCAAGCTAGGCAATGTGACCAAATTAGTTGCCAAAACTGACGAATTGAAATTTCAAATGACTCCTAGTTTGGGGGTTAGCTCTTCATTTCAAGTCATCTTGCCATCGTCTTCATCTATATTCATTTTTGAATTAACGGATACCCACCAAAGCATGAAAGCTAGGATCTTTCCCACAATAATACCTACAAGTTCTCCCAATTCTGTTCCACGACTGGAACAGGAATACTTAAGAGCATTTCCACTAGATGAGGTTGACTCAAGTTAGGGTGAATTGCTGGGCTTCAACTATGGTTATTGTTGGTCCAGCACTATTTCAAGTAACCACATGGTAACAAGGATTGAAATTGACATGTCGATCATCATTTCTCATTGGATCAGAAGGTCTCGCATTCCAAAATATCAAATGCAATTCCTTATGCTTTTCTGCCTTGATATATTTTTTCAGGTTAGTAAGATGTCTTACCCTCATTGTTGTCTCAGAGAAACAATGCAGAGAGTCAGAGAATTAGTGCAATTTGGAGGATTTGGGAACACCAAATATTTTCGAAGGACACTTGTGAAGGGATTTGAACAGATGGAACGCAGGTATTAGCAAAAGAATTAGAAAGCTGAAATGTAATAGAATTATGTTCGTGTATAAGTGTTCTTACTTGAATGTATTGTCTATCGCTCTTTCATTGTAAATTCTTCACATTAATGCCTTATCTACTTTTTCCATTCATAAATGTTCTTACACATGCTAAGCAGTGGAATAAAATATGAGCTGCTATGGGATAAATCATAGCTGTTATCTATTGTTTGAAGTGATGGCTTTTCCCCTCTTCAAGCCTGGTCCTCATTGCTGATATGTGTACCAAATGTGAAATTTTGGATCTCTTTGTATACATAACAGGAATTTGAGTATGATTACCTGGGTTCAAAATTGATTTATATTAACATTGCAATCCTTTAATTAAAAGCTCGTGCTTTCGGTTTTACCCAACTCATCAATTATTTGAGCTGAAATATTCATTTCTCGTTTGGTTGATTTAGGACTTCTGCTAATGGGGTATGTAGATATTTCTATCCATAGGCCTATTAACATAAAGTTGTAGGTATATTTTTCACTTCCTTGCCTGAGTGGCCAAAACCTCTAGAGAGAAGGAGAGAGAGGAAAGGAAACCCATCTCAGTAAAAGTAGCATTGGCAAGGCAAGATTACATCCATTGCCATCAAAAGGATGAGCTGCAAACCCAGCGATCTTCACGCACTTCGGATGTCCAGCCAAGCACGTGAAGTTTTGCAGTGGGCAAAATCCCTCTTGCCTCGCAGATAAGAGGAGTGGCTGGATCAAACATGCCCTGCACATTTATTGGTAACAAGACTTGGTGATCCGTCCAGAGTGTGGATGAAGATAAAAATAAACACGAATGCCGTTCGTTGCTCGACTAGAGAATGATTCTGTATGTTGAAGTTTGATATGCTATCGTCACAAATTGGAAAATAAAAGATAAATGGCATGTGGAAAGGGTTTGGATTTTGGGTGGTGATGACAAATGACAAGGTCAAAGTATTTCTATCTGGCTAAGTGTTTGGAGCTCGGGTGATGATGGCAAATGGCTTGGTCAAAGTCCGAACTTGGCCCGTCATCTCGAGACGACATCTTAAGCAAGCGCGAATGTAAGCAAGCGTGAATGTTCAATTTAGTAAGATGCGGATTTGGATAATTCATTAGCTTATTTTTTTAATTCAAAAGCAAATGAGGATTAATGATCGCATTGCTTTTTTCCAATTATAATTTCAACAACTAAATACACCACCACATTCGCATCAATGCGATGTCCCATGAGTCCAACGTTTTATGCTAGCTCTGCTGGAACAGAGCGAAGCCTCCTCCTGTCAACCACTCCGTTTTATTAGGGTGCGCGCTGAACGAGATTACCATTGAATAGAATCAAAATGATACCGTTCGGTAGCAAACTCGAACACGACATGCCATACATTACATTATTTGTAAATTAACGTGAATTAAGGTTTCTTCATTCAGTGAAAAAATGAACAAATTATAAAATATATTCTTAAAAATGATTATTTGTATTGTCTCAAATAATTGATCAATGAAATCCTTTTTTATTATCAATCATAATTCATGTCCAAACATTTTCGTGCATGATGATAATTCTTCGTGTTCGTTCATTTTTTTAGTTGTACAAGTGATTTTTTTTTTAAAAATGATTTTCCAAATAAGGACTTCGGCTGGCAATTCAATACGGATCCCTAATCTGAAATTGATTTCAGCTTTATCTTTTCGAATGGAAATTGAGAGCAATGGAACATGTATCACATTTGTCGGTAGATAAAAGCCCAGTAATTTGATCTGTCTTAGACCTCGTATGATCTCAGCATGCAAGCACACATGCGAGCTATATGTGGTCCGAAGATTAAAACACGAATGGGCAGAACCACTCAATCCATGCTTTAACTAATAGATTTTCCTCATTTCTTTTTAATTAGCTACGCTGCACGTTGGCGTGGAAAAGCATATTGTTTTTGTCTCAGTTCTGATTGCAACAAAAAAAAAAAGTTTATTAAAAGAAAATGCCCAAACACTTATTAAGCGATTATACGAAGAAAATTTACGATTTTTTATAATGCGCTGCTTTTCTCTTTCATTTTTTTTCGTCTTCTGTTTTTCATTTTTTTCATGTTCTGTGCTGTTCTGTTTAAAGTTTTTTTTTTTGGTTCATTTTGGGATTTTTTTATAGATAATTTGTAGAGCAATTTATTAAAAGTTCATACCCGGTATAGGCAATGCCAAAAATGAATGAACATAAGTTATACGATGACGTGTTAGCAGCAAACGGTTCAGTCTCATCACTCTTCATCCTTCACTTGCTTAGCAAAGGGAGACAAGGTAAAAAAAACTTCTTGATTTGGCCACTCTCGTAATGAATTTCAAAGAACAAATTATTAGACACACGGTGGAGATTACTAATCATCGATCCGATCAATCTTTGCCATACCAAGCATTGTGAACATTTTTCCATTAGAATAATGAAGAATATAACAAAGCCCGACGTTTTTTGGAATTGATTGAAGGCCTCGATAGGTTGGAGTGTTTGGAAAGGCTAGATATCGAAGGGTGCACTTCAATTGGAAAGCTAGACCTTCCAAAATCCGGGAGGCTGAAGAAATTAGAAGTTGGAGCCTGCGAAAACTTAGCCGAAATTGAAGGCCTCGATAGTTTAGAAAGGCCAAATATCAAATGGTGCACTTCAATTGAAAGGCTAGACCTTCCAAAATCCGGGAGGCTAAGGAAATTATTTGCTAGAGGCTACGAAAACTTAGCCAAAATTGAAGGCCTCGATAGGTTGGAGTATTTAGAAAGGCTAGATATCCGATGGTGAACTTCAATTGGAATGCTAGACCTTCCAAAATTCGGGAGGCCGAAGAAATTACTAGTTAAAGGCTGCGAAAACTTAGCGGGAGCAAATTCTATCTTGACGGGGGGACAATCTCGGCAATTAGGGACCGAAATTCCCGGCCAGAGAAGACAGGAAAATCTGGGCTCAGGAAAAAAAGAGGATTCTGGCCCAAGTGGGGTGGGCATTTTTTTCAGCATGCAATAATTGCCTAAGGGAGCTCGAAAAAGAAATGGACGGTGCTTTTTCCACAGCCAAGAAAAAGTAGATAGAGAGAGAGTGTGTTATGATCGGCAAAAGAGTTGTAATTTCAACGTAAGATCGTTCAACCTACTCACGAAGCATCCACGTTTCATCCAAGTTCACTTTTCCCTGTGCACTTTAATTTCCAAGAATTTTACTCTTCATTAGTTAAATTTTTCCATCGTTTCTTTTCAAGGCCAAAAACGAAATCAAGTTCAACGCTGTTTTGGAGTTGAGCACGTTAGCATCGAAGAGAGAAAAACCATCTTATCTTTTATAGAAAGGGCGTGAAAAATTGGAAACTTTGCAAAATCATGATTGACGGTGATAGATTATTTTCATGGGCTGCCGGAAAATTTACTTTTCAATAAAATAACTTTCACAAGTCAATAAATTATTCTCCCAAATTGATTATTCAAAATTATCCATAACGCAAAACTCTAAAATTTCGTTCTGATAAAAATCTTGCCTCAAATTAACTTCCGCCTCCAGGATACTCTTACTTTCGCAGCGTAATAACTCTAAAATTGAATTTGGCAATTCAAAGTTCACATCATTTTCGAATTTGTGCTTTAATTTAAGAAACAATTTTGATTAGACAAATAAAGGATTTAAATCCTTATCGGGTCAAAATAAGTCTGACATGACGAGCTCCCATGACGTGCACGCAAAATCCTCTTTCTCTATCCCTTTCCCTCCTTCTTTTGTCCCTTTCTTCCTCTTCTTTTGCCCATCTTTTCGTGCCTATCTTTTCGTTTCTATCGCGGCGCCTGCTCTCTCCTTTTTTTCCTTCACGTCTCTTCTTTTTCTTTGCCTTCTCTTTTCGTTTCTGTCGTGTGTGTGCTCTCCATCTCCCCTTTATATCACTTACTTTTTCGATTTTTTTTAAGGAAAAAGGATACCAAAAATCCTAAACTATGTCATTTTGAATTTTTTACTGAACTTTTTTTGTCGTAAAAACCTAAACTATCTTATTCGACAATTTTACTGCCCGAATTTTTCGTGCGCGAAAAATCTCAACTATCTTGCTTTGAGACACATTTAGCCAGAAACTTTTTAACTAAAGGGCATTTTCGTCTTTTCCTTTTTTTCTTTTTTTTTTCCCTCTTCCCTCTACTAAAGAAAAAAAGAAAAGATGAAAATGCCATTTAGTTAAAAAGTCTGGGCTAAATGTATCTCAAATAAGATAAGATAACCGTTGATTTTTCACAAGAAAAAAAGTTCGCAGAAATCGTCCAAAGTGATAGTTTGGGGTTTTTAGTGGACAAAAAAAGTTTAAAAAAAATTGTCCCAATGGGCATAGTTTGAGATTTTTGGTACAAAAAAAAGTTCGGAAAAATTGTCTCAATGGACATAGTTCGGGATTTTTTGGTATTTTCCTTTTTTAAAGCTCACTTTTGACCAAGTCAAGAAGAGTGGCAAAACATCATAGCAATCACCAAACTAAACCAAGAATGGCCAGCATTGGTACGTATGGCCCTCGGTCAGGAAGCCTAGGATTAATCAGAGTTTCACCTCCCTATGTCCTTCCAACAAAAATGGGTAGCAAGGTTGGATTCATTATATATAATAGGGTCCTCAACGACTCCTGCCCCCTTTAAAATTTTCTACCTAGGAGAGATAAAGATACTTGAGAGTTTTACATAGTAAGTCCTCGCTCTCAATTAAGTTTATTAAGGACTCATTAGGTCGACTCCTTTTTCTTTTCCCTTTCTCTTCGTTTCTATCGTGGTGCGTGCTCTACCTTTAGTCCCACTTTTGGACCAAGTCAAGAAGGATGGCGAAATATTAGAGCAATTGCTAAACAAAATTTTTTAAAAAAATTGTCAAGAAAAATTATAAATTTTGATTTATTAATTTGGTTTTGCCTTTACGGCCCAAAAAAATTGGCTTTGGATTAATTAAGAAATTGTGAAATAAATAAATAAATTTGGCTAATTAAATCAATAAGTTGACATCCAAGAGGTCCTCACGTGATTGGTGCCCAGAGATGCTGGTTTAACTGGCAAAGGTTAAGATACAATTGTGGAGCTCTCAAATTCTCTGTTTCAATATCCTTTGCAGTGGAGATAAAGATGAGCTAGAGTTGATTAGTTTTAGAGAACAATGAGGTTAAGCTATTGAATTAAAAGTGATGATTTAGCACTTATAAAGTATTGTGAATTAATACTATGAAAAATAGTGATTGTGAAATGCACAAGCACTCTTCTTCTTTTTTTACGCTCCACAATTTCAATTAGTGACATTTTAGTTTGGCTTGTTGGTACAAAAATAGTGTTGATAATTCTTTTAGCTTTTATTCTTACGGGTGGATATGAGAATAAGCTTCTTTCTATTGTAAAATGAAGTAATTAATTCATTGGATTTTTTACATTTCACTCAATTCTTGATGCAAATCTTTTAATTGGAGTGGATTCAATGTCTGAAGAATTTTGTTTTATCGAGTAATTACATTAAAAAGAATGTGTTAGATGGTATCTAAATGGATGGATTCACTATTAAGCATACAAATTGCTTCACATCTTGCACCAACCAAGTTGAATAACAATATTAATATGCTTACATATATTAACACATTTTTAAAAGATAGCTTCACCTTGTTATTTAAGAGTAATAGATAATCGTTGGATAAGAATAATATGCTTAGGCATATTTTGGGTGGTAAGTAAAACCTATTTAACAATTTTGATTAACATAGCTACCCCTCATTATTTAAAAGGAACCGCATGCATTTATGTTTAAGTATTATATAAAGTTATATATTCAATCTAAAATAAAATAACACTGAACGTTTCAGCGCCATTCAATAATATAAATATTTGAATTAACATATTTGAGAAATTATAGGTGTTTAAGGAAGATTACAATCGCTAAACGGAACCAAGCAAAAATTGTCTAGAAAAAAATTGAAAATTTTGATTTGTCAATTTCACTTTAGATTTCGACCAAAAAAAAAAAATTTCACTTTAGGTCGAACAAAAAATTGTGAAATCAAAAAATGTAATCGGTAACTTCAGAATTAATTAGGGAGTAGAGTGGTGGGTCCAATCACTCATTCGAAATAAGAAATGGACGAAAACTAAGAAGTGGTGGGACCCAGCCATCGATGGAGGGGGAGAAAGAAAATTATTCGAGCTATGTAATTACAAATCTACCCTTGGATTCTAAAATCCAGCGAAGCTCCTCGGCTTTCACTTCCCTCTTTTCATTTTGTTGTAAAGACCTAAAGACCCGCAAATTTTAGGTTTGGTTTTAATTTTATCCCAAATTTTTTTCTAAAAATTCTCAAATTTAAACCAAATGCTACATCGACGTCCAATTTTTTTGTCCAGAAAGAATTTTTCAAATTTCATGTCCAGTCTCGAATGAACCTTGAATAACCCACATGTACCTCGAGGAAGAGGCCAAGAGAACAGTTTCCATCTTAACACGGGGGGGCAATCTCGGCATTTAGAGACCGAAATTCACGGTCAAAGAAGACAGCAAAATCTGGGCTTAGGAAAAACAAAGGATTCTCGCCTAAGTGGGGTGGGCATTTTTTCAGCATGCAATAATTGCCAAGAGAGCTCGAAAAAGAAAAGTACGGTGCTTTTCTCCACAGCCAAGAAAAGGAGATATAAAGAGAGAGAGAGAGAGAGGGTTATGGTCGGCAAAAGAGAGAAAGCTTTTATAAATAAATAAATAAATAAATAAAACTGAGAAAGTGGTCCGAAAAAAACAAAAAGAAATAAAAGAAGAACAGAGGAGGTGAAAAGAAAAAATGAAGAGAGAAAAATTGTCGGGGCACGCATGAGGAAACAACCGACAGCAAAAAGCTGAAATTTCACCGAAAGTCTGTTGACTTTTGTAACATCAACGTTTCCTAAAGGTTCACTTTTCTTGTGGATTAAAACTTCCACCATGTGATGGCAACGATTATGAGCGCGTACGATATCATTTCTGAAACAGAAATAATTTTTTTTATTTTTATTTTTAGATGAGTTTATGAGCCAAAAAACACGTTTGGTAACGACAAAAAATTTTATTTTTCTAAGTGACGACGAGAATGGGAGGATCGGCGACCGACGACCGGCGACTGGCAGCGGCGACCAGCGACCGGTGGGCGACGGCCGGGGACCAGCGATGGGTGGGGTGGTGGTGGTGGGGAGCGGCGGACGAAAAAAAACTTTTCGGGTGAGAAGTAAGAAAAAGAGAAACAATTTCTGATTTATATTCCATAAATAGAAAAGTAAAAAAAAATTTGTTTATGATTTTTCTTCCAAACCTATTTTTGGAATAGAAATTTATTCCAAAAATAAAAATAATTTTTTTTACCAAACGGATTTCTATTTTAGAAACAGAATGGTTGCCATGCGCAGCTTATATGATCCCTGTCAACTCGAATTACTAATATATATCTAGTATGGCAAGTCTGAGTTAAGGCGAGTGCCCATTAAATGGACTAGATAAATCAAATCAATAAAGAAACATATACATATATAAGATAAAGTAAAAGCGAAAGCCAAACTAAAAATAGAAAGGCATTTTAGACTTATTTATGAGATTCGAAGAAGAAATTAAGACTAAACCAGAGCAAAAAATAAACTTTTCTCATTGTGCTAGGGTATTGAATGCATATATATGCATGTTGATAATTTTTATTGATCATTCACACACGCGCGTTGATAACATAATTTTTTAGAATAAATTATTATTAATAATACAATAGTTCAGTGTTTTAGTATCGAAATGGAGTTTATCGATTTAACTGTACAATATATATATATTAGGCTCAAAATGAGAGGGGTAAATTCCTAAGTGTGATTAAGAGCTTAAATATATTTAACAAAAATAACCCTTTTTTCTGATGGAAAACAAAGAGGAAAGTGGGACGGTGTAAGTAGCGGACTAAGCGTGCCCTCTTCATTGTCCCAACACTTTGTATGTTTTTATCTATTCCGAGCACTTGCGTGGAATCTATTGGATTGGACGGAACTCTCTCCCTCTCCTCCTCCCCCCGCCCACTTCTCATTTTCTCCTACAAATCCATGTCAAGGAAGCAGTGACAACACAGGAAAAGATCAAGGGTTTGGAGCAAGGAAGAAAGAAATGTGCAAAGGAACTAGAAAGAGTTGTCGTGGAGTTTTACCTGGAAAAGAAATTAGACAAGGGGAAAGACAAAATATATGGAGCAGTGACATGTTCGAAGGGGTCTCCACCTTAAAAGACGTGTAGTAAGGGTTATAGAAATATCTGCCCTCGTACTGATTCTCATTCAACGTTGGCTGCTATTTGGTCCATGCACCTGCACGATTATTTCCTACAAGTCGCTGTCCATGTACTATTATATATTTAGAAATTCTTCCCACTATATCTATCATTGTATTCATTTACTAGCAAAGTAAAGACAGAAGTGTGTAAAAAATTATATGTAATTGAAATTCCTTTAGGTCTGTTCTTTATTATAGACTATATTTATTACGTGTTTAATTCAATTTATTGGTTGCACTTTGGTTTGTCCAAGAAACAATAGAGGGAGAAACGCAAGGAAAGTCCTACAAGTGCAATCTTCACCTACTTACCTAAGGTGGAGTCACAACATCAAAGCCGTTAAGAGTTTCTCTTAACTTTCTTAGGGTTTATAATCATCCGAAGGCTTTATATATATTTACAATTCTCTAAAATGTCTTTTGATACTCTAAAAAGATCCTGTGATATTAGGACAATTCCTTCTTTCCACTCATCGTTTTCTAGAAGATCCGTCGATTTAAATCCTAATTTACCTCCTATTATTGTTCAAAATGAAACCCAACTTAGTGCTCCTCTTCCCACCAATGTTAGTGGCATTGACAATAGATCAGGAATATCTAGACCGATATATTAGCAAGAACAAAGTCCAGATTATCCCGAGCCTACTCCTTCCGAAATAACTGATCCAAAAATCAATATTTTGACTGAGGAATTTGTTCCCAACAAAGCCCCTTTTAAATTAAGAGTTTAATTCTTTTGAAAATACTGAAGTTAGAAATTGGTTCTTTCTAAATTTCAAAGACCAAGCAAAACAGATCAAAGAAGAATGTTATGAATACATGTATCAACACGAGATTCAAATACCCTTTTTTGATTGGCTTGAAAATTCCATTTTGAAAAACAAAGAAACTTATAATTTGGATTAATTTTACAAATGGAAACTACATGATGGCCAAATCATAGAATCCAATCACCCACCTCTTCGTCAAATCAAAATTCCTCATAAAAACACCGAGGTCATTGCTTCCCCTTTCAAAACTTCCTCATAAATCAATGGAATAGGAATCGAGAAGATTGTTGAGCAAAATAATTGCTCTAACCAACATGTTCATACGATTGGCAAATAGCTTAATAGGTTAGAATCCTCTATTCATCATATAAACACCTAGTCGAAAGTTTTGAAAACTCCTTTGTTTAAAAATTTTAAATTACCAAAAAGCCCTAGCATAGATTTTGCTAAAGTTTTGGAAGAAAGAAAAAGACTTTCAAAAGGAAAATTGGCTTCTACTTCTAACTCCATTACTTTAGACACTCCTAAAATAGGAAATCTTATCATAAAAGATACCCGGGACCAAATCAATGTTTTGGATCAATCTAATATTGCATCTATTCCTGAAATCAAAAAGACTACTTGGAAAGATCTGCACAAATTATATTATTCTAGAGCCACACCTCCTGATATAGCTTTAGAAGAATCAAGTATTAATACTCAACACAAATATTCTTCAAGTTCTATCTATGAATGGAACATAGACAGAGCCTCTGAACAAAATCTTTTAAATATCCTAAGCCAAATGGTTATGCTTACTAATACCTATAAAACCATACCCAATGCTATTGATCAATCGATGGCTTATCTTTTAATAGTTGGTTTTATTGGTCAATTAAAGGGATAGTGGGAGCAAAGATCACAGATTCTTAATGCTTATAAGTTAGATGATAATGGTCATGCTATTATGGACGAAAATGATCAACCCATCCAAGATGCTGTGAATACTCTTCTATATTTCATTTCCCAACATTTCATAGGTGATCCCTCACACATTTGTGATAAGAATCTGTATCTTCTATCCAATATGAAGTGTAAATCCCTCGGAGAATTTAGGGAATATAAAGATATTTTTTTTCCAAAGAGTTCTCCTCCGAACAGATTGTAATCAACCTTTTTGGAAAGAAAATTTTCTTATTGGTCTTCCTAACCTTATAGGAGAACAAGTTCACGATAAGATAATGGAAGAACATAACGGACAAATCCCTTATGATCTCATTTCTTATGGTGAACTAGCTTCCTATGTTTATAAAATTGGAACACAATTGTGTACCAACATACGTCTTCAAAAACAACTCAAAAAGGAGCAAAAAACTTCAAACAAAGGTTTTTGAGACTTTTGTGCTCATCATGACCCATTTTTTATAAATCCAAAAAATACAAAATCTTCTAAAGCCAAATGTTCGGACAAATGTTCAAAATATTGCCCTCAATGCTCTTCCAAAAACCTGAGAGAAATTTCAATAGATCCAATAGATCTTACAATAAGGATAACAAAAGACAGAATTCCAAACCCGCAACTTGAATATTCTCCATAAACATTCTATTTCTGAGATAAATTATATAATCCAAAACAAGGAAAACCATCTCCAATTCTTAAAAGAAGACCTCGATTACAAAAGGATTGAGCAAAATCTTCCAGATCCTAACATCCAAAGAAAGATTGTTAACCTTGAATCTTGTACAGAAAACTCCATTTATTTTACCATTCCTAATGCTTTTTGGTCAAGAAAAAGTCATGCCATTGGTCTACCTTATGAACCAGATTTCTCTGGGAAAAAAAACATCCCAACCAAGGCACGGCCTTCCCAAATAAATCATAAAGTCATGAATTTTTGTCAAAAGAAAATTCAAGAACTTCTTGGTAGAAAACTCATTAGGAAAAGCCAATCCCCTTAGAGTTGCTTTGCTTTCTATGTCAACAAAAATGCCGAGTTAGAAAGAGGAGTCCATCGTCTTATTATTAACTACAAACCTTTGAATAATGCCCTAAAATGATTAAGATATCCCATCCATAATAAAAAGGATTTATTGAATAGACTCCATACTTCAAAGATATTTTCTAAATTTGATATGAAATCTGGATTTTGGCAAATACAAATTAATGAAAACGACATATATAATACTGTTTTTACTGTCCATTTCAGATAATATGAATGTAATGTAATGTTTTTTGGTTTGAAAAATGTCTATTTTGAATTCCAAAGAATTATGAATAATATATTCAATTCGTACTCAAATTACATAATAGTCTACATAGATGATGTTCTTGTTTTCTCTTCAAATATTGATCAACATTTCAAGCATATTGGCCATTTCATTAACATAGTAAAAAAGAATGGTCTAACAAAGTGTCTCCTAGTAAGATATCTCTCTTTTAAACCAAAATTAGGTTCCTTGGACATCATATCCATCTCGGAACAATCATACCTATTGAAAAATCGATAATTTTTGCTGAAAAATTTCCTGAACAAATAAGGAATAAAAACCAATTGCAAAGATTTCTTGGAAATTTGAATTATGTCATAGATTTCTTTCTCAATGTTAACATAATTTGCAAACCTCTCCATCAAAGGCTTAAAAAAGATCCCCTCCATGGACTAGTATCCACATCGATGTGGTCAAAATGATCAAGAAAAGTATAAAAGAAATTCTTTGTTTACACCTTACCGATTCATCTACATTCAAAATAGTTGAAACCGATGTGTCTGAAATTAGCTATGGAGGAATTCTCAAATGGTCAAAAGACAAAGTAAGAAACAAATTGTCCAATTTGTTTCCAAACACTAGAATGACTGCCAAAAGAATTACTCCACTATAAAAAATGAAATTCTTGCTATAGTTTTATCTATCTCCATATTCCAAAGAGATCTTTTGAATCAAAAGTTTCTATTAAGAATTGATTGCAAATCTGCGAAAAATGTTTTGTTAAAAGATATCTAAAATATTGCTTCAAAACAAATCTTTGCCGATAGCAATCTATTTTATCTATTTTTGATTTCAATATTAAATTTATAAATGGTTCCTCAAATTCATTACTGAATTTTCTCACTCAAGAATTTTTACATGGAAAATGTCTCCCAAACTTACCGGAAAAGACAAAGGCAAGTAAATTGTCCAGTCTTCGGCAACAAAACCAAAAAATATGACCAATATCAGAAGCTGGTTACAAGCTGCCCAGCAACCTTTCAATACATCAAGTAGCTAGATTATTATATCTCCCAAAGAGCAACCTTTCTCGCCACCTTCAAACCCCACTTTTTCCATATCCAACCCGTCTTACCAGGATGCCCTAAAGCTTCTTGAAATAGCCTTCAATAATCTAGATACCAACCAAGTGGAGGTAAGCCTAAATCATTCCCCTTTGAGTATAAAAAAAACAAAAGGGAAAAATGACTCTTAGTGAGGTGGTGATTTAGTCTACTAAGGCAACCCCTCCAAGATCAAAGTTTTTTTTTTATAAAACAAATTATCAAAATATTTGCATTGTTGAAAATGGTTTTTATGACGAAGACTCAATTATTTTCGTTAAAAAACATGTTTTCTGAGAAGTTTAATTATACCCCACATGATCCTTACAAAATGGTGAAGTTTTATGAAATTATTTTGACAAAAACCAAATCTGTTACTTTCAAACATTTTTCTGACAAAAATCATATCAATTACTCCACGGTAAGGATACACAAAATCATGGTCAAATTTGATACCAAGATCACCGAACCTATACCATACGGAACCTCTTATTCGTATTTTGATTACCAACAAACCTGGTAGTATACTTTCCTCAAAAAAATGCCAATAACACCCATACATGGTTGATCTTTTTGGAAGATTTAAATACCCTCATGATACCCTTTTGGTTCATTCAATGGTGGGAACATTTCGAACTCATTAGTGATATTTTGCACCCTTTGGTGCAACCTAGCTATAAACTTTTCTCTAGCCAATTTAAACCTCTTTCATATGAAAATAGATTCCCTAACTTGATGCTCTTTTTCATATACTTCGGAGTATCATGGGTTATGGCATTGAACTTTGAATACAAAAGGATCTTGAATCAGACACTCTTATATTGACCAGAAAATTCAAAGTAAAGTGGTGGGATGGTTTTAAATTTTTTGATAGGGTCAGTGAACAGTCAGTCACATACTGATTGAGCAAGAGAAACCCCAGCTAGAGTTGTTTTAATATCCTCCCACCAGAAGGAGTTATCATTTTCCTCCATGATAAGGGGTTCGTTTTATTTAAACTGGCATCGGCTCAGTCTCAAGATCAACTCAAGGGACTTTTAAAACATGCAATAAGTGAGTTGGAAGAATCAAGCTCTTCCCACTCTCATCGTAGTGGCAACACCAATGAAGATGATTGCTATGGCATTAATCTGGCAGAATATAAAGACTGAAAAAGCAAAGGTATGACAACCAATGCCAAAGAATTTATCACGTGATTCTGCTCAAATATTCCATAAGTTCTGCACAAAGATTCCCATTGAATTTCTGTGTACTTTAGGTCAAATCAGATTCCATATTTTGAAAACGGCACAAAGATTCTTATAATATCACTATGCACTTTTAGTTCAATCAAGTCACTTTTTACTGTAGACAAATTAGAATTGCTCGTGAACACACTGTTCGCCTTTTGTTTGTAATGGCTAGTCTCTCTTATAAATAAACCCTTGCATAGAAGAGGAAGGCATGCTTCAAACTGAGAGAGCCCTTCTACTTCCTTCTTACCTTTATCCCAAGGAGACCTCCCTCATCCTAAAAGAGTTCTTCACTTCTTCATCCAACAACCAACCCTCTTACATTCTCTTTCAAGATCAATAACCAAGTACTTGATTCTGATCAGTCCTTTGTAAGATTTTCATATTCCCATTTTACCGTTCTATCATCATAAACCCCCTGTTAAATCAATGGTTACAAACCCCATTCATGGTTTGTGAATCAAAACATCTTTTCTTTATTGCACTTGTATTTCTTATGCAACTTTAAATATCTATATTGGTGACTTTCAGTTAATGCAATAATTTATTTAAACTTTTCTATCTATTTAAATTATTGCTCATACCCCACAATCGGCCATTTTAACCGCCTGTGGTTGGTGATTTAATTACCCTTATGCTTACAATTATATTTCATTTTACTAACTTATAATTTTGCTTCATCTGCTTTATTTCATTATCACTATTAGTAAATTGAATCATTTTGCTAAACCATTAATTAAGATTAAGCTTAAGCTTAATTAAGTCTGTCTTAATTTATTAATCATTTCTCTAATCACACCCTAGATCCTTGTGGCGTATATATATAGTAGATCTAAGTGAGTGTTAAAATGTATAATCAAATTCATCAATTTAATATGGTAATATTTACAGTTTCAAGGTATATTTTTATTGGGATCAAGAATCTAAATATATTCAACAAAAGTAACTTTTTTGATGGAAAATAAATTAAAAAAAGAAAAGAAAAGTTCAATGGTGCAGTAATTGTCACGACGCTGTGTTTGTATTCATCAACTATGACCACTTCCCACCGATACCAATAGAGGAGTTGTCCTTTATTTTTGGTTTTATTTTATTTTTTCATTATTTCTACATCAAAACTTGCTCACATGTTTCCTCCTTCTTGGGCAAGATCGCCTTGGATTCTCCCATCCATTGAAACTTCCACCACACGAAGGCAACGGCTATAAATGCACAGTTAATGGCCTCGGTCAATGAATTACGAATTTATATCTAGCTCAACAGATTTGAATTATTAGTGCGTGCTAACTGTTTAGATTAGATAAATCAAACTAATAAAAAAATATGTAATAAAGTAAAAGTAAAAAGACATGTTGATTAATTTATGAGATTTAAGGAGAAATTAAGGCAAAACTAGAGAAAAAAGAAATTCTTCTCATTGTTCTCGGGTATGAAATGAATATGTATAAAATGTCGATAATTTTTTGTGATCCTAGACACATATTAATAACATAATTTTATCAATAAACTTATAAGTATTAAAATGAATTTTATTGATTTGATAATATAATATTCAATCGGCTCAAAGCGAGAGGGAATAAATCCTAAGTGAGATCAAGAGCTTAAATATATTTAGTAAAGATGCCTTTTTTGATGAAAAATAGGGAAAATGACACCAAAAACCCCAAACTATGCCCCTCGGGACAATTTTACCATGAACTTTTTTTTGGGTCATAAAAAACCCCAAATTATGCTACTTGGGACAATTTTACCTTGAACTTTTTTTTCTTATGCCACAAAAACCCCTGAACTATGCCACTCGGGACATATTTACCCCAGACTTTTTAATTTAAGGGCATTTTCGTATTTTCACTTTTTCCTTCTTCTTTTTTATCTTTCTTTCTTCCCCTGCCAGGAAGAGGAAAATGAAAAAAAAAAAGAAAAAAAATGAAAAGACGAAAATGCCCTTCAGTTAAAAAGTATGGGATAAATGTGTCCCAAGTGGCATAGTTCAGGGTTTTTCGTGGTATAAAAAAAAGTTCAGGGTAAAATTGTCCCAAGTAGCATAGTTTAAGGTTTTTTATGACCCAAAAAAAAGTTCAGGGTAAAATTGTCCCAAGTGGCATAGTTTGAGGTTTTTTATGACCCAAAAAAAAGTTCAAGTAAAATTGTTAAAGATACATAGTTTGGGGTTTTTGGTGTCTTTTCCCAAAAATAAATTAACAAAAGAAAAGGAAAGTTCAACAGTGCAAGGAGTTGACTCGGTTCGATGAAGAGTCGTCCCAAGTCTCTCTCCACTCTTTGTCTTCCCAACAAATCCCCTGTTTTAAATGTATCGAAATTTTAACATACCTTATTTGTTAAAATGCTACCACAATTCAACTCCCATTTAACCCCCTAGCTTTACAACATCATTTTCCACAATTTAACAATTCCAAAATCGAATTTTGTAATATAAATTTCATAAAACTTTTGAATTTATACTCTAATTTTGAAAATCATTCCGATTAAATGAATGAATAAATGGCTTAAATCCTTATTAGGTATTGCCAATGGAAGTAAATCTTGAGGAGATCCCTGAGTACACGCAAAACCCACTTTCTCTTTTCATTTCTTTTTTTTTTTCTTTCTTTTCCCTTTCTTTTCGTTTCTCTCCTGCCGCCTGCTCTCCTATTTCCCTTTATATCTCTTAAAAAACCCTCAAATTTTAGGTTCTACTTAATTTCATCCCAAATTTTTTTATCTTAAAAAACTCTTAATTTTAGACCCAATGCTAAATTGGCCCTTGGCAAGGTCTTTTAATCACGGGTACCTTGTTTGGCAGTTAGTTACAAGATTTTACCTAGATTTATACCTATCCTTACTCACTCTAGGTGTGACGGGCTACTATACTTTGCCTATCAGATTCATTGAATAACTGATGATCCAATGGTTCTTATTCAGGGAATCTTTGGACTTAGTTTGAAGTTTTATTGAATCATCGCGGTTCTAGTATAAATATGAGGTTTCAATCAATTCATAGGGTCTTAATAAGGGAATTCCTATCAATAATAAAGACAAAAAGAGTAAAGCTGCATTACACAAAAAAAAATAACAAATCAAAGAAAAAGAAGTAGGTAAATAGAAAATTCAAGAGGCATGTAACGATCAACATAAAGACGAATGAGCCAACTTGAAATTTTGGCATTACAATCACAAACAAGAGCTTTCGTATTTTTATTGGTTCGTATCTTCAGAGAATTTGAAAAGGATTGATGACGAATTTTCAAACTTTCTATTCCATATGCCTTGAAACCAAAGCAATCAAGATCAAAACCTTGACGTGGAGTCTATTTTCTCCACCATAAGACCCCTAAATTAATACCGTATCTTTTTCTTTCCCAACACCAGGGAAGACGAGGGATCCTCCCACAAGGGAATAAGGTAACTTGCTCTTAAGTTTCCCCTTTGAGTTTTTTAAGAACCTGTTCAAGTCTTTAAAAATTCCTTAATTTTAGAGCCAATATTAAATCAGCCCCTAATTTTTTTTATCTTAAAAACTTTCAAACTTTATGTTTAGTATCAAATTTGCCCCTTATAAAGGCAAGAACCTTGACCACGAGATGGAGGACGAGCAGTTTCCGTCTTGATGAGGGAGCAATCTTGGCATTCAAGGACCGGAATTCACGGGCAAAGAAGACAAAAAAAAGCAGAGGATTCTCGGCCAAGTGGGGTGGGGATTTTTCTTCACAGCCAAGAAAGGGAAATACCTTTACCAAAAGTAAAAAAAGAAAAAGAGAAAAGAGAAATATAGAGAGCACGTTATTTGGGAGAGAACTTTAATAAAGAAAAACTGAGAAGTGGTTGACAATAGTGAAGAAAGAAACAGGAGGACAGAGGAGGCAGATTAGCGTGGAGGAGGTGAAATGAAAAGAAAGAAAAGAGAGAGAGAGAAGGGCAAATTATTAGAGCAATCGCAAAACTAAATCAGGAAAAAACATTAGCCCATAAAAATTGTAAATTTTGATTTGTCAATGTGGCTTTGGGTTTGATTAAGAAATTGTGAAATTAATAAATTTGACTAAATGAAATTGATATATTGACATTTAAAAATAATAATTGATAATTTGATAATTACATATAGGGAAGATTGGTGTGCTCAACCACTCATTTAAAATAAGAAATGGACAAAAATTTGGTAAAGAAGAGCATTAGCCTCAAGCTGAGCAAGTACTAGTGGGACCTAGCCACCGGGCACCAAGAGAAAATTATATGCTATCTAATTACAAATTTGTCGCTCGATGATTAAAATAGGTAAAACTCCTCAATTTTCTCTTCCCTCTTTATATAAGCCTAATCTCTTGAAAACTCTCAAATTTTTAAACCAATTTAATTCTACTCCTGAATTTTTGGGAAAATATTAAAAAAGGACCTGAAGTACACATATTTTCTTAAATAAGGACCCCAAGTAACCGTTATCTCAAATGAGGACCCAAGTAGCTAAATCAATCTCAAATAAAGACCTCAAATTGTCGGCCAGCCAAATATTCACCGGCCGGTGAGTGTGTGGCATTTTCGGTGACTAGAATAAGGCAATTTTGTCAAAAAAAATATTAATAGAAATTAACTAACCCTAAAAACAAAACCCCCAAACTCTTCTTCATATGCACTTCATCTTCTAGGTTCTTTGTCCCCTGTTGTTCGGAGAATCCAAATTCTTTGTTAATGGAGCAAGATCTTTGACTCCCTGAGTTCCAAACAGACGTGCCAAAGACCCCCTTGGCGTGCTCTCTCTCTCTCCCCCCATGGAAGTGGATTCAAATTGTGCCCAAGATATGGGTCCTTAACATCGAGATGTTCTCCGTCTCGATTGGGAAAAGATGATGAAGAATCGATGCTATCGTGTTACATACGAGTGTCTGAATAACGAAGAAGTGGCTTTACTCGAGATTTGTTTTCTTTGTTGGAAAGAAATGAAGACAAAAAAAGAGAGGAAGAAAATGTGAAAAAACTAAGGTAGGGTTTCTTGTTGTGCTTCAATTCGTGCTCCATTAACAAAAAATTTGGATGCTCCTAGCGAGAGAGAATAGAGAACGGAGAAGGTGGAGAGTATAAGGAGAAAACTTGAGAACGTAAAGAGTTTGGGGGTTTTATTTTTAGAGTATGTTAATTTCTATCAATATTTTTTTTTGACGAAATTATCCTTATTCGGCCACCGTAAATGCCACATGCTCATCACCGGTGAACATTTGGCTGGTTGGCAATTTGAGGTCCTTATTTGAGACGATTTAACCATATTGAGTCCAATTTGAGACAACGGTCACTTTGGGTCATTATTTGAGAAAATAGGCTCACTTTTGATATATTTTGAAATTTTCCCTGAATTTTTATCTAAAAAATTCTCAACTTTGGATCCAGTTCTAAATTTTCCCTTTATCTGCAAAAATTCCAAAACTTTATATCCAATTTAAAATATGACCAAACATTATTTTTATCTAAAAATCACTAACTGGTCTCAAATTTGTCTTGTCGTTTGATGTGGCATTTTCATGTCGGTAAAAAAAATCCACGTCTTCAAAGTGACATGGAAAATTGGATCCAAAATAAAATCGTGTTTGATTAGAAAATTATGAATCGGTCCACCTAGATTAGTTCGCTAATTCAATTCACTATCAAAAAAGGGCACACAAATATGTGCTTGACTTGGATAATCTAAGGAAGTGAATTTAATTTGTTAAAGGGTCAAAAACATTTAATCAATCTAATAGAAATGTTTTTGACTATTTTTGTCACTAAAATAACTTATAAGGATTAAAATAACATGCACTAGAATATGATGATTAGAAGTTTAATTTCTCATAAGGTTATGTAGACACCATAAAAAGTGTGCACACTGGAACTTGTACTCTTCTAGATTATCATTTTGTTCAAACACAGTAACAGATTCATCTTATAATATGCGTGGGCATGACCATTTCATGATATTAAAGAAAAGTAAACTCAAATTTATTGATTTCGAATATGTGTGTTTATATATAAGTTGAACTAATTTGAAATTAAGTACTTTATTTTTTAAATGATAGTACTCTGAAAGATGAGGCTATTATTGGTACTACGAAGGTAAAGAGGAAGCTACTTTGTGGAATTATAATTTTTAAGTTTCTATGGTTGAAAAAGCTTTATTTAAGTTATAAATATTATCTATTCATACAAGTATAAAACTAATAACTCAAGAATTTCATGTGCTTTCTCAAAATATTCATTGTACCCTTACCTAATATTGTGATCTTAATGAATCAAATCTTGTAAAATTGTTATCCAACGTGACAGAATTATCTACACGTCTTTCCAAGTTCGTTATTGTTCTAAGACAAAGGGAAAATAGTTTGGATGGTGGGGCCAGCATTCATGCGAAAAATATTATTTTTAACAAAAAGAAATATGATTTAGGTAATAGGCCCATCTATTTTCTCCTCTTCCCAAACCTAGGGCTAGATGTTTGGTTTCGTTTTAAGTGACCTTTTTTATTGGACTAGACCAACTTCGATCTCTGATTTAAAAAATCAGGAACTGGTGTTTTCGATCCAATTCTCGAATCTTAAGAGGGCTCGGACTTGGAATTGATTATATTAGCAATTGTCTTTTACTTTTGGATTTTTTTTTCATTGATGTGCACCGAAACTTGCTCACATGTTTTCTTCTTCTTGGTAGGATTGCCTTGGATTCTCGTGTGCATAGAAACTTCCACCACATGAAGGCAATGCTTGAATTATTGGTGAGTGCCAACTAATTGGATCAGATAAATCAAACCAATAAAGAAATTAAGGTTCGACAAAAAAAAAAGGCATTTTTGATTTATTTATGAGATTTTAAGGAGAGATTAAGGTTCGACAAAAAAAAAAAGAGGAGAAAATTAATGTAGAACCAGAACCAAAAAGACATTTTTCTTACTGTGCTCGGGTACAAAATGAACATGTATAGCAATTTGATAATTTTACATGATTGTCAACATGTGTAAATAATATAATTTTTTAGAATAAGTTATCAATAATAATATAATATTTCAATATTAAAATGAATTCTATCGATTTGACAGTATAATATTTAAAAGGCTGAAAGTAAGAAGGTAAATTTCAAAGTGGGATTACGACCAAAAAAATTCCAAAGCGGAATCAAGAGTTTAAATATATTCAACAAAAAAATCTTCTCTAATGGAAAATAATTTAACAAAAGAAAATTTCTCATATCGAATTCGAAGTGCCATGCTATTATTACTTAATATTCCTATTTCATATGGCGAAGGCATAGTCTTTTTTTTTTTTGTTCTTAAAAAACTCATTGGCGCCAAGCGTGAGGGAATGCTAGACGTTTGGTAATCTCTCCGCCGACCAGGATAAAAGATCCCATTGAAGCGGCTAATCCCATGCATATTGTATGCACATCGGGTTGCACAAATTGCATAGTATCATAAATAGCTACTCCGGGGATTACCCATCCGCCAGGAGAGTTTATAAACAAATACAGATCCTTGTTATCATTCTCTATACTGAGATATACCATAAGACCAATAAGTTGATTCGAAATCTCGCTATCAACCTCTTGGCCTAAAAAAAGTAATCTTTCTCGATAAAGTCGGTTGATTAGGATCAAATTTGTATCCCTTAAGAGCCGTACATGCATCTTTTGATGCATACGGTTCAACAAAAATTGCGAAAAAAAAGAATCAATGTGTAGATTCCAGACCTCTTTCTTTTTTTTTTCATAGTAGGCCCTTTTCTAATCTTATTTTTGAATTTCTTAATGAAGCGGCTTTTTTTTTCTTCCATTTTTCAAGAAAGATGAGTTTTGGTTTTGTCCTCTTTCCCTCCATAAAAAATCCATTAAACTTATGAAATAAACTTCTCATTGATGTATTGTTTCATCGAGATCTAATCCAAATCACGATGTCATTTTCTTGTTCCTGAATGGGACTTTTTTCAATTCTTTTAGGTTTATGCTCTACTCCGAGTAAAAAAAATCTGCCCGATTTTTATTTGCACATATAGGACAAATGACACTAATACTACGTCTTTTTTCTACGACTTACTTCTTTTTTTTTCAATTCAATTCATGTCTTCTGCCAATGCCAAATATTCGACGTATTTATCATATTACTCGCTTGATTAAAAGTTTTAAGATTACTCTCTTATTAATTATATAAAAAAAATATTTTAGGATCTATAATATTAAGTAGTAGTAATCCTAAATATATTACCAATTGGGTTTTTTCTAAACGGAGTCTGAATACTTCATTTTATTGGTCCAACCAATCCAACCATAAATTATTCTATAGACTTTTCTAATTGATAATAGAAATTTGAATACCCTCCAAAACAAAAAAGGATATAATTTCACTTGATTTCACTTCACGCTCCAATTTTTGAAGGCAACGACTATAATGATCAGTTTGGTTTGGCTTTGGACAAATACCTTTAAAAAAATATAAATATTTTTAGATTAAAAGAGTTTTTCGAAATGCAAATAGCATTTGGTAAATTGTAATTTTACATTGCATTGCGAAACAATTTTGGCATAAATATTGTTTGGTAAATACTACATTTTGTGAATGAGTTTTACTAAATTTTTTATTAAAACAAATTGTAAATATATATTTTTTAATCTACTCACTGGCGGCCAATTTTGGCCATGCCTTGCCTGGGTTGCGCGACCCAGGCGAACGATTTCTTTACCTAGGTTTGCACAGCCCTAGCAGACGGTCCCTTGGGTTCACGCGGCCCCAACAGACAGTCACTTGGGTCGCCTCCGTTGCCCAGGCACGTGACCTAGGCGACACCTAGGTCGCGCAAATGACGCTTGAGGTCGCATGATTTCAAGCGACAGTCGCTGGGGTCGGGTGACTCCTTAGGCGGCGGTCACCGGTGTCAAGGACCCCTTAGCCGGCGGTCGTTGGCCTCATTGGCTCATCGGAGAAGATGAACAGTGGTCGCGTGAACAGTACCAACTTGCATTTTGAAAATGCGACTTCTTAAAAAATGTAAACAGGACCTCCCAGCAGGTTAAAGGGTTTTAAAGTTCTTTGGAGATGCAATTGCATATGGCCAAAGTCCTCCAAAAAATTAAATCAAACAGGTTTGTATTTAGCCAAGGTCCTTTGGACACCCAAAGCCCCTTCACAAAGCTGAACCAAACGGGGCCCTAAATGCATTATCGTTGGTTGCAGTCAACAAATTACTAGATAAATCAAACCAATAAATAAATATATATAATAAAATAAAAGCAAAAGCACAAAGGCATTTTATTTAATTTATGAGATTTGAATGAGAAATTAAGGTAGAACCAGAGCAAAAAGGAAATTATTCTCATTGTGCTAGGGTACAAAATGGATATATATATATATATATATATATATGACATGTTGATAATTTTTTATGATCCTCGACATGTGTTAATAATACAATTTTATCATTAAATTTATAAGTATTGAAATGAAGTTTATTGATTTGACAGTATAATATTTAACAAGCTCAAAGTGAAAGGAGTTATATTCCTAAGTGAAATCAATAACTTAAATATATTTAGTAAAAATACATTTTCTGATGGAAAATAAATTAACAAAAGGAAAAGGAAAGTTGAATGGTGCTTGGAGTGGACTCAGTTGGACGAAGACTCATCCCAAGTCTCTCTCCACTTTTCATCTTCCCAACAATTGCACCGTTCTAAGTGCATCGACTTGTTTGTTAAAATTTTACTTCAAGTCAACTCCCGCTTAATCCCCCTTTACAGTGGCCTAACTTTAGTAGCTTAACAACTTCAAAATCGAATTTCACAATATAAATTTCATATAGTTTTTGAATTTATACTCTAATTCTAAAAACCACTCCAATTAGATGAATCCTTCTCAGGCATTGCAAATGAAAGAAAATCTTAGGAGATCCTGTGTACCCGCAAAACCCACTTTCTCTTTTCATTTTCTTTTTTCTCTTCTTTTCCCTTTCTTTTCGTTTCTCTCCTGGTGGGAGCTCTCCCACTTTATATCCTTAAAAACCCTCAAATTTTAGGTTCCACCTTAATTTTATCCTAAACTTTTTTAATCTAAAATATACCTTAATTTTAGACCCAATGCTAAATTGGCCCCTAAGTTTTTCATCTTAAAATTTTTTAAACTTTATATTTAGTCTTCAAATTCACCCCAAACGACGGCAAGAACCTGGTCAAGGGCGAGCAACTTCCATCTTTGACAAGGGAGCAATCTCGGAATTCACGGGCAAAGAAGACAAGAAAATCTGGGCAGAAAAAAAAGAGAAATACAGAGAGCGGGCTGTGGTCGGCAAAAGAGAGAAAACTTTAATAGAGAAAAAGTGAGAAAGTGCAGTGGTCGGCAGAAGAGAAAGAAGGAGAAGGAAGGACAGAGCAGGCAGACTCTCGTGGCGGGGGGGAAATGAAAAGAAATGAAAAGACACAGAGAAAGAGAGAAAATTGTCGGGGCGCACGCGTGAGGTCCACTTTCTTTTCGCTTCTCCCTGGCGCGTGCTGTCCCTTTTCCCTTTACATCTCTTCTTTTTCTTTTTCTTTTTAAAGCTCACTTTTTGATCAAGTCCAAGGGAAAGGTCAAAATATTAAAACGATCTTCGAACTGAACCAAGAAAAAACATTTGCCCATAAAAATTATAAAAATTGATTAATTAATACGGCTTTGGGTTTTATTAAGAAATTGTGAAGTAAATAAATTTGACCAAATGAAATCAATAAGTTGAAATTTTTAAAAAAAATAATTGGTAGCTTGACAATTGAGTACAGAAAAAAAGTGGTGGGTTCAGCCATATTCATTCGAAATAAGTAGTGGACAAAACAACCTGGTTGAGAGGAGCAGTATAGCAAGGACTAGTGGGACCCAGCCACTGGGCAAAGGGACGGAAATAAAATTATTTGCCATCTAATTACAAATCTTCCCCTGGATGATTAAGATAGGCGACACTCCCAAATTTTCTCTTCCCTCTTTATATAGACCTAATCTTCTTTAAAAACTCTCAAATTTTAAAACCAGCTTTAATTCTGCCCCGTTTTTTATCTAAAAAATAATCCTTAACTTTGGATCTAGTTCTAAATTTACCCTCAATTTTTTTGTCTACAAAAATTCCAAAACTTTATGTCCAATCCAAAATATGCATGAACATTATCTAAAAAAATCACTAACCGGTCTCAAATTCACCTTGTTAAAGTAACATTGTTGTTTAACATGGCATTTTAATGTCGGTAAAAAAATCCACATAAGCAAGGTGACATGGAAAATTGCATCCAAAACAAAATCGTGTATGATTATAAAATTAGGAATCAATCCACCTAGATTATTCACTATCAAAAAAGGGCACACAAATACGTGCTTGATTTGGATAATCCAAGGAAGTGAATTTAATTTGTTAAAGGGTCAAAAACATTTAATCAATCTAACAAATATGTTTTTGACTAGTTTTGTCACTAAAATAATTTATGAGGAATAAAATTGAACATCCACAATGATGATCACGAGTTCACTTTCCTAGAACATAAGCTTGTACATGGGAGCTTGTGCTTTTCTAGATTATCATGTTGTCCAAACATGATAATAAATTCATCTTAAAACAGGTATAGGGATGATCATTCTCATAATATTAAAAAAAACCAAATTCGAAATTATTGATTTTCAAATATATATATATACCAGTCAGGTGTGTTTCATTTGATTATTTTGTCTATAGAAAACATTCCACCAAGCTTGTTGGTAGTCCCAGTATGAGTATGAAACGCAGTATGGTAGGCTTTGAGTGAGCCTAGCATTGAATTTTTTGAGTGTATGGGGTTCTTCAGTCCATTCATTGGGATGTATGATTCGAGTAGTCATAACCATGGAGTAAAGAATATGGTTGTTGTAACTTTTTGGTATGAGTTTGACAACTGAACGTCTCTCTCTTCAGTGGCTATGATATAATTGGATTTTTTGAAAAGATTTCTAAATTTGGATTGCTTATAGATTTCTTTAAGCTGGACTTTGGGTATTTCCCAGTTGTCTATGGATCTATTGAAATATTCTATTTTTATTTCTTCTCTATGAATAGGACCTAGATCTGGGTCCCTGACAGAAAGAGAATCAAAGGAAGACATGGATGTTGTATCTATGGCCATACTTGACGGATCGGAACAAACCCAGGATTTTTAATGCTTTTAATTGAAATAACATCCAGAAAATGGATAATCAACATTTTTATAAAAATTAATAACGAATATATAATTGAAACAACAGCACTCTTTGAATTTTTTGAGTGTATGGGGTTCTTCAGTCCATTCATTGGGATGCATGATTCGAGTAATCATAACCATGGAGTAAAGAATATGGTTGTTGTTATTTTTGTCACAAAAATGGTTGAATTTTGCTGATTCAGTTTAAACCAGGATTTGTTTATAAAAAGCTAAAGGTTTACTCATTTCATATGGTTTGAAATACCATCCTTCAGGAAATATGTTTTTTGCAAACTGATTTGGGTTTTTATCATAAAAACCATCCTCAACTATGAGGATCAAAGCATGTTTTTCTTTTGGAAAAAACAAGGATCTTGTTTGTGAAGAATTTTCGGTTGGTCGGATGACCACCTCATTTTGTAGCTTTTTCTGTTTTAGTAACTGGTATTCTGCTTGCCTTTGCATGGCTAGTGGTGAAGGATTGCTGCTTTCTACTATGGATTTGGAAGTTTGGCCCTGTGTATGGTTATGTTTGAGCAGTGATTGGGTCACCATTCCTATTGTTTCTAGTGGCAATATTTTGGCTAGTTCTAATATTTGAGTCATCTGGGTGAGATTTACTTCCGGGGTATCGGGTATGGGTTGGCTATCTGGTTGGCTATGGTAATATGTGCGTTCAGGTATAAGACTTGATTCTTCGACGGTTTGTACCCAGGATTTCATGGGCAATATGGGGTTTTTGGTGATTTTTGTATTGGATGAGGATGATTGGTCATCTGTGGCTTTTTGTTTGTCCTTTTTCTTTGGTCGTGGCATGATTGCCGTTCTGGTTGTATCCCCTGTAAAAATTCTCGTGTGAGGAAATCAGGCAGGGAGTTTGATGAACCATTTATGAATTGTATGTCAAAGTCAAAGACAGAAAGAATGGCCTGCCATCTTGCAAAGATTTGTTTTGATGCAATATTTAAAACATATTTTTGTAAAACATCTTTAGCAAATTTGCAATCAATTCTCAATAAGAATTTTTGGTTTAAAAGATCTCCTTGAAATTTGGAAATAGAGAGGACTATAGCAAGTATTTCTTTTTTGATGGTGGAGTAGTTCTGCTGAGTGGGGTTCCAATGCTTAGATATAGAACCCCTCATGGTATCAGAGCCATAGGAAAGTCATAGATCGAGTATATAGAACCATACCAAGCGGTAGATCGAGTACCCATTCGTTGGGATTCTTCTTAGCGGTAGACCGAGAACCATTCGTTGGTACTTTTCGCGTTTCAACCAAGCAGGTTAGGTCATAAGTCCTAGGGAGGCGATAAATCCTGTGTGGCTTGGTAAAGGCCCCTTTGTGGGGATACAAAGAGTTAGTACCGGTTCGCTTATAGAAGAAGTAGTTCCGATCCATCAAGTATGGCCCTAGATACAACATCCATGTCTTCCTTTGATTTTCTTTTTGTCAGGGACCCAGATCTAGGTCATATTTATAGAGAAGAAATAAAAATAGAAGATTTCAATAAATCCATAGACAACTGGGAAATACCCAAAGTCCAGCTTAAAGAAATCTATAAGCAATCCAAATTTAGAAATCTTTTCAAAAAATCCGATTATATCATAGCCACTGAAGAGAGAGACATTCAGTCGTCAAACTCATACCAAAAGTTTACCTTCTCGACCCAAATTCCATTAAGAAACATAGAGAAAAATACAATTATCTCCACATAGGACTTGGCCAAGTAGGAGCAAAACCTCTTACAAAAGAAGGACTAAACACAGCTCTTCTTTTAGTCTTAAGAGATTCTCGTCTATTAGACTATGAGGAATCCATATTAGGAACAATAGAAACTAGCCTCTGCAAATGTCCCATACACTTTGATTGTTACCCCAACTTCACAGTATCACTCAAAGATAAAAACATCCTCAAATCCCTTACTCTACAGGTAAAGATCCATAACTATAATGTAGCCGAAGGATCCATCCCTTTAGCTATTGTCTATAGAGTATAATATAAAGCCATGGCTTCAGCCTTTGGAGAAAATGCTTTCAAAAGAAGCCCAAAAGGAGAAACCCTTTTCCTTCAAACTAATATTTCCAGAGCAAACACCACCATCCCTAGATCCATAAATTGGGATGAGGTAACCTTACCGGACCAATGGGAATTAGAAAACAAGGTTCCCCAACAAATTGTCCAAAACTCTGAACCCACTAATATAGTCCAACATCCTGAAGGAAGAGTTACTATCCAATTTCCAAGACAATCTTTTGATTTAAGATCAAACCCCTCGTTCCATACAGCTTCTGCACGAACCTCAGTTGACCAACGTCCCAACTTACCTAGAATAATTACCATACCACCAAGTACCTCCAGTACTCGTAGGACTACCCCAAAACAAGACACCACTCCTCAAAATCCACAAGCACATAGAGAAACTCCAACAGCACCTCATGAGCCAGAAATCAATGGCCTTGACAATAGGTTTGGAATAACCAGACCTATTTACCAACAGAACGAGACTGAACCTGTTATAGAAAGAATAGATTCTCCCAATTATTCTCAAATTGATAGTGAATTAAATGTATTAGAAAAGGACTTTGAACCAAATAGAGCCTTTCTAAACCATGATTTTAATTCAAAAGGAAATACAACCATTAAAGAATGGTTCTTCAATACATTTGCTGATTCAGCTCAAGAAATCAAAAAACGGTATTATGACTATATATATAAATATGAAACCCACATATTTTTCTTTGACTGGTTTGAAGAACAATTCTTACGTCCTAAGGAAATAATGGTATTAGAACACCATTACAAATGGAAACTTGAAAATGATGATATTATAGAATCACTACATCCACCACTTAGGAGAATAAATATACAAGTAGGAGATAGCCAGGTTATAGCAGCACCATTCAAAATTGCTGACAATATGGAAGAATCTGTTAATATTCCCAAGATAATCGAACAAAATAATTATACCAACCAGCACTTGTCAACAATAGGAAGACAATTAGTAAGAATATAATCTACAATCCAGAGTTCCACTCAAACAAATCCTAAAATAGACCCCACCAAACAACCTTTGTTTAAAACATTCGAACTACCAAAAAGATTTAGCCCCGAATTTACCAAAGCCATAGAACAAAGAAGACTATCAATAGGAAAAGAAGAATCAAAACCTATAATAGAAACTCCTATGATCCAAGGATTAACTGTTAGAGACACCCTTGACAAAACCAAAGCCAGCATTAGTACCTTAGACAAAAGCGTCGAAGTCTCTGATGACGAAACTATCAATGAAGTAAACAATTTTAATTGGAAACAACCCCAAAAATTATATCATAATAGAGCTACCCCTCCTGATATAGCCCTAGAAGAATCATCCTCTCAAAGAATACAACATAAATATTCCCCAGATGCTATTTATGAATGGAACATTGATGGCATAGCAGAATCCAACTTAGTAATTATACTCAATAACATGATAATGTTAGCAAATGCTTACAAAACTCAACAATACGTCTCAGACCAAGCTGTTGCTAACCTTTTATTAGCCGGATTTACTGGTCAATTAAAAGGATGGTGGGACAACTACCTTACAGAGGAATAAAAAACACAAATTCTTTTAGCCTATAAAAGAGACGACTTTGGTCAAATAATTTATGATGATAATGGCCATTCCATTCCCGATGCCGTTAATACCCTCATATATTCCATTTCTCAACATTTTATAGGAGATCCATCCCATCTTAGAGATAGGAATGAAGAACTCTTATCCAATATGAAATGTAAATCATTAGGAACATTCCGTGAATATAAAGACTTATTCCTTCATCGAGTCCTAATTAGGCCAGACTGAGTCCGAGACAAAATTTTGGAAAGAAATTTTTTTAGATGGAATACCAAAACTCATAGGAGACCAAGTTCGAGACAAAATACGAGAAGACAATAATGGCCAAATTCCTTATGACCACCTTTCCAATGGAGAAATAGTCTCACACGTTTACAAACAAGGTACCCAAATGTGTAATACAATCAAATTACAAAAACAACTCAAGAAAGAGAAAAAGCTAGGCAACAAAATATTAGGAGATTTCTGTGCCCAATATGACCCTTTCTATGATAGCAAGATAAAATCCAAATGTAAAGGAGATTGCTCAAAAGAAAAAGACTATAATAGCCATAAGCCTTACCACAGAAAACCACAACCTAATAAAAGTTCTAAAAATTATAAGGAAAATTACAGACACAAAAAACAACAAAATAATACGAGAAAAAATTACAAAGATATCAAATGTTACTCCTACGGTAACAAAGGCCATACTGCTAAATACTGTAGAATTAACAAAAAAATAGATGAATTATGTCTAGAAGAAAAAAACACTATATCAACTAAAAGATAAACTTGCCCAGACTAATGCTAGCTCTTCTTCTGATGAGTCAATAGAAGAAGGTTTACAGGCCAATGAACTAGACACATCATCCGATTCGACTATAAAGACACTTCTCCATAACTAAATATGCTTACTAAAGAAGAAGAATTTCTCCTTAGCACCGCTGACCAAATAGAAAACCCAGAAGATAGACAAGTATACCTTGATCGACTCCATTCCTCCATGACTATAGTTACTAAAGGAAGTTCTTCCTACAATCTCAAAGAAATGCTTAGCAGAAATAAATCCCAAACTAGACCTGTAAACATAAATGATCTCCAGAATGAAATAAAAGCACAAAAGATGGAAATCTAAGCTTTGAAAAATGCTCAAAAAAAATATGTCCAATGATATATATAGGATTCAATTAGCCCTCTCAAAATCCAAGGCAGAGATCCTTGAAGAAACTAATACCGTCATATATCCAGAAAGAACAAACCCAAGCTTTTTAATGCTTTTAACTGAAATAACATCCAGAAAATGGATAATCAACATTTCTATAAAAATTAATAACGGATATATAATTGAAACAACAGCACTCTTTGATACGGGAGCAGACCTCAATTGCATCGAGAGAAGGCCTTGTTCCAACAAAATATTTTGATAAAACTTAAAACCTTGAAATCAGCCTTCGGAGATAAACTCAATATCAAATATAAATTACCAGAAGCTCTAATCATAAAAGACCAAGTCTCTTATAAAACTTCTTTTCTCCTTGTTAAAAATATGAGACAAGATGTAATTTTAGGAACTCCCTTCATACAATTGATCCAACCCTTCACAGTCAATAATGAAGGTATTGAAACCCAATTTCTTAAAAAGAAAATAAGGTTTAAATTCATGACTAAACCTCAAAACCGGGCTTTGAATTCTTTACAAGAAAAGTCCATTTCAGAAATCAATTCTCTCATCAAAAATAAGGAAACTCTTGATTTTTTAAAAGAAGATTTAGAACTCAAAAGACTAGAAGAAAACCTTACGAAGACAAACATTAAAGAAAAAAAAATCCTTACAACTTCAAATAGAGAAAACCATTTGCTCTACCCTTCCAAACGCCTTTTGGGAAAGGAAACAACATATTATCACACTCCCCTATGAACAAGGATTTATTGAAATTAATATACCAACAAAAGCTCGTCCTACCCAAATGAATCAAGAAGTCTTGAACTTTTGTCAAAAAGAAATAAAAGACCTTTTAGAGAAAAAACTCATAAGAAAGAGCCAGTCACCTTGGAGCTGTTCTGCTTTCTATGTCAATAAAAATGCTGAACTAGAACGAGGTGTTTCACGACTTGTTATAAATTATAAATCTCTTAATACAGCCCTTAGATGGATTAGATATCCAATTCCTAATAAAAAAGACTTACTAAATAGACTTTGTAAAGCAAAAATCTTCTCAAAATTTGACATGAAGTCAGGATTTTGACAAATCCAAATTAATGAAAAGGATAGATATAAGACTGCTTTTATAGTACCCTTTGGTCAATATGAATGGAACGTAATGCCTTTCGGACTAAAAAAATGCTCCTTCATAATTCCAAAGAATTATAAATGATATCTTCAATCCTTATTCAGAATTTATCATCACCTATATTGATGATGTACTCATTTTCTCTTCAGGAATAGAACAACATTTCAAGCACATTTCTACTTTCATAAAAATTATGGTAAAAAGCGGTTTAGCAATTTCCCCTACTAAAGTTTCACTATTCGAAACTAAAATTCGCTTTCTAGGACACAATATCCACTCAAGCACTATATTCCCTATAGATAGGTCAATTTCCTTTACGGATAAATTCCCCGATGAAATCAAAGACAAAACCCAATTACAGCGGTTTTTAGGAAGCCTTAATTATGTCTTAGATTTCTTCCCAAATATTAGTATTATCTGTAAACCCTTCCATCAAAGATTACAAAAAAATCCTCCCCCATGGACAGAAGTCCATACCAACACTGTTAGAACAATCAAACATCACATTAAAAACATACCAATCCTTCACCTTGCTGATCCAAATGCATTCAAAATAGTTGAAACCGATGCCTCAGAAATAGGATATGGAGGAATACTTAAGCAAATTCATTCTGAAAAAGAATCAATAGTGCAATTCATATCTAAGCATTGGAACCCCACTCAGCAGAACTACTCCACCATCAAAAAAGAAATACTTGCTATAGTCCTCTCTATTTCCAAATTCCAAGGAGATCTTTTAAACCAAAAATTCTTATTGAGAATTGATTGCAAATCTGCTAAAGATGTTTTACAAAAAGATGTTTTAAATATTGCATCAAAACAAATCTTTGCAAGATGGTAGGCCATTATTTCTGTCTTTGACTTTGACATACAATTCATAAATGGTTCATCGAACTCCCTGCCTGATTTCCTCACACGAAAATTTTTACAGGGGATACAACCAGAACGGCAATCATGCCACGACCAAAAAAATAGGATAAACAAAAAACCACAGATGACCAATCATCCTCGTCCAATACAAGAATCACCAAAAATCCCATATTGCCCATGAAATCCTGGGCACAAACCGTCGAAGAATCAGGTCTTATACCTGAATGCACATATTACCATAGCCAACCCATACCCGATATCCCGGAAGTAAATCTCACCCAGATGACTCAAATATTAGAACTAGCCAAAATATTGCCACTAGAAACAATAGGAATGGTGACCCAATCACTGCTCAAACATAACCATACAGATAATACTAATATTTGGTATGGACTTCTGTTTTTAATGTGATGTTTGATTGTTCTAACAATGTTGGTATGGACTTCTGTCCATGGGGGAGGATTTTTTTGTAATCTTTGATGGAGGGGTTTACAGATAATACTAATATTTGGGAAGAAATCTAAGACATAATTAAGGCTTCCTAAAAACCACTGTAATTGGGTTTTGTCTTTGATTTCATCGGGGAATTTATTCGTAAAGGAAATTGACCTATCTATAGGGAATATAGTGCTTGAGTGGATATTGTGTCCTAGAAAGCGAATTTTAGTTTGAACAAAGAAACTTTAGTAGGGGAAATTGCTAAACCGCTTTTTACCATAATTTTTATAAAAGTAGAAATGTGCTTGAAATGTTGTTCTATTCTGAAGAGAAAATGAGTACATCATCAATATAGGTGATGATAAATTCTGAATAAGGATTGAAGATATCATTTATAATTCTTTGGAATTAAAGGAGCATTTTTAGTCCGAAAGGCATTACGTTCCATTCATATTGACCAAAGGATACTGTAAAAGCAGTCTTATATCTATCCTTTTCATTAATTTGGATTTGCCAAAATCCTGACTTCATGTCAAATTTTGAGAAGATTTTTGCTATACAAAGTCTATTTAGTAAGTCTTTTTTATTAGGAATTGGATATCTAATCCATCTAAGGGTTGTATTAAGAGGTTTATAATTTATAACAAGTCGTGGAACACCTCGTTCTAGTTCAGCATTTTTATTGACATAGAAAGCGAACAGCTCTAAGGTGACTGGCTCTTTCTTATGAGTTTTTCTCTAAAAGGTCTTTTATTTCTTTTTGACAAAAGTTCAAGACTTCTTGATTCATTTGGGTAGGACGAGCTTTTGTTGGTATATTAATTTCAATAAATCCTTGTTCATAGGGGAGTGTGATAATATGTTGTTCCCTTTCCCAAAAGGCGTTTGGAAGGGTAGAGCAAATGGTTTTCTCTATTTGAAGTTGTAAGGATTTTTTTTTCTTTAATGTTTGTCTTCGTAAGGTTTTCTTCTAGTCTTTTGAGTTCTAAATCTTCTTTTAAAAAATCAAGTTGTGTTTCCTTATCTTTGATGAGAGAATTGATTTCTGAAATGGACTTTTCTTGTAAAGAATTCAAAGCCCGGTTTTGAGGTTTAGTTATGAATTTAAACCTTATTTTCTTTTTAAGAAATTGGGTTTCAATACCTTCATTATTGACTGTGAAGGGTTGGATTAATTGTATGAAGGGAGTTCCTAAAATTACATCTTGTCTCATATTTTTAACAAGGAGAAAAGAAGTTTTATAAGAGACTTGGTCTTTTATGATTAGAGCTTCTGGTAATTTATATTTGATATTGAGTTTATCTCCGGAGGCTGATTTCAAGGTTTCAGAAGTTTTATCAAAATATTTTGTTGGAACAAGGCCTTCTCTGATGCAATTGAGGTCTGCTCCTATATCAAAGAGTGCTGTTGTTTCAATTATATATTCGTTATTAATTTTTATAGAAATGTTGATTATCCATTTTCTGGATGTTATTCAGTTAAAAGCATTAAAAATCTTGGGTCTGTTCTTTTTGGATATATGACGGTATTAGTTTCTTCAGGGATCTCTGCCTTGGATTTTGAGAGGGCTAATTGAATCCTATATATATCATTGGACATATTTTTTTTGAGCATTTTTCAAAGCTTGGATTTCCATCTTTTGTGCTTTTATTTCATTCTGGAGATCATTTATGTTTACAGGTCTAGTTTGGGATTTGTTTCTGCTAAGAATTTCTTTGAGATTGTAGGAAAAACTTCCTTTAGTAACTATATTCATGGAGGAATGGAGTCGATCAAGGTATACTTGTCTATCTTCTGGGTTTTCTATTTGGTCAGCGGTGCTAAGGAGAAATTCTTCTTCTTTAGTAAGCATATTTAGTTGTGGAGAAGTGTCTTTATAGTCAGAATCGGATGATGTGTCTAGTTCATTGGCCTGTAAACCTTCTTCTATTGACTCATCAGAAGAAGAGCTAGCATTAGTCTGGGCAAGTATATCTTTTAGTTGATATAGTGTTTTTTCTTCTAGACATAACTCATCTATTTTTTTGTTAATTCTGCAGTATTTAGCAGTATGGCCTTTGTTATCACAGGAGTAACATTTGATATGTTTGTAATTTTTTCTCGTATTATTTTGTTGTTTTTTGTGTCTGTAATTTTCCTTATAACTTTTAGAACTTTTATCAGGTCGTGGTTTTCTGTGGTAAGGCTTATGGCTCTTATAGTCTTTTTCTTTTGAGCAATCTCCTTTACATTTGGATTTTGTTTTGCTATCATAGAAAGGGTCATATTGGGCACATAAATCTCCTAATGTTTTGTTGCCTAGCTTTTTCTCTTTCTTTGGGTACCTTGTTTGTAAACGTGTGAGACTATTTCTCCATAGGAAAGGTGGTCATAAGGGATTTGGCCATTATTGTCGTATTTTGTCTCGGACTTGGTCTCCTATGAGTTTTGGTATTCCATAAAAAAAATTTTCTTTTCAGAAAGGTTGATTACAGTTTGGCCTAATTAGGGCTCGATGAAGGAATAAGTCTTTATATTCACGGAATGTTCCTAATGATTTACATTTCATATTGGATAAGAGTTTTTCATTCCTATCTCTAAGATGGGATGGATCTCCTATAAAATGTTGAAAAATGGAATATATGAGGGTATTAACGGCATCGGGAATGGAATGGCCATTATCATCATAAATTATTTGATCAAAGTCGTCTCTTTTATAGGCTAAAAGAATTTGTGTTTTTTGTTCCTCTGTAAGGTAGTTGTAATATATATATAGTAATCCGAAAGATGAGGCAATTATTAGTACTATATAGTAAGGAAATAGCTTTGTACACTTTGTGGAATTAGAATTATTCAAGCGTCTATGGTTGAGAAAGCTTCATATAAGTTCTAAATAATAAATATTTATACAAATATAAAACTGAAAACTTGATAATTTCTTATGCTCTCTCAAAACTGTTATCCAGTGCGATTAAAATACCTACGCGCGCCTTTTCTAATTCCTTTTAGTGTTTTAGGACGAAGAAGGGGACAAAGGTTCCAATGGTGGGGCCTGCATCCGTGCCGGAAGTATTATTTTTCTCCAAAAGAAATAAGATTTAGGTAGTGGGCCCCATCTATTTTTCTCTTTTTTCCAGAACTTTTGAGCAACGAACGAAGCCCGATGTCAATTAAAATGGCAGAATACTTCAAAAATATGAAGCGGGACTTTTGGGGCGCAAATGATAACATTTTTGATCAGAAATTGATTTATGGAAGATAAATAAGTTTTTATTTCTATTTCTGATGAGTTTACAACCAAAAAACGCGTTTGATAATGACAAATTTTTTTTACTCTTGGAATAGAAATTTGTTTGATAATAAAAAAAAATTTCACTTTTCCAAGTAGTGGCAGTAATGGGAGGGGGCGGCGGCCGCCAGCGGCGGAGATCGGCGATAGTGGGCGGTGGGCGGCCGTGGGCGGTGGTGATGGTGAGCGGCGGACAACAAAAAATTTCTTCAGATGAGAAGAAGAAAGAAATAAACAATTTCGATTTCTATTCCGAAATAGAAAAGTAAAAATTTTTATTTCGATTTTTATTCCAAACCTATTTCGGAATAGAAATTTGTTCCATAAATAAAAATGTAAATTTTTTTACCAAACGGATTTCTATTCCAGAAATAGGTTTGTAATAGAAATCTATTCCAGAAACAGAAACATAATGATTACCATGCGCGTTGAACTTTTGCTTGGTTAACAAAAGCCTTATGGAGTATAATGAAAACTAGAAGCTATTGGAAAACAAATCTCATCTTTCAATGGTCTCTGTTTAAGATATCTGATACTCTCCAAAGATTTCGATATTGTGATTTAAGGAAAAAATTCAATAGTTTAACTTAACAGTTTTTGTCCAAGAGCTTTATAATGCAACATTTCAGTAGTGGAATAAAGTTAATCAATTCAATACAATAATATTTAATGAGCTCAAAGTGTGTGGAGTAAATTCCTAAGTAGGATTAAGCTAAGTAGCATCGACACGAATATGCGATACGACACGACACGACACACTGACATGTTGTTTTAAAAAAAATAGAGAATTCTGGCACGTTTGGACACATGTTTATAAAATATATATTTTAATATATTCATGCTAAATTATCATTTTTATGATTATTTTAATCAAATTAATTTGATTCAAATTCATAAATAAATAAATAATAAAAAAGAGTCTATAATGAATTTACACTAAAAATATTAATTCACCATTTGTCAATATAATTCATTATTTTGATTTAACAAATTAAGCTCAATTTCAATAATCCATAAAATTAAAAAAAAAAAACAATCCACATTCTAGACTCTCGTGTTAAAGCGTGTTGGAAGAAAAGAGGAAAAAAAACTTGAATGAGTGAATTGTGTATTACGAGGAGTAAGAGTCGAAGAGAATAGATGAGAAATTAGAAATTTTCATTTTTCCCCATTTATTATTTTTATAATTTTATGATTTATTTATATATTTACATTTTAACCTATCATTAATTAATTTTTTTTAAATTGACCCTCTGCATGTCAAAATACGATTCCAACACAAGAAATTTGATTAGGTGTAGGATTTTTTAACACGTGTTGACCAAGTGTCAATAGTGTAATGTCGAACACTTGTCGGAGTGTCCAACACGACATGAAAGCTCTCAGTGAGTGTCGATACTTCTTAAAAATTAAGAGCTTAAATATATTTAAAAAAGGTCATTTTGACGGAAAATAAAAATAGCAAAGGAAAGTTCAACAGTGCAACTACTGTGTGAGGCTTTGCATGTATTTAAAAATTATGACCGCTTGCCTACGGATTACCATAACAGCAGTGGTCTTTCATTTTTGGTTTTATTTTTTTTTAATTGCTTCCGCATCAAAACTTGCTCACTTTGTTCTCTTCTTCCTAGGCATTGAAACTTCTCCGGCCCCATCTATCGATGCATGGTTAGTGGTTCCGGTCAAATGAATTACGAACTTATATCTAGCCTAGCAAGTTTGAATTATCGTTACATGCTAACTGATTGGATTATTCGACCGAAAAAAAAAACTGATTGGATATGATATATTTAATAAAGTAAAAAAAAGTATAAGCAAAAGTAAAAAAGACATTTTGATTTATTTATGGGATTTGAAGGAGAAATTAAGGCAAAATCAGAGCAAAAAGAAAATTCTTCTCATAGTGCTTGGGAACAAAATGAATATATATGTATAGCTTGTTGATAATCTTTTATGATCTATAACATAATCTTTTAGAATGAGTGATCACTAATAATACAAAATTTTAATATTGAAATGAAGTTTATCGGTTTGACTGTACGATATTTAACAGCTTAAATTGAAAGGGGCAAAACTCTAGGTGGGATCAAAGGCTTAAACATATTTAACATAAAATACCTTTTTCGATGAAAATAAATTAACAAAAAGTCCATTGGTGCAAGCAGTGGACTAAGTTCAACGCAGACTCGTCCCAAGTCTCTCTCTCTCTCCACTTTTCGTCTTCCCAACAAATCCACCCTTTTATGTCTACTACTATCCTTGGATTCTCTCGTGCACCGAGGTTTCAGCCACGCGAAGGCAACAGCCTTTTTTTTTTCGTTGGAAAAAGGCAACTATTCTAAGCGCGAAGTTGACAAGATTGACTTGTTGGTGCGATTCTGGTTGCCAACTAGTTCCATTTATATAAACAGACCCCAAGAGATTGGGCAACAGGAAGGCATTTCCTGTTTACTGAGAGGCATTCTGGTCCGTCAGACTTGAAAGTGAAAATCAAGGGCAGAGTCAGAGCAAAGCCGAAATGCATCGTCCCATTTTTGGGCATTCTTTCGCCGTGCTCGTGGCACCGGTCCTTCTCTCCGTGCTCGCGTTCAGATTTCTCAGTAAGAAGAAAACTAGTGCGCGTAGAAATGCAAAAGATTTTGATAGCGGCGCATCTGGTTCAGTGACTATGCCGCCGGAACCTAATTCTAGTGGATCTAGTTCTTCTCCAGTGGAAACTAACAACGATGGATCAAGTTCGTCTCCGACGGAAACTACTCATGGTAGATCTAGCTCGTCTTTGATAGAAGCTAGCAACGGTGCATCTAGTTTGTCTCCATCTCAGGCAGAAACTAATTCGGGTGGATCTAGTTTGCCTCCAACTGAAGCTAACAACAAGGCAACTAGTTCGTCTCTGACAGATTCTAAATTCGGTGGATCTAGTTCGTCTTCGACAGAAACTCATAACGGTGCATCTAGTTCATCTCTGTCTCCGACAAAAACTAATTATGACGGATCTAGTTCGTCTTCGACGAAGACTAACAACGGTGCATCTAGTTTGTTGACTGGAAACTGCTACGAGGTGTTCTTGAGTTTTAGAGGTTCAGATACTCGAAAATGCGTCACCGATCATCTCTACAATGGGCTTCTCAATGCTGGAATTGATGCTTTTAGAGATGATGATGAGCTCTGCCAAGGTGAGGACATCAGACCAGTGCTTATGGAAGCCATCACGAGCAGTAAGATCTTGATCCCCATTTTCTCTGTGAATTATGGTACAAGTAGTCGGTGCCTAGATGAACTGGTTCAAATAATGGAGCGTAAGAATAATAACGGGCAGATGGTGTTGCCTATATTCTACAAAGTGAAACCAGCGGAAGTGCGACATCAAATTGGGAGGTTTGGAGAGTTATTTCGTGAGCGCGAGAGTCGTTTGCGTGAGAGGTCTTCATTCGACCCAATGACTTTGGAGAAATGGAAGAAAGCCCTCGATGAAGTCAGCACCTTGAAAGGATACGAAGCCCAAGGGTAAAATTTCTCACCAGAACATTCTCTATTTTCTTTTAATATGTATGGGTGTTTACTGGTTCTACCTACTTCATTTTTGTTCTTTTTTATACATATAATAATAGTAAGATCTCGTTGGCAGTAAGATCCTGCGATGCATGAATTCTATAAGTTATTCTTTTTTTAAGCTTTTTGCTTTGATGATGTTGACCCATCTAATTATAAATTTTATTATAATGATCACATTCGCTTGATTAATAAGATTTTTGGAATGAATATTACTCTTATATCCAATGATTTTGTATATTGTGCATTTCTTCATGTTTATGGACGCCATATTTATCTTCATCACAAACTTTTCTAATTATATATTTATTTGAAATTCCTTATTGGTGATTTTTATTTAAAGCTCATAATATCACAGTGTCCAAGCCTTGCCATAATTCTTTATCTTCCCAAGTTACATTTATTAAATCATTGATATCGTTGATTAATTGCTATTAAAATCATTTTACAAAAGAAACGTTTCATTGGTTATATAAGATAATGGTAAAGGAAAAAAGGATTATTTTTAATATAGTCTTTTTAAACAATTTTCAAAGCATTTCCTATCTTCAACAAGTAATTTCTATCTCATGCACCTGCATATATGGAAGCAACGTTCTAATTTTAGGTAAAAATTATTCTTTTACTTCCTCATAAACACAATATTAGATCAATTAAAGTCATGGAACATAGATACTCATCCTGTTATCATCCCTAGAGGCAATTGAAACTAATAAGAGCACCAATCTATAATGATACTAAATTCACAACAGGAATAGAAACTTACAAGTGTGTAGAATTGCGCAAACAAAAAGAAATCCCTACAATTGCATTCAAGTGATTCACAATATCACAATTTGAACAACTTTAAAGATTGGTATTACAGGAGCTGAATTCATCTTGCATCAAAAGTTATGACTATGACTTGTTTATTGATTGATGACTAACTCTCATATTAGGTTGGCCTATTGGATTTTGGCTTATTCAAATGCTCTGGAAAATTTTCAAAGTCACGTCCACATCATCCCTAATATATTTAAGAAACAAGAAGTTTAAATTTTGGTTCAAATCCATAACATATACAATATTTATGATTCACCCTCAAGTTTTTCCTGGCTTCATGAACTATATTGGGGTAACAGTGGAATGGGGCACACCATGTGAAGCAACCACCATCATTTCCCACTTTAGACTCAGCATATATGATAATATATGGATGTATGACAAAACAATTCATAAATTCTTTCAATCTATCCCCAGGTTTATTTATTATTGTGTTCTCAATAGATAAACAATACAAAATTATTGTTGCCATATATATGAATTCTGGCCGCATTTGACAGATGTGAAGCGGAGTTGGTGAAATTGATTGTCCGAAAAGTGTTGAGCAAATTGAAGAAAAAGTTTGATCTTAATATTTCTGAGAATTTGGTTGGAATTGATAGTCATGTCAATGAGATTATGGAACTGGTGGATAATAAATCCAATGTCACCCTATTTGTTGGCATCCATGGAATGGGAGGCATTGGTAAGACTACTCTTGCTAAAGCCATCTTCAACAAGCTTTCCAATCAATTTGAGCATCATAGCTTCGTTGCTGATGTAAGGGAATCATGGAAGCGTAATGGCATACATTACTTACAGAAAAAGTTAATCAATGATTTATCGAAGGAAGAAAATGAAGTTTGTAATCAAGATGAAGGGACTAACATCATCTCCTCCAAGTTTAGAGGTAAAAAGGTCCTCATTCTTCTTGATGATGCGGATGAAATTGTTCAGTTGAAGTGTTTGGTTGGTCATCGTGATTGGTTTTCTTCGGGAAGTAGGATCATTATTACCACTAGAAACAAGAAAATTCTTGAACAAGTTGCGGTGGACTACACTTATGAACATAAGGAAATGGATGACAATCAATCTTTGATTTTGTTTTGCAAACATGCATTTCGAAGGGACTCTCCTCCGATAAAATATGAGGACCTCACTCATGAAGTTGTATCTATCATTGGAGGGCTTCCTTTATCCCTTGAGGTTTTTGGTTCATTATTTTGCGGAAAAGAGTCATCCCAGTGGAGAGGTACAATAAAGAAGTTAAAAAAAGTCCCTCCTACAAAAGTGCAAGAAAAGTTAAGAATAAGTTACGAAGCATTGGACCATGTCCAAAAACAAATTTTTTTGGATATCGCTTGCTTTTTCATTGGCACTGACAAGACAATTGCATCTTACATGTGGGACGACTGTGCCTTTTTCCCATGGGGGGGAATTGAAACATTGATATTCATGTCATTAATAAAAATTGGAGATGATGAGTTCATAATGCATGACCAATTGAGAGATCTTGGTAGGGAAATAGTTCGTGAGGAAAACCAACAAGAGCCTCAATACCGTAGCAGATTATGGGATTCCAAAGAAGTCATAAAATTGTTAAAGGAAAATAAGGTAAACTTTTGTTCCTTTTGCTCACTTAGTACATGTTCTACTATTAGAGTAATGTTGGTCCTCTAGTTACTGCTTGCTCTAGTGAACTGAGAACCTTATACTATTAGTGTCCTCGAATGTTTCATCGACATGATTAGAAAGTACGGAAGGTGTTCTCCCTTAATATTTCATGTAGTGTTATTTGAGATTTTTCTTAGTGTATATTATGAAAAGATCTTGAACTTCTATAATTGCTTCATTTATATCCTCGACACATGCATTAAATAATTTGACTATGCTACTGTAAACCATAAGTACTAATAATACATAAATAATAGAATTATAATCTTTAGATGTTATAATTGATATAATAGGACTAATGGTGCCGACATTTCTCATGAAATGTTAGTCATTATTCCATAATGGAGAGTGGAAGGGATACTTATTAATATATTACGTGAGGAATTCCATTTACCACTATTCATTGGACAAGGACTGGCTTAAAACTTACCAAATAAAATAGGAACAAGAATTCCTTATATAACAACAAGTGTATGTGTGTGTATAACATCAAGTGTATTTTATGCAACCATTAAAAAGAGAAATGTTTTAAGTCCAAGAGACAAATACTTGAATTCTATTTTTGTATGATTAAGTATATGATTTTATTTGCATTTGTGAAATTAATCATTGTTTTGACTCCACTCCTTTTAATTCAACACTTGGGTTGACTTAAGTTGTTGCTCAATATACGAGCACTTATTTGCGCTCTCAATGTGCGACCCATGTAGAATCTCAAGAGCCAATTCATATATTAACAAATTCATATCCAATGTCTATTTATTACGTCTTTCGTACTACTTGATTAAATAAACTAAACTCACCAAAAAGAAAAAAATGAATATGCTGTTCATTTTATATACAAATAAAATGGTATAGCTAAATTTTACAACTAAAAAGGTGCATTTTTATATGATCATTTCAGTATTTTTGCATGACTCCATTTTGCTCTTCATCCATGGTACTATTCTAACGAGAGGCCCAGCCTTTTGCATAAAGGATGAAAATAACATTAACTTTCCAACTCATCTTTTTACTCATGGGACCAAAAATGACGCCTGCCATCAATTCTTCCTACTCTCACTTTAAATTGTTCCACGTCATCCTATATTAGCTCATTGTGCGAAAATGCACAATGAACCATGTCAATCATGACCACAAATGACTTCTTCATTTTCTACAAAAAGAAAATTTTTTTTGTAAGAAAGATTATAAACAAATTATGTTAACAAGATTATAAAATAAAAAATGACGTCTTTTTTGTGAGTTAACAATGATAATGGATGAAATTCATAACAAGTGTTAGCTTTGTTCTACGGTTAAATAGTTGGGTTATTTTTATTACGTTTAAAAGGTTATGTCATTTTTGCCATAGATGCCGAAGGTTAGGGCTTTATAAACGTTTGAAAGGTTTTGCTACTTTTGTCCCAAGTACAAAAGGTTGGGCTTATTTTGGTGATTTGGCTAAACTTGAGCTATCGATTTTTGAAGGTGAAAAAAAGTTACACAGCACACAAAGAAATCTTGAAGATAGGTAAGGTATCTTGATATTTTAAGAGGGAAGTTTATGGGGGAAATGACTAACGTGAGTAGATTACTTATGTCGAAGATTTCTTTCCTTTTTAATAATTACTCTTCCCTTGGATTCCTTTTAGGTGTTGAGGTCTAATCTCTTCCCAAATTAATATGCTATTCACCTATGAATATCCATGAAATCTTGTACCGGCATTATGAAGCACAATAACAAAATTTCTGTTTTGGAGAAACTGACATGTGGAAATCTATGAACTTTCTGTATTACTTCTTGATTTCTTGTGCATACGTGAGATATATAAATATATACATATATTTATTTTTTGCTTGTGAAAGCTTGCTACGCATTTGGTTCTTAGGGATAACTATTCTATTTCCAATCTATTCTGATGAAGCAATTATTCCTTCATTTCGTTCAAAAATAGAATGCAAATTGCTATTCTCTCACAATCAGGAATAGTAATCCTGGGGAGGCCAAGGAAAAGCTATTCGAGTAGCCAAGAACAGCTTCAATTTTCACATTTCAAAAATGCCTTGCACTTTCAACGGTTAATCTCTTTAAAGTACGTCAAGGTTATTAGGGTCTGGTTATTATATTTATTATACTTGATTAATCCAGTTATTTACGATTATGATTATATCAAATTGTAATCTATAGTTAAACTAAAATATATGATAAAATAATAAGTTGTGGAATATTAATATAACTAAGATTATTGTCTTAATTACTTATAATTGGAAAATAAATAATTAATAATATTTCAAGTTACTATTAGGAAAATAATAAGTACATAATATATAAATATAAATAATATCACAATATTCAGCTTCTTGTAATTAGTTATTACTCCAATGAAAAATAAGGATATGTTATTTTTTTATTAATCACGTAAGTAGCATAACCAAGTCAAATTTTGATTTTGCACTTTGCAATTTGATTAAGCTTTGTGCATTGCAAGCATGTCTTAACTAGCGTGATAATGAAGCTATAATACTAGAAAGAAGGAGATCACACGAGCCATTACATCATAATTCTTTTTAAGATCCGAATGCGTATGGCCAAATTTCATAATGAAAGTTGACATCCTTCACTTTGTTAGCCTTCATAAATACTGTTTATTGGCATAAAAAGAAAATCATATCTCCATATTGCTAGTCTCTCGGAACACATTAATGCACGTCAATAGCAATATGAACAGATGATATTGGATTACTTTAGTTGGATATAGTACTAATGAATATTGATTCTTGCTTATAGATGACAGACAAGATTGAGGCGATTTATCTACGGAGGCGATATGGTGACATTTACACCGGAAAACAATTCAAGAATTTGACAAGTCTAAGATACCTTCACCTGGAGGGTGCATGTCTCAGTGGAGATTTTAAGGACTCAATGGAGGAGTTAAGAGTGCTTCAATGGAAAAAATGTCCCATGAATTTGGAAGTAAACAATTTTCACATAAATAAATTAGTTGTACTCGAATTGTCATTTAGCGAGATAAATGAGAAATGGGAAGGATGGAATTTTTTCATGGTAAGAATGAAAGCCTTTTTTCCCTGTTTTATGCCTTATTTTGAATCATAATCACTCTAAACTCATCCCTCGACAATCATTATTATTATTATTTTTATTAGGTGGCACAGAAGCTCAAATTTCTCGACCTTTCATCTTGTGCAACCTTGAAAAATACGGACTTCATCTCAGCTTTTAAGAGGTTAGAGGTTCTCATCCTCAATGGGTGTCGGAGACTAGAGCGAATCGATGCTTCAATTGGAGACATGAAGGCCCTCCTTCGCTTGGAGCTTTGTGCGTGTGTGAGTCTCAGGAAGCTTCCAGCAGAAATAGGTAATTTAGAAGCACTGACACAACTCCATCTACAAGAGACTCCATCCCTTTTTGCATTACCATATAGCATAGAATTTTTGGAGAATCTAAAGATTCTAAATATTTCCTGGAGTGGTATAGAAGAATTACCCAATGGTATTGCGAGGCTGCGAAACCTCCGAGAGTTATGGGTTTCAAATTGTAGAAATCTGAAAGGGAAAATGGCAGAAAGCATGTGTAATCTTATTTCCCTACGTTGCCTTGATTTTCTTTACTGCTTCAAGCTCCATTCGTTGCCAGACCTTCCTTCCGGCTTAACATATTTGGGCATCACTTGTCTAAGTCGCAAATTGCCCTCGCTTTCCCACCTAATCCATCTCAAGGAGCTACGAGTTTGGTTTTGTGGATTTCTCAAGTGCATCCAGGTGCTTCCATCAACACTATCGAAGAATTCAGAATACTCCCAGTTGATGGACGTTGAAGAATCGGAATCACCACAATCCCTGAACACACCATTAAAGTTGGAAATCTTGGATGTTCGTGACTGTGGATCTATTGAAACACTGGATGTTTCACCATTTATCCATTTAAGGACATTATTTGTCCAGGATTGCAAGAATCTACTTGAAGTTCAAGGTCTTGGCAAATTGATATATTTGGAAGGATTGACTGTCGGAAGCTGCAATTCAATCAAACGGTTGGACCTTCCAACGTTGAAGAAATTGGACGCTAGATTCTGCAAGAATTTAGCCGAAATTCAAGACCTCGATAGGTCGGAGTATTTGGAAAGTGTAGATATCGGAGAGTGCATTTCAATTGAAAGGCTAGACCTTCCAAAATTCGGAAGGCTGAACGAATTAAGAGCTGGAGGCTGCAAAAACTTGGCTGAAATTCAAAGCCTTGATAGGTCGGAGTATTTGGAAAGGCTAGATATCGAAGGGTGCACTTCAATTGGAAGGTTGCTACTCCCACAATTTAGCAGTCTCAAGGAAATAAAAGCTGGAGGCTGCAAAAACTTGGTCGAAATTCAAGGCCTTGATAGGTTAGAGTGTTTGGAAAGAATGGATATCTCTAACTGCACTTCAATTGGAAGGTTAGACCTTCCAAAATCTGGAAGTCTGAAGATATTATATGCTAAATCATGCAAGAAATTAGCCAAAATTCAAGGACTTGAGAGGTTGGAGTTCTTGGAAAGTCTGGATATCTCTAAGTGCACTTTAATTGAAAGGCTGGTCCTTCCAAAATCCAAGAGTCTGAAGATATTAGAAGCTAAAGACTGTGAAAACTTGGTCGAAATTCAAGGTCTTGATAGGTTGGAGTTCTTGGAAGAATTGAATATCATTGGATGCAAGTCATTTAAAACAATTCCAGAATTATTAGGAACACGAATTTATCAATATTATGAGATTACAGATAGCAAAACGATAGGATTTGGATAAGACTATATAGGCGACTCGGATGAGTCAATATAATGGAAATGATCTCCATTTGCTATCAAAGGTACGTAGAGTAGGTAAGTTACCTTTGTTCTTTTGAAATCTACTGCCCAATTTTCATTTGTATTTCTTGCTTGCAATATCTTTCAAGATTTATAATCTTGTCATTACTATTTCCTAGTTGACAGTGTCATTGTTGTTTCCTTACTTGAATTCATAAAATCTAGGGAGATGTCCATGGAAGTTAATGCATGCTTTGGCAAAATGGTTTTGCTTATCATGCTAGCAACGGAAATAGATGAAAAGGCTTTCTAAGTGCATCATTTGTCATTAGTCTTCGGGTAAGATCCTTCATCCTATACAGAAAAATAAAGATTCTTAACATTTGATTGATTCTGAAATGTTGGAAGTACTGAATAAAAATTGATCTATATAGGAATTTTGATAGCATGCCAAAAGTCATTGTATAGGTCGAAGAAATTGCTAAATGAAGGACCCTATATGGCGGTCCTTCTAATATGAGGTTTTAGTTGGCTCTGTGCTCACCATGCAGCTCATGACTGCATGTTTCTAAGTTATGCTTAGGAGTGAATTTATGTTGCAAAGTAGCATGTTGACAGGGCATCCCTTAGTATGCATACACTACTAGCTTGGGATAAAATTTGTCCAACCATTAAGTTCCACACATTGTATCCCACAATACCGTCTGCATTAGCTGATTAAAGTTATTGTGTCAGTCTAGAAATGCTAAATGCAGGAACTAGCTCTTCTCCTAGTGGTGTGGCCTTGAGTGAACTAGCAAATAGGGCAGAAGCAAAATCATCGTGAATTATTTGGATCGATCAAGAAAATTGCAATTCAAAATTTTCTGACTATAAATCCATGTACATTTGTTTTGACTCCATGATATACCTACTTCAAGGTCAATAATAGATTATCCCAAAGAATGCATCTTGATGTTTGTAGAGTGGGTACAGCCATCTGTCAACCAAGCAAGATATACTAGAATGTCTTTTGACATAATCGGCTGAATTGTGAAATAGTTCCTCATATGTGCATATGTTCTTGTTAGTTCATTGACTTGCTGAAAAGGAAAACATAGGAAGTATTTCCATAAGTTTCTTGAGGAAACTTTTAGGTATCCTATATGCCATTTGAAAACTGTCTTGCATTAATTCTAATGCGTGAATAGTACATAATGATAAGGAAAAGAATCATACTATGTTCCACAAAGCAAGCGACTTGAGTTGAATACATTATGCTAATTTGATCAAAGCTTCTGTGGTTGATGATGTTAGATCCATTGGTTGGATTCGAAGAGTTAAAAAAGAATATCAAGTTTGACAAACAAAGATCCATAAACTTCGGAGTTTTATTATTAGTTCATTTGATGTTAGTTGCTGGATTGATTTCATCCAACTCGTTGGCAGGATTCCACTGGTTGATGTAAATGCTGAAATGTCCAAGAGAGCTTTCGTAAGGCACTTCTAAAAGGGAACAAAATCATCGAAGGATCCGGAGCTCAATGTTTCTTGAACTTCTCCAAAGTCTGACAATGCATGGTTGTTTGCATGTGGTCATCCCATGTTTCCTAGATCATATTTAATAGTAGGTTTGCAGAGCTGAAACTGTCCGCTTCCACTCCTCTAATCGAGTCTCTTGTCTATCTCTCTTTCTTATTTTCTCTCCTCCTTGATACTCGCCTGCAATTTTCTTTGCATACTCTCAGACTCGAGTAGAATTCCTCCTCTCGCTTTTCCATTCTTTAGCCCTGCTCTTCAACTGCCTCCGCTCCCTAACTAGCCTTGTGCTTTCCTCTGGGTTTTTGAGCTCCTTCACAAGTTCTTTTTTAGCTCACATCCTCGCAATTAGTTTGAGCGCTGGTGCTGCGTTTTTGGTTGCCTGCGGAGCTTTTTAGCTATGGAGACTGACAAAGGACTCTGGTGCATCATGCTTCCATTTCAGCTTCAGTTCGATAAACCACTGGCTTCTTAGGTTCGGCTCCCATTGTTTTTTTGCGATCTAATGGGCAGTCGACTTGATTGTTCCAACTTGGTTTTGTGAAGTTTGCTCGATTTTCCAATTGGCAGCGTAGTAGAACCTAGAGAAGGATTTGCCGGAGATGGTCATAGAGGATTCAAAGGTGGTGCTTCATTGCTTCAATTGCAGAGGCTGTAGACAGTCTCTCCACGTAATTGCTTCGAATTGAGAAAGTTGGTCAGCGTTAGTATTCCCTGGATACTGCAAAGTATGGATAGCGTAGTATTGCCTTCATGTACTCTAACATGACTGAATTAGTTTCTCATTTGATGATATGCAATTGTAAATGACTCCTGAATTATGGGTTAGTTCTTCATTTCATGTCATCTTGTTACCGTCCCATAAATAGCACTTCAACTAGATAAGGTTTACTCAAGTTAAGGTGGTGTGCTAGGCATTAATGGTGGTTATCGTTGGTGCAGCACTATTTTAATTATCCACATGGTAACCGGGGTTAAAATTGACAGTTTCGTTTCTCAATGGATTGGAAGGTCTCACTTCTTGAAAGATCATTTGTAATTTATTGTGCTTTTTTGCCTTAATGTATTTTGTCGGGTCAAGTCAACAAGACATCTTACAAGCATTATTGTGCCAAAGAATTACTGCAATCTGAAGGATTTGGGGACAGTGAATTGTTGCGACCTCCCCAAAGCGGGAAGGTCCACCTAAAGATTTAGCTAATGGATTACTAAGTTTAGACATGGCTCGAGCTTTCTCAAGCCTATATCAATTTGTGACTTAGGGTTTAAGTCGTTAATATGCAAATGATTTTTCAATAGGTGTTGCCATTAATATATTTTTGTCGATTAGAAACCCAAGTAATGGGAGAATTATTTTACTTTTATGAACCATAGATTGTGCGTGTCGTTTCGGTATCTTTTCTTTTTTGTTTATGAAAAATGTTTTGTACATAGTTTGAATTGATTTTAACCTAACTTTAAAATGCAAAGTGATCATACGAGTATGGAATCATTATTTAACACAATAATGAAAAACAATAAATAAATTGCAAGCACAGGGAAGAAATACTTACTTTAAAGCAACAAAGCATATGTAATGTTAGTTTAAAAATCATTTCAACAATCCTAGATATGGTATCAGAGCCAAGGATTTCTTTGAATCATATTAGTTTGTTTGACATTACGTTTTGGTACTAGAGGAGTATCTCTTTTCTCATGGAAACATCATATTCCCTCTCCTAGTTCTCACCCCATTTCTTTTACCTCCACGGTTTCTCTTCAACCCCCTTCAGAATTTTGCAAGTCTTCAAGTTCTAAAATAGACTATCTCTATGAGGTTGCCTATCTCACTGAGGATAGTAAGATCTCAGAAACTCAGCTTTTTATGATGAATCTCTACACTGCCTTTGCCAAACCAATCTCATTTTCCCAACTTAGAGGGGAATAGTCAAGGAGTATGTTCAATCCTTTCGATTTGATTAACACCCCATCCAGGCAACTGAACAAGAATGATTTGTCACTCTTCAAATTCCCCTTGAGTTCCCTGTTAAATGGGCTCAGCAAGGACATACACATATCCATTTTGGAGCCATTTGCTTTGCTCTAACGTTTCATGGCCGCAAGGGTTTACCAGTTGCTACAAGGATTGCTCTGCTAGATACTAGATTCTTAAAATACCAATAAGTTTGTGTTGGTACTATTCAGACAACCATGAATGTGGGAACCGTCTTTGTAACACTATTCCCAAATTTTAATATTGCTTCTGTAGATCCTAACTTGCTCACTGCTCTTAAGGTCCAGCTATAGATCACTGGAGCTCCTCAAACTCATGGATTAAATGTTGCCACTTTACATTATTAAATGATCTACCGTGTCCAAAATCATGCCATTGATCTCAACATCCCAAATTCAGAAAATGCCCTTGTTATCTCCGTAGACCATGACCAAACTTCCTGTATCCATGTCCCTCGCCAAATTCCACAAAATGAACTTGTTAAGCTCCTCCATGATAGTCGGGTTACCAACTATGAAAAAATCCATCAGAATTGTAAGCTTGTTCAATCCAATGAACCCCGGTTCACCTGAAAGAAAGACGGTACTCTTACCATCAAATTCAGTAAGGCAAAAGAGGAACCTTTCTCTATTTTCCCTACTATTCTCCACTTTACACCCTGTCCTACTTATCCAGTTTCAAGTGAACCATACGACAAATAGTTTGTCTAGTCTTTTGGTTTACAAGGATAGCCGATTCATTTTTTCAAAGATCCTACTGGACATTGTTTTTGGGATCGCGATTGTGCTTGTATTTCCTGCACAAAACTTGAAGAAGAAGAAGATGATAGGCTTTCTTCCAAAAGAAAGAAGAAAAAGGATACCCTTTACCAAATGTATCTTGATGTTGATCTAAATGTTGGATCTCTTAGAGAAGATGGTGGAAAATACGAGTTCATTGTTTCTTATGGACTACCAAGGCCTCCCAAGATTTTATCCCCTCCATCACCATGCAAGCCAGAAAGCCCCCCCTGCATTACCACTGGTAAAGCCTTTGATCACTTTACCTTTTTATCAACCGATCTAGAAATGGGTAAAAAAGCACCTTTCTTGTCCCATTCACTTACTTAGGCCAGGTATTTGCATACCTAAGCTTGAACCTCCTAAGGTTTTACCCAGCATATGCATGTTTAAACCTGATGACTTTCCCTAATTCAGTATACGGAAATTTTCTTTGCTGGAAAAATTCTCTGACCCACACCAGAGATACCAACACTCCCCCAAAGTGCCCAATCCTACTAGCCTTGATGTCCAAGGGCAACCTAAGCAACCCTTTGCTGTTGAGATTGTTTTAAACTGGCAGACTGAAAATGCCTTGGCCCAAAATGAGATCCTTGGAATTGTCACAACACGTCTTGAACGAGTGGATCAGACCACTGCATTATCTTGCAAAATGTTGAAAGATTTCCAAAAGAGGCTTCCTTTGCTTGAAACTAAGTATACAACCCCTAGCCATTACCTGGAGGACCAAAAACCTGAGATAGAAAAACTTAAGAGACAGATCCAGATTCTCAAAAGTCAAACTCCATTCGCTCTCACTAACTATACATTTTTCCCCTCTCATTCCTTACAACCAAAACCTAAATCCTCTCCCCTTGGATCATCCTCTTCATTCGCAATTGTTTTAAGCTCAGCCGCACCACCTCCTCAAAATAACTTTTTGACTCTTCGAGACAAGCTCCGAAAGCTTAAACAGAAGCAAAAGAAATCTCTAACTCCCACTGAGTCTTCAGTATCACCTCCAGGAACACCAGAACACCCTCCTGGTGACCAACCACCTAGTGCCTTGACTATTTCTAATCCCCTTGAAACTTTCCTCCGACATTAGATTCCTTTTATTGCTGCCATCAAGCCATCAAATACTCGATTTGTTGAAACTACCTCTAACTTTGATTTTGATACTCATCGAATCTTTTTTCTTAGAAGAAAACTTGTTTATGGCAAACAATGTGGCTAAGGAAGAAGAAATGTTCTTTGAACCATAAGTGCCACCCCCAAATCAGCCAGATGCAACTCAGACCTTTACTGTGTCATCATCCAAAGTTTACTTTACCCTAGATAATCTCCCATACTATAAGTGGCCTGAGAGTTCCATGCCTAGCTCACTACTAGGCATATTTATGAACCAAGTGTCATGACCCCCTTCCAGGGTCCGAGCTACCGGTTATTTTCGCAACATCCTAGGCCTGTTGCTGTCCCAATTCATTTTATCTTGTTTATATGCACATGCGAAAGCATAACATAACAATAACATCCTCGACAAACATCACTGGAAGAACATGGGATGCAAGTATATAACACTACTATTTTCATTAGTAGTTTGTGTACAACTATCTTTCACATTACAGAGTATAAGAGGCTTGGGTATCCCTATCTCCGCTACCACTGTGGCTTCCAAAATTGGAAACCCTTTTCCATTACAGGCCGATATCATTGATTTGAATTTGTCCCATCGAACGTGGACCCTCCACTTGGGTTCATCGGGCCTTTAAAGCCACAAATAGGCTCGATCATTTCACTATCTGACCAGACGTACCATGCCTCGTAACGGTGAGGGACCAACTCAACTTGCTCCTTGTGAACCCAAATGGTTGAGGTATATCTCCGGTACATTATCCCTGCTTCGACGTGTATGACGTCTACGGTTGACCCTTTTATTCTCATCAGTAGACCAAAACGTATAGGAGGAGGATTAGCCATCTTATCGACCTGTAAAGGTAAAGGGGTGAATTTTGGAGAAACTCAATAAGTAAAACCTCTACCCTCGGCTAGCGTGACATCCCTTCATTAACAACTAGCCAAAGCAACTCATGCAAACGGTGTCGATGGCAAATCAATTGCAATTCACATGTAACGCCATGACTAATGCAAGGGCTTTACTTATTCACCCATCGACCAACACATAAACACATATCATCCATACTCGAGCACATACAAGGGTTTCACTTACTCACGTGTCGGTTAACACATAACACATCTCATCCATACTTAAGTATAATCGGCATTTGTGTAGATCACTTTACGTCGTCCTGGCTCAACTAGGCCCTCTCGACTCTTGCCAAGGCTTCTCGGGGCCAGCTTCCTGAGGCTTCCGGGGGTCACCCGGGACATCTCGTTGCGGGGGTACTAGTTGACGTTGTCTTGGCTCAACCGGGCCCTCTCAACTCTTGCTGAGGCTTCTTAGGGCTAGCTTCCTGAGGCTTCCGGGGGTCACCCGGGACATCCCGTTGCGGGGGTATCATCTTCCCATCTTTCATGGGGTGATCTCACAAATGCATCACTTATGCCGGTTCTTATCTTCTCCTTAGCCAACTCATTCGTGACTCAACAATAACATCATGCTCATACATAATCATGCGTGCTGTGCTTTCTACGACCCGAGTCTAATGACGCCGTGATAATTCTAAGTCCGAAGGTTTAGTTCAAACGCTAAGTACCAAGGGTCCCGCATCAAATCCAAGACATGAACACGGCATTCTTCGATGCCAACCAAGACTTTGTGGGCTTGAGTGATCCCCGTACCAAACGAGACTAGGAGTCGACATGTCTTGATGCCGATCCAAGACCTCGTGGCCTTGGGCGATCCTTATACCGTGCAAGACTTGAGTTTTGATACTTTGTTACCGACTCAAGTCTTATGGCTTTGGGCGTTCCCAACTTGCGTTGAACACCAACAACGAATCATGGCATCATCTCGGTTGTGAAATAATCACACACACGCATAAGATTCACGTATGAACCAACGTACACATAATCTTCCATACAATCACGGTTCAATAAGAGAAGACCATCTAGTCCTCATGATAGAAATGATCATACTAGGGAGAAGTAAGAGATTCTACTTACTTGGACGAACCTCACGAAACTAGAGAAATCGACTTGAGAAGGAGGGTGGCTTGCTTGTGGTTGAAAAGAGAGAGAAACGTGAGAATGAGGAGAGGGCGACCAAGAGAGGAGGAAGGAGGAAAATGGTGCAAATGGTAAGGGAGTAGGAGAGGCTTCTCCTATTTATAGTCCCTGAGCTCAACATTGCATTTCTAACTGTCCAATCCTCTCTTTCCAAGTGGCCTACCTAGAATCCTTAAGTGGCAAGCCTATTTCTTCAATAATTGCACCTAAGGGATGACTAGGCAAGGCTAAAGGTTCTACTTGGCGGTCAAGTAAGTAGACCTCATCGACAACGGCCCGCCTTTCGCTTTCCTATTGGTCCACTTGTTTCCCCTCATTTATTGGCATTTATGAAAGTTTGACTATGAAGTCACCTAACTTACCAACTAAGTTTCTAAATCTCCATAGGCTCATAATGAGGGTTCGGGTGTCACTTTCTGATTGGGCCATGTGTAATCCATCTCCATCATAGCCCTCAAGATATTTTTGACCATAATCATAAACTTTGAAAAGTAAGAGATAAGGCTTATCCAATAAGGTTTCTAGAGAATTCTTCTCTTTTGACCTTTTCTTAACCAAGAGGGCGGTCCGGAGAATTCCACCATCTGAGTCAGTTTTGGGGTCGGAAAAGGGATCATATTACATACCTCGGAAAACCAATTTACACATGCCCGGGGTCCAGGCCACATACCCCAAATTTGCCCAAACCGCTTCCTTGGGCGGTGGGTCGGTCATGAGGGTTGGCCCTTTGGTCAGCACAATGGCCAGCCCTTGGGTCAGCACAGTCGGCTCTAGGCGGCTCTAGAACTAGCCCTCAGGCCGGTCCCCGGGCCTCCTGCTGAGCCTAGTGCGACTTTCCATCATAATTCGGTCTTTGGTCCTTGGATCGGTTCAAGGTCAATTCCAAGGCTATTCATGGCCTAGCATTAAGCCAAGGCACTTATGGACCTTAGGAATTATGATGGAATAGTCGAGTCTATCTCAGGGCTCATTCCGATCGGCGCCCGATCTATCCGCATGGTTCATGGTCGGTGAATTACCGCTCCATGATCGGACATCACCAATTCGAGATTCCTTTTCGATCACTAAGAATTAAATAGGGAATGATGCATTTTTGATCAAAAGACGATCACTTTTGGTCAAGTTGGATCTTCTGTGGATCGGTGCATAGTCGGGCAGACTCACTCGTGGCCAGGCTCTATGACTGGTCGGATCGACCCATGACCATCCGCCGATCCAAAATCATCTCATGACCAATTCTCGTGACTGAAAAGTCGTCTTATGAGCTGGTAGTTCGTTCCATTGGTGTGGTTGGTTACTTTTCATGGCCGACGTCTTGACCAGTTCATGACCGGTCGGTCAATCGGATCATGGCCGATCCTTGATCCTTACCGATCGAACCAATCCATCCATTGCCAATGGCCCATGGTCGACTCATTCAGGATCTTACGGTCGATTTCAGGGGATTGGTTTTCGAGGATGTTACAGCAACAACAGGGGCATGATCTTTGCTCACATCTGGACGAGGACGGGTCTGAGGGCAAGTTTCAACAGGTCTGCTATTGCTTCTCCTGCATCTACCAGCCATTCCGTGAGATGGCTTAGAGGTTTCCCCCCGATTCTCAGCTGCCAATGGCAGATTCATCAAGTTCTGACCAGACTCCATGCCAGAACAAAGAAATTTCGCAAACCCTAAACACGGGGAGACATTCCAGGAGATATAGGCTTACCCGGGGGAAAAGCTTCGGTGGGATGGAAGGGAAGAGGAAGATGAGCAGTTCCTTAGCAAAAGCAGCCCAATTGGCCTCCTCCAGCAACCGGAGCACCACCAGAAGTCGGCCAATGAACAGTGTAGCGAGGAACCCAGCTAGAGAGAAAGTGAACAGTACCCAGACAGCAATAGGGGCGGTTTAAATCATAATTTGTTGATCTTCATTTGTCCTTTAAATCCGTGAATTCATATCGTATTTGTATATTGTAGATTTTATTGGAATCCTTATCTAGGAAAAATAATCCACAATTATCTGTTTAAGTAATTGAAAGATTATCTAAGATTGAGAGTTCTTGTGTGAATGAAACATCAAGAGTCAGTTACTCATCCCTTTGCAAAGAAAACTTGTGCAAAGCACGGGTAAAAAACATAGCGACTTCTTGTAATCGAAATGCTTTTAAACGCTTATGGCATTCTAAACATTTGGAAAAAAAAAAAAGAGCCTTATGACGAAATCAAGCAACAATAAATCATTTTGACATCATCAATTTGATGAAGAGCCATATTAATTTACCTCAAGTATTCCTCAAATCGACATATTGCATATTAATTATCAATAGATAATTACAATACACATTCCTCAAGAGAAGAACACCAGGAATGTCAAAATTTTTATATGGTACTCATTTGAGTACCAAAACTATTTTTTCGTTTATTTGAGTGCTATAAATTTCAAAAATCAATCACTTGAGTGCCAATTCTGATTTGTCTCGCTGGAAAATCTAACACGAACGCTAGTTGTCCTATGTGGCTTTGCCGCCGGTGACGTGGACAATAATAAAAAAAATAAAAATTAAAAAAAATCCACATGGGAATGGGAAATTATTAAAAAAATATCCATGTAAGACAATTTGCTTGAAATAAAACTTGAATGATTGATTTTACTCTGATGTGGCACTTAAATGAGCAAAAAAAAAGTTATGATATTTAAGTGAGTCTACAAAAGTTATGATATTCTTACTGCTAGCCAGCATTTTTATTTATAAATAAAAAGGCTGGGGAGGGCCAATGCAACTATCCTTATGAACTATCCATAAGGGTTCCACATAAACAATCGATATTCAAGCATGTGACCATTGAAATAGAGATCGGGTTGAGAAGATTTGCTGTGAACGTTGAAAGGCGAGAGTAGCTCAATTATTTAATATGCAAAAGGTGGAAAAAAGAAAAAGGAAAAAGAAAAAGTACATGCAGCTTCGTAACTCATAAGGTTAAGGGGCCAAATTATTAAAGTTAGAGAAAAGAAAAGAAAATTATAAAACCTATTATGAGCTCATCATTTTGAGTTCAGAGTTCAATGTAAACCGTCTCATTCTGTTCTTCCTTGCAACATTTTTTCAGCAGCCGAACACTCCCAAAATTCGGATAGTTCTGCAGTTCTTGATAAGCTGCACAAAAGAAAAGGAAAATAATGCCCATGCAAAAGAGAGCTTTTTTTTTATTTATCGGAATTGAAGTGCTTGCATTACTAACTCATAAAAGGAGTTTGTGAAATTGGAAAGTCCATACATAAAATAGACCAAAGAGGATAGGGGGATGTGTAACCCAATTCGAGGGTAAGGTATTTCCTTGGTGGGCCTTTGCGACCCAATCCGCAGCCTGATTTGCGTCTTGTGGGCTGTACTGTAGTTTGACCCATTGAAGATTGGACAGAAGCTAGCAGCAATCATCAATGATGGAGTGGGCCGCCCATGGAGGGGCCTCTTGGCCCAATACAAACCTGAACATAGATAAGCTATCTGTTGATACGCACACTTGAAGATCAGTTGGGGGAGTTAAGCATAGATAAGTAGGGGAAGTATCGTGCAGCTCATTTCGACTTTCCCTTTTCTCCTTCAGCCAAGTAAGTGCAGATCTCACAGCTAGGGCTTCCGCGATTTGAGCTGAAGGAGCATGGATCGATCGGACAAAGCAGTCGACGAGCACCCCAGCAACATTTCTGCATACCCCGACGACCAATCCAGTGAGGATGGAGCTGTTCCAAGAGCAATCTACGTTTACTTTCAGTGTATTTTGCTGCGGGGGGGTCCATGTCTTCGCTTTTGATGGGGGCTGCTGTGGTGTGCTGTGTTTTTGCAGGTGCCATTTCTCGTATAGGTGGTTCGTGGAGATGGCATGTTCGACGGCTTTTCTCGGGTTGGGCTGCTGACCTCGGAAGACCACAGCGTCCCGCTGTTTCCAGATTTGCCAGAGGACGCCGGCGAGGAGAGCTTTTAAGGAGGGGTGTGCTGTAGAGGTAAGGTTTTCATGGATCCAATTGTCTATTCGGGTAATGTTCGAAGGGGTAGTGTCGGCTAGGATATTCTGTTGAGACCACAGCTCTTTTGTCCAATCGCATAGGATAAATAGGTGCTCCATTGTTTCGGGTTCGTTGCGGCAGAGGGGACATAGTGGATCAGGTAACATCTTTCTCTTGTATAGATTTTCTTTCGTTGGAAGTGCGTTATTACATATACTCTATATGAGAAGTCTAATTTTTGGGGTAGTTTGAAGCTGCCAAACCTTTGTCCATAGTGATTTTGGTGTTTGATAGGACGTGGTTGGGTTGTTTGTTGATGAGGGCTCACTTGTGTTGTGGATGCTGTTGTAGCCGCTTTTTACTGTGTGTTTCCCAGAACTGTTTGCTGTCCACGTTAGCATGTCTGGGGTAGGTTGTATACCTAAAGGAATAGTAGTTATCTCCTTGACAATATTGTCCTCGAATAAATCGTTTAGTTTGCTGAGGTCCCATTCTCTGGACTGTTGATTAATCAGTTCTACTACTCGACTTGGGTCCTTGCGATTAGCTAGGCCATTTATCTTGCCCGAGGACAGCCATCGGTCCTCTCTGATTCTAATTTTTTCCCCGTCTCCCACAATCCATTGAGTATTTGGTTCAATGACTTCTCTCCCCACCAATAGGCTTTGCCATCCCCAAGAAGATTGGGGTCATTTTTGTGCTGTCCAGAACTCCCCTCTAGGGAGGTAAATGCTTTTTATCACTCTGCTCCATAATGCATTCGGCATTTGAATTAACCTCCAGGCTTGCTTTCCCAGCATGGCTCTATTGAAATTTGCTAGATCTCGGAATCCTAGTCCTCCATGATCTTTTCTGATTTTGAGTTCCTCCCATTTTTTCCAATGGATGCCCCTCTTTGATGCGTGTTGCTTCCACCAAAATGATGCTGTTTTTTTCTCAATAGCCCTGCATATAGATAATGGGACTTTAAATATCGACATGGCGTATTAGGGTAACGCCTGAATAACTATTTTTAGGAGGATTTCTTTGCCCGCCCTAGAAATCAGCTTCTCTTTCCAGCCTTCTTGTTTACTTTCAACCTTAGTAAGGATCCAATTAAACATAATGCTTCTTTGTTTGACCCCAATCTGATGGAATACCTAGGTATTTCCCTATTTTTTCTATGATAGGTACCTTTAGTTCTGCTGCAATGTTCTGTTTGAGAGTCCGAGGACAGTCCTTGCCTAAATAGAGGCCCGATTTGTTTAAGTTGATGGCCTGGCTTGAAGCATAGCAGTATTGATTGAGGATGTTGGCAAGGTTCTGAGTTTTTCTTACTGTACCATTTACAAAAAGTATAGCATCATCAACAAATAGTAAGTGGGATAAGGTGGGGCAGGTGGGAGTTAGCCGTATGCCCTTTATAGTACCATCGGCCACAGCTTTAGACATCAATAAGGATAGGGTGTTAGTAGCAATGATGAATAGGTAGGGTGAAAGGGGGTCACATTGTCTTATCCCTCTTGTTGGTCTGAAAGTGGTTGAAGGTTCCCCATTTACTAGGGTGCTGAATGTTACTATTGAGATGCAATAATGCACCCATTGGACCCATTTTTCATCAAATCCCATTGTTCACATGTAATCACACAGAAAATCTCATTCAATCCTGTGATAGGCTTTTTGCATATCAGGTTTCAGAATAGCCTGGAATTTTCTCTTTCGTTTCCTCATTCTTAGTAGTGGAGCTCCTCCTGTACAATGATAATGTTATCTTGGATCTGTCGGTCACTAACAAATGCACTTTGTTCCATTGATACTATCCTTGTGAGCCATGGCTTCAGCCTATTAGCCATTTACCTTCGCAATGATTTTGTAGTTGAAATTGCACAAGCTAATAGGTCGGTATTGGGTAATATCTTCTGGGTTGGCAACTTTAGGGATGAGTGCTATATGTGTTTTATTTAGCTTAGAATCGAACATGCTTTTGCTGACAAAGGAGTCTACCATGCCGAATAGATCCTCATGTAAAATTGACCAGTTGGATTGGTAGAATAGTTCATGAAGACCATCCGGTCTAGGTGCTTCAGTCGCTCCTAGTTGAAAGATCGTTGTTTTAACCTCCTCTTTAGACACTTGCTTAACCATCGCCTTATTCATCTCAGCTGAAACTACTCGGGAGCATTGATCTAAGACTGGCTGGTAGTTCTTTTACCCCACCGATGTAAATAAATTCTGATGGAAGCTACGAATATGTTGTGTTAGAGCTGAGGGGTCTTGGCACCATGTTTGATTGTCAATTTTCAACATAGTGATCATGTTTTGTTGCCTTCTTTGGATGGTCGTAGCATAGAAGTACTTGGTGTTTTGGTCCCCCCATTTCAACCAGTTAATCCTAGATTGCATACCCCAATACATTTCTTCTTGGCGCCAAAGTTCTTCATTGCATGTAACAATGGTGCTGAATTCCTCTCCATTTGGTTCCCCTCCAGCATCATTAGTGAGTTGCATAAGCCGTGATTTGAGCTTAGTGAAATGTTTTTGAGAGTTCTGAAATTTACCCCTACTCCATTTACTCAGTGCTTCAGCTACCATCCGTAGCTTCTCCACGAAGTTGTTTTGGTTTATGCTTTCATCCACCCATGTTTGCTTTATCACATTTGCGCATTCAGGTTCTTCCAGCCAGAATGCTTCTAATTTGAAGTACCTCCTTTGTGGTTTTTCGGCTTTATCAATTTCCAGTAATAACGGGCTATGATCTGAACCTATGACGGGTAAAGCATATACCTCCGCATGTAGAAATGCAATTCTCTAGTCAAGATTACACATTGCCCTGTCTAGCCTTTTCTTTACTAGGTCAGTTCCTTCTCTATTATTGGACCAGGTATATGCACAACCCTTGCTTTCAATGTCCATAAAGGAGCAATCATTTAGGAAGTCACGAAACACCTGAATTCTGTACCTATCCACTTCTCGGCGTCCAATCTCTCCCAGTGATAGAGTTCTTCATTAAAGTCAACCATACATAACTAGGGGAGGGTGTTGCTAGAGGAGGTGGAGCTTAATGTTTGCCAAAGTTGTTGTCTCTCTTGAAAGTTAGTAGAGGCATGTAGAAATGATATTCGCATGAGTGTTCCATTACTATGATTTTTACATTTAATATCAATGAGTTCCCCCGAACTGAAATCCACTTCTACACCAACCTCTTCATCCCACATAAGAGCTAGGCCTCCCACGATACTAATTGGTTTGATGAGAAAGAGTGAGTAAACTTAAGCCGTTTTTGTACTTCTTCCACCATATGTCCTTTATTTTTGGTTTCCATTAGAAAAACCAGATTGGGCCTTTCATGAGTCACTAGGGCTCTAAGGTGACGAACTGTTAAGGGTGTGCCCAACCCTTAACAGTTCCAGCTCAGGATCCTCATCGATGTTGCGGTGGCTTATTAGGGCTAGCCACCGAAGCTCGTGATTGAACACCTTCCCATAGCTGGATTGGGGCGTCCGTGAGTTGCTCCTCATTTACAACCAAGGTAGGAGAAGGTTGCTTCTCATAGGGACTGACTCATTTTTGTTTTTTTTTTGCACCGGAGTCTTATAGGTATGCTTCTCTTTTTTCGAACACCCAGTATACACCTCAATGGCTGCTGAATTGTGGATTAGTGAGAGATTTCACAATGCTCTCTTACCTTTGCTAGTTGCTAGATGATCTGCCATCTCCACATATGTCGTGGTCTCAGTTCAGCAGGTGGTACTAAGACTATAGCCATCAGGTTTTGTTTTGCATCTTTTGTATTGTGATGCTCCTCAGTAAGGATGATAGCTTGGGTGGATTCCCCTTTGTCAACAGCTATAGAGGGGTTAATTTCCCCATAAAAAGCCTTCCAAAATTGGCTCGTTTCTCGGACTTTTGCCTTTAACCATGAATCATAGCGACCTGGTTTGTCCTGTGGTAGTCCTGATTCTTCATAAGGTATATCTGGACAGAAGTTTGCATAGTGCCCTATTTTGCCGTAGGAGTAGCAAAAATGAGGAAGTCGTTCGTATTTGAAGTCTAACCACCATTTTTTACTTCCAAAGCTGATAATTGCTCCTGTTTGCAGGGGCTGAGACAGGTCCAATCGGACTTTTGCCTTTCCAATTTTGCGGGAGTTAGTTGTTCAAGCCTCAAATTTGATCTCTTTGGCGACACCTAGCTTTAAGGCTATTTGACGCACAGAGGCTTCATTAACTTTGGCTTGAGGAAGACCAAGTATGTGCACCCAGAATGCATAATGCGTAAATTCATAATAATGTTCAGGTATAGTCGGATCCCCCTCTTGTAATACTAAGAGGTTACTTGCGAAGGACCATGGTCCAGAGTCGATTACCCTCATTTTCTCCTCTGCTGAGCTAAATATGAAAGTGAAAAAACCAAGCTCTACGTCACGCCTCAACTTTTGAGCTCGCGGCAATCTCATTTTCATGGTCAATTGAAAGCGACGTCCTAGGACCCGTTGGCGACCATTCATTTTATCTTTCGTTATGCGCAAACGGAAAACGAACAATCTCCAGACAAACAAACAATCAAATAGGGATAGAGAGATGAACAACAAGAACAACAACAACTACTTATTTATTCAATTGACTGGATTAACCACTGGAGGATCGTTTTCCGATTTACAAGCCCGACAAAAAGGGCCGATCCATCCTCTACGCCAAACCAAAAAGAAACTAGGCTAGGCTAATCCAACAGTACAAAAAGAACCCTTAGGTTCAACACCACCATCACTTGGACCCATTGAACTCAGGCTTTATCGGGTTGATCACTGGAGAAGCGGGGGCAGGATTCTCCATTGCGGGTGTGCCATTCTAGGGGCCTGAAAGTGGTTATACAATAACCAGTGAGATAAAATCTCAACGAGTTCTCCCCCTAAGCCCCGGTTAGTATGCCAACTCAACCCGGGGTATCTCTCCAGAACCACCTCTCACTTAACCCCACAACATACAGCCAGCAAACTGCAGACCAAAAATCAGATAGGGGAAACCAACAATCAATATTTGGTTTGCATGCAACCTTATCTGGTTTGCCATACCCTGCACGTCAAATCTCATACAATGCAAGCAAAGCACATAGCCGTCAGATGATACAGTTCATCAATCATATGCGAATTGCGTCACAAGCAATCTCACCTAGCTATTGCCACACCCTGCACGACTGTCAACTCATGCGATCATCACGACATTAAGAGCATTTGAATAATCAGAGCATCGCACACAACTTTCTCATGTCTCACACCCACACATATTTCGATTATTACGACCTCTCCCCCTTGGGCCACGGCACAACCTTATGGTTGGCGATTCCGGGCCAAGCCAGCTTTGTCCTCTTTACCTTGAGGCATGACGACATCAGGGGTCATCCCTTCTCTCTGACGGCAATCCTGAACGAGCACAAGACCCGCCCACTACCGCAGTCTCGCAATTAACAGGAACATAAGACCCGCCCACTATTGTAGTCCCACAACATGTCCCCTATTAGGCAATTGACCAAAGTCAAGACAACCAAACGGCTATGGCACAACCCCATAAGGATTGACGGTCTTCTAGCAACGCCGGGTTCCCACTCTTAATGCGATCATACAACACATTATCAAGCAATTCATTTATATCTTTGCTTTGTTGTGAATGAAACATCACTCATGCTCATGCGACATACCATTTCAGATAACCCATGCAATATGTCATGCGATCTCACTCGACAATTTCCAAAATTCAATCTAACTGGCATCCAATCACGCATTTCATCATCAATCACGAGTTTAATTAACAATTGGCATTTCAATTAATCACAACAATCAAGAACACATCAAATTAAGACAAAAATTAGCTTCTTCATGAACAGTGTCGTGAACAGTGCTCGTGAACAGTAATTGTGAACAATGATTTTTCTGAAATTCAATTAATTAAAATATTTAATCCAAAATTAAACAAAACATTAATTAAAATAATTAATCAATCAATTTAAGCTAAACATGCTTAATTAATCACCTAAACCACAAATAATCACAAATTAAGCATAAATAAGAACAATTAAGCTTAATAAGCAAAATTAAGCTAATCTAATCTTAACCATCTATCTAACCACCTATCTTAGGGCTAATACAACTTAATTAAACTTCCTAAACCAATCTTACCACTAATTAACCCAACCCTATGCAAGTTTAGGCACTAAATAGGGATTACGTGCTAAACTCACCCATTAAGCGGGCCGGCGACACGGACGTGGTGGCGGCAACGAACTTGACACTCGGGGACCTCTACCACAGCAATCTAAGATGGTCCCGGGGTCAAAACAGCAGCAACAAACTCGGAATCCCCACTGCAAGCTGGAAAAACTGACTGCATAGGAGGAAAGTGGCTGATCGGAGGAAAACGGGCTGGCCAGAGCTCCGACGAGCGGCGGGCCAGTGACCGACGACACTTGGGGGTCGAGGGGGAACTACTGGTGGCTGGGATGGGCGGTGGTTGGGTCGGAACGAAGGAAAATGGCTGAAACAGGCAGAACAAGCAAGGGCAAGCGAAATAGTGGTGGTATGGTAACAGCTAGCTTCCGCCCGGCCGGTGGGTTGGTTGGCAGCTTCGACCGGCGAACGGCCGATGTCATATGAACAGAATTTGTGTCCTGAACACAATGACGGGTGGCACAAATCGTGATTCACACGGGGAGGGCATGAACAACTCAGTTTTTCGAAAGAAGATTGGACTGAAAAACTGAAGTAAGAAAGGCAAACTAGGGAGAGAATGTGTGCGGTTTTTGGAAGAGATGAAGGGGAGAGAGAGAGTGAAGTGAGGGCTGAAGATAAGCCTCATCAAGGCCAGTAATGACTTGGTTCAACTCCCAAGAAGGATGACATTATCTTCTCTCTTTTCTTTTGACTTTTCTTCAAAATATCCAAAGGCATTTTGATCATTTCCACCTTGCACATTTCCTAATATGCTCTTGGGCTGAAAATGAAGGGTGGGCCTAAGAAACGGACTAGAAAATGAATAGGAATGGGCTCGGGAATTTGTTGGGCTTAAAACGGCTCAAGGTTAGACAATGGGCTTGGAAGAGTAAATGGTCGGTTCGGTCCAACGGGCTCACTTGCTTGCCTCGGGCCTTCTATGGCGACTGTCCCACCTTAGGCGTGAGGCTCACACTGTTCTTACCCAGCCCACGTCCTTATAGGCTCATTTCTTTTGTCCGTAAATCACTTTTCCAAAATCTCGGCTCAACTGACACTGTCGACTGTCGAAGAAGCCTTATCCAAAAATCTGTCCCGGATGTTCCCGAAAATTCGAAGTCCAATCTTGGATTCTCATGCCTTGTCAATTTTGCCCAAAATGCCATTTTGGTACAACTTAGACTAACAGGTGGCTTCGAGAACTCACGTGTAACCGACTCATGCCAATTCACGTTTAAGGCATCTCAACACATGGACGTCATTGACTACATGAAATTGTGAAGGATAGATTCTTATTTCAAAGTACACGATTACCAAGGATCGACATGGGGTCGCTTACGGGCTCGATAACAGTAAACGGAATCACCCGTCGTCCCATTATGTTCTATCCGCGAATCAATTTCTAGTCGTCCCTGAAATCAGCCTACATATCTATAGGATCGTCTTTACGCAAGTCTCACGGTCGAGTCGTTTTCCCAGGTTAAGTTCTTTAGTTGCACAAGTTTTGTCCTCATTAGCCTTTCCCCTCAAGGTCAGTATCTCAAGAGTGATCAGTTCCGAGTGAGATCAACCAACAGTGCATTAGCGAAATTAACGTTCATTCCTCTCTCAAAGGCCTCGAATTTCAGGATGTTACAATTCTTCCCCTTTTATAAAAATTTCGTTCTTGAAATTTGCAACCACTAATAAATCCTCAAAAAGATGGGGGTGCTGATGCTTCATCACTTTTTCACTTTCCCATGTAGCTCCCTCTATTCTTACGATGTTGCCAAATCACCTTAACTAAGGCGATAGTCTTGTTTCAAAGCATTTGCTCTTTACAGTCCTCTATTCGTATCAGCCTCTTCACGTACGACACCCTGTCGTCTACGTCCAGTTCATGAAAATTGAAAATGTGAGTCAGGTCCAGTTCATACTTTCTCAACATGGACACGTGGAAAACATCATGTACTTGAGCAAGTTTCGGTGGCAACGCAAGACGATATGCTAAAACCCTGATTCTTTTCAAAATTTCAAAGGGTCCAAAGTACCTCGGACTTAACTTTCCGTTCTTGCCAAATCTGGAAATACCTCTCATCGGCGATACTTTCAGAAATACATGATCACCCACCTCAAACTCCAACGGTCTACAACGATTATCTGCATAACTCTTTTGATGACTCTAAGCGGTCTTTAGTCTGTCTCTGATGATCTGAACTACATTCAATAACTGCTAAACCATTTTTGAACCAGTATTCCCATTTCTCTAACCTCGTTCCATAAACTGGAGTTCCACAACTTGACCAAATTTCTGCTATACCACTTCGATAAACTCTTATCCCACAAGCACTCTCTTTTTGCACAGTGCATGGTTCAGTTCATTTTTGCCCCTTTTGACATCCTAGAAACTTGCCAAGAGTAGCTCCTTGCTTAGGCACTTTGGCCCCGGCGACCACTCTCCACTTTTATTGGATCAGTCGTCACGGGCATCTTCGAATTGCACCACTACTAGCAAAAGTCCCTTGTTGATATGCACAATCTCATAGAGGTATTATCCCCAAAGCAGCCTCACGATTTTAACCTTGTCTGAGCACCTCAAAGTGCAAAACTTTCTCCAGCTCATCAACCCATGAGTTCGTTTCCATGGGGTCACTTATCGACACTTGAAATCTAATTCATTGAATTTCTATCAAATCGCTATTCGAATTCCACAAATCACCAATTTTTCCTTCAACATTCCTTTCACGTCCATTTAACAACCAAACCAAGAATTCGCCTCAACCACTTGAAAATTAGTGTAAACCAAATGTCATTTATTGCATCAAAAGCTTTCGACTACCTTTTCAAATTCTTTCTGATACCTCGAGAAGAAATCATCGATAATGCTATTTCCTTACTCATCCATCTAGCATCAAGGGATAATTAATTCTTAATCCATTGAAGACAAAAATCCATTCCTCAAATCCCTATCTTATATATCTCTTGAAATAATCCACCTTGGGTAAATTCATATATGAACGAATCTAAGAATTCCGAGTAATAAATCATCCACCGTAATTCTTATCAAAGATTATCACCATTTAATAAATCATCTCTTATGATCCCATACCTACAACTTCTCAAATCATCAAGATAAAACTTATCTGACTTCCATTAAATCCAATGACCTCAATTGCCGTGATGCGTAAGCAACCAATCTCCCTTGTTGCTTTACCACGCAGTCAAATCTCTTATATGACACCTTACTATAAATCTCGTATTCTCCAATAGTAGACTAAATCCTCAAAATTGGTATGGTAATCAACTTACACTTAAGCTTTTAAAAATTTCACTTATTCGTCCATTCAAATTCTTACGTCCTTCATTAACCTTCGTATCAGAGGCGTAGCTATCATAGAGAACCTTTCTACGAATTGTCTGTACTAACCTGTTCGACTTAGAAAACTTCGAACCTCTGTCACTGTCATAAGTCCTGATCTATTCATGGCTGCCTTGATCTTAGCGGATCCATAGAAATTCTTTCGTCCAAAATCATATGACCAACAAAACAACACAAGTAAACCCAAACTCGTATGTATTAAACTTGGCATACTGTTTATGCTCTCGAATGGTCTATAACACCACCTTTAAGTGCTGTTCGCGTTCCTCTAAATTCCTCAAATATTCCAATAAATCGTTCACGAACACAATTGCAATTTTCTCCAAATACGCCTTAATCACTCAATCCACCGAATCCATAAAAGTAACTGGCACATTAGTTAATCCAAATGGCGGTGCGGTAATCTTGTAGTGACCAAATCACACACGATATGTCGTCTTTAGTTTATTCCCCTTTTTAATCCTCAACTACTGAAAGCCCGTCCTTGGGTCTATCTTGGAACATATCAAAGCTCCTTGAAGTGGGTCAAACAAGTCATCCATCTTTGGTAATGGATACTTGCTCATGACCATCCTTGGTTGAGCTACTAAAAAGCGATGCATGAGTGCAACGATCCATCCTTAATTCTTGAACTAACCAATTAACCTCAGTTGTCTAATAACCTTAGTAACCTTCGTCCAATAAACGAGTTACTTCCAATGATGAATTTCAAAGAGGTCGAGGGTCCTCCTTGATTTCCCACAAACTCAAAACTATCACCCACTACTGGGTTAAACTGAATTGTTTTTCCATGACAATCCACTTTCTATTGGGTGGGATGAGATTCCTTCTCCCCATCATTGGTCTCTTTTGCAAACCGACGATTATCTCTATTAGGCACGGACTGCGAGCCAGATATGGTCGCCCTCTTGATCATATTCTTTTCTATCATCTGGGCCCTTTCGTACATCTCATCAAAACTCTTTAAGTTTAAGGGCACCAGCTGGGCTTTCAATTCTGGCTTCAAGCCATCTCTGAAACGTCTCACCCTATCCAAAGGGTCCTCCACTAATCTCGACCAAGTATGCCCCGACTCAGTGAACTTCGCATTATACTAATCAACTGACATATGATTTTGACGAAACTGTTGGAACTCTGCCATTGTTGACTCTCTCGCATTGTCTGAAAAGTACTTCCCATTGAAGGCTTTGCGAAAGGCATCCCAAGTTTGAGCCGTGCCTTCAGGGAACACTCTTCCTTGAGTGGCTTCTCACCAAGTAATGGCATTACGTTGAAGCTGATAAGCCGCCAAAAGTACCAGATTGTCCTTTGAACACGTCAACACTGTAACAATCCTCTCGAAATCCCTTAACCAAAGGGTTGCAGCTTCAGGGTCGCCCATGCCACTGAACCTCAGTGGCTTCAGTCTTGGGAACTGCTCTAACAGCTTGGGCATCGGTCTCTCACAAGCTTCTCCTCTCATTAGGGGAACCACAAGGACCACGACAGAAGCACACATCTTGCTATCCTAATAAGGTCTCTAGAGCCAGCAAGATTCCGTCTAACCTAGGATCTACTTACGCGCTACCTCTAGCACTGGTCTAACCAGACGCTGCCCTACCCCTAGGGGCTCTCTCTGCTCAGGATTGCTCATTACTCTGGACTATGAGCAACCCGCCACCACACAAAACCACAAAAGCAACCACAGGCACGTAATATAAAAGCCATTCCTATCTCACTATCCCGAAAATCCCATGCACTTTATCACTCAAAGTCTTGACCTCACTCTGATACCAAAATCGACGGGGTTGTCACACCCCGACTCTCGAGCTCGCGGTAACCTCATTTCCATGGTCAATTGAAAGCGATGTCCCGGGACTTGTTGACAACCATTCATTTTATCTTTTGTTATGTGCAAGCGGAAGACGAACCATCCCTAGACAAACAAACGATCAAATGGGGATAGAGGGATGAACAACGAGAACAATAGCAACTACTCATTTGTTCAATTGACTGGATTAACCAATAGAGGATCGTTTTCCGATTTATAAGCTCGACAAAAAGGGCCAATCCATCTTCTAAGCCAAACCAAAAAGAAACTAGGCTAGGATAATCTAACAGTACAAAAAGAACCCTCAGGTTCAACACCACCATCACTGGGACCCATCGGACTCAGGCTCCGTCGGGTCGATTACTAGAGAAGCAGGGGCAGGATTCTCCACAAAGGGTGCGCCATTCTAGGGGCTTGAAAGTGGTTTTACAATAACTAGTGAGATAAAATCTCAGCGAGTTCTCCCCCTAAGCCCCCATTAGTACGCCAACTCAACTTGGGGTATCTCTCCAGAACCACCTCTCAATCAACCCCACAACAGACAGCCAGCAAACAGTAGACCAAAAATTAGACAGGGGAAACCAACAATCAATATTCAGTTTGCATGCAACCTTACCCGGTCTGCCATACCTGCACGTCAAATCTCATACAATGCAAGCAAGGCATATGGCCGTTAGATGATACAGTTTATCAATCACATGCGAATCGCGTCATAAGCGATCTCACTTGGCCATTGCCACACCATGCACGACTGTTAATTCATGCGTGCATACCATAAATCATGCGATCATCATGACATTAAGAGCATGCGAATAATCAGAGCATCTCACACAACTTTCTCATGTCTCACACCCATACATGCTCCGATTATTACAACCCCTTCCCCCCTAGGCCACGGCACAACCTTATGGTTAGCGGTTCCTGGCCAAGCCAGCTTCATCCTCTTTACCTCAAGGTACGGCGACATCAGGGGTCATCCCTTCCCTCTGACGGCATTCCCGAAGGAGCATAGGACCCGCCCACTACCGCAGTCCCGCAACATGTCCCCCGTCAGGCAACTGACCAAAGTCAGGACGACCAAACGGCCACGACACAATGTGATCATGCAACACATCATCAAGCAATCCATTTATATCTTTGCTCTGTTGTGAATGCAACATTGCTCATGCTCATGCGACATGCCATTTCATATAACCCACGCAATATGTCATGCGATCTCACTCGACAATTTCCAAATTCAATCCAACCGGCATTCAATCACACATTTCATCATCAATCACGAGTATAATTAATAATTTGCACTTCAATTAATCACAACAATCAAGAGCACATCAAATTAAGACAAAAATTAGCTTCTTTATGAACAGTGCCGTGAATAGTGCTTGTGAACAGTAATTATGAACAGTGATTTTTCGAAATTCAATTAATTAAAATATTTAATCAAAAATTAAACAAAACATTAATTAAAATAATTAATCAAACAATTAAGCAAAACATGCTTAATTAATCACCTAAACCACGAATAATCACAAATTAAGCATAAATAAGAACAATTAAGCTAATCTAATCTTAAGCATCTATCTAGCCACCTATCTTAGGGCTAACACAACTTAATTAAACTTTCTAAACCAACCTTACCACTAATTAACTCAACCCTAAGCAAGTTTAGGCACTAAATAGGGATTACGGGTTAAACTCACCCGTTAAGCGGGCCGGCGACACGGACGCGGCAGCGGCATGAACCCAACACCCGGGGACCTCTACCACAGCGATCCAAGGTGGTCTCGGGGTCAAAACAACAACAACAAACTCGGAATCCCCACTGCAAGCTAGAAAAACTGATTGCACAGGAGGAAAGTGGCTGATCGGAGGAAAACGGGCTGGCCAGAGCTTCGACGAGCGGCGGGCCGGTGACCGGCGACACCTGGGGGTCGAGGGGGAACTGTTGGTGGCTGGGATGGGCAGTGGTTGGGTTGGATCGAAGGAAAATGGCTGAAACAGGAGGCACAAGCAAGGACAGGCGGAACAGTAGTGGTCTAGCAATAGCTGGCTTCCGGCCGGCCGGTGGGTTGGTCGGCAGCTTCGACCGACAAACGGATGACGTCATATGAATGGAATTTGTGTCCTGAACACGATGGCGGGTGGCACAAGCCGTGATTCACATGGGAAGGGCATGAACAACTCTGTTTTTCGGAGGAAGGTCAGATTGAAAAACTGAAGGATGGAAGGAAAGCAAACTAAGGAGAGAGTGTGTGCGGTTTTTGGAGGAGATGAAGGGGAGAGAGAGAGTGAAGTGAGGGTTGAAGATAAGCCTCATCAAGGCCATTAATGGCTTGGTTCAATTCCCAAGAAGGATGACATCATCTTCTTTCTCTTCTTTTGACTTTTCTTCAAAATATCGAAGGGCATTTTGGTCATTTTCACCTTGCACATTTCCCAATCTGCCCTTGGGTTGAAAATGAAGGGCGGGCCTAAGAAATGGGCTAGAAAATGAATAGGAATGGGGTCGGGAATTTGTTGGGCTTAAAACGGCTCAAAGTTAGACAACGGGCTTGGAAGGATAAATGGTCAGTTCGGTCCAACGGGCTCACTTGCTTGCCTTGGGCCTTCTATGGCGGCTGTCCCACCTTGGCCATGAGGTCCACACTATTTTTGCCCGACCCACGTCCTCATAGGCTCGTTTCCTGAGTCTGTAAATCCCTTTTCCAAAATCTCAGCTCAACTGACACCGTCAAAGAAGCCTTGTCCAAAAATCTGTCCCGGACGTTTCCAAAAATTCGAAGTCCAATCTTGGATTCTCATGCCTTGTCAATTTTGCCCGAATGCCATTTTGGTACAACTCAGATTGACAGGCGGCTTCAAGGACTCACGTGTAACCGACTCGTGCCAATTTACGTTCAAGACATCTCGACACATGGACGTCCTTGACTACATGAAATTGTGAAGGATAAATTCTTATTTCAAAGTGCACGATTACCAAGGATTGACATAAGGTCGCTCGCGGGCTCGATAACAGTAAACGGAATCACCCATTGTCCCATTATGTTTTGTCCGTGAATTGACTTCTAGTCGTCCCTAAAATTGGCCTGCATATCTATAGGATTGTCCTTACACAAGTCTCACGGTCGAGTCGTTTTCCCAGGTCAAGTTTTTTAGTCGCACGAGTTCTGTCCTTATTAGCCTTTCCCCTCAAGGTCAGTATCTTAGGAGTGATCAGTTCTAAGTGAGATCAACCAACAATGCATTGGCGAAATTAACGTTCATTCCTCCCTCAATGGGCTTGAATTTCAGGATGTTACACTCTAGCACCTCACATTTAACATATTTTGTTTTCCATGCTTTTCTCATTATATTAAGAAATGCCTGGACATTAACATCAGGTTTTGAGTACAGTTTGCCATAAAGGGTGCATTCACTTACTTGTTTCTCTTCCACAGGGATTTCCTCATCTAGTTCGATAACTACAGCCTCAGACCAAAGATTGCCCATGCTTTGACATAAAGCTGCCATTCGGAGTTGGGTTTCTTCCATTATTGCTGTTGCTGGATTTCTGGGTTGTTGTGGGCTGGTTTGGAGCATGGAGTGAAGGGAGCTCAGTGCTAAAGTTGTAGCTACATTCTGGGCGTTTAGCTCTACAACCTGGGTAGAATGGGTAGAGTTTGCTGAAATGCCACAGATTCCAAATGATGGGTTTATAGTCCCATATCACTCGGCCTTTGTGAGAAGAGAAATGCTACTGCGGTGGAAAAGGGGCTGATATTTCCATGGATTCGGGGTGAGGAGAATAGGGTTTGGGGGAGGAACGAGGCTTCACCAGGAATTCGAGAAAGGTAGGGTTTGCGTTCCCATAGCACCCAAACTTCTGTAGAGAGCAGGATACTATTACGGGTGGGAGATGGGTTGATGAATCCATGGATTCAGAGTAAGGAATTTAGGGTTTTGGGGAAGAAGCTAGCTATCACCAGAGAGGGATAGAGGGGGAGCTCACACAGGGTGAGAGGATTAGTTTCGCAGAATCTTTTTCATGGAAAAGAGAGCTTTGGATTCTACTTTTTCAGGTGAACCAAGTCAACCCTAGAGGCCATGCTTGGATTTAAAAAGGTAAGTTCACTCTTTCCGTCTTAATGTTTCAACGCTTGATTAATTGTTTGACGATCGTGTTGGTTTTAACTTTAATTGAGTTCTTGAGTTGAAGATTCTTGAAATGAGAAATATGGCAAAGCCTGTGTTGAAGGATAACATTGATAAACTTTTATCTCATGACTGTTCTAAATCGCTTTCGTTCAATTTTTTATTTGTAAGGTTGTGCTGTGGCTTTAATCTGAAAAATTAAGGACCTCAAATGGTGTCATCTTGAATCTGTTATGCGGTTTTGCATTAGGCCAATTGCAGTACCTCCTCCTTATTGGAATCGAACGCTGTTAGATTCTTTTACCTAGCAAGTGAGCTGTTATCATTCCCTTTGCTATCCTGTTTACTAAATTATTTTATCTTGCTTTTTTTTGGTTTTTTTTTTTTTTTTTTTTTTTTTTTTTGCTGATGTTCACACAGTCAAGAATGGAACGGGTCTGAGAGAATTCTCGTGCGAAGTAGCCATTTGACTGTGGAGGTTGTTCAGAGAGTGGTAAGATGAGTAAAGTAGCCTACTTGGACATGTAAATACTGTCGTTATTGCATTTCAATTGCCAATCTCTTCGATTAGAAGTGCTTGGATGCATTTCTGACCTTGCAATCAGTTTCCAGAGAGAAATTCACAAGAGAACTTGCTGCAAGATGTATAGAGAATTATCGTTTGAGTGGTAAAAATGACCTGCTGACAGTTCTAGATTTTTACTGTGAAACGATTCCACTGAGAACATGATTTAAGCTTTTCATGTTGTTTTGGACAGTACGGATCACAAGAAGATGCAAAATTTTAAGAAAGTGCCCTGGGCATAATTATCTGCTTGAATCCTGTAATATGTGGTCCATGACAGTTTGCATGTAGTAGGACACTGAAGGTATCTGTGATGTGAAACTAGAATATGATGAATACGTGACAGATGATTCTTGCATATGTAATTCTATTGCTCTTTGCTGGACAGGTCATAAAAGAGGCGGAGTGTGTTCTATTTCAGTGGGCCGAGTACTATCGAAGGTGAATATAATTCAATCGGTTTGTTGGCAGCATCTTATATGAATCAACTGATTCCTTTAGTAGAATTTCGATCCGTATTGTCTAGCCAAGTAAAAAAACCATCAAGTATCACGTGCCAACAATCCATGAGTCTGTTCAGCAAAGTGAAATACCTGCACATGCATTTTTTTGTTAATCGCTGAGAGGACAGTGCATTTGGAGATAGCTGCTAATTAACTTTACTTGCTCCTGCTATCGATGCACTGAATATGTATGTATTCCAGCTTTGCGTCGACTTCTCTATGTCGCGTTAGATTAAAGGCATGCATGTGATGAGTCTGGTATCCATCTTTTTATACAATAATTGTGTCTGCCATTCGTTTGTACTAGTAACTAAAGTGTTAAAAATGGATATTTGTCTTACTTGTTACTAACAAGTCCACAAAGCAGCCATTGTTCACGGTGTCAATTTTCATGGTAAATCAGCATTGGGGATGCTCTCAAAGATATAGCACAACCCGCGTGCTACAGAGAATGCTGTTCAGAAACTGGTATGATAAACAAAGTCTATCAAATTTGCACTTTGTCTCAGACATACCTCGCTTTTTCTGAGGTCCCCATCTTTGGCAATACAGCTGCTGGCGTTTTTTGCCAGACTGAAGCAGTGGAGCTTGTAAACATTCACTCTCCCCATCTTGCAAGGTACGAATCCACATACCTCGGTGGTAGTTTTTTTTTTTTTGGTAAAGTAAGAGGTATATAACTTTTCAACCAACAAGCTGTACAGCACTAGAGACACTAGGCACCCACTACACTCACCACAACAAGTCAAGAGCAAAAGAAAACGAAAATACAAGCGACAACTACTATACAAGCCAAAAGTGGGTCAGTTGCCATCTCTAGCAAAGATAGACGGATCAAGACCCCAACAACGTTGAAGCCTTTTGTTGCTCGGTGTGTCCTCCACAAAATTTTACGACATAGCCTTGTCCTCAACTGCTTTGATAATGTGGGATTTCATTGATGGGATAACCAAGGTGCTACCATGGAAGATAATATTATTCCGGGTCTTCCAAATAACATAGCACAGGGTAGCAAAGGAGAATCTAGCAATCTCTTTGTGAAAGCCCTTGCTAGAGAGGGAAGCAATAGCCCAACCGAGGGTTTCCCTCCAAGTGCCGTCCTGCCAAAGGATATTACATTTACCTGCCCAAAAGAAAACCAGAGAACGCAATACTGAGCACCCAAAAAACAAATGGTCAATGGAATCCGACCCTATACTACAAAAGACACAAGCCATAGCCGAGATCCTACCATATGACAATAGCAACCTTTGAGTAGGTAGGCGTTGCCTAGTGATTAGCCACAAATGAAACTGCTGACTAGGAGTTAATGACTTATCCCAAACAAACGAAGACCACGGAACTCAAGATGCTTGCCTCCTAATAGCCGCCCAAGCCGAGGCTATAGAGAACTTACTCGTGGGGTGCTCTAGCCAAATAAGCTTGTCCGGGACGGGCTGGAGGCTCGGCACCGGGTTTTGCCACGATTGAATCGCCTGCAGGGTGTCCTGGCCAGCCAGCGTGAAAAGATTCGCTACCTTGGCTTGTCGAGGAAGTTCTGAGCTATAAATATATGAGTTTGAGAAGACTTCACTTAGAGGTCCTCTTGGATGCCATGGATCAAACCATAGCGAAATGGAGCATCCATCACCTACCCGCCACCGAGCATGCCTTTGGAAATCACTCCTTAGCACAAGTAATTTTTTCCAAGCCCATGAACATCTTGTTGGCGTTGTTGAATCCCAAAAGTTCTTCCTCTTTAAATAAGTGGCATGAATCCATTTGCACCACAATGATTCCTTGTCGGTGAACAGAAGCCAAATATGCTTCAACATCGCCGCTTTATTGTATTCCCTAAGTTTACGCAAACCTAGACCTCCCTCATCCTTGGGTAGGCAAACCACTTCCCATGCGACTTTAGCTCCGCTCGGTCCAAGTCCAGGACCCCTCCAAAGAAATTGCCAGCATACTAGTTCGATCTTGTCAAGAACCGAACTTGGGAGGATGAATAAGCTAGCCCAGTATACTTGAATAGCATGGAGTACTAACTTGATTAGCTGGAGCCGACCAGCAAAAGATAAGAAGCGATGTGTCCATGATTGGACTTTAGAGGAAAGGAGGCTCACCGGGGCATTGTAGTCTGATTTGCCCAACCTCTTAGTAATGATCGGAACTCCCAAATACTGCACCGGAAGGGATCCTTCACGAAATCCCAAGGCTTGGCTAATTTGGTCACGGACTGTCCTGGAGTCCCCAGTGATAAAATACTCACTCTTGCTCATGTTCGGCTTCAACCCGCTCCAAGAAGAAAAGATTTGGAGCCCTTCTTTCAAACACATCACAGACGCTATGTTTGCTTCACTAAACAAGAATACATCATTTGCAAAAAATAAGTGCGAAAGACATGTGGACTTGCAACGCCAATAATATCTGAATCCTAGTTGTTGGGCTTGCTGAGAAATTATCCCCGATAGCACCTCCATTGCAAGAGTAAAGAGATATGGGGACATAGGATCGCCTTGCCGTAGTCCTCTGCCACTCTGGAAAAAACCATGAAGCTCACCATTGATGGAAATGGAAAATTTAGGTGTTCGAACGCATATCATAATCCATTGCACCACCTTGTTGGGGAACCCGAAGGCCACTAAAGTAGTTTCCAAAAAGTTCCAATCAAGGGTATCATACGCTTTTTGAAAGTCAACTTTGATTGCACATTTCGGGAGATAAGGCTCAATGTGAAAGCCACTGAATAGCTCTTGTGCAAGCAGGATGTTGTCACTAATTCACCTCCCTTTTACGAAAGCATTTTGGGAAGGGCCGACAATGGCCGGAAGGACTGCAGCCATTCCATTAGCTATTATCTTTGTGATGCATTTGTATATCGTGTTGCAACACGCGATTGGCCGGAAGTCCCCACGAGAGGATGCATTGGGGTTCTTGGGCACAAGAGCAATAATAGTGTTATTGACCTCCCTTAAAAGTCTCCCTGTGGTGAAGAAATCTAGGATTGCTTCTGTAATTGCTTGGCCCACCACATTCCAATTTTGCTTGAAGAATTCAGCATTGTACCCATCCGGACTTAGGGCTTTGTCACCAGCTAGTGCGAACATCACATTTTGAATATCCATAGGAAGAACTGGCTGGGAGAGAGACCGAACCTGTTCGGCTGTCAATGTGTTTCGCAACCTGCTTTTAATCTCCTCATGGGATGGCTGATTCGGCAAGTCCACCGGCACTAACAGCTCTTGGAAATGCTGGACAACCATGCTATGTAGCTCCCCTGGGTCTGTTACCAAGTTGCTAATGTTATCCCGGACCGATAAGATTTGATTCCTCAGGTGCTTGCTATTTACCGAATGGTGGAAGTATTTAGTATTCTTGTCTCCTTCCTTTAACCAATGGACCCTAGATTTTTGCCCGAAAAAAGGATTCCTCTTGAGCCCGAAGCTCATAGAATGTCCGAAGATGGCCTTTTTTCCATTTCTGCCAGTAAGAGGTTATACGGCTCCAATTAGAGAGCATCCAGAGTGGCCTGGAGAGCTTGACATGCCGCCTCAACTCTCCCTAAGATATCTCGAGAAGGTCTCTCTATTTAATTGTTTGCGATAGGCTTTAAGGTCTTTAAGCTTGCTATAAAGTCGGAACATGGGGGTGCTGAGACCAGGATTATCCCACACCTCACTAAGAATGGGCTGGAACTTCGGATGTTTCATCCAAAAGTTAAAAAATTTGAAAGGTCTTCTCTGATTAGGAGGGGCAATAATCCTAACCACCATGGGAGTGTGGTCGAGATTCCGGAGCTAGGAATGAAGCTTCCGAGAACGAAAAGTCTTGGCACCATTTGCTATTAACAAAGACCCTGTCAATCTTTTGGAGTTTACGGTTTTCCCCTGAATGGCAGCCCATGTGAAGCGGTATCCCACATATCGAAGGTCTTCAAGTTCTGCTTGTGAGAGGCATTCCTTGAACTCATCATATGAGGGAAGCCATGTGTCCAGACTACCAATACGGTCATATGGGTCTCGAATAGCATTAAAGTCACCAGCCACGAACCACGGGCTGTCACCCACGGTCCTGCTCATCTGTACCAGGTCCTCCCACAATGGTCTACGCGATACGAACGAGTGTTTGCCATATGTGACTGAGAAGTTGAACGTCACTCTAGATTTGAACTCCTTCAAAAAAACTATGTATAACTTAGCTATTTGCCCAAATGGTGTCAAATTCTACACTATTAGGGTCCCATCCAATCCAAATGCACCCCCGGGGAGAAGACTCATAATTGGAGGTCCACCGCCAACCAGGGACCAGGCTAGAAGAGACAGCAACGAAATGAGTAGCAGAAGCCTTGGTTTCTATAAGTCCGATGCAGCAAATATTGTGAGACCACACCAACTTAAGTACCTCTGCTTGTCTTACAGGGTTCATTAAGCCTCTAATATTGTAACATCCTGAAATTCAAGTCCTTTAAGGGATGAATGAATGTTAATTTCGCCAATGCATTGTTGGTTGATCTCACTCGGAACTGATCACTCCTAAGATACTGACCTTGAGGGGAAAGGCTAATGAGGACAGAACTCGTGCGACTAAAGAACTTGACCTGGGAAAACGACTCGATTGTGAGACTTGCGTAAGGACGACCCTGTAGATATGCAGGCCGATTCCAAGGACGAATAGAAGTCGATTCGCGGACAGAACATAATGGGACGATATGTGGTTCCGTTTACTGTTATCGAGCCCATGAATGACCCTATGTCAATCTTTGGTAATCGTGTACTTTGAAATAAGAATCTATCATTTGCAATTTCATGTAGTCAAGGACGTCCGTGTGTCGAGAAGTCTTGAACGTGAATTGGCACGAGTCGGTTATGTGTGAATCCTTGAAGCCGCTTGTCAGTCTGAGTAGTATCAAAATGGCATTCGGGCGAAATTGACATGGCATAAGAATCCAGTATTGGACTTCAAATTTTCGGGAACATCTGGGATGGACTTTTGGACAATGCTTCTTAGACAGTCAACAGTGTCGGTTGAGTCGAGTATTTGGAAAAGGGATTTTCGAACCGAGGAAACGAACCTACGAGAATGTGGGCCGAGCAAGAACAGTGTGGGCCTCACGCCCAAGGTAGGACAGCCATCGTAGTAGACCTGAGGCAAGCAAGTGAGCCTGTTGGACCAAATCGACCATTTACCATCCTAAGCCCGTTGTCTAACCTTGAGCCGTTTTGGGCCCAACAAATTATCGAGCCCATTCCTATTCATTTTCTAGCCCGTTTCTTAGGCCCGCCCTTTATTTTCAGCCCAAGGGCAAATTGGGAAATATGCAAGGTGGAAATGACCAAAATGCCATTGGATATTTTGAAGAAAAGTCAAAAGAAGAGAGAGAAGATGATGTCATCTTTCTTGGAAGTTGAGCAAGCCATTTAATGGCCTTAATTGAGGCCTATCTTCAGCTCTCATCTCCCTCACTCTCCTCCTTTTCAGCCCCTTCAAAACCGCACAACTTTCTCCCTTTCCCTTAGTTCCTGTAATTTCAGCTTCTAACTTTCCTCCGAAATCGAGTTGTTCATGGCCTTCTCGTGTGAATTTTGGCCTGTTCCATCCATTGTTGTTGGTTTATTTCGCCAATGCATTGTTGGCGTCAGCCTTTTTCGAACGGAGCCACCGACTGATTCGTACGGCGACCGGAAGCGGGTTGCTCATTGACTGCCCACTGTAGCGACTAGCCTGCCTAGTTTTGCCTTTTCCTCCGTTTCTCTCCTATTTTGACCAAACCACCACCCATGCCAGACACTAGTAGTTGTCCCTCGACCCCCAGGTGCAGCTGGTCGCCGGCCCGCCGCTCGCCAGAGCTCCGATGAGCTCCATTCAGCCACTTTCCTCTCCAAGCAATCAGTTTTTCAGTGTTGTAAAGGGGATCCGAGTTTGTTGTTGCTGTTTTAACCTTGGGACTGCCTTGGATTGTTGTGGTAGAGGTCCTCGGGTGTTGGGTTCTTCATCGCCACCGCGTTCGAGTCGTCGACCCGCTTAACGGGTGAGTTTAGCCTCTAACTCCTGTTTAGTGCCTAAACTTGCTTAGGGTGGATTAGTTAGTGTTAATGCTAGTTTAGATGGTTTAATTAAGTTTGTATTAGTCTTAAAATAGGTGGTTAGATTGATAGTTAAGATTAGATTAGCTTAATCTTGCTTTATTTGCTTAATTGTTGCTTAAATGGTGGTTTATGTGCTTTATTGTGATTTATGTGTTTAATTAAGCATGTTTAGTTTAAATTGCTTGATTAATTATTTTAATTAATGCTTTGTTTAATTTCTGAATTTAATGTATTAATTAATTAAATTATTTTATAATTTCGAATTATTAATATTTCTGAAAATTAATTATTTTGGAGAAAATAATTAATTGTGATTATTTATGCGAAATGGCTTTAATTGAGTAATTTTGTGGGAAAATTACTATGGTCTAATTTTCTAATGTCAATAATATTTATATACTACATTATCAAATGACATTGGTTATTAAAGAATTGTTTTATTAAATGGAATTATTTGGGTTGGTTAATTAATTATGGAATTGGAAAATAATTATAAGTATTTTGTTGGACTTAAATTATTTTACCAAAACAATCGACTATTAAATTATATGCTTCTTAAATGAGTATCTTTGAGTATAATTATAGTTTATACTTATTTTGGGATAATTGAGTATTTATGGGAATAGTTGATTGTCATAGTCGTGAGGACGCGTATTTATTTATTATTGAATAGTGAAACACGTGATTAGGTACCGATAATTATTGAGGTACGTGATTATTTTGGAAGAACGTGTAAGTATCGTCATGTTGATTGGTTAGAATTGATTGACAGACTATGACTTGAACTTCTGATTGTTGCAACTTTTGTGAATGATTGAATTGCTACTATTGTACATGACTACTGGATACTGCCGCATAACATTATACGTGTGTTAACTGCAATGGCATGTTGTATGAGCATAAGCGATGTGCATTTACGACTAAGCAAAAGCAAAGACAATAATGGATTGTTTGCTGATGTGTTGCATGGTTAGATTAAAGTTGATAGCCCAGTTGAGCTGGATGACTGCCAATCCTTCGGGGTTGTACCGTGACCATTGGGTCGCCTGACAGTGGTTAGATGCGGAGTCGCAGTTGAGGCCGGGCTCATGCTCCATAGGGAATGCCATCGATGGGGGAAAGCCTGTGACATCGCCGTGTCTCATGGGGGAGGACGATGCCTAGTCTACTACTAGTTGACCGCTAACCATAAGGTTGTGCTGTGGCCTAGAGGGTCGTAATAATCGGAGCATATGTGTGGGTGTGAGATATGAGAAAGTTGTGTGAGATACTCTGATTATTTGTATGCTCTTAATGTCGTGATGATTGCATCATTTATGATATGCATGCATGAGTTGATAGTCATGCATGGTGTGGCAATGGCCAGGTGAGATCACTTGTGACGCGACTCGTATGTGATTGATAAACTGCATTGTCTAACGACCATGTGCCTTGCTTGCATTGTATGAAATTTGACGTGCTGGGTATGGCAGACCGGGTAAGGTTGCATGCGAACCGAATATTGATTGTTGGTTTGCCCTGTCTATTGTTTGGTCTGCTGTTTGCTAGCTGTCTGTTGTTGGGTTGAGTGAGGGGTGGTTTTGGAGAGATACCTCGGGTTGAGTTGGTGTACTAACCGAGGTTTAGGGGGAGAACTCGCTGAGATTTTATCTCACCGGTTATTGTATAACCACTTTCAGGCCTTTAGAATGGTGTACCCATAGTGGAGAATCCTGCCCTCGCTTCTCTAGTGATCGACCCAACGGAGCTTAAGTCCGATGGGTCCGAGTGATCGTGGTGTTGAACTCGAGGGTGCTTTGTGTACTATTGGATTAGCCTAGTTTCTTTTTTGTTTGGCTTAGAGGATGGATCAGCCCTTTTTTGTCGAGCTTGTAAACTAAAAAAACGATCCTCCGTTGGTTAATCTAGTAAATTGAATAATTGAGTAGTTGTTGTTATTGCTGTTCATCCCTCTATCCCTGTTTAATCGTTTATTTGTCTGGGGATGGTTCGTTTTCCGCTTGCGCTTAACAAAAGATAAAATGAATGGTCGTCGACAGGTCCTGGGATGTCGCTTTCAATTGACCATGGAAATGGGGTTGCCGTAATCTTGAGAGTTGGGGCGTGACAAATATTCCAGCAGCCTATATACATATACTAATATATACAAGGAGAGAACGAGGACTTACTTGCGTTTTCCTGTCCTCTGCCGACTCTTCAGCTTTGGACTCAAAGGCTTTTGTACTAAGGACGCCTGGGCTTGGCTTGCATCAGGCCCATGCATAGGTTGCTGCAGATTTTGAATAGCAGAAGTATCCTCTAGTGGAACCTCCTTCCTAGTAATCCCGGAGCTGCCCATTACCGAAGTCTCTTGATCCGAACCACAGCCGACTACTGCCTCCTCCTCCAAGTCATCAGCCGAGGAGAATGAGTCTGATGAATAGTTAGGATCCGCAGGGCGTTTCTCAACACGAAGCAATGATACGTCACCATCTGAGGGAGAGACCTTATGCTGAGCTCTACGTTCAGACTTGGCCATGGGAAGGGTTGCAACACTAGTCCGAGTTATTATCTTGTCATGGGATGTCCTTGTCATCCGTCTGGCTCTTCGGCTGAACGATTGAATCTACCATTCCCTTTAGGTGCTGCTGGAGCTTGTACCGACCCAGCGACTCCTTGGCTGTGGCTAGGGGAAGCATTGCCATCCACTCCCCTACTTGCTGGCAAAGAAGAATGTGTACCATCATGATCCACAGGGGAGGGACCTTCACGGTCTGACCTACTTGACTCTCCTACCCGAATTGCATTAGGCTGAGCGCCTACCAGGTCTGCAAGGCCAGCAGGAGTGGGCACTTTAGGCTTACACCTGTGGCCTAAAGTGCCACAAGCTTGGCAAGAGATGGGGTGCCATCCATACTCCACGTTCACTGTTCGGGATTCCCCGTTCAGAACAACTTCCACCAAGTCACACTTGTCCTTATTGGCTGAAATCTCCACACACACGTGGGCAAATGAGATCATCTGCATTTGCTCGGTTCGTTGGTCCATATATAACGGTTTGCCTATAGCACTAGCCACGACACTTATTCCGGGAGCGGACCAAAGTGCATAGGGAATATTCTTCTGCCTTATCTATACCAGCACTTATTCCGGGAGCGGACCAAAGTGCATAGGGAATATTCTTCAGCCTTATCCATACCGGCACTGCAGAATGGTCATCCTTCTTTAGTTCCAAGAGTGGATGCCATTGTTGCAAGATCAATGGTACCCGAGCAATCATAAGAGGGCCGCTGTCCAGAACTTTCCGTCTGAACTCAGCATTTAGGATCCGAAAGAAGAAGAAGCCTTGGTCGTTAGACATCACATCCGCCAATTGATGGCCCCAAGCATGCTTAAGTGCTGCTTCTACCATCTTGAAAGGAAGTTTCTTGCCCACAAAATAGCCCACGGCACACTCAAACCACAGAGGATCAGTCGCCTCCAGAACATCCTCCGTTAGTTGAACTACTGGCTTCTCATCAATCATCAAGGGAGGGACGTAAGAGAGATTATAGCCCTTGACCGCAGTCCGAGCTACATTCGCCCACGTTCGTCCAGGAGAAGATCTCAGTTCAGTCGCCGACTGTGCATAGGCTTGAGGCCGAGAGGCCTGTGCCCTATTACGGGGATCTTGTCGACCATCCCCTGAATCCTCACCCATGTTCATTTGGCCTTCCACCAAAGGCATTACATCCGCTGACTTCGAAGAACCAGCCACCTGAGGTAGGCCCAAGCGACCAGACCTCCCAACAGCAGCAGATGGAGATTCTTTGAGCAAATCCGCAATACTCCAGCCCTTAAATCTAGAAACCGCAGGCCGGCTCCGACTCCTCGGCCGATTACTACCCTTATCATGAGGAGCAACACCTACTAAGCTCATTTTCTCAGCCAAAGTTCCAGAAGCCGCAGCTTCAGTGACCGTCTCCATACCAAACCAGAAATACCCGCAGAACCCTACCCCAATTCAGACATACGGAGAGAATGGGGCGTACCTATGAGAAATGCTTCGGTGGAATGGTAGATCGGGGAGAGAAGAAAGGCTCCTAAAAAAATCGGCTCAATCCGGGTCCTCTAGCCGTCGGACTAGCAGCTGAACGCCGACCAGTGCACAGTGATGCGGGGTTCAGTTTTGGGAGAACATGAACAGTAACCCGATGACTAGATGGGGCGGAGGAGAAAAGTTTTTGCCTATATCGTTCGTGCAGAGAACACATACCTCGTTGGTAGTTTGTCTCTCTTTATAGCTACTTTTTCAATTTCCTGCTTTTGTACCTGTTCCTATTTCTAATGATTGTTTTCTCGAGAGAATGCAGGGCTATTGCTAAAGCTATGGTGAAGAATGACATGAGAAACTTACAGCTTCAACTTCGAACCAAAGTGTCACCTCCTATATTTATTGGAAAGAAACTAGAAGGAAAGGGCGGTGCTCACATCAACGTTAATTGGAAAAAGCAACCCCAAAGATTTGGGACCAAAAGCGATTAGCGGAATGCTACCAAGATATCAGTATCTTTGGTTTCATAATCAGGAGTATAATAAGTCAGTTTATAATCTTTAACACCAGCTTTGAATCCAACACTTGCTTTAGTCTCTGTTTGTGGTGACATAAGTCCCTCCCTACAACTCATGAATTAAGAATTCTCACAACAACAAGGTCTACTCGACAGAAATTCGGAGTTAATGAAAGCTTTCACAGAAATCTTTCACAAAATCATCAACGAATATTATCAACTAATCATAATGGTTCTTTATTATACCATGGTATTTGATTTGCCAAATACATTATTATTGTATACTCTTTCATATGTATGGCGCAAATGTTGCCTTGATTGATGTGGATAGAGAGGATGTCGTTACATCAGGCCCGGAAGCCTCCATCAAGTTGGATGTCATAGTGCTTGAAGGTGACTTTAACAAAGACGATGAGGATAACTGAACCAAAGAAGATATTGAAAACTATGTGGTTAAAGAGCTGGAAGGAAAGAGGCTACTTTTGACAGGAAATCTCCAAGTAACGCTCAAAGAAGGTGTTGGGGGGTTGGGAGATATGATATTTACTGACAATTCCAGCTGGAATAGGAGCAAAAGTTTCAGGATAGGGCTCAAAGTAACATCAAGTTATGGTGGGAATGCACGAATTTGAGAAGCAAAAACTTATGCCTTCTTTGACAAGGAACATAGGGGACAAGGTATGTATAATTTTTACGTTATTGCATAAAATCATTTTGGACATCCACATTTTCTAAAAAATGTAATTGAGTTGTAAAACTTTTAAAAAGTGCGATCAAATTATAAAATTTGTTAAATTGGTGCAGTTAAGTTCTTATATTAGTTCCGATCAATTTGTCTAATGGAAAATGTTGTAGTAGCTTTTTATTTATTTATTTTTTACAAGCACTGCATTGGAAATAAATTTGAAAGTTTAAAAGGAAAAATATAATTTTAAAAATTAAAAAAGGATAATAACAAAACAAGGTTAAAAATCTAAAACTATCACCAGAAGGTTCAACCTCATCGCCGTCACTGCTTCTATAATGGCGCCACCACCCCCCGCCACTTCATACAGCTCATGGGCATGGCTTCTCAAGAGCTTCATTTCACACGGACCATTACAACTCAAAGGATCATCTTCCATTCCAAATGTATGCATCTGCCCATAAAGTGGGAGATAAGCTTCACTCTAATTAACAAATGTTGATGTTGGCATCTGAAGAGCTTCACTCTTAATAACAAATGTTGATGTTGACAGCTGAAAAGCTTCCTTCTTGTGTGCTTCACTCTTATAAACAAATGTTCTTTTGTGAGATTCACTCTTATTAACGATTGTTGATGATGACTCCTAAAGAGCTTCACTCTTGTGAGCTTCACTCTTACTGACGAATGTTGATGCTGACTCCTGAAGAGCTTCACTTTTTTTAACAAATGTTTATGTCAACTCCTGAAGAGCTTCGCTCTTGCTAATGAATGTTGATGCTGACTCCTGAAGAGCTTCACTCTTACTAACGAATGTTGATGCTGACTCATACTAACGAATTTTGATGCTGACTCCTGAAGAGCTTCATTCTTATTAACAAATGTTGACACTACAGATCATTTTCAGGAGAGGTTGGCATGCCTATCATATGTTTGCTACTACTCATTAATCTAATAGCGACTGAGACCTTACTGAATTTGTTCTCTTTATTTTGCAGGATACAAAAACAACATCCACCTGTATCGAATGATGAAGTCTGGTGGTTGAAGAATGTAGAGGAAAAAGTTGTCTGTTCCATTCAAAAGAGTCTAGTATATATCAAGATAAGCTCAAAGATCCTAAAGACCATTCTACCCTTACTACTTCTAACACTCCCCGTCAAGCTGGAGCATAAATATTAATCATGCCCAGCTTGTCACAAATATAATCTATCCTCCCACCACCCAAAGGTTTAGTAAAAACATCCGCAAGTTGTTCACCAGTCTGGATGTGCCTGGGAAGTATCATTCTCCTTTGCAACTTCTCTCGAATAAAATGACAATCAACTTTAATGTGCTTTGTTCTCTCATGAAGTATAGGGTTGGAAGCTATATGCACTACAACTTTATTATCACACCATAGAGGCATGGGTATTGAAGCTTCAAAGCCTAACTCGGTCAATAACTGCTGAACCCACACTAATTCATAAATAGCTTGTACCATGGCTCTATATTCTGACTTAACATTGGAGCAAATAACAACACTCTGCTTCTTACTCTTCCATGATACTAGATTTCCTCCAACCAAGCTACAATAGCCAGTGGTTGATCTCCTATCATGTGGAGATCTTGCCTAATCAGCATCAAAGAATCCTTCAACCCTATTATGATCCTGGTTTTGATAAACAATTGCTTTCCTTGGAGTCTTCTTCAAGTATCTCAATATCTGAATAACTGCATCCTAGTGAGATGTAAAGGGGAAGACATAAGCTGGCTTACCACACTTGCTGGAAAGGCAATGTCTGGTCAAGTAACTGTGAGATAATTCAATTTACCTACCAATCTTCTATATCTCCTAGGATTCTCAATAATCTCTCTTTCCTCAGCAGTTAGTCTAGCCCTTTGTTCCATGGTTGAATCAAGAGGCTTTGATCCCAACATACCTATCTCAGCGAGCAAATTTAGGACATATTTTCGCTGTGACAGAACAATACCTTTAAGTGACTGTGCCACTTCAAATCATAAGAAATACTTCAACTTTCCTAAATGCTTAGTTTGAAACTATTGCTTAAGGTAAATGTTTAGTTTAGATATACCAACTAAGTTATCTCTTGTGATGATAATATCATCAACATACACAATCAAGAATAGTTTTCCTCCCCTTGATTGTTTATAAAAGAAAGAGTGGTCATTTCCACATCTAGATAGTCCAAAAGAAAGTACAGCTTTAGAAAATCTTCCAAACCATGCCCGTGGTGATTGCTTTAAACTATATAAAAACTTGTTTAATTTGCAAACTAATCTCCCAGACTCCATCCTGAGGGACAAACCCTAGAGGTTGCTCCATATAAACTTCCTCTTGAAGAGTACCATGTAAGAAAGCATTTTTGACATCAAGTTGAAGTAGAGGCCAGTTATATGTGGCGGCTAATATACGAATAGAGCTAAGTTTGGCAATAGGAGAAAATGTGTCTAGATAGTCAACGCCATACACTTGCGCATACCCTTTTGCAATAGGTCTTGTTTTTAAACAAGCAAGAGAACCATCCGAATTGTGACTTTCATGGCAAAAACCCAACGACAACCAATGGCAGTTTTGCTTAAGGGAAGATTTACTAACTCCCAAGTTTGATTAACATGGAGGGCCTGTAATTCTTCTTCCATTGATGTCCTCTAGCCATAACTTTGTAATGCCTCAGACATAGACTTGGGAATAGGATATTGTTCAATAATAGATAAGGACTGAAAAGAAGGAGATACAGAAGAATATGAGATAAAGTTGATAATGAAATGCTGAGTGCAAGCACGTTTACCTTTGCGATGAGCAATAGGGATATCAAGATCATAAGGAAGAGGAGAGTCAGCTGTTGGAAGATCTAGAGTAGAAGATGACATAGTAGTGATTGGAGGAAAGGGGGCAATAGTAGCTACTCAAGGATGTCGAGTATCCTGTAGAGGAGGTGATTCCCGTGTAAATACTGACAAAATGGTTGGAGTAGTGGACCGAATGATGGTCATAGATAAATCTTCATCTAGCTCAGACACGATAATAGGAACATCATGATTCGGGGTGGATTGAAATAATGAAACATTAGCAGTTATAAAGTATTTTCTCGGTAATGGAGAATAACATCGATATCACTTTTGAGTATGGGAATAACCCAAGAACATATACTTAATAGCTTTGGGATCAAGCTTTGATACTCTAGATCGATGACCACGAATAAAACAGACACATCCAAAAATACGAGGAGGTAGAACAAATAGTGACTCATTTGGAACAAAGTAGAAAATAGGATAAAACCTCACAAAACAGGAGAAGGCATGCGATTAATGAGATAGCATGCAATCGAAACAACATTAGACCAAAAGGTTTTGGGAACCTTCCTCAAACAACATGGATCTTATAACTTCCAATAAGTGTCTATTCTTCCCTTCAGCAACACCATTTTGCTAGGGGTAATTGGGTCTAGGATGGGTAGGTTCCAGACCTGAACCCTGTATCGGACCCTGTTATAATTGGTTCCCCTTTTTTGGACCATGTATCCTACTCTATTTGCATTGGACCCTTTTTTGGACCCGACCCTATTTTTTCGGTCCGGAAATAGGGTCTACCCTATTTCCATTAAAACCTATTATGTAACTACTCGATATCCTATATGGCTTCGAATTTTACATTAATTCTTGACATCCAAGTATGAATCAGGAAGAACCCATCGAACTCTAGGCAGTTCTACGCAACAGAACAAAACTCATTAGCACCACTTTTTGAAGAGAGAAGCAAAGGAAAACCAATCTGTCATGCCCTGAACCCCGAGCATGCGATAACCCCTTACCATGGTCAATTGAAAGCGACATCCCAAGACTCGTCGATGACCATTCATTTTATCTTTCATTATGCGCAAGCAAAAGACAAACCATCCCTAGTCCAAATAGATAATCAAACAATCAAACAGGGATAGAGGGATGAACAGCAAGAACAACAGCAACTGCTCATTTATACATTCTTATTGGATTAACCAACGGATGATTGTTTCTGATATACAAGCCCAACAAAGGGGCTGATCCATCCTCTAAGTCAAACAAAAAAGAAACTAGGCTAGGCTAATCCAACTATACAAAAAGAACCCTCGGATTTTGCACCACCATCACTCAGACCCATCAGACTCAAGCTTCGTCAGGTCGTAGTCAGAGGCGTTCGAGTCGATCACTGGAGGAGCGGGAGTAGGATTCTCCACTGCGCCGTCAGGAGGATCCAGCTCCATGGGATCCCAGTCGGCGTCCTCGCGGCCCCTACCAGGCAGCTCGTCAAAACCACATAGAGGACCGATCAGCATACCGTCCTCTTTGATGAACCACGCCAAGAACTGATGGAATATCCATTGCCACGGTCCCTCATCCACCTAGATAGTGGAGACGTACTTCTCATACAAGTGCGCCCGACCTGGAAAGCGGTGGCACGTCACAATGGTCTCCCAGTCCTTTCGGATCCCAAATCGCACTGGCAGGTATGCCATTCTAAAGGCCTGAAAGTGGTTATATAATAACCAGTGAAATAAAATTTCTTTCTCCCCCTAAGCCCCGGTTAGTACGCCAACTTAACTCGGGTTATCTCTCCAGAACCATCCCTCACTCAACCCAACAAGAAATAACCCGTAACCAACAAGCAACAATAGTCAGGGTCAACCAATGCTCAATAATTAGTTTGCATGTAACCTTACGCAATATGCCATACTTTGCACGTTAAATCTCATACAATGCAAGCAAGGTACATGGCCGTTAGATGATACAATTTATCAATCACATGCGAGTCGCGTTACAAGTGATTTCACCTGGCCATTGCCACACCCTGCACGATTGTCAATTCATGCGTGTGTGCCATAAATAATGTGATCATTACGACATTAAGAGCATGCGAATAATCAGAGCATTGCACACAGTTTTTTCATGTCTCACATCCACACATGCTCCGGTTGTCACGCCCCGACTCTTGAGCTCGCGTCAACCCCATTTCCATGGTCAATTGAAAGCGATGTCCCAAGACCCGTCGACGACCATTCATTTTATCTTTCGTTAAGCTCAAGCGGAAGACGAACCATCCCTAGACAAACAAACAATCAAACAGGGATAGAGGGATTAACAACAAGAACAACAACCACCACTCATTTATACATCTTACTGGATTAACCAACGGAGGATCATTTACTGAATTACAAGCTCGACAAAAGGGGCCGATCCATATTCTAAGCCAAACCAAAAAGAAACTAGGCCTAATCCAACTATACAAAATGAACCCTCGGGTTCATCACCATCATCACCCGGATCCATCGGACTCAGGCTCCGTTGGGTCGACCACTGGTGGAGCGGGGACAGGATTCTCCACTGCGGGTACACCATTCTAGGGGCCTGAAAGTGGTTATATAATAACTAGTGAGATAAAATCTCAGCGAGTTCGTCCCTTAACCCCCGGTTAGTACGCCAACTCAACTCGGGGTATCTTTCCAGAATCACCCCTCATTCAACCCAACAACAGACAGCCAGCAAACAGCAGACTAAACAACAAACAGGGGCAACCAACATGCAACCTTACCCAGTATGCCATACCCTGCACGTCAAATCTCATATAATGCAAGCTAGGCACATGGCCATTAGATGATACAGTTCATCAATCACATGCGAGTCGTATCACAAGCGATCTCACTTGGCCATTGCCACACCCTGCTCGACTGTCAACTCATGCATGCGTACCATAAATCATCACAACATTAAGAGCATGTGAATAATCAGAGCATCTCATACAACTTTCTCATGTCTCACACCCATATGTGCTCCGATTATTATGACCCCTCCTCCTAGGCCATGGCACAACCTTATGGTTGGCGGTTCCTAGCCAAGCCAACTTCGTCCTCTTTACCTCGAGACATGGCGACGTCAGGGATCATCCCTTCCCTTTGATGGCATTTTCAAAGGAGCATAGGACCCACCCACTACCGCAGTCCCGTAACATGTCCCCTGTCAAGCAACTGACCAAAGTCAGGACCACCAAACTGCCACGGCACAACCCCATAAGAATTGGTGGTCTTCCGGCAATGCTAGGTTCCCTCTCTTAATGTGATCATGCAACACATCATCAAGCAATCCATTTATATCTTTGCTCTGTCGTGAATGTAATATCGCTTATGCTCATGCAACATGCCATTTTAGATACCCACGCAATATGTCATGCGATCTCACTCGATAATTTCCAAAATTCAATCCAACCGGCATTCAATCACGCATTTCATCATCAATCATGAGTATAATTAACAATCGGCACTTCAATTAATCACAACAATCAATAGCACATCAAATTAAGACAAAAATTAGCTTTTGCATGAACAGTACCATGAACAGTAATTGTGAACAGTGCTCATGAATAGTAATCGTGAACAATAATCATGAATAGTGATTTTTTCGAAATTCAATTAATTAAAACATTTAATTAGAAATTAAACAAAACATTAATTAAAAAATTAATCAATCAATTAAAGTAAATCATGCTTAATTAATCACCTAAACCACAAATGAGCACAATTAAGCATAAATAAGAATAATTAAGCTTAGTAAGCAAAATTAAGCTAATCTAATATTAACCATCTATCTAACCACTTATCTTAGGACTAATACAACTTAATTAAACTTCCTAAACCAACCTTACCACTAATTAAACCAAGCCTAACCAAGTTTAGGCACTAAATAGGGATTACGGGCTAAACTCATTTGTTAAGCGGGCCAACAACATGAACACGGCGACAACGACGAATCCGACACCTAGGGACCTCACCCACGACGATTCAAAGTGGCCCCGGGGTTGAGAACAGCAGCAACTAACTCGGATCCCCCCTGAACTTTTGAAAAAATGCATTGCTTGAAGAGAAAGTGGCTAACCGGAGGAAAACAGGCTGCTCGGAGCTCCGGCGAGCCGACGACCTGCGGCACCTGGGGGTTGAGGGGGAATTACTGGTGGCTAGTATGGGTGAAGATTGGGTCGGAAAGGAAGGAAAATAGGTGAAAAGGCGAAATTGGACAGAGCTGCCACTATAGTGATGGTCCGGCGAGCAGCAACTTCCGGCCAACGTACGGGTCGGCTGGTGGCTTCGTTCGACAATCTGCCACCGTGACCAATACAGAATTTGTCTTTTGAACACAACGGTTGGTGGCACGGGTCGTGATTCACACGGGAAGGGCATGAAAAACTCGATTTTTCAGAGGAAGGTCATATTGAAAAACTGAAAAGGAAGGGAAACAAGGGAGAGAGTAGTGTGCGATTTTGGAGAAGATGAAAGGGAGAGAGAGAGTGAAATGAGGTTGAAGATAAGGCTCAATTAAGGCCATTGAATGCTTGCTTCAAGTCCCCAAGTAAGTGACCTCATCTTCTCTCTCTTTTTTTGACTTTTCTTGAAAATATCCAAGGGCAAAATGGTCATTTCCACTTTGCACATTTCCTAATCTGCCCTTGGGCTGAAAATGAAGGGTGGGCCTAAGAAATGGGCTAGAAACAAATAGGAATGGGCTCGGGAATTTGTTGGGCTCGAAACTGCTCAAGGTTAGACAATGGGCTTGGAAGGGTAAATGGTCGGTTGGGTCCAATGGGCTCACTTGCTTGCCTTGGGCCTTCCATTGCAGCTGTCCCACCTTGGGCGTGAGGTCCACACTTATCTTGCCCGGTCCATGTCATCGTAGGTTCGTTTCCTCAGTCCGTAAACCCCTTTTCCAAATACTCGACTTAACTAACACTGTTGACTATCTAAGAAGTATCGTCCAAAAGTCCGTTTTGGACGTTCCTGAAAATTCAAAGTCCAATTTTGGATTTCCATGCCTTGTCAATTTCATCCAAATGCCATTTTGGTACTACTCAGACTAATAGGCGGCTTCGAGGATTCACGCGTAACTGACTCGTGCCAATTCACGTTCAAGACATCTCGACACATGGACATCCTTGACTACGTGAAATTGTGAAGGATAGATTCTTATTTCAAAGTACACGATTTACCAAGGATCGACATAGGGTCGTTCGCAGGTTCGATAACAGTAGACGGAATCACCCGTCGTCTCATTATTTCTGTTCGTGAATCGACTTCTATTCGTTCCTGGAATCGGCGTGCATAATTACAGGATCGTCCTTACGCAAGTCTCACGGTTGAGTCATTTTCCTAAGTCAAGTTCTTTAGTCGCACGAGTTCTGTCCTCATTAGCCTTTCCCCTCAAGGTCAGTATCTCAAGAGTGATTAGTTCTGAGTGAGATCAACCAACAATGCATTGACGAAATTAATGTTCATTCTTCCCTCAAAGGGCTTGAATTTTAGGATGTTACAATTCTTCCACTCTTATAAAAATTTCATCCTCGAAATTTGCAACTACTAACAAGTCCTCAAAAAGATGGGGATGTTGATGCTTCATCACTTTGTCACTTTCCCATGTAGTTCCTCTGTTCCATGATGCTACCAGATCACCTTAACTAAGGCGATAGTCTTGTTTCGAAGTACTTGCTCTTTACGGTCCTCTATTCATATCGGCCTCTCCATGTATGACACCCTGTCATCTACGTCTAGTTTTTTTCAAAATTCAAAACGTGAGTCGAGTCCGGTTCATACTTTCTCAACATGGACATGTGGAAAACATCATGTACTTGTGTCAACTTCAATGGCAACGTAAGACGATACGCTAAAACCTCGATCCTTTCCAAAATTTCAAAGGGTCCAACGTATCTTGGACTGAACTTTCATTTCTTGCCAAATCTAGAGGTACCCCTCATTGGCGATACTTTCAGAAATACATGATCACTCACCTTAAACTCCAATAGTCTACGACGCTTGTCTACATAACTCTTCTTACGACTTTGAGCGATCTTTAGTTTGTCTCTGATAATCTGAACTGCATTCAATAACTGCTAAACCAATTTTTGAACCAGCAATTCCTAGTTCCTTGACCTCGTTCCATAGATTGGAGTTCCACAAACTTAACGATATTTTTGCTATTACCTCTCCGATAAAATCTTATCTCACAAGCACTCTCTTTTTGCACAGTGCGTAGTTTAGTTCATTTTTACCCTTTTCGACATCCTAGAAGCCTGCTAGGAGTCGCTCCTTGCTCAAGCACTCCGGCCCCAACGACCACTCCCTGCCTTAATCGGATCGGTCGTTACGAGCATCTTCGAACTGCACCCTACTAGCAAAAGTTCCTTTTAGATATGCACCATCTCATAGAGCTGTTGTTCGCTTTGGCCTGCCCATACCAAGCCTCACGATTTTAACCTTGTTTGAGCACCTCAAAGTTTAAAACTTTCTCCAGCTCGTCAACCCATGAGCTCGTTTCCATGGGGTCACTTATTGGCACTTGAAATCTTATTCACTGAATTTCCATCGAACTGCTATATGAATTCCACAAACTATTGATTTTTCTTTCAACAATCATTTCACGTCCATTTAATAACCAAACTAAGAATTTGCCTCAACCACTTGAAAATTAGTGCAAACCAAATGTCATTTATCACACTAAAGGCTTTTGGGTACCTCTTCAAATTCTTTCTGATACCTTGAGAAGAAATCATCGATAACACTATTTCCTCACTCATCCATCTAGCATGAAGAGATAATTAATTCTTAATCCACCGAAGACAAAAATCCATTCCTCAAATCCCTATCTTATATATCTCCTAAAAAAATCCACCTTGGGTAAATTCATATCTTAATTGAATTTAAGACTTTCGAGCAATAAATTATCCATCGTAATTCTTATGAAAGATTATCACCATTTAATAGATTATCTTTTATGATCCCATACCTACAACTCCTCAAATCATCAGGATAAAATTTATCTGACTTCTATCAAATCCAATGACTTCAATTGTCATGACGCGTAATCAACCAATTTTCCTTATTGCCTTACCACGTAATCAAATCCCTTATACAACACCTCACTGTAAATCTTGTATTCTCCAATACTAGACTAAATCCTTAAAACTGGTGCGGTAATCAGCTTATACTTAAGCTCTTAAAAATTTCACTTATTCGTCCATTCAATTCGTATCAGAGGAGTAGCTATTGTAGAGAACCTTTCTACGAATCGTCTGTACTAACTTGTTCGACTTAGAAAACTTCGAACCTTTGTTACCGTTATAAGTCCTAACATAATCATGACTACCTTGATCTTAGTGGATCCATAGAAATTCCTTTGTCCAAAATCATATGACCAACAAAACAACACAAGTAAACCCAAACTCGCACGTATTAAACTTGACATATTGTTTATGCTCTCGAATGGTCTATAGCACCACCCTCAAGTGATGTTCGTGTTCCTCTAAATTTCTTGATATTCCAATATATCGCTCACGAACACAATTACAATTTGCTCCAAATACGCCTTAATCACTCAATTCATTGAATCCATAAAAGCAATTGGCACATTAGTTAATCCAAACGGCGGTACGGTAATCTCGTAGTGATCAAATCACACACGATATGTCGTCTTTAGTTTATCCTCCTTTTTAATCCTTAACTACTGATAGCCCGTCCTTGGGTCTATCTTGGAACATATCAAGGCTCTTTGAAGTGGGTCAAACAAGTCATCCATCCTTGGTAATGGATACTTGCTCATGACTGTCCTTTAGTTGAGCTACTGATAAGTGATGCATAAGTGCAATGATCTATCCTTGATTCTTCAACTAACCAATTAACCTCAGTTGTCCAATAACCTTCGCAACCTTCGTCCAATAAATGAGTTACTTCTAATGATGAATTTCAAAGGAGTCAAGGATCCTCCTCGATTTCCCACAAACTCAAAACTATCACCCACTACTGGGTTGAACTGAATTGTTTTTCCATGACAATCCATTATAGCTCGTTGCTTGGTAAGTCAATCCATGCCAACTATGACATCAAAGTCATACATTGCTATTGCAATCAAATCAATGATTCCTCGCGACCTAGTTTTAGGCGGTCGGCTTTCCCACGAAATTCTTTCTGTTGGGTGGAATGGGATTCCTTCTCCCCATCATCAGTCCCTTCTCGAATCGACAATTATCTCTATTAGGCATGAACTGTGAGCCAGATGCGGTCTCCCTCTCGATCATAGTCTTTTCTATCATCTGAGCCCTCTCGTACATCTCATCAAAACTCTTTAAACTCAAGGGCACCAGCTGGCTTTCAATTCCGGTTTCAAGCAATCTCTGAACTGTCTCGCTCTATTCAAAGGGTTCTCCACTATCCTCGGTCTAGTATGCGTCGACTCAACGAACTTCGCCTCATACTGATCAACTGACATTTGATTCTGACAAAATTGTCGGAACTCTGCTATTGTTGACTCTCTCGCACTGTCCAAGAAGTACTCCCCATTGAAGGCTTCGCGAAAGGCACCCCAAGTCTGAGCCATGCCTTCAGGGAACACTCTTCTTTAAGTGGCTTCCCACCAAGTAATGACATTACCTTGAAGTTGATAAGCCACCAGAAGTACCCTATCTTTCTCTGAACACCTCAACACTGTGACAATTCTCTCAATCTCCCTTATCGAAAGGGCTACAACTTCAGGGTTGCTTACGTCATTGAACCTTGGTGGCTTCAATCTCAGGAACTGCTTGACAGCTTAGGCATCGGTCTCTCACAGGCCTCTCCTCTCACTAGGGGAACCACAGCAGGAGCACACAGCTTGCTGTCTTAACAAGGTCTCTAGAACTAGCAGGATCCCGTCTAACCTAGGATCTATCTATGCGCTACCTCTACCACTGGTCTGACCAAACGTTGCCCTACGCCTAGGGCCTGATTGCTCAAGATTGCTCATCACTCTAGATTATGAGCAACCCGCCACCACACAAAACCACAAAACCAATCACAGGCACGTAAAGTAAAAGCCATCTCTATCTCACTATCCCAAAAATCCCACACACCTTATCACTCCAAGTCTCGACCTCGTTTTGATACCAAAATCGACGGGGTTGTCATGCCCCGACTTTCGAGCTCGCGGCAACCCCATTTCCATGGTCAATTGAAAATGACGTCTTAAGACCCGTCGACGAACATTCATTTTATCTTTCGTTAAACACAAGCAGAAGACGAATCATCCTCAGACAAACAAACAATCAAACAGGGATAGAGGGATGAACAACAAGAGTAACAACCACTACTCATTTATACATCTTATTGGATTAACTAACGGAGGATCGTTTACCGAATTACAAGCCCGACAAAAGGGGCCGATCCATCCTCTAGGCCAAACCAAAAAGAAACTAGGCCTAATCCAGCTATACAAAATGAACCCTCGGGTTCATCACCATCATCACTCAGACCCATCGGACTCAGGCTCCGTTGGGTCAATCACTGGTGGAGTAGGGACAGGATCCTCCACTACGGGTACACCATTCTAGGGGCCTGAAAGTGGTTATACAATAGCCAATGAGATAAAATCTCAACGAGTTCGTCCCCTAACCCCCGGTTAGTATGCCAACTCAACCCAGGATATCTCTCCAGAATCACCCCTCACTCAACCCAACAACATACAGCCAGCAAATAGTAAACCAAACAACAAACAGAGGCAACCAACAAACAAACAGTCAGTTCGCATGCAACCTTACCCAGTATGCCATACCCTGCATGTCAAATCTCATACAATGCAAACAAGGCACATGGCCATTAGATTATACAGTTCATCAATCACATGTGAGTCGCGTCACAAGCGATCTCATCTGGCCATTGCCACACCCTGCACGACTGTCAACTCATGCGTGCGTACTATAAATCATCACGACATTAAGAGCATGCGAATAATCAGAGCATCTCACACAACTTTCTCATATCTCACACTCACTTATGCTTCGATTATTATGACCCCTTATCCTGGGCCACGGCACAACCTTATGGTTGGCGGTTCTTGGTCAAACCAGCTTTGTCATCTTTATCTTGAGGCACGGCGACGTCAGGGGCCATCCCTTCTCTCTGACTGCATTCCCGAAAGAGCATAGGACCTGCCCACTACCACAGTCCCACAACTGACAGGAACATAGGACCCGCCCACTACCGTAGTCCTACAACTGATAGGAACATAGGACCCGCCCACTATCGTAATCCCGCAACATGTCTCCTGCTAGGCAACTGACCAAAGTCAGGACGACCAAATGGCCATGGCACAACCCCATCAGGATTGGCAGTCTTTCGGCAACGCTAGGTTCCCTCTCTTAATGTGATCATGCAACACATCATCAAGTAATCCATTTATATCTTTGCTCTGTCCTGAATGCAACATCCCTCATGCTCGTGCGACACGCCATTCAGATAGCCCACGCAATATGTCATGCGATCTCACTCGACAATTTCCAAAATTCAATCTAACCGGCATTCAATCACGCATTTCATTATCAATCACGAGTATAATTAACAATCGTCACTTTAGTTAATCACAGCAATCAAGAGCACATCAAATTAAGACAAAAATTAGCTTATGCATGAACAGTGCTGTGAACAGTAATCATGAACAGTGATTTTTTTGAAATTCAATTAATTAAAACATTTAATCAGAAATTAAACAAAATATTAATTAAAATAATTAATCAATCAATTAAAGCAAATCATGCTTAATTAATCACCGAAACAACAAATAAGCACAATTAAGCATAAATAAGAATAATTAAGCTTAATAAGCAAAATTAAGCTAATCTAATCTTAACTATCTATCTAACCACCTATCTTATGACTAATACAACTTAATTAAACTTCCTAAACCAATGTTACCACTAATTAAACCAACCTTAAGCAAGTTTAGGCACTAAATAGGGATTAGGGACTAAACTCACCCATTAAGCGGGCTGGCAACACGAACGTTCCGGCGACAGCGAACCCGACACTCGGGGACCTCACCCATGACGATCCAAAGCAGCCTCGAGGCTGAGAACAGCAGCAACTAACTCGAATGCCCCCCTAAACTTCTGAAAAACTGCACTGCTTGAAGAGAAAGTGGTTGACCAGAGGAAAATGGGCTGCCCGAAGCTCCGACGAGCTGCGGGCCAGCGACTAGCGACACCTAGAGGTCGAGGGGGAACTGCTGGTGGTTGGTATAGGCGGAGATTGGGTCGGAAAGGAAGGAAAATAGGTGAAAAGGCGAAACTGGATAGAGCTGTCGCTATAGTGACGGTCTGGCGAGCAGCAACTTTCGGCCGGTGTACGGGTCAGCTGACGACTCCGTTCGACAATCGACTACCATGACCAGTATAGAATTTGTCTTCTGAACACAATAGTGGGTGGCACGGGCTGTGATTCACACGGGAAGGGCATGAAAAACTTGGATTTTCGGAGGAAGGTCAGATTGAAAAACTGAATGAAGGAAGGGAAACACGGAAGAGAGTGGTGTGTGGTTTTGGAGAAGATGAAGGGGAGAGAGAGAGTGAAGTGAGGCTAATGATAAGCCTCAATTAAGGCCATTGAATGCTTGCTTCAAGTCCCCAAGTAAGTGACCTCATCTTCTCTCTCTTCTTTTGACTTTTCTTGAAAATATCCAAGGGCAAAATGGTCATTTCCACCTTGCACATTTCCCAATTTACCCTTGGGCTGAAAATGAAGGGAAAGCCTAAGAAACGGGCTAGAAAATGAATAGGAACAGGCTCAAGAATTAGTTGGGCTCGAAATGGCTCAAGGTTAGACAATAGGCTTGGAAGGGTAAATGGTCGGTTGGGTCCAATAGGCTCACTTGCTTGTCTCGAGCCTTCCATGGCGGCTGTCCCACCTTGGGCATGAGGCCCACACTTATCTTGCTCGGCCCACATCCTCATAGGCTCGTTTTCTCAGTCTATAAACCCCTTTTCCAAATACTCGGCTTAACCGGCACTGTCGACAGTCTAAGAAGTATCGTCCAAAAGTCCATCCTGGACGTTGTCGAAAATTTGAAAACCAATCTTGGATTCCCATACCTTGTCAATTTCATCCAAATGCCTTTTTGGTGCTACTTAGATTAATAGGCGGCTTCGAGGATTCACGTGTAACTGACTCGTGCCAATTCACGTTCAAAACATCTCGACACATGGACGTCCTTGACTACATGAAATTGTGAAGGATAGATTCTTATTTCAAAGTACACAATTATCAATGATCGACATAGGGTCGTTTGCGGGTTCGATAACAGTAGACGGAATCACTCATCATCCCATTATTTCTATCTACGAATTGACTTCTATTCGTCCCTGAAATCGGCCTGCATAAATACAAGTCTCACAGTCGAGTCATTTTCTCAAGTCAAGTTCTTTAGTCGCATGAGTTCTGTCCTCATTAGCCTTTCCCCTCAAGGTTAGTATCTCAAGAGTGATCAGTTCCGAGTGAGATCAACCAACAATGCATTGACAAAATTAACGTTCATTCTTCTCTCAAAGGGCTCGAATTTCAGGATGTTACACCGGTTATTATGACCTCTCCCCCTGGGCCACGGCACAACCTTGTGGTTGGTGATTCTTGGCCAAGCCAGGTTTATCCTCTTTGCCTCGAGGCATAGTGACTTCAAGGGCTCACTCTCAAGACGGCATTCCCGAAAGAGCATAATACTCACCCACTACTGTAGCCCCGCAACTAAAAGAGGCCCAAGACCCGCCCACTATTGCAGCCCCACAAGTATCCTCTCCCTGTCAAGCATCCGACTGAAGTCAGACGACAAAACAGCCACAGCACAACCCCATAAGGATTGGCGGTCTTCTGGAAATGCCAGGTTCTCAATTTAATGTGATCATGCAAAACATCATTAAGTAATTCATTTATATCTTTGCTTTGTCGTGAATGTAACATCACTCATGCTCATGCAACATGCCATTGCAGATAACCCACGCATAATGTCATGCGATATCAATCGACAATTCCAAACAACCGGCATTTGATCACGCATTTCATCATTATTTACGAATATAATTAACAACCGACACTTCAATAAATCACAACAATCAAGAACACATCCAATTAAAACTAAAGTTAGCTTCCGTATGAACAGTAATGTGAATAGTAATCATGAACAGTGTCCGTGAACAGTAATCGTGAATAGTATTTATGAACAATAAATTTCAGAATTCAATTATTAATAAATTAAATTCAGAAATTAAACAAAACATTAATTAAAACAATTAATCAATCAATTAAGGCAAATCATGCTTAATTAACCACAAAACACAATTAATCACAAATCAAGCACAATTAAGCTAAGCTAATCTGAACCATCTATCTAACCACCTATCTTAGGGCTAATGTAACTTAATTAAATGCCTTAAACCTAAATTATCACAAACTAAACCAACCCTAAGCAAGTTTAGGCACTAACAAAGGATTAGGGGCTAAACTCACTCGTTAAGCCGGCCAACGACACGGACGCAGCGGCAGCAATGAAGGCGACACGTGGAGACCTCTACCATAGTGATCCAAGGCAGTCTCGGGGCCAAAAAAGCAGCAAGCAACTCAAACTCTCTCTGTAGCTCTGAAAACTACACTGCTTGGAGGAGAAAAAGGCTAACCGGAGCAAAACGGGCTGGCCGAAGCTCCGGCGAGCGATTGGCCGACGACCGGCGACACCTGGGGGTTGAGGAGGAACGACTGGTGGCTAGAATGGGCGGTGGTTGGGTCGGAACCGAAGGAAAAAGGCTAAAACAAGCGGTACAAGGCAGGACAAGCGGTCAGGGAGTAGCCGACTTCTAGCCGGCCAGCAAGTTTGCTGGCGGCTTCGATCGGAGAACGGCCGAAGTAGGTCGTATGGACTGCCTCTCCTGAGCATGGTGGTGGGTGGCACGTGCGGTGATCAACACGGGAAGACCATGAGCAACTCGAGTTTTTGGAGGAAGGTTAGAAGTAGAAGTAGAAGGAAATGAGAGAAACAAGGGGAGAGAGGGGTGTGCGGTTTTAGAGGGCTGAAGGGGAGAGAGAGAGTGAAGTGAGGGCTTCAAGGCCTCATTAAGGCCATTAATGGCTTGGTTCAACTCCCAAGCAAGATGACATCATCTTCTCTCTCTTCTTTTGTCCTTTGTTCAAAATATCTAGAGGCAAAATGGTCATTCCAACTTGCACATTTCCCAATTTGCCCTTGGGCTGAAAATGAATGGCGGGCCTAAGAAATGGGCTAGAAAATGAATAGGAATGGGCTCAGGAATTTGTTGGGCTTGAAACGGCTCAAAGTTAGACAATGGGCTCGGAAGGGTAAATGGTCGGTTTGGTTCAACGGGCTCACTTGCTTGTCTCGGGTCTAGCATGGTGGCTGTCCCACCTTAGGCGTGAGGCCCACACTGGTCTTGCCTGGCCCACGTCCTCGTAGGCTCATTTCCTCGGTCCATAAATCACTTTTCCAAAAACTTGGCTTAACTGGCACTGTCAACTATCGAAGAAGCATTGTCCAAAAATCTATACCGGATGTTCCCAAAAATTCGAAATCCAATACTAGATTTTCATGCCTTGTCAATTTCGCTCGAATGCCATTTTGGTATAATTCAGACTGATAGGTGACTTCAAGGATTCACGCGTAACCGACTCATGCCAAATTACGCTCAAGACTTCTCGAAACATGGACATCCTAGACTACATGAAATTGCGAAGGATTGATTCTTATTTCAAAGTACACAATTATCAAGGATCGACATAGGGTCGTTCGCGGGTTCAATAACAGTAAACGGAATCACCCATCATCCCATTATGTTCTGTCCGTGAATCGACTTCTAATCGTCCTTGAAATTGGCCTGCATAACTACAGGATCGTCCTTACGCAAGTCTCGTGGTCGAGTCATTTTCCTAGGGCAAGTTCTTTAGTCGCACGAGTTCTGTCCTCATTAGCCTTTCCCCTCAAGGTCAGTATCTTGGGAGTGATCAATTCCGAGTGAGATCAACCAACAATGCATTGACGAAATTCACGTTCATTCATCTCTCAAAGGGCTCGAATTTTAGGACGTCACACAATCAACAAGCTTTGCCCTTGAGTTTATGAGAAAGCTATTTAGATACAAGGGCTCCAAATGCATAATAGTGCCTTGTTGAAACTGAGTAGATCCTCATTCTGGCTTCTTCTTCATTGTGCTAGCAAGAAACAACTCATGGTTAGACAAAATAAAAAGAAATCAGTAAATCAATATGATCGATGACTACAGGCAAGCGATATAATTTTAAGAACCATTTGCAAAAAAAATTAACACACAAGTTTGCTTCTATACCCGCCAAATAGCATTCTTAAGCATCTCGTTACTTTCATACTAGCTATGATATTGCAATGAAGATCGATTTCAAGAAGTGTTCACTTCACATGAAAGGGAAATATGCCACACCTGAAGGTGACAAACCCAATAACCCCTACATGTCAACACCAATTCTAAATAAAAAACACAGCATCAATCTTGCCATAAAGTGGCAATAAAAAAAATCGCCCGTGAGCTCAAACACCCAATAGAGACAGCATGATAATCACTGCAAAAGAAATACTACAATCTGATTGAGAGTTTACATCTGTGTTCGCCAAATAGCATTCATAAGCATCTCGTTAGTTACATAGTAGCTGTAATATTGTAATGAAGACCAATTTCAAGAAGTTTCACTTCACATGAGAGGGAAATATGCCGCATCTAACACTGAAAGAAAAGGTAACAAACCCAATCATCCCTACATGTCGAAACCAATTCTAAATCAAAACACAGCATCAATCTTACCATAAAGTAGCAACAAAGAATCACATTTGAGCTCAAATACTTGATAGAGACAGCATAATAATCACTGCAAAAGAAATACTACAATCTAATTGTGTACTGGCAAACAGATAAGACTACAAACTCAAACCCAAACTCAAACCCAAATCACTGACCTTCCAACGACCTGTCCAAGCGTCTTAATATAACTATCGACGATCTCATCCCCAGTAGGATTGCCTTCGGGCTTCTCCCTAACGATGAGCCAGTGCTCGAAGATACAACCGTCAAGAAGTATTGTCTCCTTCAGGGGATGGTTCGACCAGTTGGGGTTCGAATCATTAAGCGAAGATGAGGTCGACCTCATCGTGAAGGAGTAGACAGACGAAGCCGCAGTGACAGAACTTGGTGGAGGATACGGAAAGGGGCAGAGGCAATGGTAGAGGAGGGAGAGAGGGGAGCAAGGCATGGAGCAACGACCGTCGGTCGGGCAACGGCTAAGCGAGTGGTGACCATTTGTTAGATTGACTGGGGAGGGTGCGGCAGATTTCGGTCCGGTTGCTGCTGTGATTAGAGAGAGAAATAGGGTTCATGCTGCGATTAAGACTTGAGAGAGAAAGGGGTAAGGTCAAAGACAAGAAAAGAGATGGTTTTCTTTTCTTTTTTAAGAATGGGCAAAAACGGGTTCAACCAGGTTCGAAAACTGGTCTAGTTCTAAGTGTGTCTTCACTTAGAACCGAGAATCAGACCGGTTCCAAAAACTAGAACCAATTCCTGGACCAGTTTAACCAAGAATTAGTTTTTGAACCTATTAGGTCCGGGAACTGGTTCAATCCGGTTCGGTTGCACACCCCTACATTCTACCGTGGTGTATCAGGACAAGAAGATTTACAAATCATACCATGTTGAGTCATAAATTCAGAAAATGGTACAGAAAAGTATTCCTTAGCATTATCAGAATGCAAAACCTTAACATGCATGCTAAATCGAGTATGAATTTCATATGTAAATGCATGAAATATAGAAAACAGTTCCGAACGACTTTTTGTTAGATATAATCAAGTGACTCTAGAATAGTCATCAACAAAAGTAACAAAATATTTGAAACCCAAGTTGGAAACCACAAGACAAGGACCCCAAATATCTGAATGAACTAACAAAAAAAGGGGCTATTGCTCGTTTAATGACTCGAGGTGGGTAATTGATACAATGTAATTTGCCAAATTGGCATGACTCACATTATAAATTAGAGATGGATTAAAGACTAGAATCTAACTTCTTAAGACTATGGAGAGAAGGGTGACCAAGACAACGATGGATCTGATGTGGGGATGGAACACTAGAGCATGCAATGGAAGGAGCGTCTTCAAGCACATATAGCCCCCTACCTCATGTCCTCTACCAATCCTCCTCTTCATAGCCAAATCTTGGAAAATACAAGAATCATGATAGAATGTTACCGAACATTGAAAGTTTTTGGTTAACTTACTAACAGACATGAAGTTAAATGGAAATTGTGGAAGATAAAGTATAGATGACAATGGCAATCAAGGAATTGGATGGATAGTACTAACCCCCTTAACATATGTAGATGATCCATCGGCAAGGGTAACTGTGGATGAAGATGGAGTAAGAGAGGAAAATATACCTGAGAAATTTGACATGTGATCAGAAGCCCCTAAATCAATGATCCAAGGGCGAGAAGCAATTGAAAGGCATGTAGTAGCATTACCAAACTGTAACAAAGTAGCTATAGAAGAACTAGGCTGTAAAATCTGGAACTAGTTCTACCAAGCAAATTCCTCATTAGACATAACTACTATCTTGCCTTCAGAAGATTGTGGAGAAGAGTCAATGCTAGTTGCAGTGTTGGCAAGCTGTTGTTGTTGCACTAGTCTTCCATGTAACTTGTAACAAAATTTCTAGATATGACCAGGTTTGATGCAATGATGACAAGTTCATGTAGCCTCAAAGTTGCCAATAGACACATGTGATTGTCCATAATGGTGCCATTGGCCTTGGCCTCTCCCTTGTCCTGTAGCTCGACATCCCCCTCAGCCACCACGTCCACCATATCCTCCATGGTTTCCTCCATCACTCCTACTACTACCACCACTAGTGTGGGACTGAGACACGAGCTAAACTATCTACCATAGATGTAGTGTCCTGAGAAGATTGACGAGATACCCGAAGAACCCGAACAACTGTATCCGAGAGTGATGCAATAGTCTCCAAGAATCTAAGATCCAATAGCTTCATAGTTTGAGCTTAGACCTCCTAGGAATCCCATTACAGCTAATTGTTTCTTTTGAAGTCGCATTTGCTGAATATTGGTAGAAATAAGGAGAAGAGCATTCAATTCCTCATACATTCTCTTAAACTTAGCAAAGTATTACATAATTGGACATCCGTTCCTTTGCAATCAATAAAACTTTTGCGAAAGCTCATAAACCTATGTTAGGTTATTTTAACTAGAATATAACATATCCAAGTACTCCCACAGTTCCTTGACTGTGTCAATATGAGTTACTAGATCCACTATAGTACTTTCCATAGAATTTAACATCTGACTAAGGATACATGTATCAATAATATCCCAAGTTTCATCATCTTCAGGTTTAGGCCTAGTTAAGTGCCTATGTTGATTCTTGCCAATCAAAGTAAGCTTCACAATTTTCTTCCATTGAAAAAAATTAGAACTTCCCTCAAGCTTCTTGTCAGTAATTCAATTAGACAAAGAGGAAATCACCTTTGTCATCATAGAATTGCTCTTCTCAAGGTCACCCCCAGTTTTACTACTCACAAAATCACCCATTCTCCAATAGATTCCTCACAATATTTTCCTTCAAACACCTAACTTCAACAGTTCAACACGATTGACAATATATCACGCATAAAAAGGTCTCCACCACCCACAAACATCACCCATTGACAAACTAGAGCCAGATTGTTCAAACACTCATACATTTAGGGCTGAAAACCATAAAAAAAAACCTGGTCAGATTCGGTATTTGGCTAAAGCACATGTCAAGGACACGAATCAGCACATTACTTCACATTTGCAAGAGGAGGACAACTGCAAGGGAATTTACTATCATAACATGTGAGAGGAAAAAGTTGTCTATCCCATTCAAAAGAGTCTATTATATATATATATATATACACCCTTACTACTTCTAACAAAGAAGATTGCCTAAGGTGGCAAATCTCACTAAACTGAGTGAAACTGGAATAAAGGCTTCTTTGGTGTTGAAAATTTGATCTACACTTGAACACATCAAAAACACAAACTATTATCAATATTAACCCATGCTTCTGCGCATAGTCTAAAATTTCAACATTTAGCTAATCTTAGTACTTCATATAGTAGTAAATAGAGTTGTTAGTTGCCCCACAAGTTTTGTTTTGACTTATTGATCTTAGGTTACTGTAATTTTCATCCTCTATTCACTTTACAGCATACGAGAAACACTATCCACCAGCATCTGGCGATACGGTCTGGAGATTGAAAAGCATCGCAAAGGATGGACCATTTCACAAGCGGCTGATTGAAGCTGGAATACATAATGTGGAAGAGATTTTACGACAACACTCCATGGACTCTTGAGAAACTGAGAAATGTGAGATTTTGCACATGGTTCTTAATTTGGATTGAACTCCCTAAACCAAGAAGAGTAAAATCGTGTTTGGTCATTGCAGATTCTCAGAAAGGGCGTGAGAGAGAAGTGGAAAGCCCTCCTAGATCATGCAAAAACTTGCACATCTTATGGGAAACTCTACATGTACCATCACGAAAATGAAAATGATCACGGTGTTATATTCAACAGCGTTGGTCAACTCAGTGGCCTTAATGCGGCGGGCTGAATTATGCTGCTGACAGATTTTCTCCCCAGCAGAAGGTAACTGGGAAATTCTTCCTTTTCTGGTATTTGCTATGCAATCTGCAGGGAACAATCCCTGACCTCAGATCATGAGTTAAACTTTTATCTACATTGTCAGTATAGCATAGGTGTGATAGTTAATCAGGGAGCTGTTTCTAAAAATTAGGTGCGTTCAATTATGTTGCATTAGTGATTATTTTCTGTTGATGATCGCAACTTCAAGTTCCTAATGCGGTGTCTTTTATGCTAAGCTGTTTTAATCAGCTTTGTAAATGCCAGGGGAAAAGCAAAAACAAACACGAGAGTTTCTCTGATGATAATCTTCTACTTTTTTTTATAGGTAAAAGAAAATCACTCAAGGACACCAAGCGGGGGCAAAGCCATGTAGAGAAAAGCTTAGTACCAAAAAAGCTCATTTACAATAAAAATCATCTACAATGTCGTTTAATGCATATACATGCACACATAACTTTCACTATACCAAAGTCTCAGAGTAGAATTTTCCTGGCAACATTCAACTGACAATCTTCCATTTTAGTCTCCTAAGGACACTATGTCCCGTCTCCATTCTTTGATTAATTTTTAATCATCACTCTCTTGTCCCCATCATTCAACCCCCTCACAATCCAAGAAATAATTCTGATCGTTATATAAACAAAGAAGAGCCCTTTCCACTGCTACAACTCACAACCTCCTTGTTCTATAAGGAGTTTTATCATTATTGATGGAACACTGAAGTCATTTCAATTCCTTCATTTTTTTCAAGGCCTTAACATGCTCAGGGCCATCATTTCCATTCTCAACTCCTCGAAAAGACTCATAGCTGTACCTTTGAACCCTTGGTAAAAGACTCCAAGGGCCTGGCCAACAGCCTTGATATTTTTAAGTACCCAAAATGTGACATCCTCCTCACTGTTTACCTCAAAACGATTCAACAGTGGAACTGATAAAAAGAGGATCGTGCCTCATCAATTCCCATCAGCACCAAGACCAATGAATCTCCATCCACATCTAATTCAAACTCCTCCAAAGGCTGCTCCCTTCTTTTGCTCTCACCCCTTGAGAAGACATCACCAGAAGCACCCTCCATGGGACCAGAACCACCATTCGCAACATCAGGAGTGCAGTTTGCAGCTTAGGAGCACTCTGTGCCCATACAGAGTTTTAAGTTTTTGACTCATTCACCATGTTATGGTACTTTCAAGTGGAGATGCTTTTTGTTGCTTTCATCAAATTCTGTGCACTTGATGTCCATGATTTTCTTATTCGTGTTATGACCACTAACTTTGCATCTTCCTACCTCGTTTGATCTGTCTGAGGAAAAATAAAAGGGAACATATTAGACACATCTTCTTAGTGCCTTTGGTATCTATACAAGTCCAGCCTTAATTCTGAGTCACCCAGGGTGTAAGATAAGGCGACTGGTTGAGGAAGTAGTAATTTTCAAGTCTTCCAGGTCTATGCAGATAGATTGGTGAAAAAGGGCTATGAGAATTGGAATGATGTTAGACACGATGCTGAGGTTTCTTCAAGTTTCTTGTTAGAGAAGATCTCACATAGTTTTCCATGTGAACCAGTAGGAGATCAACAATGCCTCCATCCAGTTCACAACATTATGCCTCTGCTGAGATTGGGCAGTCATGTTGGTTTGAAAGCACCTTCTAGAACTTCAGCATCCACAGTGGAAGGCATGTGCTCTAACTGGATATGAAAAAAACAAAGGTTGCTAATAATAAAACACTAGCCGAGATGTAGCCACTTCTTTTCTGGCTTTAGATTATCAAAGCGATATGGTGCAACTCAACCTTTCGCAGTACCATACACCTCTGGGAGGGAACCATGCAGGCTTCCAATGATATGGGTTTGGAGGTGATTAATATCAACTGTTCCATCAGCAGCATACAGTCAGTCAAGATTATGCTGAAATACTATACAGGGTAGGAGCATTGGTGTTTATTTTTGTTTCTCAAGAAGCACATGATTGCAATGTCCTAATTATCGGTTGTTCAGATGGTTTTTGGGATCTAAATCTATTTAGTCCAACCGTCCGTGTAGATCACAACATTTGGAATTTATGGGTTCCATGTTGATCCCACGGTTAGGAGACTTGCTTTTCCTGGCTTGCCATATGTATATTATGGGCTTCATCAATGGGATACTAATTTATTTTTAATCTCTCTCTCCAGGAAACAGTGGTATCAGTGCTGATCGATTGCCAGAACTAACAAAAAGTCTATTCCCAAAATGCCATGTCGAACCAAGCTAGTGACAGTTCGATCCTAATTAATCAGAAGTGATATTATAAGATATTACTTCTGATTATCTCTCTGCAGCAGCTGTATTATCTCATTAATACCACTTATTTGATGACAAGGACTGATCAAAGTGTAATTATTGTGGCAAATTATGCATACTGTCTTCTCAACCTGCAGTGGACATAGTGATGGCCTCATTGATAGCGTGACATTCGACTAATAGTCATCATGGTTCTAGAGAAATTAGCAATCATGGTGTTTAAAGTGTGGTCACATTCTGATATTATCTGTATTGCTCTTCAGATACTGAAGATGTCGAGATTGATTGGGAGCAGTTCGCGAGGGATTGAATCTTATGGCTCCTGATCAAGCGCTACTTGCTCCTGACAACCTTTACGGATTTGACGTTCAGGGCATTGGCTGCGGAGACTTCCTACTTATCTCAATAATTTGAATTGAGTCATGTTTGTAATGTGTTCCTAAATCGAAGTGTGAACACTATGCTTTTTGGTACTCCAAATTCTAATGCACATATCTAGGTACAACCGGTTTACTTGATCATACTTTACCAAGAAGCAATGGGCAGGAAATGAAATTTAGGTAATCGGTGAGATATTGAGCTGAATTTGGAATTTTCCTCTTGCTAACAAAGAAATCAACCTCTGTAATACAAATATTAAGTTCTTTCATGATATAGATTATAGACACAAATAATTACTGTAGAACTGTTATGTAGCAAATATTCCCTCCTCGGTCATTTCCACGTGCCAAAGTTCAAACCCTTGATATGGGTTTCGAGGGAGACTCTTAAAGCCATTAGGGTAGTGGAAAATTTGTGGAGGGCTTAACCGCGTAGAGTCGTATCTAAGAATAAAGACATTGTAGACTTAGATTTATGATGTTACAATGTTTCGCCCATAATCAAATTTAGATTTATCTGATTGTGCGGGAAGGAGCCGGAAATTTGGCTTATGGGGAGTGAGATTTAAGTAATAATAGTATAATTAATAATTGACAATGCCAAAAATTAATAAAATATTAAGATGGTGTATGTGCGAAAAACTCTAAACTAGAATTTGATAATGGATTTCTTGAAAAAAATGTTAAAGATAGACCAGAAGCTTGAAAGGGCCAACGTTACAGAAGGTCACGAGGGCCAACACAGGCCTGCAGAGGGCAAAAAGCCAACAATGAGCTCGAGCTTCGATGAGTGGTAAGACCGCGGCTGACGATGATTAAGCTTAAACTACCTTGCTTATCTAATATAAGAATGTCTAGTAAATATCAAAAGCACGGTGCCCCAATTAGCTTATCTTCCATGGTTGGTTATAGCATTTAATTGTAATTTCCTTTTCTCATAAAGAAGGAAACAAGATTGCATAACATCTATCCCACAATCAATGGCTATACAACATGACGTTTGGCGATCAATAAAATGGTAGAATGGAAGAACTAATTCTTTATAATGAATCTTTGGAGATTTAAGCAACGACACATAGGGTGACAATCCTAATTCGGACAAATTTGATCAGGTGAGACCAAATTAAGAAGTGAGTTTTAAGCTATGCAACGTGGACATGCAAGATGATCGGTTGCTTAAATGTTTTATGGATTCACAATGCTTGTGCGATGAAAATTTTCTTACGACCTCCACTCACGTGAAATCTCCTAGACAACATCATCGCATTTCACATCCAAATTTTATTCGAGTGACTTCAGTTTACATTCTTATTTATTGTATGAGTAATTGCTGCAATTGCTCTGTCTCTCTACGCCTCGCTCTCCAATGTCAAACCTCCCGACAACAATCATGAATGGCGTGTAGAAAGGTCAACTGAAGTCATTTTCCCATGACTGCTCAAACCCATTTGAAAGATACATTGTCGACGATTGATCATTTGAATAAGTTTAATCACAATAATTTATGAAAATGTTGATGAGATCAACGTCATTTTGCAAAGTTCCAGTATTTGCTTCAATTTACACGAGAAATTAAACGTAATTGGCCATGAATAACTGATAAAATGCAAATAAAATAAATAATACCTTGAATTAAGTATTTTTCATTAGTAGTATATTGATGTAAATTTAATTGATTAAGGCTCCGTTTGCTTCATGACAACTTAATGATTTTGAATATATTTTTCAAAAAATAATTACTTATATCACTTAAAATAATTAGTCAATGAAAAGTATTTCACCATTGATAATAATTTATATCTGAACATTTTTATAGATGATGAAAATATTTGTTATTCATTCATTTTTTAAGAAATATAAGTAATTTTTTTAAGGAAAATATTTGCCAATCCATTCATTTAAAGTGAAACAAATGCACCCTAATTGGTAATTTTTCCCTTTAAATCGGTGAATTCATATCAAATTCCTGGACAACTGCATCTTTATCTACATTTTCTAGAAAATTTAATTGATTAATTAGTTGTTCTCTTTCCCTAACATCTATCATTTATGTTGTTTAAAATAAATGATTTTAAGTCAATCTCTTTGACATTTTTGAGGTTGGGTGGTAACCTGAACCATGGCGTAGTTCAATACTTAACTTAGTCTTATCTATAATCTCTAATATCTCAAAGAGCACAAAATACAACAATAAAGCTATTAAAATAGACCTTTTAGTTACCTTTTCATTACCTATAATCGACTATTAATGACTTTGAATTTCTATTCGGTTGTCTTTAGCAAGATTTGGTTTCTGTGAAGGTTGCTTCACGGTCTTCTACATTTTGTAAGTTACATCGTAGATTTTACATGTGTCACGTTTTGAATTCCCAATCTATTTTGAATTATATGAATGAATATTTCATAAATGTGCCATTAGTTAAATCTCGCTTAATAGGAAAAGCTATTAACGATTCAAGTGCACGCGCGATAGAGAACTCGACTGTGGATGAAGATTCGATAATAAGGGTTGATGAGAGTCGAGCAATCGATTCCTCGCAATTATATGACAACCGAGGTCGTCCTTGGATGGAGAAGACTCCAATGTGGATTAATATTATTTTAATCACAGGTCAAATACGCGTGACTCCTAAAAGCCACATGTTAGTTTAAGATGTATTAAAATTGCAAACGATTGAACTTAGCCATGAATCTAATCCAAACTCGGGTATCGAGCTTTTTGGGACATCAGACTAAATTGTTGGATATTGTCTCATTAATCCCCAAAATTTTTGGTTCACTCGGAAACGTCGAAAAAAAGATTGACAAGCTGAAAAATTTGAACCCGAGTCTTTGGCCGGTTCTTCATTTCCAACCCAAGGGCATTTTAGGAAGTTGATGTCCAAAAAGTAGAAATGACCAAAATGCCCCCTCAAACATTAGCTCACAAAGGACAAAATTGTAGGAAATTAATGCTTGATGGGAGGGTGGCACAAAATTTTTGGCACGTCCCCTCCTCTCTCTCTCTCTCTCTCTCTCTCTCTCTCTCCCCCGCTCGGTTGCGCCCCCTCATCGACCGCTCTTATCTCTCTCCCCAGCTACCTTCTTCCTCTCTTTCTTCCTCTTCCCTCCTTCTTTTGGTTTTCTTCTGTCCTCTCGCTGTCTTGAGTCGATCTTGGCCACCAGCCACCGCAGCTCAGCAGCTCCACCTGCTCGCTACCGGACCACCGATGAGCCGCCATCCACCGCTCGCAAGTCGAATCCCGCCCAGACCACCATTACCCAAACTAGCTGCTCTCTTTCTCTCTTTCAGCTCTGTCTTCAGCCGCCTCACAGCTTCGCTTGCATGCCGGACCACTCGCGAGCCGCCGCCGTCCTCTACCGCGGGTCTTGCCTATTCGCTCGCCATGCCGCAGCTCCTCCCTTCCCTTAGGTTTCTCGCTAGGTGTCTCCCTCTCTCTATTTTCCTTATCGGACCGGCCACCGCACCACCTCACCAGCCATCACCACCACCTTTGCCACTCTGCTGGACTACCGTGAGTTGTCTGTCTACCGCTACGAGCTACCCCAAGCTGTCGCTTGTCACTCTCCCTCTCTAGGTTCTCTCTCGGGTTTCCCTCACCAAATGAGGATCGGTTGCCATCATCTCGCCATCGCGCCACCATAGCCAACCATCTCCACCCGTCGTTGTCACCGTGCAGACCGTCGCCATCTGTGAACAGCCACGCCTGGAGCCGCCCGCGTCCTATTCCCCCCTCTGCTTCCTCCTCGCCAAGCCTTACTTGACGACACTCATTTCCATGCCGTCTCGCCTTGACGTGCCGGAGGTACCCCTGCGTTTCCCTCGCTGCTGCCTGTGCCGTCACCATTGTGAACCGGTGAGTTAATGTGCTAATCCCTTGATTAGTGTGTTAGTCTCGATTAGAGGTAGATTAGTTTAAGACTAATTTGGATTAGGTGGTTACTCCTGGTTAATGTTGATTAATTTCGCTAATCACGCTTAGTGCTAATTAACTATAATTTAACTGCAATTTATGCTAATTAAATGGTTAATTTTGATTTATAAATAAATAAATTTTATTTAACAATTTTGTAATAATTAATTATGATTAATTATTTTTAGTGTTAATTAATTATTGTTGTAATAAGTAATTATGACTAATTATTTTTTGTGTTAATTAATTATTTTAGTAATATTTAATTATAATAAATTCCTTTTGTATTGATTAATTAATTATATTTCATAATAATTAATTATGGTTAAATATGATTTATGTCAATGATTTATAATTAATTATTGAATTACCATAATAGAACAATAAGTGGACAAAATGTGAGTTATCTGTTGGTTTGTGTGCGGATTTTATGCATGTCCCATATTGAGTGAAGTATAAGTACCTTGAGAATTATAATAATTGGGTAATCTGAGATGCTTATATGGACACATTAAAATGAACTTGTCATCTAGTGGGAGTTTGGGAGAGACAATGCCTGAATTACTAGATGCTTGGCGAGAGTCCAGATGCTAAGTTGCGATTGAGGCTGGACCGATACTCTGTACAAGAATGTTGTTTGTGGCAAGAGATCCAGACAATGCCGTGCCTAATGAGGTAGGATGATGCCTGATCATCCTTGAAGGCCACCAACCTTCGAGTTGTGCCGTGGCCCTAGGGGTGGTAATAATTGGAGCATGACCAACTACTTTTTGCATGTGACGTTATGCGTCATGCTCTGATTATATGAATACCTATTTGTTTTATGTCTAGCACTTGTGAGTCATATCATACAGGGTATGTGCAGTTGCGAGGTAAGGTTGCTTACGAATCAATTTGATGGTTAACTATTGTTATGAGCAATGCACCTATTAGGTACTCCCGAAGCGAATCGATACCTTAATTGAGGCTTAGGGCTTTGGCTCACTGAGATTTTGTCTCGCCCATTGTTAAGTGACCATTTCAAGTCCCTAGCATGATGCAGTACTTGATGTGCTTTGGAATTCCTCGAGATTGGGACACCATCGTCACGCATCATCGCTTCCCTGACAATCCACATTTATTTGAGACTCACATGACCACCTTGTGGGTGGACGAGGGTCTAACATTTTTTATGCCCCATGTGTTCTAGGCATGTTTTCTCTGGGAAGGGGATTTCCTATATGGTCCCCTGCGTGGGTTCGACGATCCACCTAGCAATGGCACCGTTCATGAGATCTGGGACCCTATGAAGGTGGACCTTCATAATGGAGCCATGGAAGACCCTGAGCCTTAGCTGGACTTGGTGTACTGGTCAGATTACGATCCGTCGAAGCATGCCTTGGAGTCGCTATCCATCTATCTTAACAGCCTTTGATAGATGCCTTTGACCGCTGACTTTTTGGACTGACCTGCCCTTGACCCTTTCCAAGATGAAGTAGATTGACTCTTTTGCCCGTAATATCTTTTTGTTAGAAGTCAGAACAATGCCCATCTATAGGATTGTACATATACTTGTTCCCAAAGGTTAATTTGGTAAATAAATAAAATGGTGATGTCACTTTTTGTGTTGTTTGTCTTTTTAGCTATCCAGGTTACTGTTGTCGATCAGGTGTTTAATGTTTCATCTTCTGATTGCGCTTAATTAAAGGATAAAAATATTGGTCGGCCACATGTCCTAGGACGTCACATTCATTTGACCGCAAGTGAATAAGGGTTTTTGTGTATCCTAGTGTTAGGGCATGACATCCCCATCGGACTTGGTATCAAAGCCTGATCAATACTTGAAATGATAAGGTGTGATGGGTGTTTGTAATAGTTAGCTATGAAAGACACTTTCTTTTACGTGCCTGTAATTGTTGATAGGATCTCTTGTTGTAAGCAGATTGTTCATAATTTCAAATTTTTTGTTGGAATTAGAAAGAAGGCTCAATAAAAGTCCTACTAGATGAGCAATTCTAAACAAAGAACCCCAAGAGGCAAGTAGCTGCAGGTCAAACAAGTGCTAGACAAAGGGCACCAAGGGACCCTAGGTTGGATAGGATCTTGCCGGCATTGGAAAACCTGGGTAACATGATTGGGCAACAAGTTCAGGCCCAAGCTGTCGCCACCACCACTATTGCTACCACTCCTGTTGAAGTTTTTGTGGCAAGGAACGAACCTTGTGAATGATCAATGCATAAGTTGGTCGAGCAGTTCCTGAAGCTGAAGCCACCTAAGTTTGCTAGTATGGGTCACCTTGAGGTTGCAACCCTTTGGGTTAAGGAGGTGGAAAAGACCTTCGTATTATTGAAGTGTTCAGAGGAGGATAAAGTGACACTGGCAATTTACCAAATTCAACATAATGCTAGTACATAGTGGGAGGCTACCCAAAAAAGGGTATTTTTTGAAGGTACGGCTTAAGTGTAGGGTGCTTTCGTGGAAGCCTTCAATGGCAAGTATTTCTTAGAGCGCACCTGAGTGCAAAAGATGACTGATTTTCAACAGCTTTGATAGAATCATTTATCGGTGGATCAATATGAAGCGAAGTTCACTAAACTATCAAAGCATGTGCTAAGGTTGATCAAGGATCCCATGGATAAGGCTAGGAGAGTCAAGGATGGACTAAAACCAGAAATCAAGGACTAGCTAATACCCCTGAATTTGAAGGACTACGATGAGCTGTACGAGAGAACTCACATGATCGAGAAGCATATGACTGAGGGGGCAACCGCATGTAGATCACGGTTTGTGCCGAATAGGGATAATTATCGGTTTGGGAAAATGCTGATGATTGGAGGAAGGCATCGTATTCTGCCAAACAAGAGGAACGGTGTAGGAAAACCGGCAACCAGCTCAAGTGGTGTGTGCTGACTTTGTGGGAGAAGGCATGGAGATGCCCTATGTTCGGCTAGGACGGGAGTTTGTTTTGAGTATGGCCAAAAGGGCCATCAAGTGAAGAATTCCCATCGTTGGTCCGCGGGAGTGTAATTACCGCCAATGCAGGTAGGACAACTTGCAAGGAATGCTCTGCAGAACAACCTGAATAGACTCCCGATATAAGGAAATGTGTATGCCATCACTAGAAAGAAGGCAGAGGATCTGCCCACGGTGGTTACGAGTACAATATCCTTACACCAACCATGCTGCACATGCTTTGTTTAACCCTAGTGCTACACATTTTTTTCGGCTAGGCAATTCATTAAGTTAGTGAGGTTAAGTCCAAAATCATTAGGAGTGGTTTATAGTATTTCTACCCCATTTAAGGCTAAAATGTTGTTTGCAGTAGGATGCCCTGGTTGTAAACTGGCTTTTGGTGGTTGAGAGGAAAGCGTAAATTTAATTGTGTTAGAAATGAATGACTTTGACGTCATTATTGGCATGGATTGGCTCACCAAGTAACGAGCTACGGTGGATTGTCATGAAAAGAGAATCTAGTTTAATTCAATAGGGAGTGTCAGTTTTTTGTTTATAGGAAATCGAGGAGGACCTTCAATCCTTTTGATTTCATCACTTGAAGTGACTCCCTAGATGGATAAAGGTTGCCAAGGCTATTTAGCGACTGTGATGAATATGTCAATTGAAGAACCAAGGCTGGATGACATTGTTGTGGTGTGAGAATTTTCTGATGTCTTTTTAGAGAAATTATCTGGATTGTCCCTTGAAAGGAAAATAGAATTTGTAATTGAATTGGCCTTTGGAATGGAGCTGATTCCCAAAGCACCTTACCCAATGATGTCGTTGGAACTGAAGGAGCTGAAGGTGTAGATGCAAGAGTTACTAGACAGAGAATTCATTCATCCTAGTGCATATTCATGGGGAGCACCAGTTTTGTTCATGAGGAAAAAGGACCAATTGTTGTGATTTTGCATTGACTATCGCCCGCTCAACCACGTAACAATCAAGAACAAGTATCCATTGTCAAAGATAGACAACTTGTTTAACCAACTTCAAGGAGCTTCAATTTTTCAAGATAAACCTAAGGATAGGCTATTTTCAACTAAGGATTAAAAAAGAGGATATATCGAAGACGGCATTTCATACATGTTGTGGTCATTATCAGTTAATTTCAATGCCGTTTGGTCTAACTAATGCCCCTGCCGCTTTCATGGATTTGACGAATCATGTGCTTAAGGAGTATTTAGACCAGTTCGTGATCATGTTAATTGACGATATCCTGGTGTACTCGTGGAGTCCAGAAGAATACGAATAACACCTGAGGACAGTGCTGTAGACTCTTCGAGATCATAAACTGTACGCCAAGTTTACTAAATGCGAGTTTTGATTAACTCAAGTAGTATTCCTTGGTCATGTGATTACAGGTGAAGGAATTTCTGTTGATTCGGCTAAGATTGAAGTGGTTATGAATTGGCCAAGGCCAACGACGGTTTGTGGAAAGGTTTTCTGCAATAGCTATGCTTCCAACTCGATTGTTGAAAAAGGACAAAAAGTTTGAATGGATGGATAAGTGTGAACTTAGTTTTCAAGAGCTTAAGCATATGCTAACTATTGCACTGATACTGACAATACTGTCAAGACTTGAAGGATATGATATTTATAGCGATGCGTTATACAAAGGACTGGGTTGCGTCCTAATGCAATATGGAAGAGTGGTTGCATACATGTCCCATCAATTAAGGTCTCATGAGATGTATTATCCAACACATGATTTGGAGTTGGCAGCAATCATTGTTGCGCTAAAGATTTGGAGGCATTACTTATGCCGAGAAAGTTTTCAAATTTATACAAACTATTAGAGCCTAAAGTACTTGCTTTCCCAAAAGGAATTAAACATGAGACAATGTTGGTGGAGGGAGCTTATCAAGGATTATGACTATGATATTCTCTACCACCCTAGCAAGGCTAATAAGGATGCAGATGCACTTAGTCGAAAGTCATTGATCGCTCACATGATGGTTCAAGAATGGGTCCTGCTAGAATGACTTCGAGACTTGAAGTTTAAGTTTGAATTAAGCCACCTTTCAAGTCTTATAGCTATCCTCATAATTGAGCCCGAAATGAAAACCAAGATTAAAAATGCACAAGCAATAGACTCTGCAATCCAAAAGATTATGAAAATGGACATAACCAAGAAGAAAGCCAATTTTCAAATATCCGAGAATGGGATCTTGAAATTTCCTGGTTGGTTGTGCATGCCCAACAATGAGGAGCTTGAGGAGGAAATTTTGTCGGAGGCCCATCGTTGCAGTTATAGCATACATACGGGCAGCACGAAGATGTATCAGAACTTGCTACAACATTATTGGTGGAATGGCATGAAGTTGGACATCATTAAGCACGTGGCTAAGTGTTTAATGTGCCAGTAAGTGAAAGCGTAGCACTGCAAACCTGGAGGATTGAAGCAACTCCTGGAGATTCTCGAATGAAAGTGGGAACATGTCACTATGGACTTTGTAATAGGATTACTGAGGAGCCAGCGAGGTAACGGCTTGATTTGGGTTGTCCTGGACAAACTAATGAAGTCTGCACACTTATCGCTATATGAAAGGACTTCACCTTTGAAGGCATATGGAATTATATGTGCAACATATTGTTCATCTTCATGAAGTGCCAGTGACAATCACGTCAAATTGAGACCTAAAGTTCACGGTAGCGTTTTGGAAAAGTTTGCAAGTTGCCATGAGAACGAAGCTCCAATGTAGTATAGCCTATCATTTGTAGAGTAATTGTTAGTAGGAAAGGACAATTCAGACACTTGAGAATATGCTACAGGCTTATGTCCTGGACTTAAAAAGAAGTTGGGAGGAATAATTTCATTTGGTTAAATTTTCCTACAACAACAGCTATTAAGAAAGCATTAAGATGGTACCATTTGAAGCGTTGTATGGTAGGCCCTGCAAAACTCTGCTTTGCTAAAACGAAGTTGGTGAATGGAAGATTATGGGCCCGGAGTTAGTTCAACAATCAATGAATGCCGTCAAGGTGATTTAAGAAAGACTAAGGACAGTTCAAAGCCATCAGAACAATTATATGGATAAGTGGTGTAAGCCATTGGAGTTTCAAGTTAGCAAACACGTGTTCCTAAAGGTGTCACCAATGTGAGGTACTTTGCGATTCAACAAAAAGGAAAAGCTAAGTCCGAGGTAGGTGGGACCATTCGAAATTTAGAAAGGATTGGAACTTTGGCTTATCATCTCGCATTGCCACAAAGATTTGCTCAAGTGCACAATGTCTTTCACATGTCGATGCTGAGAAAGTACAAGCCAGATCCAACCCACGTGCTAAATTTTGAGGAAATAGATGTGGACGACAGGGTGTCGTATGTGGAAAGACTAGTTCGAATTGTGGATTGAAAGGAGCAAGTACTGTAAGAAGATTCCCTTGGTCAAAGTGGTATGGCATGTAACATCCTGAATTTCGACTCATTCCGGGATAGATGAAATGGTCATTTTATCAATGCACTGTTAGTCACGTTTACTCTGAGTTGGCTTCTCACGAGTTAACTAACTGTTCGGCAATACAATTAAGGATCGGTACGCATACGACTAGTGAATTTAATCAGGGATAGGCCGCCGACCATAAGGATTAAAGAGGAATAATACTACACCGTGGCAGGCCAATAAGCGAACGGAAATAAATCGATTCAACAAAAATACGAGGTCGGATTGCGGGTGATTCTGCACGACTTCGATATTGACTGCGAATGACGTTAAACCGATTTCCTTTTGGCCCTGTACTCAGTGTGAGCAATTAACACCTCGTGATTACATGACAACCGAGGATCGCCCTGATTTGAATGCACAATCGTGAATTGAAAAGCTATCAACCACGGGTCAAACGCTCGAGAGCCCCTAAATGCCGTCCGAAAGTTAAGTCGTACTAAAGTTGTGATTGATCGATGTTAACCACGAATTTTAATCCGGTATCGGGTATCGAACTTTTAAGGATGTCGAAACTAGAATATTGGACGTTGTCTCATTGATTCTTGGATTTTTCAGTAAGCCTGAATTATTGGAAAATGATTCAATGGGCCGAGTTTTGGAGCCAAATATTTGGGAATTTGTGCTTCAAGGGCAAAAAGACCAAATTGCCCTTTCTAGAAGCTTAAATAGGATTTGTCTTGTTTTGTCTTGTTGTCTTTCTTTTTCTTTTTCTTTTTCCTTTCTTCCTCCCCGTCTTCTCCGCACGTTTTCTCTCTCTCCCCTTTTTCTCTCTCTTCCCCCTCACGTTTCCCCCTTGTCGACAGCCCTCCCCACTTGCCCATCTTATCTTTCTTTTTTTCCCTTTGACTAGTCTTCTCTCCCTTTTCTCTCTCCTCTCACTGACAGCCCATTTGGGTCTCTCTCTCTCTTCGGGCAGCTTCCCCTGCACGTTCCTTTCCCCCTCTTGCAGCTCCTTCTTCCTTTCTTCTTCTTCTTCTTCTTCTTCTTCGACTGACATCCCTGGTTTGTTGCTGCTGCTGCCACCAAAACCGACCGCCACTACAGCTCCTCCACCGCCCCTGCTCTTTGCCCGGTCGCCGGTGAGTCGCCGCCCGCCGGCCTCTATCCGAGCCGGCCCCACGAGCCAGCTGCGCCGCTCCTCTCCTCCTTAGCTTCGTCTGTCACCGCCAGGAGCCGTTCCACCGGCTGCCGGCGCTCGGCCACCGAGCTCAGTCACCTCTCACCGTCCTCCGCCTAGTCATTGAGCTAGCTGGTCGTTTTCTCTCTCCTCCGATTCTCTCAGCTTCGGTTTGGCCCGAGCTGGCTAACCCTCGTCGGTCGGCCGCCCTTGCTGCCACCCCCTGCCTCCGTTCGATCGCTGGTCACCTGGACGCCGGAGCAGCGAGTTGCTGCCTCGCCGTCGCTCGGCCAGCCAAGCCCAGCCACCTCTGTCCTCCACCCCGCGAACCAGCCCTCCGCCTCTTTCCAACTTCTGTTTTCCCCTTCGCCGGAGCTGCTAGCCGCCGTCTGGAGTTGTCGGACCACCCACCAGTCAGCCCCATGCCGCCACAACTGCCAGTTCCTCCGTTTCTTAGCCTCTTGCCGCATGGACAGTTGCCCTCGGTCGAGATCTGGTCCCGGGCCGCCTCATCCCGATGCGCCAGAAATTCCCGGGCGTTCCCCTCACCGCTACCTTTGCGCTCATGTCGTCGGAATCACTAAACCGTGAGTCAATTTCCTAATCCCTTAGTTAGGGGTTAATCTTGCTTAGGAGTAGTTTAATTAGTTTAATTATGGATTAGTGCTTTGGATGATGATTATTAGTGTTTTAATACTATTTGATTAAGCTTTGCTTAGTGTTAATCATGGTTAGTATTAATAAATATTTTTTAAATAAATAATAATAATTTATTATTTTCAGAATTGTTAATAATTTCGAATTATTAATATTAATATTGTTATTACTATTCATTGTTGAAAATTAATTATTTTTGGAGAAAATAATTAATTGTGATTATTTATGGGAGATGATTTTAATTGAGTAATTTTGTGGGAAAATTACTATGGTCTAATTTTCTAATGTCAATAGCATTCATGTACTACATTGATTTATTAAAGAATGTGTCACGCCCCGACTTTCGAGCTCGTGGCAACCCCATTTCACTTGAGGTCTATTTGTACGACGTCCCAGGTACTATCGTCGACCAATTCATTTTATCTTGTAATTAAGCACATGCGGAAACAAACAATTCCCAAACCAAACAACAGGGATAGTAACAACGGCAGCAGAGGAAAGACAACCAGTATTTTATATATCTCGTAGGTTAGCCAGATACCAGCAAATACATACACACCTTACTACGGGCGACAAGCTAAGGCCTACTCAAAAGCGATCGGCCTAGCTAACCTAACCTTGTACAAGTGGGGGAAGGCTCGTCAAAAGGAAATAGGCTACACTGCCTACTCACGGGCCTCGGAGGGATTGCTCTCTTCGATCCTCGACTGCATCATCTAAGGCCTGAAAATGTTAACCACGACGGGTTGAGATAAATTCAGCAAGTTAAAGTCCTAAGCCCCGGTTAGGAACTTCGCTCGCCTTGGGAGTTTAACATACAACCTAATACAGCAATCAATGTAATACCACCTCAGAGAAATAACCACAAAAGACAGTTTAATACATAGGTACAATCACAGGCGACCATACCTGGCCTTGGCACACGCGACCTGCAGAAACTGTCATTTAATCCATCACGACATTAAGAGCATGCGAATAATCAGAGCATCTCACACAACTTTCTAGTGCCTCACATCCACACATATGCTCCGATTATTATGACTACTAGGGCCACGACACACCCTTATAGTTGGCGGTCTACCAGTCAAAGACCAGGCATCGTCCTCCCCCATGAGGCACGGCGACGTCACGGGCTCTCTCCCATCAACGGCATTCCCTGTGGAGCATGGGGCCCGCTCATTGCCGCAGCCCATGGCCCGACCACCGGGCAACCGACCGGCCAAGTCGGGGCGACCAAAGGCCACGGCACAACCCCAAGGTTGGCGGTCTACCGGCGCGCGGCTCTCCACTTAATGTGACCATGCAACACATCATCAAACAATCCATTCTTTTCTTTGCTCTGTTGTGAATGCAACATCACCCATGCTCATGCGACATGCCATTTCTGATAACCCATGCAATATGTCATGCGATCTCACTCGACAATTCCAAAATCCAATTTCCAATCAGCATTCGATTACGCATTTCATCAATATTCACAAGTATAATTAACAATCGGCACTTCAATAAATCATAACAACCAAGGACACATCAAAATAAGCCAAAAATTAGCTTCTGCATGAACAGTGCTGTGAACAATAATCCGTGAACAGTAAATTTGTCCAAAATTAAATAAATAAATAAAAATAAATAAAATTAACCATGGTTAACAAATTAACTCAACCCTACTTAATCTAACCTAACCATAGTTAAATTCTAACCTTGGTTACTTTAAAACTAACCTTAGTTACTTTAATTAATTAACCTTAGTTACTTTAATACTAACTATGGTCAATTAACTAACCCTAGTCATAATTAATTAACCAGAATAATTAACCAATCAACCTTAATTAATCACAAATACACAAATACACTAATTAACCCCTAAGCAAGATTAACCCCTAAACAAGGATTAGGATGTTAACTTACTTGGATTGGAAATTCGGCGACACCGGCGCATAGAGGGGAATGAGGGCTATGAGGGGTAAGCTCGGGGATGGCAACGGATGACAACCGATGGCCAAAACGGGCCAAAAACATTGTTGGTTACTGTTCACGCGGAACTGACCAGCACAAAAGCAAAAGGCCAAAGAGAGAAGCCCATGGGCTAGAAATGGAGGGGAACTTGGGCCAGCTTGGGCCCCTCTTGGGCTGGGCTGAATGGGTGCAAGGCCCATTGGGCCGCCGGTCTTGGGCCGGCCCACCCGCGGGCCCGAAACCCGGTCCAATTTTCCTTTTTCCAATGCTTCCGTGTCCAACGGAAAATCCCAAAATAAATGAGGCGACGTCCAAGTATTTAGTCTTGATATCACAGAGAAATCGGTTCCCAAAATTGGATTAAAAATTGGGCTAAAATGCGTCAATTTTTAGGATGTTACAACTCTTCCCCTCTTACAGAAATTTCATCCTCGAAATTTGAACTGACATGCTAATCCTCAAAAAGATAGGGGTACTGACGCCTCATGATTTCTTGACTTTCCCACGTAGCTCCCTCCGTACCATGATGTTCCCAAATGACTTTGACCAAGGAGACCGTCTTGCTTCTCAACACTTGTTCTTTCCGATCCTCAATCCAAATCGGTCTCTCTACATACGTCGTCCACCTCTATCTCTTCAAAATTCAACACGTGTGTCGAGTCCGGCTCGTATTTCCTTAACATCAACACGTGAAATACGTCATGCACATTAGCAAGTCGAGGCGGTAGTGCAAGACGATAAGCTAAATTCCTGATCCTTTCTAGAATCTCGAACGGTCCAACGTACTTTGGGCTCAGTTTTCCTTTCTTTCCAAATCACGATGTACCTCGCATCGGCGATACTATAAGGAACACATGATCGCCCACTTGAAATTCCAATGGCCTACATCGCATGTCCCCATAACTCTTTTGTCTGCTCTGAGCCGTCTTTAACCTTTCTCGAATAATCTTGACGGCGTCTAAAGATTGCTGCACTAACTCTGGCCCTGTAATTTTCTGCTCGCCGACTTCGTCCCAACAAATTGGAGTCCTACACAGTCTGCCGTACAAAGCTTCGAACGGTGCCATTCTGATACTCTGCTGATAACTGTTATTGTATGCGAACTCGACGAGATGAAGTTGTTCCTCTCAACTTCCTTTAAAATCCAATACACAGGCTCTCAGCATATCCTCCAAGGTCTGAATCGTTCTCTCTAATTGACCGTCTGTCTGAGGATGGTAGGCCGTACTGAATTGCAATTTTGTCCCCATCGAAGTCTGTAGACTTTTCCAAAATGCAGCCGTAAATCTAGGGTCTCGATCTGAAGTAATCGTCACTGGCACCCCATGCAAACGAATAATTTGTCGTACGTACAATTCTGCATACTTTTCCAAAGCAAAATCCTTACGTACGGCGATGAAATGAGCTGACTTCGTCAATTGGTCTACTATAACCCAAATCGCATCATTACCCCGCCGACTTCTTGGTAATCCCGTCACGAAGTCCATCGTGATGTGCTCCCATTTCCATTCGGGGATTTCAAGAGGTTGCAGTAACTCTCCTGGCTTGCAATGTTGCGCTTTCACTTGTTGGCAAGTTAAACACTTCGCCACGTGCTTGGCGATGTCTTGCTTCATGCCATTCCACCAATAATACTATCGCAGATTCTGATACATCTTCGTGTTGCCGGGATGCACACTGTAGTCGCTGCGATGCGCTTCGGATAACAATCTCTCCTTAATTTCGACGTCGCTTGGTACACATAACCGTCCACGGAATTTCCCATCCTCGGATACTTGAAAATTCGACTTTCTCTTAGTCACGTCCATTTGCAGAATCTTTTGGATCTCAACGTCCAAAGGTTGCATTGCCTTAATCTTGGCTTGAATTTCAGGTTCGATCCTAAGGGTAGCCATTAGACTGGAAAGATGGCATATCTCGAGCCTGAATTCTGAATCGCGGATTCCCTCTAACAGAATCCATTCCTAAACCATCATACTAGCAACCAATGACTTGCGACTTAAAGCGTCTACCACTTTGTTTGCCTTACCCGAATGGTACAGAATATCGCAGTCATAATCCTTAAGAAATTCCATCCATCTGCGCTGTCTCATATTCAGTTCCTTTTGGGAAAACAGATATTTCAAACTTTGATGGTCCGTGAAAATCTGAAATCTCTCTCCACAGAGATAATGTCTCCATATCTTCAACGTAAATATGATGGCCGCCAACTCTAAGTCGTGCGTCGGATAATTCAGCTCGTGAGGCCTCAACTGCCTAGAAGCATATGCTATCACTTTACCATGTTGCATCAGAACACAACCGAGTCCCTTGTATGACGCGTCGCTAAAAATCTCATATCCCCCGAGCCTGACGGAAAAGTCAAAACTGGTGCGGTAGTCAGCTTATGCTTAAGCTCTTGGAAACTACACTTGCACTTATCCGTCCACTTGTATTTCTTGTCCTTTTTCAGCAACTGCGTCATTGGCATAGCTATAGAAGAGAATCTTTCCACAAATCGTCTGTAATAACTAGCCAGTCCTAGAAAACTACGAACCTCGGTTACTAAAGTCAGTCTCGGCCAATCTATGACCGCTTCAATCTTGGTTGGGTCCACAGAAATCCCTTCGCCTGAGATCACGTGGCCTAGAAATGCCACTCGAGCCAACCAAAATTCACACTTGCTAAATTTCGCATACAGCTCGTGATTTCTTAGGGTTTGCAACACGATCCTTAAGTGTTGTTCGTGTTCATCTGGACTCTTCGAATTTACCAAAATGTCGTCAATAAACACGATTACGAACCGATCCAAATATTACTTAAACACCCGGTTCATCAAATCCATGAAAGCGGCAGGGGCATTTGTCAATCCAAATGGTATTACCGTAAACTCGTAATGACCATAATGAGTACGGAAAGCTGTCTTCGGTATGTCCTCTTTTCGGATCCTCAATTGATGATAGCCCGTTCTCAGGTCTATCTTAGAGAATATTGACGCTCCTTGGAGTTGGTCAAACAGGTCGTCAATCCTCGGTAGCGGGTACTTATTCTTAATCGTCACTTGATTAAGTTGTCTATAGTCAATACATAACCGCAACGAACCATCCTTTTTCTTGACAAACAGGACTGGCGCTCCCCAAGGTGATGCACTTAGGCGAATAAAGCCCTTGTCCAATAATTCCTGCATCTGCACCTTCAATTCCTTCAACTCTGACATCGCCATCCTGTACGGTGCTTTCGAGATTGGTTCTGTCCCAGGAGCCAACTCGATTACGAACTCGTCTCTCTCGGGGCAGGGTAGTCCCGCAATTCCTTTGGAAAGACATCAGGATAATCTCGTACTACCACGATATCCTCCAGGTTCGGTCCTTCTTTCAACATATCACTCACAGACGCCAAATAGCCTCAACATCCTGACCCCAACAACTTGGTTGCTTCCAAAGAAGAAATCAAGGGAATCGAGGACCCTCCTCGGCTCCCTACAAATTGGAAACTACTAGCTCTAGTCGGATTAAATCGAATTCTCTTCTCCCGACAATCCATAGTAGCTCCTTGCTTGGTCAACCAATCCATACCGATAATGACATCAAAGTCATACATCGCCAAAACAATCAAATCAATTATTCCTTCCCGACCATCTATAATCAGTTTACAGCTAGCACAACCTACTGCAGATAAAACTAAATCCTCTAACGGAGTAGAAATAACAAAAACCGTTTCCAACGGCTTTGGTCTTAATCCCACTAATTCTACAAACCGTTTAGCAATAAAGGAGTGTGAAGCTCCCAAATCAAACAACGCATAAGCAGCATGGTCGTATAGAGATATCATACCTGTAATCACGGCAGGCGTGTCCTCCGCCTCTTTCCTCGTGACTGCATACACCCGTCCTTGAGTAGGGGGTCTGTACTGATTGCCCTGTTGAACATTCCCCACCGGCGGTCTGACTGGCGGTTGTGGCATGAATGGCACCATGGGCCTGCGTGGGCAGTCCCTCACTAGGTGGCCCACCTGACCACATCCGAAACAGGCTCCCATTCGAATAGGACAAGGGGTGTTCCCATGCCTTTTGCCACATATTCGACATCCTACAAACGAACTCGAGGACGGTTTCCCTACACCATCCCTTCTATTAGGCGGAAAAGGATACCTTCCTCCCGCCATCGATTTCTTTCCAAACCGACTGTTGTCTCTGCTAGGCACAAACCGGGATATAGATGCGGTTGCCTTTTCTGCAAGGTGTCTCTCAATCATCTGAGCTCTCTCATAAAGCTCATTGTAATCCTTCAGGTTCACCGACACCAAGTGGTCCCTGATTTCTATCTTCAGTCCATCCCGAAACCTCCTGGCCTTGTCCAAAGGATGCTCGACCATCCGTGGCGCGTACTTCAACAACTTTGCAAACTTGGCCTTGTACTGATCCACTGTCATCTGATTCTGATGCAGCCTCTGAAATTCTGCCAACTTCTGCTCTCTCGCACAGTCTGAGAAGTACTTACTCAGAAAAGCCTCCCTGAAGGTATCCCATACCCTAGCTGTACTCTTAGGAAATACCCATCCTTGGGTAGCTTCCCACCAAGTGCCGGCATTACCCTGCAGTTCGTAAGCCGCCATTATCACATTTTCCTCCTCAGAGCACTGCAGCAAGGTGAAAGTCTTTTCTATCTCCCGCACCCAAAGGGTTGCTGTCTCAGTGTCGCCAGACCTAGAAAAATTGGGTGGCTTCAACTTCATGAACTGCTCCACCAGCTGATGCATAGGCCGGTTATTAGTCCCGGGCCTAGCTGTAGGAGCAGCTGTGGCGGCAGCAACAGCGGCTTGAGTTTGAGCCTGCTGATCTATCAGAGCCTCAATGGCATGCATAATCCCATCCATCATCGGGTCTTCCGGTGCTACCTCCCTTGCACCAGTCGACACCTGCACCGTCCTCTTCCTCTGACCTCTCTGACCTGGGGTCCTCAAACCAAGGGTACTCGGATCTGGACTACTCATTTTGCAGGACTCTCCTAACCTGCGTTCTAATTCCCCCCACGAGGAATTAGAAAATGAGACAACCCTACAACAAAGGACCACGAAGGATCCTACAGTCAATCACAAGTAAAGAAATTGTCTTTCCTACTAACTATCCCCACGCACCAACAAAAGACTTATCGCACCTTATCACTCCATCAACCAACCAGGCTCTGATACCAAAATCGAAGGGGTTTTCACGCCTCGACTCTCGAGCTTGCGACAACCCCATTTCACTTGAGGTCTATTTGTATGACGTCCCAGGTACTGTCGTCGACCAATTCATTTTATCTTGTAATTAAGCACATGCGAAAACAAACAACTCCCAAACCAAACAACGGGGATAGTAACAACGGCGGCGAGAGGAAAGACAACCGGTATTTTATATATCTCGAAGGTTAGCCGAGATACCAGCAAATACATACACGCCTTACTATAGACGACAAGCTAAGGCCTACTCAAAAAGGGATCGGCCTAGCTAACCTAACCTTGTACAAGTGGGGGAAGGCTTGTCAAAAGGAAATAGGCTACTGACTGCCTACTCACGGGCCTCGGAGGATCGCTCTCTTCGATCCTCGATCTTTGCATCATCTAGGGCCTAAAAATGTTAACCACGACGGGTTGAGATAAACTCGGCAAGTTAAAGTCCTAAGCCCCGGTTAGGAACTTCGCTCGCCTCGGGAGTTTAACATACAACCTAATACAGCAATCAGTGCAATACCACCTCAGAGAAATAACCACAAAAGACAGTTTAATACACAGGTGCAATCACATGCGACCCTACCTAGCCTTGGCACACGCAACCTGCAGAAACTGTCATTTAATCCATCACGACATTAAGAGCATGCGAATAATCAGAGCATCTCACACAACTTTCTAGTGCCTCACATCCACACATATGCTCCGATTATTATGACCACTAGGGCCACGACACAACCTTATAGTTGGCGGTCTACCGATCAAAGACCCGGGCATCGTCCTCCCCATGAGGCACGGCGACGTCACGGGCTCTCTCCCATCAACGGCATTCCACGTGGAGCATGGGGCCCGCTCATTGCCGCAGCCCATGCCCGACCACCATCGGCAACCGACCGAAGTCGGGACGACCAAAAGGCCACGGCACAACCCCAAGGTTGGCGGCTACACGGCTAGCGCGGGCTCTCCTCTTAATGTGACCATGCAACACATCATCAAACAATCCATTCTTTTCTTTGCTTTGTCGTGAATGCAACATCACCCATGCTCATGCGACATGCCATTTCTGATAACCCACGCAATATGTCATGCGATCTCACTCGACAATTCCAAAATCCAATTTCCAATCAGCATTCGATTACGCATTTCATCAATATTCACAAGTATAATTAACAATCGGCACTTCACTAAATCATAACAACCAAGGACACATCAAAATAAGCCAAAAATTAGCTTCTGCATGAACAAAGTCTTTGTGAACGATGTCAATCCGTGAACCGTGATTAGTGAACATAAATTCGTCCGAAATTAAATAAATAAATAAAAATAAATAAAATTAACCATGGTTAACAAATTAACTCAACCCTACTTAATCTAACCTAACCATAGTTAAATTCTAACCTTGGTTACTTTAAAACTAACCTTAGTTACTTTAATTAATTAACCTTAGTTACTTTAATACTAACTATGGTCAATTAACTAACCCTAGTCATAATTAATTAACCAGAATAATTAACCAATCAACCTTAATTAATCACAAATACACAAATACACTAATTAACCCCTAAGCAAGATTAACCCCTAAACAAGGATTAGGAAGTTAACTTACTTGGATTGGAAATCCGGCGACACCGGCGCGTAGAGGGGAACGAGGGGTAAGCTCGGGGATGGCAACGGATGACAAACGATGGCCGAAACGGGCCAAAAACACTGCTGGTTATTGTTCATGCGGAACTGACCAGCAGTGCGGAAAAGGCCGAAACAGGCGGTCCAGGGCGACCAGGGGTGACCAGGGGTATGCGGCTGGCTTCCTAACTTCCAGGACTATACTTTGGACTGTGGTGGCGGCTCCGGTGACGGCGGCAAGGCAGTTTTCTGGCTGGAAAACAATAAGGACAACAAGAAATAGCAGAAATGGAAGAGAAAAGGAAGAGAAAAAGGGAGAGAGAGGGTGGCTGGGCTGGTGCATGAATTTTGGGGGAGAAAGAGGAGAGAGAAGGAGCTGGGAGACTTGGATAAGGGCCAAGGCAAGTGGGCAAGCCACTTGTTGAAGAACCAATCAAAACAAAGCAAAAACAAGCAAAAACAAGCAAAAACAATGCCCACTTGGGCACAAAAGCAAAAGGCCAAAGAGAGAAGCCCATGGGCTGGAAATGGAGGGAAACTTGGGCCAGCTTGGGCCCCTCTTGGGCTGGGCTGAATGGGTGCAAGGCCCATTGGGCCGCCGGTCTTGGGCCGGCCCACCCGCGGGCCCGAAACCCGGTCCAATTTTCCTTTTTCCAACACTTCCGTGTCCAACGGAAAATCCCAAAATAAATGAGGCGACGTCCAAGTATTTAATACTGATATCACGGAGAAATCGGTTCCCAAAATCGGATTAAAAATCTGGCTAAAATGCGTCAATTTTCAGGATGTTACAGAATGATTTTATTAAATGAAATTATTTGGGTTGGATAATTAATTATGGGATTGAAAAATAATTATAAGTATTTTGTGGGACTTGAATTATTTTATCAGAATAGTCGACTATAGCATGCGTCTTAAATGAGTATCCTTGAGTATAATTATATTTTATACTTATTTTGGGATAATTGAGTATTGTTGGAAATAGTCGAATGTTGTCGTCGTGAGGACATGTGTTTATTTATTATTAAATATTGAGACACGTGGTTGGGTACCGGTAATTATTGAAGTACGTGATTATTTGGAAAAGTGTGCAAGTATCGTAATGTTGATTGATCGGAATTGATTGACAGACTGTGACTTGAATTGTTGGTTGTTCCCAAGAGTTAGGGAATGTGCGTGATTGAATGCTGATTGAAAATTGAATTTTGGAAATTGTCGAGTGAGATTGTATGACATATTGCGTGGGTTATCTGAAATGGCATGTCGCATGAGCATGAGTGATATTGTATTCACGACAGAGCAAAGATATAAATGGATTGCTTGATGATGTGTTGCATGATCACATTAAATGAGGGAACCTGGCGTTGCCGGAAGATCGCCAATTCTTATGGGGTTGTGCCGTGGCTAGTGGGTCGCCTGACTTCGGTCAGATGCCTGACAGAGAGGGGTTAACTTTGTGGGACTGCGGTATGGGGGCGGGTCCTGGGCCTCTGTCAGTTGCGGGGCTGCGGTAGTGGGCAGGTCCTATGCTCCTTTAGGAATGCCGTCTTGGGAGTGAGCCCTTGACGTCGCCGTGCCTCAAGGTAAAGAAAACGAAGTTCGTTTAGCCAGGAACCGCCAACCATAAGGTTGTGCCGTGGCCCATGAGGGGGCATAATAATCGGAGCATGTGTGAGTGTGAGACATGAGAAAGTTATGTGAGATGCTCTGATTATTCACATGCTCTTAATGTCATGATGATTTAAATGACAGTTTCTGCCGGTTGCATGTGCCAATGCCAGGTAGGGTCGCTTGTGTTTGCATCTGCTTATTGAACTATCGTCTGATAATGCTGCTTGAGATGTGGTATGTGTTGTTTGCCGGAACTAGGTTGCATGATTAGACTACCCTCGAGGCAAGCGAAATTCCTATCCGAGACTTAGGATTTTGACTTACCGAGATTTTATCTCATTAGTTGTTGAATAACTATTTTCAGGTCCGTAGGATGGAGGGTTAACGCATGTTTCGGCTCGTGGCCGTTTTTGAATGGAGTAGATTAACCCTGGCTTGTTGGTTTCATAGGAAGATGCTTGTGGTAATGGCTTATATTTGTAAACTTCCTAGGGTTAATCATTAGATAAATAAAGTGGCACTTTGGAATGTGTTCTTGTTGAGTTTTCCTGCTATCCCTACTTTTATAATTGACTGGGGATTGTGTTTCGCTTCCGCATGCATTTAATTAAAAGATAAAAATAACGGTCGGCGACGGATCCTGGGGAGTCGCAAATCAAATGACCGCAAGAGAACAGGGGTTGCCGCGTGCTCGAGGGTCATGGCAACATTATGGAATAGAAGAAGACACGTGGGAAAGCGAGGAGATAATGAGGCGTCAATACCTCTATCTTTTTGAGGAATTGAGTAATAATGTAAATTTTGAGGACGAAATTTTTATAAGCAGCAAGAGTTGTGATGTCGTAGATTTCCGGCCTATTTTAGATTATATGAATAAATATTTCATAAATGCGCTATTAATTAAATCTTGCTTTGAACTGATCACTCAAAAAATACTAACTAAAGGGGAAAGGCTATTAAGGATTCAAATACACGTACGACCAAAGAACTCGACTGTGGATGACGATTTGACTATAAGGGTTGATGAGGGTCGAGCAATCAATCCCTCACAATTATATAATAATCGGGAAGACTTAAACGTGGATTTATATTATTTTAACCGGGTGGAATATGGATGACTCCTAAAAACCACTTGTTAGTCTGAGATGTATTAAAATTGCAATTGATTGAACATAGCCATGAATCTAATCCAAACTCGGGTATCAAACTTTCCAAGGATGTCAAGAATAAATTATTGGATATTGCCTCATTAATTACCAAAAATTTTTGTTCACTTGAAACTTCGGAAAAAGGATCGACGGGCCGAAAAATTTGAACCTGAGTCATTGGTTGCTTCTTCATTTCCAACCCAAGGACATTTTAGGAAGTTGGTGTCTTTTTATGACTAAAATGCCCCTCAAGCATTAACTCACAAAGGACAAAAATTGTGGGAAATTCATGTTTGATAGGAGGGTGGCACAAAATTTTTGGCACATCCCCTCCTCTCTCTCTCTCTCTCTCTCCTCCACTCGGCTGCTCACCCTCACTGTCCGAACACTTCTCTCTCCCCCCAGCCACCTTCTTCCTCTCTTTCTTCCTCTTCCTTCCTTCTTCTTCTTCTGGTTTTCTTCTGTCCTCCCGCAGTCTTGCGTTGATCTTGGCCACCACCCACCGCAGCTCAGCAGCTCCACCTGCTCTCCACCAAACTACCGGTGAGCCACCGTCCGCGGTCTGTGAGTCAAACCGTGCTTGAACCACCATTACTCAAACCAGCCCTCTCTTCCTCTCTCTCTTAGCTTTGTCTTTAGCCGCTCTGCAACTCCACTTGTATGCTCAACCACTCGCGAGCTCCCATCCTTTGTCGCGGGTCTCACTTGTCCACCCGCTGTGCCGCTGCTCCTCCCTTCATCTCGGTCTCTCATTTGGTGTCTCCCTCTCTCTATTTTCCTCACCAGGCCAGCCATCTCACCACCTCACCACCTCACCGACCGTCACCACCACCTCTATCACTTTGCTAGACTGCCATGAGCCGTCCGTCCACCATCGCGAGCCACCCCAAGCCGCGGTTCGTCACTCTCCCTCTCTTGGTTCTCTCTAAGGTTTCTATCACTAGATGGGGACCGGTTGCCATCATCTCTCCATCGTGCCACCACAGCCAGCCGTCTCCACTTGTCATTGTCGTCGTGCCAATAGCCGCATTTAGAGTCGCCCACGTCTTCTTTCCCCCTTAGCTTCCTTCTTGTTGAGCTTCACTTGGCAAGACCCATTTCCGCGCCGTCTCACCTTGACATGCCGGAGGTAACCATGCATTCCCCTTGCCACCGCTGTCATGCCCATGCCGTTGCATTCAAATCGGTGAATTAATGCGCTAATCCCTTAATTAGTGTGTTAATCTCGATTAGAGGTAGATTAGTTTAAGATTTATCTAGATTAGATGGTTTATGTTAATGTTGATTAATTTCTTTAATCCTGCTTAGTGCTAGTTAACTATAGTTTAACTGCAATTTGTGCTAATTAAATGGTTAATTTTGATTTAAAAATAAATAAATAAATTTTATTTAACTATTTTTGCAATAATTAATTATGATTAATTATTTTTAGTGCTAATTAATTATTGTTGTAATAATTAATTATGGCTAGTTATTTTTTGTGTTAACTAATTATTTTTTGGAATAATTATTATGATAAATTCCTTTTGTATTAATTAATTATTTTTCATAATAATTAATTATGTTTATTTATGATTTATGTTAATGATTTACAATTAATTGTTGGATTACTGTAATAGAGCGATAAGTGGATGAAATGTGGGTTATCAATTGGTTTGTATGCAGATTTTATGCATGTCTCATATTGATTGAAGTATGAGTGCCTTGAGAATCATAATAATCGGGCAATCTAAGATGCTTGTGTGAACACATTAAAATGAACCTGTCACCTAGTGGGAGTTTGAGGGAGACGATGCCTGAATTAACAGATGCCCGGCAAGAGTCCAGATGTCGAGTTGCGGTTAAAGCCGAATTGATGCTTTGCATAGGAATGCCATCTGTGGTAAGAGATCCTGATGATGCCATGCCTGATGGGGTAAGACGATGCCCGGTCATGTTGAAAGATCGCCAATCTTCAGGTTGTGCCATGAACACGGCAGACTACATTCTGCATGTGTTGTGTTCTGATTATGTAAATACTTATTTGTTTTATGTCTGGCACGTGTAAGTCGTATCGTACAGGGTATGTGCAGTCGCAAGGTAAGGTTGCCTGTGAATCGATTTGATGGTTAGCTGTTCTTATGAGAAATGAGATTTTATCACACCCGTTGTTGTCTAACCTTTTCAAGTCCCTAGCATAACGCAACACCTAATGCGCTTCGAATCGATTAGCTGTGGCAAGAGATCCTGATGATGCCATGCCTGATGGGGCAAGACGATGCCTAGTCATGTTGAAAGACCGCCAACCTTCAGGTTGTGCCATGAACATGGTAGACTGCATTCTGCATGTGTTGTGTTCTGATTATGTAAATACTTATTTGTTTTATGTCTGGCACGTGTGAGTCATATCGTACAAGGTATGTGTACTTGCAAGGTAAGGTTGTCTGTGAATCGATTTGACGGTTAGATGTTCTTATGAGAAATGAGATTTTATCTCACCCGTTGTTGTCTAACCTTTTCAAGTCCCTAGCACAACGCAACACCTAATGCGCTTCGAAGTTCCTCAAGATTGGGACATCGTCGTCACGCATCATCACTTCTCTAACAATCCAAATTTATTTGAGCGCCACGTGACCACCTTGTGGGTGGACAAGGGGCTGACATTTTGGGTGCCTCATGTGTTCCAAGCGTGGTTTCTCTAGAAAGGGGATTTCTTGTACAGTCCCCTGCATGGGTTTGACAGTTTGCCTGGTGACGGCCCTAGTCACAAGATTTGGGCTCATGGATGTCGACTCTCTTGACGGAGCCATGGAAGACCCTAAAGCCCAAGCCAGACCTAGTGCACATGTTGAATTATGATCCGTCGGGCATGCCTTGGATTCGCCATCCATCTATCTTGATAGCCCTTGATGGATGCCCTTGATTGCTGACTTTGGGACTGACCTAACTTTGGCCCCTTTTAAGATGAAGTAGCTTGACCCTTTTGCTCCTTGTATCTTTTGTTGGCATTCGGAATAGTGCCTATCTATAGGGTCTCAAGGGTTAATCTAGAAAATAAATAAAATGGCAAGGTTGCTTTTGTGTTGTTTGTCTTTCTAGCTATCCCTGCTATAGTTGTTGATTGGGTGTTTAATGTTTCGTTTCCGCATGCACTTAATTAAAGGATAAAAAGAATGGTCGGCAACATGTTCTTGGACATTGCACTTATTTGATTGCAAGTGAATAGGGTTGTTGCATACCCTAGGGTTGGGGCGTGACAATAGGAATCCGCATTTGAAAATATAATTCACCATTATCTATCTAAGTAATTGAAAATTATCTAAGATTGATAGTTCTTATTAAAACGATATATCAAATATCACTTATTTATCTCTTTGCAAAGAAATTCTGTGCAAAGCATGGAAAATAACTTGTAAGTTTGAAGATAAAATTTAGCAGAAACTAACGAATGGTAAATTTGTCATAGGTGTACTAGTTTGGGGTTTTTCATGATCAAAAAATTAATTTTGGATAAATTTATCATAAATATCTTAATTTGGAATTTTTGTATTATTAACCCTTTAATTAAATCATTCTAATTAAGCGTTGTGAAAAAAAAAAATCGCACAAAGTGTCCAAGCAACCAATCATCTTGCATGTCGAGGTCATCGAGCTTAAAAGCTAAAACCCACTTTTGAATTTTGTCTCACTAAATCAAATTTGTCCAAATTGGAAATATTACAACAAGTGTGGTTGCTTAAATCCCCACCATTTATCTCGCCGAATTAATTCTTGCGTTCGACGATTTTATTGATCGTTTGATGTCATGTTATGCGGCTATTGATTAGGAAATATATATTACAATCACGTTTTCTAGTTAATAGGAAAAGGAAAATAAAAATAAAAACTAAAAAAAAAAGGGAATAACCAACCATGGAAGACAAGCTAAAGGGGGCACCGTGCTTTTCTATTGAGAGCTGAAAGATGGACCAAACATATTGATTTGCAAAGAGAAGATTAAGTGATTCATGATGTCTCATTCTCGTAAGAACTCTCAATCTTAAATCGTTTTTCAATTACTTAAATAAACAAGTGTGAATTAGTTTTTCTTCCCAAATATGGATTCACATAAAATCTGGATGGAACGTAACTGAAGACAATAAATATAATTTGGAGTCAAAACTCCTCAAGCTGTCTTTCTTAGCGACAATTTGTTGCATCTGGATGGAACGTAACCGAAGACGATTTCAAAACAAATCGACTAAGTCTCATTTTTTGTTGGCTAAGATTCGAAAAATTGTAACAAAAAATGTAGGCCTTCCGAAGCAAATGTTTTATTGGCTACTGTATGTAGGCTCTCTTCCTCCATCTTTTCGTATAATTAGTCTCTTTGTAATGCTAGGAAATTCCCCTAAGCTTTTGTACCTCATCGAATCAATGATATTCACATATTTACACAAAAAAAATGGATTCATATAAAATCACCAATATAAAACATCTAACTTACAAATTGTTTCAATACATGGCCAATTAAATCTTTAATGCAAGGCATTTTTTTTTGTTTGCTTGCATGGAATTTGATTAGTTTAGGGTTAATATCATGAAAAACTTTATTCCAAACTAATTTTTTTATTACGAAAAATCCTAAATTGATACATTTGTAATAAATTTATCCCAAACTGGTATACTTGTGACAAATTTATCCTCTATTAGTTTCCATTAAATTTTACGATCAAATTGCTGAGTTAGATGTCACATAACATTTGACTATTGTACTAGCTTGGGTATCACAGTTGTACCGGTTTCTGATTTTTGTTATATTAATCCAATTTAACGAAGAGTATATGACAAAGTTTGGGGTTTTTGTGGTCAAAAAAATTAATTTGGAGTAGATTTATCATAATTTACTAGTTTGGGGTTTTTTGAGATTATTTGGTGTAAATTTATCATAGGTGTATCAGTTTTAGGTTTTTGATGGTCAAAAAATTAATTTAGAGTAAATTTATTATAAGTATGCTAGTTTGGGATTTTTTTGATATCATTTGGTATAAATTTATCATAACTGTACCAATTTTGGGTTTTACATAGTCAAAAAATTAATTTGGGATAAATTTATTATAGGTGTACTAGTTTGGATTTTTCGTAATATTAACCCTAAAATTTATTTCTTGTGCAAATTAGTGCAACCTTGGACTCTAATATTCAACTTGTGATGACGTTCTTCAAATCTCTCGACTCTTTTCTATTCTTTTTTCCTTTCATTAAGGTCTTTCTCATCAAGAAATTGATACAGTTATGACCTGCCCAGTCCACGCCTATTAAAGGAAGAAAAGGTCAGAGAGAGATGCTTTCTAAATACATGCTCCGTTGCATGTGTCTATAGAAATATTGTTTCTCTCGCCTTTATCTGCCATTAGAAAAGCTCACGTTCTTCCAGAAGAACACTCAGTTGTTCTCCAGTTTCACCAAAAATGGGTTTTTACCCAAATATGAAGACAATGTTCCCATTTTCATTTGGAGAAATTCCTTCTATAATCTTTCATGTTACTGTAGTATTTTTTATTTATTTTTTATTTTGTTACTTCTAGAAGAGAAAATTACGGACTTTCCCCCACCCACGTAACCAAGTAAAGGCAATTTCAAGCGGCCAACCAAGAGAGGCCAAAGTTACAGCTAAATAGAATCTAAAAGTCTAGGCTTTTGCGGATCATTATCTCTTTAATTTTTTATAAGTCCTCTTTTTCTCTTGGATTGACTTTTCAAGGTTGGATGTTTGTCCATTTGGTACCCATGGTCACATCCCAAATTCATACCGAGAATTTAGGGAATGCCCGATCATCCTTTATAAATAATAAACCAAGGAGTCTTCACTCTTCAACTAAAAATAGAGTTTTACAAAATAAATATTAATTTAACAAAACATTTCTCTAAACAAATATAATAACAAAGTCCATGATGTTTTGAATTAAAGAAAATGAGAGTTCGATAAATCCCATTTAATGCACGTTACTTGAGTAATATAAGATAGAGTCTCATGCCACCCTCGATCACTCTTTATGTGGCTCAATTAAGTTTCTTTATTCACCGAATAAGAAATTGTAATAAAAGGGTGAGCAAAATCATGAGTCCAATAGTCACTTTTTTGGGATCAAGAAATTAATGATGCATATTTGTGTGCAACATAGCACACCGACAAAAGTATCACATTAGTGTCGACATGTTCCAATACCAAATATCATATATCCTCCAAATGAGTCAACAAAAGAATACTAAACCTGTTGCTCATGTCTAAACACTACCATCACGCTTTGCTAAGTGACAAGGTCCCAAAACTACAGCGGCTATAATTAATCCCTAAAAAATCATAGGCTATGATTTAAACTTAGAACAAATTCGGTTTGTGAATGTTTACTGTATGACAATATATAAATTGACCATGAGCATCAATCCAATAAATAATTTGATGTAATTTGCCCACATGACATTTTCGATTCATATTCAAAACAATAATCAACTTGAAAATCCATCCAACATCCAATCCTATATTATGAAATAGCATTCATCAAAATAATTTAATATTCATTCATTTTCAAAATACGTGCCATGACATGATATGGTACTTTTCCTTTCGGTAACCGTGCAATGCAAATTTTACCAAGAGCATAAAAATGGAGAAAGTCACCTGAAGTGAAATTATTCATCGGGTAAATTTTTTATTATTTGAGTGCATCAATGCTATTTTGAATACTTTTAGGAAGTTTGATCAATGTAAACATGGTTGAGTCGTCCACTACTTAACTCTTAAGGCATTCTACATTTTTCTATATAAAAAAAAAATCAATGCTTCCTTTTTATTAAATTCTAAGTTCAAGTTTTTCATTTTTCACACATACATGGTCTCATTATGTTTACCATATTTTGATTGAACATTACATTTTTGTGAATACCACGATTTTTTGTTTGCCTTATCTATTAATTGATTAAGTTGTTATTCCATGATACTTGTTATAAAAACTCAGGATTAAAAATAAAAACTCAAATATGCTGGAAATCACGCTTCCCATAAGCTAGGTTTCCGACTCCTCGGCTGACCGTACAATTGGATATTTTAAATTTGATTACGTTCAAAGCGTCATAACATCATAGATACATGTGTACGATGCTTTTATACTAGTTACAACTCCACACCGTAAAGTTGTTCTACACATCAGTGTACCGCAGAAGTTTAAGCATGTCTAATGTCATGCCCTGACTTTCGAGCATGCGACGATTTTCTTTTCACTTGTAGTCATTTGAGTGCAACGTCTTAGGACGCATTGCCAACCATTATTTTTATCTTTCAGTTAAACGCATACAGAAATAATAATTAATCCCCTTACAAGATAAAAATCGAAATAGTCAGGAAAGTTAATCTGAAAACACAATCAATAGTATCATTTTATTTATCTTTTGATTAACCTTAGGAAGTCTATACAAACAGGACCTTACAATGGGCAACTTCCTCCAAAACTAACAAAACCAATAGGGCTAGGGTTAATCTACCCCTTCCAAAACGCAGCAACGAACTGCACCACCTGCCGATTATCCAGATCATGGACCTGAAAATGGTTAAATAATAACCATGAGATATAATTTCAGCGAGTTCTTGCCCTAAGCCCCAATTAGGACGCCAACTCGCCTTGGGGTACCTATCATGCAATAACTTCCTCAAGTAGGTCAACGACAAATAACACTAATCGCCAAACAATCCATAACATGATCCACTCAACAATCCCATGAATAACATTGACATGCAATTGACTCGCAAGCAACCCTCCCTAGTTATGCGACACCCTACACGATAAGCACATATGCATATCACAATTAATGCACACCACACTCTCAGTAATGCATTAATCAACTACACTTGAGTTGTATTACAGGCGATCTCACCTAGCCATTGTCATACCCTGTATGATATCAATTCAAGCATACTAAAATCAATGCCACCAACACATGCATAATTAGAACCCATTCGGACATATTACTTGTGCACTCACTTGGCCATTGACATACCATGCATGATATCAATTCAAGCATACCATAATCAATGCCACCAACACATGCATAATTAGAACCCATGCCGACATATTACTCATGCACTCCTGCATTCATGCGCGTTCTGATTATTAAGACCCCTCGATTCTGGTCCACAATTGCGCTGATAGTCTTTCGATATAACCGAGCATTTACATGGTCTCTCAAGGCACGCTCGTCTCAGACAGGGGTATTATCACGGCCAATCAGGACATGCCTGTAATCATACCGGGGTTTGGTCACGACCACACAGGGCACACCTATAAGCATACGGGAGTTTGGGTCACAACCACACAGGGCACGCCCGTAAGCATACGGGGGTTTTCATCATGGCCATGAATGGCATGCCCGTCCTCAAATGGGGGTATTATCATGGCCACTTCTTATTAGGTGATCACATAAGTACCTCAATCATTCAAGTAAATTTCACTTTTCCTCATTTAGTCGATATCTATGTGGTTGTGCTCACCTATCAAAACACTGCAACTTTCACACGTAAAGTGTAGTAAAATAATCACACGTGATCATCCATGTATATTTAACCCATCAAACATTGCATGCTTTCACTTTAAAACATACTCGCCCTATTTAACTTGTAAAACATGACATATAAACTCGACACATCGGGTATTTAAATTAATATGCCAATGACAATCCTGTTAACATCAATGCCCCACGTTCCATGTACGTTGATTATTTATCAGGGCAAACAATTATTCAATCAACATAGTATGTGCGGAAATTCACTCAAGATTAAGGTGGCAATCAATCCACATATAATAAAATCAATGTCACATATTATCTACAATTCGGCATATTGCAATAATTTGACAATTAACTATTCCATAAATCAAGTATCACCACAATTAATTATTATGAAAATAATTAATTTGAGCCCAAAAAATTATCATAATTAATTACCAAAAATAATTAATTATTATAAAAATAATAATAATAGTTACAAATTTAATAAATAAATAATTAAAAGAAATTATTACTTTTAATAAAAATAATACTAATCAAGATTACATCACTAATCCTTGATTATCCTACTTAAACACCGTTAATTAGCCTTAAGCACGATTAACAACATAATCAAAATTAACCATAGTTAACTAACCTAACCATGCTTTTATCTTTAGTTAATTAACCAAACCTTGGTTAATTAATCTAACCATAGTCTAATTCCTTAATCAATCCTCTTAATCACAATTAACCTTAATCCACCTCATAACTATGATTAACCCTAACACAAACTAATCATAAACAAGTTTAACGGACTAATTGAAGGATTAGAGCGTAAACTCACCCGGCGATGAATCGAACGACACCGGTGTGACAGCGACGGTGAGGCGGACGAGTGGCACTTTCAATTCATCAAAACCAAGCATTCCGGAACTGGGTCTCAGCCGAAACGGTTCGGACCAAGCTGACTCGCAAGGGAGGGAGACTTCGTGGTGGTTGGGACGAACTCCGGTGACCGGACAAGGGCGGCTGAGGGCGGCAGCCGGCTGGTGGAGGGTGGTTGCTTGGCCAAACCAGCAGCGGGGAGAGGGATAGCGGAGCAGGGAGCGGCGGCAGCAGCTCGGACAGACTTGGGCTGCGGTGGACGAAGCTGGCAGCGGCCCGGCGCGCGGTTGGGCGGTGGCTGGATAGCGGCTGGTCGGCCTTGTTCGCTCCGGCGAGGAAACCAGGAGGAAGGAGGCTGAGGATGACGGCTTGGATCGGGTAACAAGGCGGTGAGTAGCAACCAACAGCTCCTAGCGCAGCTGGGTGGCTCGGATGGCTGAGGGGCGGCGAACGGTGATTTGGACGATAGCAGGCGGCGGTCGGCTGGCTGCCTCGACCCTCAACTAGAACCGAACCGGAGAATGGAAGAAAGAACAGGTGGCTGGTTGCTCCAGCGGTTGGCGGTGGTTCAAGGGTGGTCGAATGGCAACGACAATTGGCGGGGGCGAGCGGCGAAGGGACTGAGACGAATAGCCATGGCGGACGCAGCTACAGTAGGTACCAGAGCTGGTTCAGGGCTGGGTGGAGGCGGATGAAGCTTGCAGCGGTTTTAGGTGGCTGACAGGCGGCCGAACCAAGCTTCGGCGGAGGTGGCGGCCGTCAACTGAAGCAGCGGCGGAGGGAAAAGGGGATAATGGTAGCCGCAAAACCAGCAGAACGGAGGAGGAGGCGGGTTGGTTCTCGGGCCGGTTCGGCGTTCATCAGGCTCCGGCAGCGGGCCGACGAAGCAGCGGCACGATGGCGGCGACTGAGGTGGCGGACGAATGGGGCGGCAGCAGCAAGGAAAGTGTAGCAGCAGCGCAGTTCGGCCGGCGGTAGCGGAGGGGAAGAAGAAGAAAAAGAACGAGAAGAAAGAGGGGAGGGGGTGTCACGCCTCGACTCTCGAGCTCGCGGCAACCCCATTTCACTTGAGGTCTTAAAATACGACGTCCCAGGTATTGTCGTCGACCAATTCATTTTATCTAGTAATTAATCACATGCGGAAACAAACAACTCCCAAACCAAATAACAGGGATAGCAACAACAGCAGCAGAGGAAAGATAAACACCATTTTATATATCTGAAGATTAGCCAGCACACCAGCAAATACAAACACGCCTTACTACAGGCGACAAGCTAAGGCTTACTCAAAAGGGACCGGCTTGGCTAACCTAACACTGTACAAGTGTCTACTCGCTGGCCTCAGAGGGATCGCTCTCTTCGATCCTCGGGTACTGCATCATCTAGGTCCTGAAAAGGTTAACCATGACGGGTTGAGATAAACTCAGTAAGTTAAAGTCCTAAGCCCCGGTTAGGAACTTCGCTCGCCTCGGGAGTTTAACATACAACCTAATCCATCAAATCCTCCAATACCACCTCATAGAAATAACCACAGAAGACAATTTAATAAACAGGTGCAATCATAAGCGACCCTACTTGGCCTTGGCACACGCTACCTGTAGAAACTGTCAATCGCCTCACAACAACAGTAAAAGGCATGCAAATAATCAGAGCATTGCACCAAACTTTCTCATATCTCAAAATCCATGCACATGCTCCGATTATTACGACCCTCTAGGTCACGGCACAACCTTATGGTTGGCGGTCAACTAGTCGTAGACCAGGCATCGTCCTCCCCCGTGAGGCACGGCGACATCATGGGCTTTCCCCCATCGACGGCATTCCATAAGGAGCATGGGCCCGACCTTAACGGCGACTCCGCATCTGACCACTGCCAGGCGACCCAATGGTCACGGCACAACCCCGAAGGATTAGCAGTCATCCGGATCAACCGGGCTATCAACTTTAATCTGACCATGCAACACATCAGCAAACGGTTCATTCTTGTCTTTGCTTTTTCTTGGTCGTGAATGCAACACCACTCATACGCTCATGCTCATGCGACATGCCATTTCAGATAACCCATGCATTATGTCATGCGGTATCACTCGACAATTCCAAAATTCCAAATTCCACCAATCAACAATCACGTACATTCCCTAATTCTCGGGAATAACTCAATAAATTGAACACTTTCACTTCCACTCGGTCTTCGGTCATGCATTTCATCATTATTCATGCATATAATTAACAATCGGCACTTCAAGAAAGCATAACAACCAAGAACACATCAATTTGAAACCAAAATTTGTTTCTGCATGAACAGTGCCGTGAACAGTGATCGTGAACAGTAATTTGTGAATAGTAAATTCGTCCGAAATTAAATAAATAAATAAAAATAAATAAACTTAACCATGGTTAACAAATTAACTCAACCCTAGTTAATCTAACCTAACCATGATTAACTTTTTAACCTTAGTTACTTTTAAAACTAACCATGGTTACTTTAATTAATTAACCTTAGTTACTTTATTACTAACTATGGTCAATTAATCTAACCCTAGTCAGCTTAATTAACCAGCCTAATTAACCAATCAACCTTAATTAATCACAAACACACAAATACACTAATTAACCCCTAAGCAAGATTAACCCCTAAACAAGGATTAGGAAATTAACTTACTTGGATCGGAAATCCGGCGACACCGGCGCGTAGAGAGGAACGAGGGCTATGAGGGGTAAGCTCGAGGACGGCAATGGACGACAAACAGTGGCCGAAACGGGCCAAAAACACTGATGGTTACTGTTCACACGAATCGACCAGCCAGTGCGGAAAAAAGGCCGAAACCGGCGGTCCTGGGCGACCGGGGTGACCGGGGTGCGCGATCGCTTCCTAACTTCCAAGACTATACTTTGGGCGGTGGTGGCGGCTCCGGTGATGGCGGCAAGGCTGTTTTTGGGCTGGAAAACAGCAAGGACAACAAGAAACAGAAAAAATGGAAGTGAAAAGGAAGAGAAAAAGGGAGAGAGAGTGAGGGCTGGCTGCTGCACGAATTTTGGGGGAGAAAGAGGAGAGAGAAGAGGCTGCTGAAGACTTGGATAAGGCCAAGGCAAATGGGCAAGCCACTTGTTGAAGAACCAATCAAAACAAAGCAAAAACAAGCATAAACTAAGCCCACTTGGGCACAAAAGCAAAAGGCCAAAGAGAGAAGCCCATGGGCTGGAAATAGAGAGGAACTTGGGCCAGCTTGGGCCCCTCTTGGGCTGGGCTAAATGGGTGCAAGGCCCATTGGGCCGCCAGTCTTAGGCCGGCCCACCCGCGGGCCCGAAACCCGGTCCAATTTTTCTTTTTTCCGACGCTTCCGTGTGCAACGGAAAATCCCAAAATAAATGAGGCGACGTCCAAATATATAGTCCTGACATCACTGAGAAGTCGGTTCCCAAAATCGGATTAAAAATCGGGGCCAAATTGAGTCGATTGCGACCGTAGTACAATTTGGATTATCGGGCGCCCTTTTTGGACTTTCCTCACATTTGACCCATGGTCAACCATTCTTTGAACCACGTTTACGCCAATTCTCGAGTCAGGGACGTCCCTCGATTTTCGTGTGATCCCAGGGGCTCAATTGATAATCCCGAGTACCAAATGAAAAGGATTCGGTTTAACGTCGTTCGTAGTTCGTATCGAAGTCGTGCGGAAATCACCCGCAGTTCAACTTCGTACTTCTGCCGAATCGATTTATTTCCGTTTCCTTAATAGTCTAGTACTTAGAGGATATCGTTCCCGCTCAGGTCCTCATGGTCGAAGGATTCGTTCCTAATCGAAATTGCAAGTCGTATGCGAATCATTTCCTATCGATGCCTCTCTGTAATCCATTATCTCACGAACACACAGTTCGGAAAATTTGTACTGACTAGGCCTTCGACTAATATTGCCCTTTTATAAAATCCTAAAATGGGGTCGATTTTCAGGATGTTACAACTCTTCCCCTCTTATAGAAATTTCGTCCTCGAAATTTGAACTAATACTCTAATCCTCAAAAAGATAGGGGTGCTGACGCCTCATGATTTCTTCGCTTTCCCACGTAGCTCCCTCCGTACCATGACGCTGCCAACTGACTTTGACCAAGGAGATTGTCTTGTTTCTGAGCACTTGTTCTTTTCGATCCTCGATCCGAATCGATCTCTCCACATACGACACTCTATCGTCCACCTCTATCTCCTCAAAATTCAACACGTGCGTCGGGTCCGGCTCATATTTCCTTAACATCGACACATGGAATACGTCATGCATTTAAGCAAGTCGAGGCGGTAGCGCAAAACGATAGGCTAAATTTCCAATCCTTTCTAGAATCTCGAACGGTTCGACGTACCTTAGGCTCAGTTTTCATTTCTTTCCAAATCGCGATGTACCTTACATCGACAATACTTTAAGGAACACATGATCGCCCACTTGAAATTCCAATGGCCTACGTCATTTGTCCCCATAACTGTTATGTCTGCTCTGAGCCGTCTTTAACCTTTCTCGAATCATCTTGATGGCGTCTAACGATTGCTGCACTAACTCTGGCCCTGTAATTTTCCTCTCGCCAACTTCGTCCCAACAAATTGGAGTCCTACACGGTCTGCCATACAAAGCTTCGAACAGTGCCATTCTGATACTCTGCTGATAACTATTATTGTACACGAACTCCACGAGATGAAGTTGTTCCTCCCAACTTCCTTTGAAATCCAATACACAGGCTCTCGACATATCCTCCAAAGTCTGAATGGTTCTCTCTGATTGACCGACTATCTGAAGATGGTAGGCCGTACTGAACTGCAGCTTTATTCTCATCGAAGTTTGTAGACTCTTCCAAAATGCAGCTGTAAATCTAGGGTCTCAATCCGGAGTAATCATCACTGGTACCCTATGTAGGTGAATAACTTGTCGCACGTACAACTCTACATACTTTTCCAAAGCAAAATCCTTGCGTACGGCGATGAAGTGGGCTGACTTTGTCAATCGATCCACTATGACCCAAATTGTGTCATTACCCCACTGACTTCTTGGTAATCCCGTCACGAAGTCCATCGTGATGTGCTCCCATTTCCATTCAAGGATTTCAAGAAGTTGCAATAACCCTTCTGGCTTGCAATGCTACGCTTTCACTTGTTGGCAAGTTAAACACTTCACCACATGCTTGGCGATGTCGATTTTCATACCGTTCCACTAATAATACTGTCGCAGATTATGATACTCTTCGTACTACCTGGATGTACACTATAGTCGCTGTGATGCGCTTTGGATAACAACCTCTCCTTAATTTCGGCGTCGCTTGGTACACAAAACCATCCACAGAATTTCAAGATCCCATCCTCGGATACTTGAAAATCCGACTTTCTCTTGGTCGCGTCTATTTGTCGAATCTTTTGGATCTCAGCGTCCAAAGGTTATATTGCCTTAATCTTGGCTTGAATTTTAGGTTCAATCCTAATGGTAGCCATTAAACTTGAAAGATGACATACCTCGAGCCTGAATTATGAATCACGGATTCCCTCCAACAGAATCCATTCCTGAAACATCCAATCAACTTATGCTTAAGCTCTTGGAAACTACGCTCACACTTATCTGTCCACTCAAATTCTTACGTCCTTCATTAACCTTCATATTAAAGGTGTAGCTATCGTAGAGAACCTTTCTACGAATCATCTGTAATAATCTGTCCGATTTAGAAAACTTTGAACCTCTGTCACTGTCATAAGTCTTGGCCAATTCATGACTGCCTTGATCTTGATGGATCCATAGAAATTCTCTCGTCCAAAATCATACGACCAACAAAACAACACGAGTAAACCCAAACTCGCAGGTATTAAACTTGGCATACTGTTTATGCTCTCCAATAGTTTATAGCACTATCCTCAAGTGCTGTTCGTGTTCCTCTGAATTCCTCGAATATCGCAATATATAACTCACGAACACAATTAAGAATCAATCCAAATACGTCTTAATCAGTCAATCCATCAAATCCATAAAAGCAACTAGCGCATTAGTTAATCCAAACGATAGTACAGCAATTTTGTAATGATCACATCTCACACAATATGTCATCTTCAATTTATCCTCCTTTTTAAATCCTCAACTACTAATAGCCCGTCTTTGGGTCTATCTTGGAACATATCTAAGCTCCTTGAAGTGGGTCAAACAAATCATCCATGCTTGGTTCCAGTAAACTCAAAACAAACCCCACCTAATGGGTTAAACTGGATTACCTTCCAATAGCAATCCATTATAACTTGATACTTAGTAAGTCAATCCATTCCAATGATCACATCGAAATCGTACATTTCCAACACAATCAAATCGATCAATTCCTTTTGATCACCAATGACCATCGTACAATCTGAACATCCTTCTGCATACAACCTTGTCCTTTAATTGGGTACACTTGTTAAGAATTTCTTCCAACGATTTTGGTCTTAACCTTACCAACTTAACGAAGTGTTCTGCCAAACACAAATGTGTAGCTCAAAAAACCAATTAATGCATAAACAGCATGATCACAATGGAAGTTGTACCAATAGTCACAACCTTCGAATCCAACACCTGGCATTCCAATTATATACTGATCTTCCCTAATACCATTCCTCCTATCATCAGCTTTTTCCCAAGCCAATGATTAACCATATAATGCAAACCACAATCCAGATGCAACTGCTCATTATGCCACGTCCTTTTTCTTAACAAACAGGACTGGCGCTCCCCAAGGCAATGCACTTGGGCGAATAAAACCCTTATCCAATAATTCCTGCATCTGCACCCTCAATTCCTTCAATTCTGACAACACCATCCTATATGGTGCTTTCGAGATTGGTTTTGTCCCATAAGCCAACTCGATCACGAACTCTGTTTATCTGGCCGGGGGTAGTCCTGGCAATTCCTTTGGAAAGATATCAGGATAATCTCGTACTACCACGATGTCCTCCAGGTTCGGTCCTTCTTTCGACGTATCACTTACAGATGCCAAATAACCCCGACATCCTAACCCCAACAACCCAGTTGCTTCCAAAGAAGAAATCAAGGGAATCGAGGACCCTCCTCGGCTCCCTACAAACTGAAAAGTACTAGATCCAGTCAGATTAAGCTCCTTGCTTGCACTGTCCTCCTCCTCTAACCCCTCTGACCTGGGATCCTCAGACCAGGGGTACTCTAATCTGGACTGCTCATTTTGCAGGACTCTCCTAGCCTGCGTTCCAATTCACCCACATGGAATTAGAAAATGAGACAACCCTAAAACAAAGGACGACGAAAGATCCTATAGTCAATCACATGCAAGCAAAGAAATTGTCTTTCCTACTAACTATCCCCACGCACCAACGCAAGACTTATCGCACCTTATCACTCCATCAGCCAACCAGGCTCTAATACCAAAATTGACGGGGTTGTCACGTCCCAACTCTCGAGCTCGCGGCAACCCCATTTCACTTGAGGTCTTAAAATATGACGTCCCAGGTATTGTCGTCGACCAATTCATTTTATCTTGTAATTAAGCACATGCGGAAACAAACAACTCCCAAACCAAATAACAGGGATAGCAACAACAGCAGCAGAGGAAAGACAAACACCATTTTATATATTTGAAGGTTAGCCAGCACATCAGCAAATACAAACATGCCTTACTACAGGCGATAAGCTAAGGCCTACTCAAAAGGGACCGGCCTGGCTAACCTAACATTGTACAAGTGTCTACTTGCTGGCCTCGGAGGGATCGCTCTCTTCGATCCTCAGGTACTGCATCATCTAGGTCCTGAAAAGGTTAACCACGTCGAGTTGAGATAAACTTAGCAAGTTAAAGTCCTAAGCCCCGGTTAGGAACTTCGCTCGCCTCGGGAGTTTAACATACAACTTAATCCATCAAATCCTCCAATACCACCTTAGAGAAATAACCACAGAAGATAGTTTAATAAAAAGGTGCAATCACAAGCGACCCTACCTGGCCTTGGCACACGCTACCTGCAGAAATTGTCAATCGCCTCACAACAACAGTAAGAGGCATGCAAATAATCAGAGCATTGCACCAAACTTTCTCATATCTCAAAATCCATGCACATGCTCCGATTATTACGACCCTCTAGGCCACGACACAACCTTATAGTTGGCGGTCAACTGATCGTAGACCAGGCATCGTCCTCCCCCGTGAGGCACGGCGACATCATGGGCTTTCCCCCACCGACGGCATTCCATAAGGAGCATGGGCCCGACCTCAACCGCGACTCCGCATCTGACCACTGCTAGGCGACCCAATGGTCACGGCACAACCCCGAAGGATTGGCGGTCATCCGGATCAACCGGGCTATCAACTTTAATCTGACCATGCAACACATCAGCAAACAGTTCATTCTTGTCTTTACTTTTTCTTGGCCGTGAATGCAACACCGCTCATACGCTCATGCTCGTGCGACATGCTATTTCAGATAACTCACGCATTATGTCATGCGGTATCACTCGACAATTCCAAAATTCCAAACTCCACCAATCAACAATCACGTACATTCCCTAATTCTCGAGAATAACTCAATAAATTGAACACTTTCACTTCCACTCGGTCTTCGGTCATGCATTTCATGATTATTCACGCATATAATTAACAATCGGCACTTCAAGAAAGCATAACAACCAAGAACACATCAATTTGAAACCAAAATTTGTTTATGTATGAACAGTGTCGTGAACAGTAATTGTGAACAGTGATCGTGAACAGTAATCATGAACAGTAATTTGTGAACAGTAAATTCGTCCGAAATTAAATAAATAAATAAAAATAAATAAACTTAACCATGGTTAACAAATTAACTCAACCCTAGTTAATCTAACCTAACCATGATTAACTTTTTAACCTTAGTTACTTTTAAAACTAACCATAGTTACTTTAATTAATTAACCTTAGTTATTTTATTACTAACTGTGGTCAATTAATCTAACCCTAGTTAGCTTAATTAACCAGCCTAATTAACCAATCAACCTTAATTAATCACAAACACACAAATACACTAATTAACCCCTAAGCAAGATTAACCCCTAAACAAGGATTAGGAAATTAACTTACTTGGATCGGAAATCCGGCGACACCGGCGCATAGAGGGGAACGAGGGCTACGAGGGGTAAGCTCGGGGACGGCAATGGACGACAAACAGTGGCCGAAACGGGCCAAAAACACTGCTGGTTACTGTTCACGCGGAACTGACCAGCAGTGCGGAAAAGGCCGAAACAGGTGGTCCAGGGCGACCAGGGGTGACCGGGGGTGCGCGGTTGGCTTCCTAACTTCCAAGACTATACTTTGGGCGGTGGTGGCGGCTCCGGTGATGGCGGCAAGGCTGTTTTTGGGCTGGAAAACAGCAAGGACAACAAGAAACAGAAAAAATGGAAGTGAAAAGGAAGAGAAAAAGGGAGAGAGAGTGAGGGCTGGCTGCTGCACGAATTTTGGGGGAGAAAGAGGAGAGAGAAGAGGCTGATGAAGACTTGGATAAGGCCAAGGCAAGTGGGCAAGCCACTTGTTGAAGAACCAATCAAAACAAAGCAAAAACAAGCATAAACTAAGCCCACTTGGGCACAAAAGCAAAAGGCCAAAGAGAGAAGCCCATGGGCTGGAAATGGAGGGGAACTTGGGCCAGCTTGGGCCCCTCTTGGGCTGGGCTAAATGGGTGCAAGGCCCATTGGGCCGCCAGTCTTAGGCCGGCCCACCCGCAGGCCCGAAACCCGGTCCAATTTTTCCTTTTTCCGACACTTCCGTGTCCAACGGAAAATCCCAAAATAAATGAGGTGACGTCCAAATATATAGTCCTGACATCACTGAGAAGTCGGTTCCCAAAATCGGATTAAAAATCGGGGCCAAATTGAGTCGATTGCGACCGTAGTACAATTTGGATTATCGAGCGCCCTTTTTGGACTTTCCTCACATTTGACCCATGGTCAACCATTCTTTGAACCACGTTTACGCCAATTCTCGAGTCAGGGACGTCCCTCGATTGCCATGTGATCCCGGGGGCTCAATTGATAATCCCGAATACCAGATGAAAATGATTCGGTTTAATGTCGTTCGTAGTTCGTATCGAAGTCATGCGGAAATCACCCGCAGTTCGACTTCGTACTTCTGCCGAATCGATTTATTTCCATTTCCTTAATAGTCTAGTACTTAGAGGATAGCGTTCTCGCCCAGGTCCTCATGGTTGAAGGATTCGTTCCTGATCGAAATTGCAAGTCGTACGCGAATCATTTCCTATCGACGCCTCTCTGTAATCCATTATCTCACGAACACACAGTTCGGAAAATTTGTACTGACCAGGCCTTCAACTAATATTGCCCTTTTATAAAATCCTAAAATGGGGTCGATTTTCAAGATGTTACAGGGGGGCTGCAGCATGCGTATGTGCATGCATGGGAAGGGGGGTGCAGAGAGAGAGAGAGGGTCAGAGAGGCGGGTGGCTGATGGCATGGGAATGGAGAAAATATTAGCTGTAGCTCGTTTGGCAGCATGGCAAACTGGAGGCTGCTCCAAGCTGCGTGGCAAACCAAAGCTGCTCTGGAGCGCAACACATGTCCTTCCGTGGGTTCAGGCGTCAGACTTGTTAGGGGGGAAATTTTTTTTTTTGAAACCGCGCGTTCTCCTCTCCCATCCTTTGCGCACTCTGCAACCAATATCCCCCCCAATTTTTTCAAAATTGAGTGCCGCTTCTTTGCTCTCCCCTGCACTTCTTTCTCTCTCACTTCTTCGTCCGACTGTCTTTTCGCGCCCGACTCTCTCTCCTTGCGAGCCCAACTGCCGACCGACGACAACCGCGCACAACCGACGGTCCCCCGCTCGGCCCCTCCGTCTCCGATTCGCGACTTGCAACAGCCAACAATTCTAGATCTGCCCCTTCTCTCTCCCTCCAAGGCCCCTTAAGTGCTCGCCTCCAATGGACACGTGACAATTTGGCCGGATTTTCTCGCTGTTGGCACTTAAGTGATCCATTTTGCTCCGATTTTGGCACTTAAGTGTACCATTTATAACTTTTGGAACTTAAGTGTCCCTCCGTGCCAACTTTTGGCACTCCTGGGGTCTGTACCCCGACGAAGAAGTGAGAGAGAAAGAAGTGCAGGGGAGAGAAAAGAAGCGGCACTCAATTTGAAAAAGTTGGGGGGGGGGGTTGGTTTGTACGAAAATCCCGCCCAAGTTTCTCTCGTTCCCACTAAAATTCAAAATTACAAAATTTTCCCCTAGTCCAAAATTGACTAGGGGCAATTTCGTCCAGATACCCTTGGTTCGAAAATACACAACAGGAAGCATCGGGTTTAATTTCTCAACTCGCTAATCCCTATTTTCGACGTTCTCAGATGGACTGGAATTTTTGGAAATTAATGAGGTTGAAATCCAGTAATTTAATTCCGACGTCTGAAAAGCCCAACAACCGAATTTGGATAAAAATCATGGTTAAGTCAATCAATTGCAACTCTAGCATGTCTCAGACTAATGGGTCGCTTTTACGAATCGCACGTCCGTGAAAGTCTTTAGTAGCCTCTCCCATTTGGTTAGTATTTCATGAGTGATTAGTTTAAAGCAAGACTGACTAACAGTGCATTGATGAATTCCGCATTCATAAAATCCAAAGTAGGTTGGAAAATTCATGATGTCACATCTAATACACACAAAAGTCTGAAAAATTCTGAATTTTGTCATATTAGTATTGCTTTTGCCTATTTTGCAAAATGTTACAGGGTCGGGCCCCTCAAACATGTCTAATATGCACAAGAAATACAAGATGATTAGGCCCGGTGAACATGAAAGGATGTGAAATCGACGCTTACATTCGTAGGAATTTTAATTTTTATAATAACGGAAACATGTTCTGTATATGAAAACCGAAAAATAAGCTCTTCTTTGAAGTTTTGTCAAACAACATCCTTAACCTTTTTACTTGGAGAACTTGATATTTTTAACACCTGCATCAAAGGAGAACTTAATATCTAAATTGAAGAGGTCTCTTTGATTTCTTAATTAGCAAAAGGAAAATTTAAGATTCAGCTCAAATCCTGTAAAAGTTATCTCATTGATTACCTTGATTTGATTTCCTGCACATTGTTTCTTGGTAAGTTATGGACCGGATAAAATAGGTGAATGAATTTTAGTTTTCTTTTTAACCATTGATTTTGCTAACATCTTGTATCATGAGACGTTTGTTAGGTTTTTCGGTTTTGTGTTTTGCAACATGCTACCTTTCAACAGATGCATGGAAATCGTCCCGTCCACAAGGACGGTAATCTAGTTAAAACCAGTCACAGAATGGAAAGACAAACGTATACAGTAACCCAGTAAAAACCAAATGCATTAGAGTTTAGGACTGCGAAAAGTATAGTACGTATACTTTGATTAATTGGAATAGAACTCATTGTTTCATCCAGGAACTCACAAGCTTCTGATACACTAAAAATGACTCAACTCTCATTATTGAGATAAATAGGACGTCTCCGCGGTAAATGTCCTGAACGTCAAACCCAAACAGATTGTCTGCGAGCAAGCTGCGGTTGACTGGTAGCCCCAAAATTCAAGCCCTCATTCACCTCATGGCCAATTAATCATGCTGTCTTCGGAATCTGAAGAACAATACCGGTAAGATCAGAATGTGACCACCCTTCAAACACTATGTTTGCTTATTTAGGTAGAACCGTAGATGAACAATCTCTGAATCTCACGCTACTAAAGAGGCCATCACTGACAATATGTCCACGACAGGTTTTCCGAGAAGTTAGTATGCATTTGCCACCATCATTACACTTTGATTGGTCCTTATCAATAATTCACATCAAATAAATAATGCAGACAGAAAGATGATCAGAAGATATATATTGGAAAGCACCTATAGAACTCTCTTTGTATGCAGTTACAACAGTTTGTAAGTTGACTAGACCTAACCAAACCTCAAATAAGAATAACAGTGTGACAAAATGGAGTTGAGTATCATACTCGAGATGCCAAATGATTTAGCGTTTCATTTGAGCCAGCTTCACATTTACTTGTTAAGCTCCCAAATAGGACTGATCACAGCAGATATCACAAAACTATCCATCTTTTAAAGTCATTTAATGGCTTCCTAATGCTAATTTGACCACTCCAGGTTGTCGAATGTTGGCGTTTTTATTGGTACTCTCTCTATGTTGGCTCTGTCCATTTCTTGGCCAAAAACAGAAAGACAAAGAACAAACTGCTTTCCTTAATGAGAAGAAACGAGCTGATGAAAATCCTACTCTTCTACACAAAGGAATCTGTCTAATGAAAAGGATTATGACCCAAAACTGAAGCCGTAGAGGTGATTTCTACTTTCAATCCAGCAAGTTTCACACACACCACGTTCATCATCACAGTTAATATTGATTCTGCATAATTTCAGAATAGAAGTCTTAAACTTTCTTCTGAATCTTTCAAAAAGACAGGATAAAACAATACCATAGATCGACATTACAGGGAGAAATTCAACATACTGAAGGCTAGGAAGCTTGACGGTGATCCGTACAGTTGTCCGAATGGTAGCACATTTCCATCTGCTGAAGGCACCACTTGGTTCAAATTGCCAATTTGGTTGCACATGGCATTTTGGGAATTGAGACTTTGTGATTGTGTTGGCAATCCAGCATCTGTAATGCCAGTATATCCTAGAGAGAGAGAGAGAGAGAGAGAGAGAGAGAGAGAGAGAGAGAATGTAAATGATCAGCATTTGGTCCCCCGCCTACCCTTCTGCACAGACACGAATCTGTCCGATGAAAAGGATTTTGACCCAAAACTGAAGCAGTAGAGGTGACAACATTCTACTTTCGATCCAGCAAGTTTCACCCACAGCACATTCATCATCACAGCTAATATTAATTCTGCATATTTTTAATTCTTCTCAATTTTTCGACAAGAAAGGAAACGATACCATAACACTAACACGAAGCTGTAACATTTTCGATTTTGGACTGGGTAAAGGAGAAGTGGTGGGGCCCACACAAAAGAAAGAAGTTTGAAAAGTCAACAACAGAAAAGAAACAGATGTGGGCAATGGGCTCTCACTCTTTAGGGGGAGCAGAAGCGGCTCGGGAAAGAGAGAAGAAAGGAAGACGAAAGAAGAAGAAGGAAAAGGGCAGAGGAAAAAGAGGGATTTCGTGTGTGCACACCGTTGGGATCTCGCTAAGCTGATTCGACTACATAACGCAACGTTCAGTAAGTACTCTCGCCCCTCGTTCGCCCAATCGTAGTAGTTTTCGGACTTAGATCATATATTCAAAGTTTTGTGAAAATTGAGCTATGAAATCCAATTTTTGAGTTGTTTAGTTATGGAATTTCTTGAGAATGGTGGATTGTGGCGTTGTAGAGTCGGGGGTTTGACAGTGGTTGATTTGAAGTAACAGTTTTGTGGATGCAAGATTTTAGGATTTCATGTGTGAGTTTTGCATTGCATTTAAATCGAATAATCGCTTGGGGTAAGCGATTTGTTGATGCACAGGAGTTATTTAATTAGTGTTTAAGCTTAGTTTAGCTGAGCCGTAGTTGAGATACTGTTGTGCTTGGTTTTGATGTTATTTCTCGCTTATATAATAGGATTGCGAGTTTGTTGATTCAAGTCAATATAGTTGTTTGATCAAAGGCATTCCTATGTGAGTAGTATTATATCTTCTTCTGTTTTGTGAAACCCATGTCTGGAAATATGTATATACACACATATTGAACTGAAAAGAGCATTTTTGTTGCATAAAGCATGTTCGAGTATTAACTATCTTTTAGTTATTTGAGAACAGTTGGAGAAATATATTATGAAATGTGTCATAATAGATTACATATATGTATTTTTTTATAGAAAGGTTTATGAATGATTTGAGAAATGGATGAGAAATGATGGCTGGTTATGGTGCAAAAATTTATTTGATTGGTTTAAGAGATTGATTTGTGGATTGGATTTTTGGTATTGGAGAATGGTTGTTTATAATCACTATGACTATGAACCCGGTGAGGGTTTTGGGTATTTACTATGTTTTGGTAACTGTGAAGGGTTTGAAAAATGTTTTAGGGAAGGTATTGTGAAACGTTATATAAAATTTGTGAACTTGTTCTATGATATGAGTTCTTTAATGATTTGAGAAATGTTTTATGAAAGGTGTTTCGAAATGTTGCAGTTTTATGAAATAGATTATGAAATGATGTGAGATGTGCCTTGCGAAATGTATTGTGTTTGATTCACAAAGTTGGGAAAAACGATATATTTTGGGTTTGTGAAACCTTATTATGAAAGAATTACATTAACTTGGAGTATGGTTTAATGAAAGGTGATTTGATTCGATATGTGAAATCGATTTATGTTCCGGATTCTAGATTGGTTTTGTGGAAAGAATTGATTTGTGAAAGGCTTGTGAAATCAACTGTTATATATAGATGGGTAAAGGACTAAGTGCTACACGATAACGTAATTTTGTGAGAGCCACCTCTAAAGCTTTGTAGTCAAGGAATAAGTGCCATAAAAAAACATAATTTCGTGAGAGTCACCTTTAGGGCCTTGTACTTGATATACGTTGGTCAACGACTAATTGTTACATGATAACGTAATTTCGTAGGAGTCACCTCTAGGGCTAATACTTGATATAGTGCAACACGATAATGTGATTTCATGAGAGCCACCTCTGGGCCTTGTATTACTCAAGGGCTAAGTGTTGCTTGATGACATGTTCTCGTGGGAGTCACTTCTAGTGCCTTGGGATGTGATGTGCTATGAGATTGATCAATGAAATAATCCATGGATGTGTGTTTTGATATAAGATGGATCAATGGATAGGCCATTGATGCATGATTTTGATGAGATTGATTAATGGACTTGACTATTGATGTTTATGAATGATTTTAATGAGTATTTTCTAAATTATATAAAACTTGTTGAAATGAAATAATTTGCATATGATTTGATATATGCTGCTCACTGAACTGTGATTGTTCAGCCCTCTCTTTCCCTATCTTTTCAGGTCTCTTGCTTATTGGCTATTAGAGTGAGAACGTCGTGGAACTTTTGGGAGTTAAACTTTTGGGTAGTTAGAGGTTGCGTCTTTTGGGTGGAATGATAGCTGTGTCACCCCCATCTCTGTAGGATTCGGGATGTGACATCTTGTGCTATCAGAGCTTAGGCTATGATATTTTGGGTTTAGATTTTATGGGGTATTGTGAGATTGTGTGTGAGTTTATAACTCATCAGTCTTTTGTTAGGTACTAAGATGTGTGTTTTATTTTGGGTCTAAGCAATCATCGATTCTGATTCAGAGATACATGATTTGCCTTATAAGAGATAACAAAGGCAAGCGAGTTATTACCTTTGATACCGAGATTGTATCTTATGGTCCTCGATGTGTAGTTTTGGCAAGAAAATAGAGGGGGAAATATTTGGCAAGTCACAACTCAAGATGTCTACTCTTGAACAGGACCTGGTTGTCATCCACCATAGATAAGCAAGAAGTCAAGAAGCTTTGTTCCTTAGTGCATCAGGGAGTTTAGTGTTGGCAGGAACCCCAGCTGGAGTTAGGGATTGTGGTGGTCAAGGTCAGAGGACTTGTGGAACTGTTGCAGAGGAAGGTGTGTTTAGTACTGGAAATGATATAATAGTTGAGGTTCTGGGTTTTGAAGTTTTTGTAAATGGCATTTGCAAACCCAGTGATGAAGAGAATGTGAAAGCTAAAGGCAGACGTCATGCATCAACTGGCGAAAAAAGGGGTTGGAGAGAGATGAGTCTTTGCAAGAAGAAATTAAGGGCTTAAATGGGTGCTATGAAGTGTTCTCCCGAAAATGGAGTAGGCAGGTCTCGATCCTGCATGTTTCAGACAAATAGTGGAGTTGCAAAACAAGAACGTGCAATTTACGTATAATCAGGTGAGGCACATTTGGCGGGTTTGGAAAACTATGTACGCTTTTTGCAAGAAGAAATTTGAACGACGAAGAAGGAATTTGAGGAAGAAGTGGAGAAAGCCGTAAACACACGAGTTGAGATTTTTTATCTTGCAGAAGTTTGTAGAAGATCCAGAAGCAAATAATTTAACCCTCTAATTGGAATGTGAGAAACACGTTGAAGCCTCAAATTGTCTAATAAGTTGATTAATGAACGGGAGAGCGAAAATCTCAAGCAGCCGGTGGAAAGGGAAATGCTGGCTGATGAAATTGGAAGGTTGAAAACAGCATTTCATCAAGTGTTCAAGGTTCTTCAAATTGATGCGGAAGTAGGGCATGAAGGTGAGATCGCGAAACAACAAATGCTTTCCTAACTTGACAGATTGCCTTTAAAGTATATCTTGGACAGAATATGGCAATTAAAGAAATTGCTCATACTGATAGCCTTTCTCGAAGGACTCCAATTAGAGTGCAACGACCTTGGGCCAAGTAAAGACTCCCACGAGAAAGATCCTCAGAATCATGATCGAGCAAAGTACAATAGCGCAAAACGAAAAGCATGAGCTTCTTGAGATGAAAACCTCTTAAGATTGGATCTAGACAAGGCAGAGCAATAATAAGAGGCATTACAGACTGATATGAAAGTGACATGCAAGAAATTGGTTGATGGGCAGATGACTTACTAGCATTTGTAGGAAGATAAATCCAACAGACTAATCGGAAACCAAATTTTGATGGAGAAGATTATAGATTTGAAAGAATAGAAGCTTGTTTTTGAAGAGAGAAACTCCCAAGAATTGAATTCTCTTGATAACCACTCTTTAGTTTTCTAGAGCTTTGGACGGAGAAATCTGAACAAATAAAAGCTCTTGGTGCTAATATTTGTGGCCTCCAAGTTATTGACATTGATCTAGGAGGAGATTAATATGCTAAGGAAGAAACTAGAGACAGAATGGGCTCTGGATTTACTCTATCAAAAAGTTGGTTAGAGAGTTCAATGAAGAAAGACTTCAACGATCAACTAAACCACCAAATTTTGAATTGGCACTAGATGAAACTATGGATGTTATGGAGCTGGTTGAAGATAAAGCAATCTTGCTCCAACGAGGATTTAGCTTATGATGTTACTCGTTCAAATGTGGAAGACACAAAAGTTGGAGAACAAACTTCTAATGTTGTTGTTGCTGGTTTAACTAATATTGATGAAATGGAAACCGATAATCAGCCTACTGACAATGAAAAGCAAAAGGTAGTTGAGGAGACGACTATTGTAGTGAAGGTTCAAAGCCAGGCAGCTTAGTAGGAGTAAACCAAGCTATTTATAAGTTGCCATAAGGAAAAAAAGAAAAAGAAAATATCTTGTCAGTGTCTGTTTTAGTTTAGGGTAAAGTAAGAAGCTATCCGTGGTAGCCTAGGCAGATCTTTGATCCTTTTGAATAATGTAAACTATGCTTTTGGAGGAAGTCTCTAGACAGGTTGAGTTGGGGTTGCTTGCTCTTACATATCATGTCATGCCCAGAACCCCAAGCACGCGATAATCCCTTACCATGGTCAATTGAAAGTGAAGTCACAGGACTCGTCCACGATCATTCATTTTAATCTTTCATTATGCGTAAGCGGAAAACGAACCATCTTCAATCCAAACAGACAATCAAACAGGGATAGAGGGATGAGCAGCAAGAACAAAAACCACTACTCATTTATACAACTTCATTGGATTAACCAACGGAGGATCGTTTTTCCGATTTACAAGCCCGACAAAAGGGGTTGATCAATCCTCTAAGCCAAACCAAAAAGGAACTAGGCTAAGCTAATCCAAGTATACAAAATGAACCCTTGGGTTCAGCACTACCATCACTGGGACCCATCGGACTCGGCTCTGTCGGGTCAATCACTGGTGGAGCTGGGGAAGGATTCTCCACTATTGGTGTGCCATTATAGGAGCCTGAAAATGGTAATACAATAACCAGTGAGATAAAATCTCAGTGAGTTCTTCCTCTAAGCCCTGGTTAGTATACCAACTCAACCTGGGGTATCTCTCTAGAACTACCCCTCACTCAACCCAACAACAAGCAACCAACAATCAGCAACCAACAACAGACAGGGTCGACCAATAATGGTATAGTCGGATCGCATGCAACCTTACCAGTATGCCATACCCTGCACATTAAACCTCACACAATACAAGCAATGCAACCAAGAATCACCTAGTCGGTTTGCATGCAACCTACCGGATATGTCATACCCTACACGTTATAAGTCAGAACAATACACACAATGCACATAGCCATTAGATGATACAGTTCACCAATTACATGCGAGTCGCGTCACAAGCGATCTCACTGGCCATTGCCACACCCTGCACGTTATAAATTCATGCGTGCGTGCCATAAATGATGTGATCACCTCATGCATAATCGAAACTAATGATGCCATGTTTCTCATACGTTCTTGCATTCACACGTGTTCCGATTATTACTGCCCCACAGGACTACAACCGAGACGCAACAATGCAACAGCGCTACATCACCCTTCCTCCGTAGAGGCGCAATCATGCCCTTCCATGCCCAAAAGACATCAAGGGATACTCTTTCGAGATGGCACACCCAAAGAACATCAAGGGATATTCTCCCGAGACGGCACGCCCAAAGAAAGTCGAGGGATACTCTCCCAAGACGGCAGGTTCAACGTAGTGATCACGCAAACATACCATCACAATCCACTTATTATCTTTGAGTATTAGCTAATACACACATGCTTGCATATACAACCTCAAATCATTTCTCATAAAAGCGGTCCATTTCCGGTATCCCTCGGACAAACCATTTTTCCCCATTTTGTGAAAATCACACGATTCATGCAAATGTTCACGCAACGACATATCCAATTCACTTCATAAAATTAAGATACATGAAATTATTCACAATTTCAATTCCGGATGAATAGTGCTGTGAACAGTGCACGTGAATAGTAATCATGAACAGTGCCCCATGAACAGTGAAATTTCTGAATTTAATAATTAAAACATTAAATTCAGAAATTAAATAAATCATTAATTAAAAAAATTAATCAAATTAATCAAGCAATTAAGGCAAAACATGCTTAATTAACACATAACACACAATTAAGCATAATCAAGCATAATTAAGCATAATTAAGCAAGATTAAGCTAAGCTAATATTAACCATTTATCTAACCACCTATCTTAGGGCTAATACAAGTTAATTAAACTTCCTAACCCAATATTAACACTAATTAATCCAACCCTAAGCAAGTTTAGGCACTAACTAAGGGATTAGGGGATAAACTCACTAGTTAAGTGGGCCGGCGACACGGGCGCGGCAGCGGCGATGACGAACTCGACACTTAGGGACCTCTCCCACGACACTCCAAGGCGGCCCCGGGTTGAACACAGCAGTAACAACTTTTGTACACCCACTAAACTTCTAAAAACAACACTGCACAGGAGGAAAGTGGCTGAATGGAGCTAATCGGAGCTCCAGCGAGCAGCAGGCTGGCGACCGGCGGCACTCGAGGGTTGAGAGGGAACTGTTGGTGGCTGGTATGGGCAGTGGTTGGGTGGGAAAAGAAGGAAAACAACTGAAAAGGTGGAACAAAGCTGCTGCAGGCTCTACAGTGATGGTCCGGCGAGCAACAACTTTTGGCCGGCTGGCGAGTCGGCCGGCGGCTCCAACCAATGAACAGCCAATGCCATCTGAATGTATTTTCTATTTTGAACACGATAACGGGTGGCACAGGACGTGATTCACACGGGAAGGCCATGAACAACTCGATTTTCGGAGGAAGGTCAGAAGTAGAAGCTACAGGAAGGAAAGGAAAACAAGGGAAGAGAGAGGTGTGGTTTTGGTGAGCTGAAAGAGGAGGAGAGAGAGTGAAATGAGGGCTGATTGAAGGCCTCATTAAGGCTATTGAATGCTTACTTCAAGTCCCCAAGTAAGTGACCTCATCTTCTCTCTCTTCTTTTGTCTTTTCTTCAAAATATCCAAGGGCAAAATGGTCATTTCCACCTTGCACATTTCCCAAACTGCCCTTGGGCTGAAAATGAAAGGCGGGCCTAAGAAAGAGCTAGAAAATGAATAGGAACGGCCTCGGGAGGTAAATGGTTGGTTTGGTCCGACGGGCTCACTTGCTTGCCTCAAGTCTACCACGGTGGTTGTCCCACCTTGGGTGTGAAGCCCATACTAATCTTGCCTGGCCCACGTTCTCGTAGGCTCGTTTGCTTGGTTTGAAAATCCCTTCTCCAAAAACTCGGCTCAACTGGCACTGTCGACTATCTAAAAAGCATCGTCCAAAAGTTTGTCCCGGACGTTCCCAAAAATTCGAAATCCAATCTTAGATTCTCATGCCTTGTCAATTTCGTCAAATGCCATTTTGATACCACTCAAGCTAACAGGAGACTTAGAGGATTCACACGTAACCGACTCGTGCCAAATCACGTTCAAGACTCCTCGACACATGGGCGTCCTTGATTATATGAAATTGCGAAGGATCGATTCTTATTTCAAAGTACACGATTATCAAAGATCGACATAGGGCTGTTCGCGGTTTTGATAACAGTAAATAGAATCACCTGTCATCCCATTATTTCTGTTCACGAATTGACTTCTAGTCGTCCCTGAAATCGGCTTGTATATCTATAAGATTGTCCTTACGCAAGTCTCGCGGTTGAGTCGTTTTCCTAGGTCAAGTTCTTTAGTCGCACGAGTTCTGCCCTCATTAACCTTTCCCCTCAAGGTCAGTATCTCAGGAGTGATCAATTTTGAGTGAGATCAACCAACAATGCATTGACGAAATTAACATTCATTCCTTCCTCAAAGGGCTCGAATTTCAGGACGTCACATATCAAAAGGATATTTATGACAAGATAACGGTCTAGATTGTTGAAAATACTGGAATTCGAGAAGAGTAAGGCTCTAGAGAAGGTGTGGATGGATCCACTAGTGCAAGTTCTTTTGAACCGATTAAACTACTAGGATTTTTGGCTTAGTGTTCATCTAGTGGAGGTGATCGGCCAGGTCTTGTTATAGCTAAAGCTTAGTTGTTGGCCTTCTACATGTAGAAAGGTTACAATGAGCTTTCTGAACTACAATTTTGTGAAGGCTTGATGAAAAATTGTTGCTAAAGCGCTAAATTTCAATGGCGATTATCATGTGGGCAATAACATAGAATCTGACGCTTTGGTTTTTGAGGACACAATGGTCTCCTCTCGGGGGGATGGTTTAAAGCACCTAACGGTTCGTCTCATGGATGCAAACACAACTTATAGGATATGATTGATTATAAGAGAAAGAGAGAAGTTTGGTTGAATCGATGGATGATTCTATGGATTAGTAGACGAAGAAACTTCTCTTGATGGTAAAGCTTCTGGTATGCTAGTCTCACCATCTTCTAGCAAGAAGCGTAAGGCTTGAGATCTCAGTGCTTAATCGTTCATGTGTGCACTTTGAATGCTTAAATTGCCTCTTCTTGATCACGTTCTACTCGAAATTTGGGGCGAGTGTGTGGTTTGACAAGGTGTTCAGTGTAATGCTTGAGAAGAATGTCATTCTTTGGAGTACCATAATTGGATGTTGAGGTAAGGCAGGTGATATGGATGCATCGTTTAATCTGTTGAACGATATGTGTCACGAAGGAGTGGAGTCCAACTTGATGATAGGGTGGTAGGTGCTTTTTGGAGATTTGGAGCTTGCAAGATTGCAATTTGGTTTTGGGTCGGATGTAATCTTACTGAATTCCTTCTTTAATACGTATGGTACATGCGAACGATATGAAGATCACTAAGAAATCAAGGGTTGTAATATGGTGAATGAGTAAAACTTTAGTGTGCCAAAGGTGATAAAGGATGGTATTATCATGGTAAGAAGTGTTGGCTTTAAGGACAATAAAAAGTATTGAGTTTAAAGATAATAAAAATATTGATGCTATTCTTGTAATGCAAGCTGAAGGAGAGCCGGAACCAAAAGTGACCGGTGAACCCAGAATGGCTTTTAAAGTTGTGAATGGAGGAAGCCCCACCGGATGGGAGCTTGAGAAGGAGGCAAAGCGAAATTTGTTTTTGAAAGTTCAAGTAAGTTCAAATTTCAAGGACGAAATTTTTTTAAGGAGGGTAGAATGTAATATTTGAGATTTTGGACTAGGTAAAAGAGAAGTGGGGCCCACACCAAAGAAATTAAATAAAAAGAAGTTTAAAAAGTCAACAAAAGAATAGATAAAAAGACGAGTGGTCACTCTTTTAGGGGGCAAAAGTGGTTCGGGAAAGAGAGAGGAAAGGAAGAAGAAAGAAGAAGAAAGAAAAGGGAAGAGGAAAAAGAGGTTTTTTGTGTATGCACACCATTAAGACCTCACCAAGCTAACTCCACTACATAGCGTAACACCTAGTCGTTCACCCAATTGGAGTAATTTTCGAAGTTAGGTTGTATAATCAAGCCGTGAAATCCGATTTTTGAGTTGTCGAGTTGGTGGATTGTGGCATTGTAGAGTTATGAGGTATGACAGTCATTGATTTGAAGCAATAGTTTTGTGGGAGAAAGATTTTAGATTTTCACATGCGAGTTTCGCATTGCATTTTGATTCAAATAATCGCTCTAGGTAAGCGATATGTTGATGCGTGAAAGTTATTTTATTAGCATTTAAGCTTAGTTTAGCCAAGCTGTAGCTGAGATAGCGTTTTGCTTGGTTTTAATGTTATTTCTCACTTATATGATAGGATTGTGAGTTCGTTCATTTGAGTGAGTTTCGTTGTTTGATCATAAGCACTCCCAGGTAAGTGGTACCATATCTTCTTTGGTTTTGTGAAACCCATGTCTTGAAGTATGTATGTGTGTATGTATATATATTCATACATATACATATTGAACTGAAAAAAGCATTTTTGTTGCATAAAGTGGGATCAAATATTCAATACCTTTCGTTCATGAATGTTGTGAGGAGTTTCGGCATTTACTATGTTTTGGCAACTGTAAAGGGTTTGAGAAATGTTTTAGGAAAGGTATTGCGAAACGTTTTGTAAAATTCGTGAACTTGGTTTATGATATGAGTCATTTAATGATTTGAGAAACATTTTATGAAAGGCATTTCAAAATGTCGTAGGTTTATGAAATAGATTCTAAAATGATGTGAGATGTGTCTTGTGAAATATATTTTGTTTGATTAACAAAGTTTGGAAAAACAATATATTTGGGTTTGTGAGACCTTCTTATGAAAGAATTACATTGATTTGGAGTACGATATAATAAAAGTTGATTTGCTTCGGGTATGTGAAACCGATTTATGTTACAGATTCTAGATTGGTTATGTGGAAAGAATCAATTTGTGAAATGCTAGTGAAATCAACTGTGATATAGACGAGAAAAGGATTAAGTGCTACATAATAACATAATTTTATGGGAGCCCCCTCCAGAGCCTTGTAGTCAAGGACTACGTGCTACACGATAATGTAATTTTGTAAAAGCCGCCTGTAGGGCCTTGTACTTGATATATGTAAGTCAAAAACTAAGTACTATACGATAACGTAATTTCGTAGGAGTCACGTCTAGGGACTTGTACTTGATATATGTTAGTCAAGGATTAAATGTTACATGATAAAGTGATTTCCTAGAAGCCACCTCTAGGCCTTATACTACTCAAGGGCTAAGCGCTACATGATGACTCTCGTGGGAGTCATCTCTAGAGCTTTGAGATGTGATGTGCTATGAGATTGACAATGGAATGGACCATGGATGTTTGCTTTGATATAAGATGAATTAATGGATAGACTTTTAATGTGTGTTTTGCTACACGATGACTCTCATGGGAGTCATCTCTAGAGTTTTGAGATGTGATGTGCTATGAGATTGATAGTGGAATGGACTATGGATGTGTGTTTTGATATGAGATGGATTAATGATTTTGATGAGATTGATCAATGGACTTGACCGTTGGTGTTTACGGATGATTTTAATGAGTATTTTCTGAATTGTATAAAACTTGTTGAAATTAAAAAATTCGTATATGATTTGATATGTACTACTCATTGAGCTGTGGTTACTCAACCCTCCCTTTCCCTATCTTTTCAAGTCTCTTGGTTAGTGGCCTTTGGAGTGAGAATGTCATGGTACTTTTAGGAGCTGGACATTTGGGTGGTTAGAGGCTGCGTCCATCAGATGGAAGAATGGTCGTGTCACCCTCATTCTTGAAGGATTCAGGGTATGACAGAAGCAATCAACATTATAGGGAGAAATTCAACGTACTGAAGGCTAGGAAGCTTGATGATGATTTGTATAGTTGTCTGAATGGCTGTACATTTTCATCTGTTGAAGGAACCACTTGGATATCTGCAAGATATTCCTTTCTGCATGTTCCTCCCTTAATGACGAGTAGGGCATCGAGCACATATTTGTTCACAAGAAACTCAATGTAGCTTTACTTTATCTCTTTGCATATAGCTTATATAGTTGCTCAAAAATGGCACATCATAATGTTGAGGTTGGTTTCTTGTCTCATATACCAGAAAATCGATGGAACGTTTCCTGTTAGAATAAACCTGTTAAATGGAAGGATTTGAAGAAAAATAAGAAATGAAATGGGAACATGATCTCAAAGTGATGAAAAATCACTGTACTTAAACAAAATAAAAGAACCAAGAAAAGGATGCGGTGTTTGTTATCTGACTCTATGTTACTTATGGAATAGTTGATTTTAATCACCTCCAAAGCAATATCATTGGAAGCCTGCATATCTCCCTCCCAAGGTGTATGGTACTACGAAATGTTTGAGCTGCACCATGTCACTTTGATGATATAAAATAACAAAAGAAGGAGTGTCGGATACTGCAAGGGCCAAAATTTGACATGAATGGACACTTAAGTGCTAAAAGTTCCAAAAGGTACATTTAAGTGTCAAAATCGAGAAAAATGAAAGACTTAAGTGCCAATAGCGAGAAATTTTTGGTGAAACTATTAACATGGTATTTTCTGGTGACTTTTTTTTTTCTGTTATTGATGTGGTAATTCTTTTAAAAAAAATTACTGACGTGGACATTGTAAACAATGTCGTGCCGTCCATGTCGGTAGGGCGAACGCTAAATGACATCGTTTTGGTATGGTTGATAAACGATATCATTAAGCATATCGACCCAATGAAGCTCATCTCTCACGTTAGCCATCTCTCTTCTTTGTCTCTCACACTCGTCATCTATCTCACAGTTGCCATTCTCATTTAGGCTTCGTCGCCACTCACCGTTTACCCACAGTCACTCATCGATCACCGTCGTTGCTTGCTTAGGTATGTCCTCTTCTCTCCTTATGGCTAGCAAGAGTAGGGTTTATAGAGCAATTGAATGGGTCAAATGGGAAAATTGAGGCTTGGTTGAGAAATGTAGGGGTTGGATGAGAAAAATAGGGCTCAGATGACAATTGAATTGAGTTCAAATGTGCTGGTGTGATGTGTGAGGGCTACTTTTAGGCCTCGGATATATTACTACAATGTGTGAAGGCAATTTTTAGGTCAAAGTGGTTGTCATGGGAACCTTTGGTCATTTCTTTAATCGAAGTGGTTGTCCTGAGACCTTTGGTTGTTGTGGTCATTTCTTTAATCGAATTTGTCACGCCCTGACTCTCGAGCTTGTGGCAACCTCATTTCACTTGAAGTCTTGTTGTATGACGTCCCAGGTACTGTCGTCGACCAATTCATTTTATCTTGTAATTATGCACATGCGGAAACGAATAACTCCTAAAACAAAACAATAGGGATAAAAACAACAGCAATAGAAGAAAGACAACATCATATTATATATATATGAAGTTAGTCTATTCACTAGCAAATATGTACACGCCTCATTATGGGTGACACACTAATGCCTATTCAAAAAGGGACCGGCCTTGCTAACCTACTACTGTACAAGTGGGGAAAAGCTCGTAAAAAAAAAGGGAAATAGACCACAGCAGCCTACTCACTGGCCTCAGAGGGGCCGCTCTCTTCGATCCTCGGGTATCGCATCATCTAGGGCCTCAAAAGGTTAATCATGACGGGTTGAGATAAACTCAGCAAGTTAAAGTCCTAAGCCCCGGTTAGGAACTTCCCTCGCCTCGGGAGTTTAACATACAACCTAATACAACAATCATTTTTTTTTTTTGGTAAAGCTAATACAACAATCATTGCAATCTAGAAAGAACCAAAATCAAGGGCAGTTGACAAAAAGACACAATCACAGGCGATCCTACCTAGTATTGGCACACGTGACCTGTAAGAACCATCAATCATCTCATAATCATATTGGAAGACATGCAAATAATCAAAGCACTGCACACGTTCATCTATCTCAATGTCCACACGTACTGAGATTATTACAACCCTCAAAGCCATGGCACAACCTTATGATTGGCGGTCAACTAGTCGTAGACCAGACATCGTCCTCTTCCCTAAGGCACGGCAACATCATGGGCTATCCCCCACTGACGACATTCCCGAAGGAGCATAGGGCCCACCTACTACCGCAGTCCCGCAACTGACCACTGTTAAGCGACCTAATGGTCACGGTACAACCCCAATGGGGATTGGCGGTCATCCGGCTATATCGGGACTATCAACTTTAATCTGACCATGCAACACATCATCAAGAAGTTCATTCTTGTTTTTGTTCTTGCTTTGTCATGAATGCCACATAATCCGTGCTCACGCAACATGTGATTACATTTGCACACGTATAATGAAATGGGGTAACTAATGTCCTTCACAAACACGGTACAATCCAATTAATCATAGAGAAATTCAATAAACTAAGCTATTTTAATTTCAATCGGTCTTTGATCACGCATTTCCTCATATTACACGGTTATACATAACAATTGGCACGCCAAGGAAACAATGCAACCAAGAGCACATCAATTTCTAACAATTTTTAGCTTCTGCATGAACAGTGCGTGAACAGTGAAAATGAATAGTAAAAATGAACAGTACGTCTTCCGAATTTAATTAATTAAACAATAAAAAATTAAATCTAACCATGGTTAATTGATTAACTTAACCCTAGTTAATTTAACCTAACCATGATTAACATTTAAACTTGATTACTTTTAAAACTAACTATAGTTACTTTAATTAATTAACTCTAGTTAATCTAACACTAGTTTTGGTCAAGTTACTAGTCTCAATCAGCCTAATTAACCAGCCTAATCTGTGACGCCTCGACTCTCGAGCTCGCGGCAACCCCATTTCCATGGTCAATTGAAAGCGACATTCCAGGATCCGTTGACGACCATACATTTTATCTTTGATTATGCGCAAGCGGAAGATGAACCATCCCCAGACAAACAAACAATCAAACAAGGATAGAGGGATGAACAGCAAGAACAACAGCAACTACTCAATTATTCAATTTACTGGATTAACCAACGGATGATCGTTTTTCGAATTACAAGCCCGACAAAAAGGGCCAATCCATCCTCTAAGCCAAACCAAAAAGAAACTAGGCTAATCCAACAATACACAAAGAACCCTCGGGTTCAACACCATGGTCACTTGGACCTATCGGACTCAGGCTCCGTCGGGTCGATCACTGGAGAAGCGGGGGCAGGATTCTCCACTGCGGGTGCGTCATTCTAAGGACCTGACAATGGTTAACCACAACGGGTTGAGATAAAATTTCAGCAAGTTCTCCCGCTAAGCCCCGGTTAGTATGCCAACTCAACTCGGGGTATCTCCCCAGAACCACCCCTCACTCAACCTAACAACAGATAACCAGCAAACAGCAGACCAAACAATAGACAGGAAAAACCACAATCAAAATTCGATTCGCATGCAACCTTACCCAGTTTGCCATACCCTGCACGTGAAATCTCATACAATGCAAGCAAGGCACATGACCGTTAGATGACACAATTCATCAATTACATGCGAGTCGCACCACAAGCGATCTCACCTAGCCATTGCCACACCTTGCACGACTGTCAACTCATGCGTCAAATCATCACGATATTAAGAGCATGCGAATAATCAAAGCATCTCACACAACTTTCTCATGTCTCACACCCATACATGCTCCGATTATTACAACCCCTCCTCCTAGGCCACGGTACAACCTTATGGTTAGTCGTTCCTGACCAAGCCAGCTTCGTCCTCTTTACCTAGAGGCACGGCAACGTCAAGAGCTCACTTCCAAGACGACATTCCCTAAGGAGCATAGGACCCGCCTATTACCACAGCCCTGCAACTAACAGAGGCCCGGGACCCGCCCACTACTGTAGTCCCACAAAGTTAACCCCTCTCTGTCAGGCAACCGACCGAAGTCAGGCGACCAAACGGCCACGACACAACCCTATAAGGATTGGTGGTCTTCCGGCAACGACGGGTTCCCTCTCTTAATGTGATCATGCAACACCTCATCAAGCAATCCATTTATATCTTTGCTCTGTCGTGAATGCAACATTGCTCATGCTCATGTGACATGCCATTGCAGTTAATACATGTATAATGTCATGCAACAGTATCCAGCAGTCACGTACAATGGCAGCAGTCTAATCGTTCACGAAAGTTGCAACAATCAGCAGTTCAAGTCACAGTCTGACAATCAATTCTGACCAATCAACATCATAGTACTTGCATGCTTTTTCAAAATCATCACGTACCTCAATAATTACGGTACCCAATCACACGTCTCAATATTTAATAATAAATAAACACGTGTCCTCACAACTACGACAATCAACCATTCTCATTAAAGAAGCATGTAATACTATAGTCGATTGTCCCGATAAAAATAATTTAAGTCCCACAAAATACTTATAATTATTTTCCAATCCCATAATTAATATCCAACCCAAATAATTTCATTTAATAAGAACCATTCTTTAATAAACTAATGCCATTTAATAATGTAGTATATAAATACTATGGACTTTAGAAAATTAGACCATAGTAATTTTCCCACAAAATTACTCAATTAAAACCATTTCACATAAATACTCAATTAATTATTTTCCCCAAAATAATTAATTTTCAGAAATATTAATAATTCGAAATTATAAATTAATTTAATTAATTAATACATTAAATTCTGAAATTAAACAAAACATTAATTGAAATCATTAATCAAGCGATTGAAATTAAACGTGCTTAATTAATCTACAAAAATCACATAATCCACCATTAAGCAATAATTAAGCACCATTAAGCTTAATTAGCAAAGTTAACCTAATCTAATCTTAACCATCTATCTAACCACTCATCTTAGTGCTAACACAACTTAATTAAACCATCTAAATCAGCATTAAGACTAACTAACCCAACCCTAAGCAAGTCTAGGCACTAAATAGGGATTAGGGCTAAATTCACCCGTTAAGCGGGCCGGTGACCCGAACGCGGCGGCGGCGATGAACCCGACACCCGAGGACCTCTACCATGATGATCCAAGGCGGTCCCGGGGCTGAGAACAACAGCAACAAACTCGGATCCCCTCTGAAATTCTGAAAACAGCACTGCTTGGAGAGGAAATCGACTGAATGGAGATCACTAGAGCTCCGGCCAGCGGCGGGCCAGCGACCAACGGCTCCAGGGGGTCGAGGGGGAGTTGCTAGTGGCTGGTATGGGCGGTGGTTTGGTCAAAATGGGAGAGAAACGGAGGAAAAGACGGAATTGTGCAAAGCTGCCACTACAGTAGGCGGTCTGGCGAGCAGCGACTTCTGAAGGCTGTACGGATCGGCCGGAGGATTTTTTCGGCAAACAGCCGATGCCATCTAAAATTTTTTTGTCTTCTGAACACAACGACGGGTGGCACGGGCCGACATTCACATGGGAAGGCCATGAACAACTCGATTTTCGGTGAGAGGTCAAAAGCTGAAATTGCAGGAAGGAAGGGAAAACAAGGGAAAAGCGTTGTGCGGTTTTGAGAGCTGCAAGGGGAGGAGAGAGAGTGAAGTGAAGGCTGAAGGAGAAGCCTCATCAAGGCCATAAATGCTTGCCCCAACTCCCAAGGCAAGATGACATCATCTTCTCTCTATTCCTGACTTTTCTCTAAAATATCCAAGGGCATTTTGGTCATTTCCACCTTGCACATTTCCCAATCTGTCCTTAGGCTGAAAATGAAGGGCAGGCCTAAGAAAGGGGCTAGAAAATGAATAGGAACGGGCTTGGGAATTTGTTGGGCTCAAATTGGCTCAGGTTTGGACACCGAGCTTGGAAGGGTAAATGGTCGGTTTGGTCTAACGGGCTCACTTGCTTGCCTTGGGCTTTCCATGTCGGCTGTCCCACCTTGGGCGTGAGGCCCACACTGACCTTGCCCAGCCCATGTCCTCGTAGGCTCGTTTCCTCGGTCCAAAAACCCATTTTCCAAAACTCGGCTTAACTAACACTGTTGACTGTCTAAGAAGCATCGTCCAAAAGTCCTTCTCAAACGTTCCCAAAAATTCGAAGGCCAATATTGGATTCACATGCCTTGTCAATTTCGCCCGAATGTCATTTTGGTACTACTCAGACTGACAGGCGGCTTTGAGGATTCATGCGTAACCGACTGGTGCCAATTCACGTTTAAGACTTCTCGACACATGGACGTCCTTGACTACATGAAATTGCGAAGGATTAATTCTTATTTCAAAGTACACGATTATCAAGGATCGACATAGGGTCGTTCGCGGGTTCAATAACAGTAGACGAAATCACACGTCGTCCCATTATTTCTGTCCGTGAATTGACTTCTATTTGTCCCTGGAATCGGCCTGCATGTCTATAGGATCATCCTTACACAAATCTCACGGTTGAGTCGTTTTCTCAAGTCAAGTTCTTTAGTCGCACAAGTTCTGTCCTCATTAGCCTTTCCCCTAAAGGTCAGTATCTTAGGAGTGATCAGTTTCGAGTGAAATCAACCAACAATGCATTGGCGAAATTAACGTTCATTCCTCCCTCAAAGGGCTCGAATTTTAGGATGTTACATAATCCACTAATTAACTCTAATTAAACACAAACATACAAATACACTAATTATCCCAAAGCAAAATTAACCCCTAAACAAGGATTAGGGAATTAACTTACTTGGATTGAAAATCCGGCAATACCGGCGTGTAAAGGGGAACGAGGGCTACGAGGGTTAAGCTCGGGGCGACAACAGATGACAACCAGTGGCCAAAACGGGCCAAAACAGCTTGGAGTTACTATTCACGCAGAAGTAGTGCAGCTAGGCGAAAAAAGGCCGAAACGGGCGGCCGGCGGCGACCAAGGGTGGCCAGCGGCATGCGGCTGGCTCCCTGATTTCGGGGACTACACTTTGGACAGTTGTGGCGGCTCCAGTGATGGCAACAAGGCTGTTTTCCGGCTAGAAAAAGTAAAGACAGCAAGAAATAGCAAAAATGGAAGAGAAAAAGAAGAGAAAAAGGGAGAGAGAGAGAGAGAGAGAGAGAGAGAGAGAGAGGCTGCTATACTTGGATGAATTTGGGGAGAAAGGAGGAGAGAAAGGGCTACTGAAAACTTGAAGGAGAAGCCAAGGCAAGTGGGCTTGCCACTTACTTCAAGAACCAATTAGAACCAAGCAAAACAAAGCACAACAAAGCCCACTTGGGCACAAAAAGGAAAAGGCCAAAAAAAGAAAAGCCCATGGGCTAAAAAGGGAGAGGAGCTTAGGCCAGCTTGGGCCCCCTTTGGGCTAGGCTGGATGGGCATAAGGCACATTGGGTCGTTGGTCTTGGGCCGGCCCACTCGCGAGCCCGAAACCCAGTCCAATTTTCCTTTTTCCAACACTTCCGCATCCAACGAAAAATCCAAGAATAAATGAGGCAACGTCCAAATATTTAGTCCTAATATTACTGAGAAGTCGGTTCCCAAAATCGGATTAAAAATCGAGACTAAATTGAGTCGATTGTGACCGTAGTACAATTTGGATTATCGGGCGCCCTTTTAGGACTTTTTCTCACATTTGACCCATGGTCATCTATTCTTTGATCCACGTTTATGCCAATTCTCAAGTCAGGGATATCCCTCGATTGTCGTGTGGTCCCGGGGGCTCAATTGATAATTCCGAGTACCAGATGAAAATGATTCGATTTAACGTCGTTTCGTAGTTCATATTGACGTCGTGCAGAAATCACCCGCAGTTCGACTTCGTACTTCTATTGAATCGATTTATTTCTATTTCCTTAATAGTCTAGTACTTAGAGGATATCGTTCTCGCCCAGGTTCTCATGGTTGAAAGGTTCGTTCCTGATCAAAATTGCAAGTCGTACGCGTATTGTTTCCTATCGGCACCTCCCTGTAATCCATTATCCCGCGACACACAGTTCAGAAAATTTGTACTGACCAGGCCTTTGACTAACATTGCCATTTTATAAAATCTCAAAATTGGGTCGATTTTCAAGATATTACAACTTTTCCCCTCTTACAAAAATTTTGTCCTTGAAATTTAAACTGACACGCTAATCCTCAAAAAGATAAGGGTGCTGACGCCTCATGATTTCTTCGCTTTCCCACATAACTCCCTTTGTGCCATGGTGCTGCCATATGACTTTGACCAAGGAAACCGTCTTGTTTCTCAGCACTTGTTATTTCCGATCCTCAATCCGAATCGGTCTCTCCACATACGACACCCTGTCGTCCATCTCTATCTCTTCAAAATTCAACACGTGAGTCGAGTCCATCTCGTATTTCCTTAACATCGACACATGGAATATGTCATGCACTTGAGCAAGTCGAGGCGGTAGTGCAAGACGATAGGCTAAATTCCCAATCCTTTCTAGAATCTTGAACGGTCCAACATACCTCGAGCTCAATTTTCCTTTCTTTCCAAATCGCGATGTACCTCACATTGGTGATATTTTAAGGAACACATGATTGCCCACTTGAAATTCCAATGGCCTGTGTCATCTGTCCCTATAACATTTCTATCTGCTTTAAGCCATCTTTAACCTCTCTTGAATCATCTTTATGGCATCTAAAGATTGCTGCACTAACTCTGGCCCTGTAAATTTCCACTCGTCAACTTCATCCCAACAAATTGGAGTCCTACATGGTATACTGTACAAAGCTTTGAATGGTGCCATTTTGATACTTTGCTAATAACTGTTATTGTACGCGAATTGTAACATCCCGAAAATAGACCCTATTTTGGGATTTTATAAAAGGGCAATGTTAGTTGAAGGTCTAGTCAGTACAAATACGCCAAACTGTGTGTTCGTGGGATAGTGGATTACAGGGAGGCACCGATAGGAAACGATACACGTACGACTCGCAATTTCGATCAAGAACGAACCCTTCGACCATGAGGACCTGGGCAGGAACGATATCCTCTAAGTACTAGACTATTAAGGAAATAGAAATAAATCGATTCGGCAAAAGTACAAAGTCGATCTGCGGGTGATTTCCACACGACTTCGATACGAACTTCGAACGACGATAAACCGAATCCTTTTCATCTGGTACTCGGGATTATCAATTGAACCCCCGGGACCACATGACAATCGAGGGACATCCTTGACTTGAGAATTGGCGTAAACGTGGATCAAAGAATGGTTGACCACGGGTCAAATGTGAGGAAAGTCCTAAAAGGGCGCTCGATAATCCAAATTGTACTACAGTTGCAATCGACTCAATTTAGCCTCGATTTTAATTCAATTTTTGGGAATCAATTTCTCAGTGATGTCAGGACTAAATATTTGGACATTGCCTCATTTACTTTTGGATTTTCCATTAGACGCAGAAGTGTCGGAAAAAGGGGAAATTGGACCGAGTTTCAGGCCCGCAGGTGGGTCGGCCTAAGATCGGCGACCCAATGGGCCTTGCACCCATCCAGCTTAGCCCAAAGGGGGGCCAAGCTGGCCCATTCTCCTCTCCCTCCTCAGCCCATGGGCTTCTCTCTTTTAGCATTTTCTTTTTATGCCTAAGTAGGCTTTGTTTATGCTTGTTTTTGCTTAATTTTTTTATTGGTTCTTCAACAAGTGGCTTGCCCACTTGCCTTGGCCCTTATCCAAGTCTTCACCAGCCTCTTCTCTCTCCTCCTTTCTCCTAAATTCGTGCACCAGCCCAGCCTCTCTCTCTCTCTCTCTCTCTCTCTCTCTCTCTCTCTCTCTCTCTCTCTCTCTCTCTCTCTCTCTCTTCCTTTTTCTCTTCCATTTCTGCTGTTCCTTGCTATCTTTACTATTTTCCAACCGGAAAACAGCCTTGCCACCATCACCAGAGCCGCCACCACTGCTCAAAATATAGCCACGGAAGTTAGGAAGCCAGCCGCATACCCCCGGTCACCCCTGGTAGCCCTGGGCTGCTCGTTTTGGCCTTTTCCGCCCAGCTGCACTGCTTCCGCGTGAACAATAACCAGCACTATTTTTGGCCCGTTTTGGCCACCGTTTGTCATCCATTGTCGTCCCCGAGCTTACCCCTCGTAGCACCCATTCCTCATTCCCCTCTACGCGTTGGTGTCGCCGAATTTCCGATCTAAGTAAATTACTAATCCTTGTTTAGGGGTTAATTAGTGTATTTGTGGGCTTGTGATTAATTATGGTTGATTGATTGATTAGGCTGGTTTAATTAAGCTGACTAGGGTTAGATTAATTGACCATAGTTAGTAATAAAGTAACCTAGGTTAATTAATTAAAGTAACTAAGGTTAGTTTCTAAAGTAACTATGGTTAATTATTAATAATGGTTGAGTTAATTAACCCTAGTTAGGTTAAATTTAGGTTAAATTTAGTAACAATGGTTAAGTTTAATATTATTTTATTAATTTCAGATTATTTACTGTTCATAATTATTGTTCATGATTACTATTCACGATAACTATTCACAATTACTGTTCACGGCACTGTTCATACAGAAGCAAATTTTGGTTTCAAATTGTTGTGTTCTTGATTATTAAGGCTTGTTGAATTGCAAATTGTTGATTGTCCCCAAAAATTAGGGAATTTACGTGGTTGTTGATTGGTTGGAATTGAATTTTGGTTTGTCGTAATTTTCACGAGTGATTGGATTGTACTGCATGAGATTATACGTGTGTCAACTGCAATAGCATGTTGCGTGAGCACGAATTGTATGTGCATTTGCGACAGAGCAAAGAAAAGAACATATTGTTTGATGATGTGTTGCATGGTCACATTAAGAGGAGAGCCTGGCATTGTCGGAAGACTGTCAATCCTTATGGGGTTGTGCCATGGCCAGTTGGTCACTTGACTTTGGTCAAATGCCTAATAGGGAGGGGTTAACTTTGTGGGATTGCGGTAGTGGGTGGGTCCTGAGCCTCTGTCAGTTGCGGGACTGCGGTAGTGGGCGAATCCTATGCTCCTTCAAGAATGTCGTCTTGGGAGTGAGCCCTTGACGTCACTGTGCTTCGAGGTAAAGAGGATGAAGCCAGCTTGGCCAGGAACCGCCAACCATAAGGTTGTGCCGTGACCTAAGGGGGAGGGGTTGTAATAATCGGAGCATCTGTGAATGTTGAGATATGAGAAAGTTGTGTACAATGCTCTGATTATTTGCATGCTCTTAATGTCGTGATAATTTAATTGACAGTTTCTGTAGGTCACTTGTGCCAAGGCCAGGTAGGATCACCTGTGGTTGTCTTCTTATTGAACTGTCCTATGCTTTTGTTTCTCTCTGCATTGTGTTGACTGTTGGATTAGGTTGTTTGTTAAACTCCTGAGGCGAGCGAAGTTCCTAACCGGGGTTTAGGACTTTAACTTGCTGAGTTTATCTCAACCCGTCGTGGTTAACCTTTTCAGGTCTTAGATGATGCAGTACCCGAGGATCGAAGAGAGCGATCCCTCCGAGGTCAGCGAGTAGGCACTTGTACAGTGTTATGTTAGTCAGGCCGGTCCCTTTTTTAGTAGACCTTAGCTTGTCACCTGTAGTAAGGCGTGTATGTATTTACTGGTGTGCTGGCTATCTTTCAAATATATAAAAATGGTGTTGTCTTTCCTCTACTGCTGTTGTTGTTATCCCTGTTGTTTGGTTTGGGAGTTGTTCGTTTTCCGCATGCGCTTAATTACAAGATAAAATAAATTGGTCGACGATAGTATTTGGATGTCGTATAGTTAGACCTCAAGTGAAATGAGGTTGCCGCGAGCTCGAGAGTCGGAGCATGACATGAATTCCACGAGATGAAGTTGTTCCTCCCAACTTCCCTTAAAATCCAATAAATAGGCTCTCAGCATATCCTCCAAGGTCTAAATCGTTCTCTTTGATTGACCGTTTGTCTGAGGATGGTAGGTTGTACTAAACTGCAACTTTGTTCCCATCGAAGTCTGTACACTCTTCCAAAATGCAGCCGTAAACTTAGGGTCTCGATCTGAAGTAATCGTTACCGGTACCCCATGCAAACGAATAATCTGTCGCACGTACAATTCTGCATACTTTTCCAAAGCAAAATCCTTGCGTCCGGTGATGAAATGAGCTGACTTCGTCAATCGGTCCACTATAAGCCAAATTGCATCATTGCCACGCTGACTTCTTGGTAATCCCGTCACGAAGTCCATCGTGATATGCTCCCATTTCCATTCAAGGATTTCAAAAGGTTGCAGTAACCCTCTTGGCTTACAGTGTTGTGCTTTCATTTGTTGGCAAGTTAAACATTTCGCCACGTGCTTGGCGATGTCAAGCTTCATGCCATTCCACCAATAATACTATCTCAGATTCTTATACATCTTCGTATTACCTGGATTCACACTGTAGTCGCTGCGATGCGCTTCGGATAACAACCTCTCCTTAATTTCGGCGTCGTGTGGCACACATAACCATCCATGGAATTTTAAGATCTCATCCTCGGATACTTGAAAATCTGACTTTCTCTTGGTCGCGTCCATTTGTAGAATCTTTTGGATCTCGGCATCCAAAGGTTGCATTGCCTTAATCTTAGTTTGAATTTCAGGTTCGATCCTAAGGGTAGCCATTAGACTGGAAAGATGGCATACCTCGAGCCTGAATTCTGAATCATGGACCCCTTCCAATAGGATCCATTCTTGAACCATCATACTAGCAACCGATGACTTGCGACTCAAAGCATCTACTACTTTGTATGCCTTGCCTAGATGGTACAGGATATCGCAGTCATAATCCTTAAGAAGTTCTATCCATCTACGCTGCCTCATATTCAGTTCCTTTTGGGAGAACAGATACTTCAAGCTTTGATGGTCCGTGAAAATCTGAAATCTCTCTCCACATAGATAATGTCTCTATATTTTCAACTCAAAAATGATGGCTACCAACTCTAAGTCGTGCATTGGATAATTCAGCTCGTAAGGCCTTAACTGCCTAGAAGCATATGCTATCACTTTATAATGTTGCATCAGAACGCAACCAAGTCCCTTGTATGATGCGTCGCTAAAGATCTCATATCCTCTCAAGCTTGACGGAATAGTCAAAACTGGTGTAGTAGTCAACTTATGCTTAAGCTCTTGAAAACTACGCTCGCACTTATCCGTCCACTCGTATTTCTTGTCCTTTTTCAGCAAATGCGTCATTGGCATAGCTATTGAAGAGAATCTTTCCACAAATCGTCTATAATAACTAGCCAATCCTAGAAAACTACTAACCTCAATTACTGAAGTCGGTCTCGACCAATCTATGACTGTTTCAATCTTGGTCGGGTCCACAGAAATCCCTTCACCTGAGATCACGTGGCCTAGAAAAGCCACTCGAGCCAACCAAAATTCACATTTGCCAAATTTCACATATAGCTTGTGATCTTTTAAGGTCTGCAACACGGTCCTTAGGTGTTGTTCATGTTCATCCTAACTCTTTGAATACACCAGAATGTCGTCGATAAACACAATCACGAACCGATCCAAATATTACCTAAACATTCGGTTCATCAAATCCATGAAAGCAACAGAGGCGTTTGTTAATCCAAAAGGCATTACTGTAATCTCGTAATGATCATAACGAGTACGAAAAGTTGTTTTCGGTATGTCCTCCTTTCGGATCCTCAATTGATGATAGCCCGTCCTTAGGTCTATCTTAGAGAACATCGACGCTCCTTGGAGTTGGTTGAATAAGTCGTCAATCCTCGGCAGTGGGTACTTATTCTTAATCATCACTTGATTAATTTATCTATAGTCAATGCACAACCGCAACGAACCATCATTTTTCTTGACAAACAGGACTGGTGCTCCCTAAGGCAATGCACTCGGGCGAATGAAGCCCTTGTCCAATAATTCCCGCATTCTACACCTTCAATTCCTTCAGCTCTGACAATGCCATCATATATGGTGCCTTCGAGATCGGTTCCGTCCCAAGAGCCAACTCGATCACAAACTCTGTCTCTCTGGTTGGGGGTAGTCCTGGCAATTCCTTTGGGAAGACATCGGGATAATCTCGTACTACCGCGATGTCCTCCAGGTTCAGTCCTTCATTCAACATATCACTCACGGACGCCAAATAACCCCGACATCCTGACCTCAACAACCCGATTGCTTCCAAAGAAGAAATCAATAGAATCAAGGACCCTCCACGACTCCCTACAAACTGGAAACTACAAGCTCCAGTTGGATTAAATTGGATTATCTTCTCTCGACAATCCATAGTAGCTCATTGCTTGGTCAACCAATCCATACCGATAATGACATTAAAGTCATACATCGCTAAAACAATCAAATCAATTCTTTCTTCTCGACCATTTATAACCAGTTTACATCTAGCACAACCTACTACAGATAAAATAGAATCCTCTAACGGAGTAGAAATAACGAAAGCCGTTTCCAACGGCTCCAGTCTTAATCCCACTAATTCTACAAACCGTTAGCAATAAAGGAGTGCGAAGCTCCCGGATCAAACAACGCATAAGCAACATGGCCATGTAGAGATATCGTACCTGTAATCATGGCAGGCGTGTCCTCCGCCTCTTTCCTCATGACCGCATACACCCATCCTTGAGCAAGGGGTCTGTACTGATTACCCTGTTGAAAGTTCCCAACTGGTGGTCCAGTTGGCGGTCGTGGCATGAATGGCATCATGGGCTTGCAAGGGCAGTCCCACTTTGTGGCCCATTTGACCGCATCCGTAACAAGCTCCCATCAGAGGGGGACACGGGGCATTTCCATGCCTCTTCCCACACATCCTACATCCTCCAAATGAACTTGGTGATAGTTTCTCTACACCGTCCCTTCTGTTAGGCGGAAGAGGATACCTACCTCCCGCCATTAGTTTCTTCCCAAACTGACGATTGTCCCTGCCCGGCATGAGCCGCGATCTAGATGCGGCTGCCTTCTCGACAATATGCCTCTTGATCATCTAAGCTCTCTCATACAGCTTATTGTAATCTTTCAGATTTACTGACACTAGGTGGTCTTTGATCTCCATCCTCAGTTCGTCCCGAAACCTCCTGGCCTTGTCCAAAGAATGCTTGACCATCTGCGGCGCGTACTTCGACAGCTTTGCAAACCTGGCCTCGTACTGATCCACTGTCATCTGGTTCTAACGCAACCTCGGAAACTTAGCCAGCTTCTACTCCCTCACACAGTCCAAGAAGTACTTGTTTAGAAAAGCCTCCCTGAAGGTATTCCATACCTTGGCTATACCCTCAGGAAATACCCACCCTTGGGTAGCTTCCCACCAAGTGCCGACGTTACCTTGCAGTTGGTAAGCCGCCATGATCACCTTTTCCTCCTCAGTACACTACAGCAAGGTGAAAGTCTTCTCTAGCTCCCGCACCCAAAGGGTTGCTATCTCAGGGTCGCCAACCCTAGAAAACTTGGGGGTTTCAGCTTCATGAACTGCTCCACCAGCTGATGCATAGGCCGGTTACCAGTCTCGGGTCTAGCTACAGGAGCAACTGCGGCAGCAGCAACAACAGCTTGGGTCTGAGCCTGCTGACCTATTAGAGCCTCAATGGCATGCATGATCCCATCCATCCTTGGATCCTCAGGTGCTACCTCCCTAGCACCAGTCGGGACCTACGTAGTCCTCCTCCTTTAACCTCTCTAACCCGAGGTCCTCACCTAAGGGGTACTCGGATCTGGATTGCTCATTTTGCAGGACTCTCCTAACCTGCATTCCAATTCCCCAACACGGAATTAGAAAATGAGACAACCCTAAAACAAAGGACCACGAAGTATCCTGCAGTCAATCACATGCAAGCAAAGAAATTGTCTTTCCTACTCACTATCCCCGCACACCAACGCAAGACTCATCGCACCTTATCACTCCATCAGCTAACTAGGCTCTAATACCAAAATCGACGGGGTTATCACGCCCCGACTCTCAAGCTCACGGCAACCCAATTTCACTTGAAGTCCAGTTGCACAACATCTTAGGTACTGTCATCGACCAATTCATTTTATCTTATAATTATGCACATGTGGAAACGAACAACTCCCAAAACAAAACAACATGGATAATAACAACAGCATATTATATATATATATATATATATATATATATAATATATCTGAAGTTAGTCTGTTCACCAGCAAATATGTACATACCTCACTATGGGCGACACATTAAGGCCTATTCAAAAAGGGACCGGCCTTGCTAACCTACTACTGTACAGGTGGGTGAGGGCTCGTAAAAAAAAGGGAAATAGACTACAGCAGCCTACTCGCTGGCCTTAGAGAGATTGCTCTCTTTGATCCTCGGGTACTGCATCATCTAGGGTCTAAAAAGGTTAACCACGACGGGTTGAGATAAACTCAGCAAATTAAAGTCCTAAGCCCCGGTTAGGAACTTCACTTGCCTCGGGAGTTTAACATACAACCTAATATAGCAATCATTATAATCCAGAGAGAACCAAAATCAAGGGCAATTTGACAAATAAACACAACCATAGGCAATCCTACCTGGTATTGGCACACGTGACCTGCAAGAACCATCAGTCATCTCATAATCATATTGGAAGATATGCAAATAATCAAAGCACTGCACACGTTCATCTATCTCAATGTCCACACGTACTCAGATTATTATGACCCTCAAGGCCATGGCACAACCTTATGGTTGGCGGTCAATTGGTCGTAGACCAGGCATCGTCATCTTCCCTAAGACACGGCAATGTCATGGGCTATCCCCCACCAATGGCATTCCCGAAGGAACATAGGACCCGCCCACTATCGCAGCCCCACAACTGACCATTGTTAAGCGACCCAATGGTCACGGCACAATCCCAATGGGGATTGGCGGTCATCCAGCTACACTGGGACTATCAAGCAGTTCATTCTTGTCTTTGTTCTTGCTTTGCCGTGAATGCCACATAATCCATGCTCACGCGACATGCGATTACATTTGCATACATATAATGAAATGGGGTAACCAATGTCCTTCACATACATGGTACAATCCAATTAATCACAGAAAAATTCAATAAACCAAGCTATTATAATTTCAATCGGTCTTTGATCATGCATTTCCTCATATTACACGGTTATACATAATAATCGGCACGCCAAGGAAACAATGCAACCAAGAGCACATCAATTTCTAACAATTTTTAACTTCTGCACGAACAGTGAATCTGAATAGTAAAAATGAACAGTACTTCTTCCAAATTTAATTAATTAAACAATAAAAAAAATTAAATCTAACCATGGTTAATCAATTAACTTAACCCTAGTTAATCTAACCTAACCATGATTAACATTTAACCTTGATTACTTTTAAAACTAACTATAGTTACTTTAATTAATTAACTCTAGTTAATCTAACACTAACTCTGGTCAATTTACTAGTCTCAATCAGCCTAATTAACCAGGCTCATCCACTAATTAACTCTAATTAAACACAAACATACAAATACACTAATTACTCCTAAGCAAAATTAACCCCTAAACAATGATTAGGGAATTAACTTACTTGAATCGGAAATCCGGTGACACCGGCATGTAGAGGGGAATGAAGGCTACAAGGAGTAAGCTCGAGGGCAACAACAGACGACAATCGGTAGTCAAAACGGGCCAAAACAGCCCGGAGTTACTGTTCACGCAGAAGCAGTGCAGCTGGGCGGAAAAAGGCCGAAACGAGTGGCCGGTGGCAACTAGAGGTGGCCGGTGGCAACTAGAGGTGGCCGACGGTGTGCGGCTAGCTCCCTGACTTCTGGGACTACACTTTGGGTGGCGGTGGCGGCTCCGGTGATGGCGGCAAGGCTGTTTTTCGGCTGGAAAACAGTAAAGACAACAAAAAAAGTAAAAATGGAAGAGAAAAGGAAGAGAAAAAAGGAGAGAGAGAGAGAGAGGGCCTGCTATGCTGGACGAATTTGGGGAGAAAGGAGGAGAGAGAAGACTGCTGAAAACTTGAAGGAGAAGCCAAGGCAAATGGGCTTGCCACTTGCTTCAAGAACCAATTAGAACCAAGCAAAACAAAGCACAACAAAGCCCACTTGGGCACAAAAAGGAAAAGGCCAAAAAAAGAAAAGCCTATGGGATGAAAAGGGAGAGGAGCTTGGGCCAACTTGGGCCCCCTTTGGGCTAGGCTGGATGGGCACAAGGCCCATTGGGCCACCGGTCTTGGGTCGGCCCACCCGCGGGCCCGAAATCTGGTCCGATTTTACTTTTTCTGACACTTCCGTGTCCAACGAAAAATCCAAAAATAAATGAGGCAACGTCCAAACATTTAAGATGATTCAAAGAATTCAATGGCTTTGATTCAAAGCCATCTTCAAAGAAATCCATGGCTTTGAATCATCTTAGTTTGCTCATGACCAAGTTTTGATACTAGAAGAGTCACTTTCTCCTAATAGAAACATCAGATTTAGCATGATCAAATTCTCTTCCCATTTCTCTTACCTCTACTATTTCTCTTCAGCCCCCTCTTGAACTTCGAAAATCTACATGTTCCAAAATAGATTATCTCCATGAGGTCATTTACCTCACTGAGGATAGTAAGATGTTGAAAACTCAGCTACCCATGATGAATCCTTATACTGTTTTTGCTAAGCCACCTTCATTCTCCCCCTTAGATCCATCAGACACCTTATTAAACATACCCCTCAACAGTTAAGGAGTATGTTCAATCTTCTCAATTTGATCAACACCCCACATAGGCTACTGAGCAAGAATAGTTTATCACTCTCCAAATCCCCCTGACTTTCCAGTTCAATGGGCTCAGTAAGGATACATTCACCTTCGTTTTAGAGCCATTCGTTTTGCTTTGACATTTCATAGCTATAAAGGTTTATCCGCTACTACAAGAATTGCTCTGCTCGAGACAGTTTCTCAAATACCAATAGGCTTGTGTTGGTACTATTCAGACAACCATGAATACAGGAACTGTCTTTGTGACACTTTTCCCAAATTTTAACATTGCTATTGCAGATCTCAACCTCCTCACCGCCTTTAAAGTTTAGCTACAGATCACTAGAACTCCTCAGACTCTTGGATCAATTGCTGCCACCTTACACTACCAAATGATCTACCATGTCTAAAACCATGCCATTGACCTTAACATTCCAAACTCGGAAGATGCCCTTGTTATCTCAGTTGATTATGACCAAACTTTATGTATCCATGTGTCTCAACAGATCCCTTGGGATGAGCTTGTCAAACTCTTCCTTGATAGTTGGGTTACCAACTATGAAAAACTTCATCAAAATTGTAAACTAGTCTAGTTCGGAGACCCTAACTCACTAAGAAGAAGGATGGTACAGTCACCATCAAATTTAGTAAGGGGAAGGAGGAACTCTCCTCTATTTTCCCTACTATTCTCCACTTTATATCTTGCCCCACCGATCCTGTTTCAAGTGACACAAATAACAAACAATTTGTCAAGTCATTCGGCTCACAGGGACAGCCGATTCACTTCTTCAAAGAGCCTAATGGACACTGTTTTTGGGATCTTGATTATGCTTGCCCTTCTTGCACAAAACCTAAAGAAGAAGAAGAAGATAGACCTTTTTCCAAGAAGGAGAAGAATGATACGTTTTACTAAAGGTATCTTGATGGAGATCCAACTGTAGGACCCATTGGTGAAGATGGTGGAAGGCATCAGTTCATTGTTTCTTATAGTCCACTAAAATCACCCAAGATCTCATCTCCTCCACCACCATGTCAGTTGGAGAACCCCCTACTTTGCCACCATCAAAGTTCTCTATCACCTGACCTTTTTATAAGCCAATCTAGAAATGGATAAAGAAAAACCTTCTTGTCCAATTGACCTACCCAGACCAAGTAATTGCGCACCTAAACTTGAACCACTTGCGATTTTACCCAGCATGATGTTCTCGCCTAATATTTTCTTCCACTTACAGCTAAAGAACCTGAATTAAGTGTACAGAAGTTTCCCCCATTGGAGAAATTCTCTGATCCTCACCAGAGGTAACAATACTCTCCCAAGATACCCAATTCCATTGGTCTTGATGCCTGAGGACAACGAAAACAACCTTCTGCTACTGAGATTGTTCTAAATTGGCAGACTGAAAATACTCTGGCCCAAAACAAAATCCTCAGCACCATTGCAATACGTCTTGAATGATTAGACTAGACCATTGAATTATCTTACAAGATGTTAAAAGACTTCCAGAAGAGGTGCTACACAATGACGTGGTCTCATGGGAGTCACCTCTAAGGCCTTGAGATGTGATATGCTATAAGATTTATTGGTGGATATATCATTGATGCATGATACAAGTTTGATTAATAAAATGAACTGTTGATACAAGGAATGATGAGTTCAGTTACTGAATCGAACTAATGATACTTTTTTTGATATTATGGATGGACGGGAAATTCTGCTATTTGATATAGCTAAGTTTAAGTTATTTATAAATCATTTGAGTCATGCATGTTGTTATATTTTGGATTGGTTTTAATGAGTTATGTCTTTGAGTTCAAATGTGTATTGTGGAGGCTTGATATTCTTATAAGATGTATACTACTTACTGAGCTGTAGTTGCTCATTCCATTCATTTTTCGTGTTTTCAGGTTTGTTAGTTAGCAGAAATAGTATGAGAGCGTTATCGATGGGGACTTTTGAAAGTTGATTGTCTTTCAGGAGGTTGAAGTTGCATCATTCGAGCAGAATGATGGCCATGTCATTACCTCCATCCTTCTAAGATTTGGGGTGTGATGTTATTTGATATCAAAGCTTAGGTTATGATATGTTTGGGTAGATTTTCAGGGGCATGGTGAGATTGTGTGTTTGTCTATAACTCGTTGATCTTTTTGTGTGCTAAGGCTATATTTCATTGTGGATATTGCTATACAGTTATGGGATTGAGGGTGGATTATGCTAAGGATTGCGTTGAGATTGATTAAAAAAAATCCCCTTTATCTAAATCTATTACCCCGTTTAAGATTTCGAGGAGGTTGTGAAATAATTGTGGAGGCCAGGCATGGAAGTTGTGGTAAGGAGGAATCCTTTTCAAAAATGAATTCCTAAACTCACTAGAATTATTATTGGAGATACTCAAGTTGTAGGAGAGCAAGGGATACGTTCATTTTTTTTTTCAATTATCTGGTGGACAGGAGCAATGTGGTGGCATGGAATGTATTAATAAGTAGGCTAACTAAGAATGACTTGTGGGAGTATAGCTTGAGATTCTATTCCTTAGCAAATAATGAGAATGTCAACTTGTACCGGCAGCATTTTCTAGTGCTTTAAGTGTTTGTTGCTGTGGTGAAGACATGTGCTTTGACAGAGTTCTCTTATACAACAGTTATCTTACTGGTTGGGGTAAAATTACAAATTTTGTGCACAATGTCATCAAATTCACCTTGTAGCACTTTCAAATCCAATTGGGTGCTAAAAAAAAATGTTGTCTTAAGAAAGCCAAATTAATGAGGCTCGAAAGTTGTTTGATGGACTGCTTGACAAAGATGAATATACTTGGAACACAATGGTTGCCACTTATGCCAATTCAGGGAGGATGTTGATGATTCTTTTGGTTGTAAAAATGATAGAGTTGAAATCTTTAATGTCATGGATGACAATTATATGTTATTACTAGAGTTGGATGACTGGATTGATGAGCAGTGCTACAGGATAGTGATTGGCAGGCTTGTTTCTCCAACGCTTCCCGAGATGGACTTCAGGATTATTGAATGTTCTATTAAGGAATGGAAAGACTTGATCTATGGAGTAGTGCATGAGAAAGAAAATATAGCAACTTCTCGTTAGCTTGGTTTGGTAGAAGGGAGAGTCGATTCCAACGGGTTGAGGTTTATTGTTTTAGGAAATGGGGATAAATGTTCATTTGAGAGTTAATATGGATATGTATATGATGCTCTTTCTAAATATTCTGTTCTCTCTTCGGATATTAAGGACATTGAAAGCACATATAGAATAATTCTTGCAATTGACAGTTGTGTGGTTTGGAGTTTTTTGCTATCTCACCCAGGCTAGATGTTGCAAAAATTTCTGATTGAGCTGAGGAAGGAAGAAAATCTCCAGTAGAAGGAGAGGGTCCATGTGCTGATTTCATTATTGCTGGTCAACTACTCTATAGTGGCATCAGGAACATTTGGGTACTCATTTGACAAAGACTTGTTCAATTTGGTGGAATCATTTGCCGAGCGTATAAAGTCTGTGATGTCAAACACGGAGACGAGATGACTATGGAGTTAGGTCAAGTTGATAAACTTCTTTGCCTCATTGAGGATTTCTCTGTTCATGGGAAGATTATTTTCTACAATGGTGTACCTTCTAAATGTTCAATCTCAACTAATAGAACAATGGAAATGAATTTGAAAAATATTGATGGTCTCCTATCATCAAAACTGCATCAAGGGATCTATTGGTGGCTAATAATATTGTTTTTGCATTAATATGTGTAATGGAAAATAAGATTGATTTTTCATGTGAAGCTTCCTATAAAATTTGTCATACAAATGGATCTGATTCTCTATTGGTCCTTAGCATTCTTCATGTGTTTGCTTATTTATGTAGAAGTGAATATCTTACATCAAGTAGATATAATTTGCTGATGACCGTCTTGAAGTTAGTGGTTATGCTTCTTGAGCAATCTATTTTGTCGGTGGGTTCTCAATGTCTCTTGTTGGAGGGGGAGGTGGAGGTGGAGGTTGTAGTGCCTCCGTGTACCAGGTTTTCATTCAGTATTGGAGCAACTTCTATGAATAGTGTCATATCGCCATTATTAGAGAGGCTTTTAAGCTCCTCTAGCAAATTTAGTTGGGCAGTTAGAAGCCCACTCAATTTAGCTTGAGCGGCAAGCTTAGAATGTGTGCCGTGTCGAGTTCTCTTTGAGGTAGAGTATCTCTTTGCGACAATTTCCAAAAGGTGTAATCATGTGTTTGGAGTGCCATGGTCACCAAGTATTCTCATAATGGTGATACATATAGAGCAATGAAGTGGTTTGAGGAAATGAGAAAGTAAGGAATTGAACTCTATGGGTATAGCGTACTTAGTGTAATGGCAACTTGTGCATCAGTTTCAGCTAATACTTTTGAGACAAAGGTGCATTGCTGCATCATTAGGAATGGATATGAAGTAGTGCATTTGTTAATGTTCATTGGTTGACATGTATGCAAAATGTGGAGATCCGGGCAGTGCTAAGTTGGTGATAAGGGCTATAAAGATTGATGGCGTGGTTTCTTGGAACTTGCTGATTATGGGTTGTCGCGACCTGCCCTTGTTGATAGTCGGTGTAAGGGAGGGACGGAATTTAAGGGTATTTATTCACAAGATGGTCCTCAAAAGGCAAGTCGTCAAAGACGACTCAAGCACATCATCAATGACAACTATATCCATAAAGAGGTCCATCGATCACGAGTGTAGGCTCTCCCAGGCCCATAGCCCGCGCAACAGTGGAAGGATTTGTTTTATTTATCTAAGTTGGTTAACAACCTAAGATAAATTTTTAGAAGTCACCACTAGCCTCAATTTGGGGGCTGGCTAGAAAGTCTAATCGAGGGTCGAGAGAGGTTCCCTCGATTTCTACATAATTAGAGCCCTAGGGTTTGGGGACTTGGATTATGCTAATTGTTTCTATTAGCGCCCTTTCGACACTGATCATTCGTCATGTTTATACCTAAGATGTCCATCATGCCTTGTCATTCTTTTGTACCATTTTAAAAGATAAAAGTTGATCATGCATGGATATCGGTTTCATGTCATTCTAATTCTAAGGAAGTAAGAAAAGAAAGGCAATCAATTTTAATTAAAATTGCAATGCGAAAAGTAAACAACCAAGGAAAGCGGTAAATCTGACATACAATCCTAAAAAGGTACATATGAAAAGAAAAGAGAGGAAAGATGTGTTTGGTATCAAATGAATATTACAAGAGATGGGTCGGAAGAGACATCGACCATCACCGTCTTCGGGGCCACTTTTGTCGCCAACCCTAATTCTACACTAGCTCTAAATGAACAATTTACAATGGAAATAAATAATGATTCAAACAAAAGCATACAAAACATGATGATGAGACAAATAGAAATCATCCAATTGAAGGATTAAGAATGGCCTCAGGGTCTGCCTTTGGAAGTACATGGATAATGTGCCATGAAATGTTAGCCTCATTCATTTTAGATACGGTTGATGACTATTAATCATCCTAAGTATTCACTTACGATGACTAACGTCATAACCCTTAAGTCGAGTTCTAATGTGTATCACCAAGATTACCCACATGCATACATCGGGCTTGCATGAATAGTTAATAATCACATGCATTGAGCTTAAAAATAAACACATGAGCAGGTCCAAAGACCTTGTTTCTCATTCAATCAAGCAATAAGTGTGCCAACACCGGTTTACTTCACTCATCAAGCATGCATCGACCCTAATTTCAAGCATCAAACATGCATTCAATGGCCTTTTTATTTTCTGGAAATTTTTGAGATGACAATCAAAAGTGGTGAAGAAATCAAGAATTAGTTATGCATGCATCATTTCCTAAAAATCATGGAACGAGCATATGTCACAATCAAACAGAACGGGGGATCCAAATCGCCTTGAAAAGAAGTAAGCAATTGAGCATGATCCATTGAGCAATCAGCTTCACAGAAATTATGGTACATAATACACTCAATGAAGAACATTTTTCATGAAGACCACTCGTCAAGATGAGTTACATGTGAATTTATAAAAATCCAAGAATGTGACAATTTGCATTATAATAGAACAGGGCAGCAGCAAATGGAGGTAGTCTTATGAGGAAATGGGCATGTTAACGATGTCAAAAATTCATGAAATTTTACCACATGATAGTCCTAGGAATGACAAACAAAGTTCATGAAGGGTCCAATTTCCAAATCCAACAAAAAAATTCCAATATTCAACAGATAAGGGTGAGATTCTCAATGTTTCGCATATAGAAGTCTTGACATTATTCTAGTCCTTTGATAGACCTCTCAGAAGCTTGTTAACCTTCATTGGTCCTAAGATTGGTTGACCTTGATATGCAAGCCCATTTACTATTTCAGTAAATCTGCTAAACATATCCCCAATAGACTCTCCCGGCTTCATTTTGAAGGATTCATATTAACCAAGCAGAATATTGACTTTGGTTTCCTTCACTCGATCTATTTCTTCATAGGTGACATGCAGCTTATCCCAGACTTCTTTCGTTGTTTTACAAGAAGAGATTCGGTTATATTCATTTGGAGATAAAGCACAGTAAAGAGAATAAATAGCTTTTGCATCTAATGCTTCTCTTTTTGTCAATTCTTCTTTTGAGAGAGTAGTGGAAGGTTCTGTTAATTTTCCATCTTCCTTTTTTGTGGCTTTTCCAGATTCAACATTGGGATCAATTCCTTTTTCCATAACATCCCATTCCAGAGGATCCTTTGATCTAAGACAAGCTTTCATTTTGTTCTTCCATATGTTGTACTCTTTTCCATCAAAGTATGGTGGTCGAGTGTTGCTTTGTCCCTCAATCAGACCTGGTGCAAGAATACTAGCCACAGAAGATCTTTAACTCTGAAGTAAAAAACAAAAAACTTCAATATACTGAGCACGAGGCTCTGACACCAATTGATATTGCTAGTACTAACACCTAGAGGGGGTGAATAGGTGTGAATAAAGTTTATGCACTAAAACAGTAAATACGAAGTCTGATAGTAATAGACTCAGAATTTAAGAATTGAACACAGTCTGGATGAGATAGACTTTTGTTGTATGCAATCAAAAATAAAAGAGTAAGGAAGGAGAAGATTGCAAACAATGTTATAGTGGTTCGACTTTTGTCAAGCCTATGTCCACTCTCCCACGCTGTTAGCCAATAGGCTGAATTCCACTATGTGATCGAAAATGGTTACAAGATTTTGAGTGTAAGTACTTAGTGATAATGTTTCTCACTAAGTAACTCTTCTTTGCAATACACTTTGGATCACTCAATTTTTGCACTTTCTCAGATAATTTTGTGAAGAACATAATCAAACTTTGGAATTTCGCATTTGCTCTCTTCTTCTGGTTGTATCTTCTCCTTATATACCCTCCATACCAAAGCTAGCCATTGGTTATCACCATGAGAGATTTTCCTTCCATTTCCTCTCCTGGACAGGTTTCATAAGGAAAGATTTCTTGACCATTGAAAACAGATTGAATTCCATTTGATTTTGATCGCCCATACAAATAGAATCTGGGTTTCCAAAAGCGTTCCATCCTTCATTGGAAATTGTCTTATTGATTGATCTTGTTAATCGATTTGATTAGCAAAATCAATACGAGTAAGATAAGTGAAATTCGTAGCCGTTGGTAATCTTGTCCTCGTTCTAGTCCTTGAGGTTCGTTCTGGGTCCCTGACAGAATGAGATTCTACGTCTGTTTATACCTCCTTTTGTAATAAGTAGACTTTGCAGAATATGTCAACACGAGTCTTCTTCCACAGTTTGTACTAAAAGTGTTGCTTGTTTAAACACATAGAATGTTTTGTTAGCATCAAAACTAGGAATTTTCTCAACACTTTTAAATATAGAAATATACTGGTCAACTGACTCATTAATCAGTTGTTTCATGATCAAAAAGTCAGCAACTAACAAGTCTGGCACAGTTCTTTGAAATTGGGAATGGAATAATTCATTTGTTTCCATGAAACAACTGAATTTGGTAGTAATACTATGTACCAAGTGAAAGCAGTTTTCGATAACAACAAAGGAAACAACCTCAACTTCCAATGGTCAGCGTGCGCTGCATCACCGCATTATGCTTGGAAGCAATTAATGTGTTCAAATGTTGATTGATCACCTTCGCCAGTGAACCATATAAACTCAAGCATTTTGAAGCCCCTTGAATATGGGATCTTATCCACCCAATTCAGATATGATTTTCTGCATACGTTTACCATAAACCCAAAGTCATTACCATAACCCCTCACTGGTGGATCCATTATTGCCTGATTGTGAATTGGGACCATCACGGGTAATCCTGGACCCTATTGGACGCCATAGTTGGGTTACAATACCCGATTTGCATTTTGTTGTGGGATTTGATAAAATTGTTGCTAAGGTAAATGAAATTGTGGTGGTGCTTGAACCTGTAGAGGTTGAGGGACATTTTGAACGAGTGGTGGTGGGTTGGCTTGAAAATGTGGTATACTGGGCTAGGCAGGTGGAAACAGTTGTTGCAACGCCCTGTGGGTGGAGATTCAGAACTGCAGGCTGAGGTATCTATGGTTGAACATTTGGAATTACTAGCTGAGGTACCTGCGGCTGATACTGAATGTTCTGCTGTTGCAATTGGTCGTGCTCCCTGGCTGGAGCTATCACAGCCGCTGGAACATCCATTGCTATAGGTAGGACATTCGTAAGGATGATATTTGGCCGAGGAGCCAAATTTAGCCCTTGGGCATTCTCATTAATCACGAATGGCACGTTCTATCAAGGTAACGATTGACCAGCCATTGCAATTTGATCAATATTAATTGGGGCATTAGTATCGACAGACCCATTAGTTTACGTGGCCGTTAGCACTTCTCCTCTTTGTAGGACTCTAAGAGGAGCTATAACTGGTATACTTTGCCCTGCATTACCCAATATTAACTAAGAAACAGATGATATAGGAAGGTACCCAATTGAAACAAGAACATGCCTTGCTTGTCGCTGAATCAATCTTGTCGGTACTCCATGTTGTCCTTGAGTGCACTTGTGATAAGTATTGATGAATAAGGGCTTGATGACATCAGTCATTCGTCTCACTATATAATCAGCAAACTCATTTTGAGTCTCTTCAATTGTTCGCCTCGTGGTTATAAGCATGACTAGCGTAACATCCATTTGTCTTCTTTCTTCAACACGCTGCCTTGGAACAACGATAACTTCCTGTTGAACTTGGTTTATGACCTCATTCTGAGGAGGTTGGGCTGACATTGACTCGGCATGTATATTGTCTTCAGTCATCAATGGTATTTGCTCATCAGTAGCACTATTTAGGTTGGTTTGGCTTCACCTTCGTGGTATAGCACTCTCTCAACTCAACACAAAGGTCCTACTAGGCGTGCCAAAAAGATGTTTCGCCAATTTTGATTCCTGCAAAAAATCCTTCATCAAACGGTACGTTTCAATTTGTGTTAGACAAAACTCAGTTTCTGTGTTGAATTCAGACAAAGAATGTCAAATGCAAGTGTGAATATTATTCCTAACCTAAATATTGCAACTATGACAACTGACACAAGAGATGACTTGATGACCAACAACATCTGGTAATGAACTATGCCGGAATCTAATTAATGACGCAGTTTGAACACAGCTGATTGTATAACTTGTACCTCGAAACCCAAACTATACCGGAATTTAATCAACAACATAGCTTGTTTAGGCATAACGCTGAAATTTAATCAATAATAATACCCTTGGATAAGGAAACACAATGCCAAAATTCAATCAACAATGCTAGGGTTGTGGAACAATACTGGAATCCAATCGATGATGCTGAACCGGATAAAGATACATGTCGGAATTTAATCAGATGATGGGAATCTTGAAAACTACAGCTAAAGTACGATAAAATAAAGATAAAAGTAAAGGTAATTGTTGTGTTATTTGGGGGACCTCTTTGTAAATAACTTGAGATATTTATAGAGCAGTTTGATAACCATCAGTCTATTACTTGTCCTTGGGTGCTACTCTTAGCATTTCCCATGTTTTTCTTCTTCTCTTGACCATCTTATCCACATCCGGTTGTTTCCTAACTTGTCAACGACGCTTGCACGACTTGCTCATCAAGCAAATAACCATTTCCATATTTCCATGTGCCCTTTGGTGCATCAACAGTTCTCACTTGAATTTTAACATCAATTCGACTCAAACTTTGAATCCAATGTACTATCCCAAGAGCTTGACACGTGACAATTAACTGTCTTGCCATCGAATTAAGCGTATTCATCTATAAATTCATTGACACCTAACCCAAGTGTCTTTGAAAATTCTGACTATTCTTGGTCTCCATGACCAACGTGGGCTGCATTGCTTCTATTGCTGCCCTCATGATCAACACGTGATAACAGGGATAATTTGGATGTCAAGCCTCTCAGGAAATAGGAAATGCGTTGTCGTTGCCCATTCTCGTGGTTCAATTTATATAATGAAACCAGTTGGCAGCCACAATCGCACCAACAAATCAAGCTTGTTAAGCTACATATAATTAAGTAATTCATTCACCGGGAACCGCAACCACGTGCTTGGAGCCGTTGCTTTCGCGTGGCTGAAATCTCAATGCTCAAGAGAATCCAAAGAGAATAATATACAAGGTCTATACAAATTTCGATACACGTAAATAAAACAGTGGCATTTGTTGGGAAGATGAAAAGTGGAGAGAGAGAAAGAGACAGAGTCAAAGATTCCTCCGGTCCAAAAATTTTCCAGAGAGGTTCTCAAAATAGATAAATCCATACGAAGCATCGAGACAATGACGTTGTGCTCGCTTAGTCCAGTGCTTGCACCGTTAAACTTTCCTTTTCTTTTGTTAATTTATTTTCCATTAGAAAAATTATTTTTGTTGAATATATTTAAGTTGTTGATCCCACTTAGAAATTTATCTCTCTCACTTTGAGCTCGTTAAGTATTATCGTATCAAATTAATAAACTTCATTTCACAGCTGATTATTTCATTATCAATGATCATTTATCCCAAAATCTACTGTATATATAAAGCTTCAGGTAGTTATAAATCCTGAGAAAGTTAAGAGGAGAACTCTAGTGACTTGATGTCCTCACTCCTTAGGGGAAGCAGGCGATGGCCCTACAGGTCCTGCAGTGTTTCCTTAATTATTTTTTTAAAACTTTCAATGCACTTCTCCTTTTATTATTTCTTGGATTAACCAAAAGGCAGCCAATAGCATGGAATTAGACCCATAGTAAATATAGTTTACAATGAAGAATTGATAGAAACAACTTTCAATGATACTTAATTTTTTACACACATTTGTCTTCGTTTTGCTGATAAATGAATACAATGGGCACATATAGTGGGATGATTCTCTAAATATATATAATGGGACATGGACAGTGATTTACCATGCATTCGGACAAGAAACATGCTTATGCATCGACCACTTATATATTTTATCATTTCTTGGACTAACCGAAAGGCAGCCAACGTTGAATAAGAATCAATAAGAGGGTAGATATTCCTATAACCCTTACAACACGTCTTTTAACGTGGAGCCCCCTTGAGCACATCAATGCTCCATATATTTTGTCTTTCCTCGTCTAATTTCTTTTCCAGGTAGACTTTTCAACTCCACAACAACTCTTCCTAGTTCCTTCCTTTCTTTGGCCATTTCTTTCTTACTCGCTCCAAATAATTGATTTTTCTCTTGTTGGCACTGCTTCCCTCACATGCCTGTGACCTGGATTTGCGGGACGAAATGAAAAGTGGGGGGAGATAGAGAGACAGAGATTCATCCCATTCAATATTTTCCACGCGGGTTCTCAGAATAGATAACTACGCACAATGCATCAATACAATGAAGAGGGCACGCTTAGTCCACTTGCACCATTGAACTATCCTTTTCATTTGCTAATTTATATTCCATTAGAAAAGATATTTTTGTTGAATATATTTAACCTATTGATTTCACTTAAGAATTTATTCTTGAGCTTGTTAAGTATTGTCGTATCAAACTGATTTCATTACCGAAATGTTGCACTATTAATGATCACTTATTCTCAAATTTACTAAATATCTATAAAGTCTTCAAACAATAATTCTAAATTGATCATGTTGAATTTATTTCTAAGATCACTAATACTGAAGTCTCTTGAGAAATAACAACATCTTGAATGGAAATCAATGAAAGATGAAATTTGTTTTACAATAGCTTTAGTTTAGATTATACTCAAAAGCTCTGGGAAGAAGAGAAAATTGATGGGGCACATTACCTAAATCTTATTTTTCTAGTGAAAAATAATACCTTTGGCATGGATGCAAACCCAACCATCAAAGCCTATTTCCATTCGTCCTAGAACATTAAGGAACTAGAAAAGACATGCATAGATAGTTTTACCTCACTCACTCGTTAAGATCATAATTTTAGGTGGGGCTATAGTGAATATTTCGAGAGAGCACAAGAGATTCTCAAGTTTTCAGCTTTATATTTGTATAAATAGATAATGTTTGAAACTTAAATATAGCTTTTTCAACAATAGAAACTAAAGAATTTTAATTCCACAATGTTTATAAAGCTATTTCCTTGCCAACATGGTCCTAATAATCGCCTAATCTTTCGAAATATTATAATTTTAAAAATAAAGCACTTAATGTCAGGTATGTTGAGTTTATATTTCGAAATCAATAATTTTGAATTTACTTTTTTTTAATATTATCAAATGATCATGCCCATGCTTATTCTAAGATGAATTTGTTATTGTGTTTGAACAACATGATATATGGTGCCTACATGCACAAACCTTCTAAGAAAGTAAACTTTTGATTGTCATACCTTGGTGAATGTTCGATTTTAATACTTATAAATTATTTTAGTGACAATACTAGTCACAACCATATTCATTAGATTGATTAAATGCTTTTGACCCTTTAACGAATTAAATTCATTTCCTGAGATAATCCAAACCAAGCACATATTTGCATGCCCTTTTCTGCTAGTGAATTGAATAAGCAAACTAATCTAGATAGACAAATTTCTAATTTTTTGATCAAACAAGATTTCATTTTGGATATAATTTTTCACGTCACTTTGCTGACATGGATATTTTTACTGACATAAAAATGATACATCAGACAACTAACAATTTTTTTTGAACGTAGGGTTAATGAGGCAAATTTGAGACTAGTAAGTGATTTTTTCAGATAAAAAATGATTGGGCATATTTTGGATTGGACATAAAGTTTTGGATTTTTTTAGACAAAAAAATTGGGGACAGATTTAGGACTGGATATAAAGTCGAGGATTATTTTAGATAAAAAATTTCGAGGTAGAATTAAAGCTGGATTTAAAATTTGAGAGTTTTTAAGACATTATTTCTATATAAAAAGAGGGAAGAAAAAATTGAGGAGTCGCACCTATCCAGGGCAAATTTGTAATTAGACAGCATATAATTTTCTTTCTATCCCTTTGCCCGGTGGCTCGGTCCCACCAATCCTTGCTTGACTCAAGGCTACTGCTCCTCTATCAAGCTTGGGCCCATTTCTTATTTTGAATGAGTGGCTGGACCCACTACTCTCCTCCTTACTTAATTATCAAGTTGCTAATTATTTTTTTTATAGGTCAATTTATTGATTCATTTAGTGGAATTTATTAATTTCACAATTTCTTAATCAATCCAAAGCCAAATTAATGAATCAAAATTTACAATTTTTTCCCGACAAATGTTTCTTCTTGATTTAGTTTAGCAATTGATTTAATATTTTGCCCTTCTTCTTAACTTGGTCGAAAAGCGGGCGTTAAAGAAAAAGAAAAAGAAAAAAAGAAATATAAAGGGAAAAGCGAGAGCATGCCCCGGCAGAGAAACGGAAAGAAATGGAAAAGAAGTGGGCTTCCTCACGCAACGTGCCCCGACAGTTCTCTCTCTGTCACTTGTCTTTTCATTCTTTTCATTTTCACCTCCCCCACGGGAATCTGCCGCCTCTGGTCTTCTTTTTCTTTCTTTACTTTTGCCAACCACTACGCAGTTCTTCCCTTTATTTTAAAGTTTTCTCTCCTTTTTCTGGCCATAACCCGCTCCCGGTATTTCTCTTTCTTTTATTTTCTTTTGGTAAAACTATTTCTCTTTCTTGGCCTTATAGAAAATTCCCCGCCCCACTTGGCCGAGAATCCTCTACCTTTTTTTCTGCCCCGATTTTCTTATCTTCTTTGGCCGTGAATTCCGGTCCTCGAATATGCCGAGATTGCTCCCTTGTCAAGATGGAAACTGCCCTCCCGTGAGTCCGCGACCTCGTCCTCAATGTTCTTGTCATTGTTTGAGGTAGATTTAGGATTAAATATATAATTTAAATTTTTTTAAGACAAAACAAGTTAGGACCGATTTAGCACTGGATTAAAGTAAGGATTTTCTAAGATATATAAAAAAAAAAAGAAATTCGGGATAAAATTTAAATGGAACCTAAAATTTGAGGATTTTTAAAGGAATTAGGACCATATAAAAAGAGTAAGAGAAAGCTGATGAGCTTCGCCTGTTTTAATCATCTAGAAGAAAATTTGTAATTGGATAGCATATAATTTTCTTATTGCCCCCTCTCTAGATGTCCATTTCTTTTTTTGAATGGGCGGCTACTAGTTGCACGCACTACTCTTCTCTCTAGTTAATTGTGAATTTACCAATTAATCATTTAATCATATTTATTGATTTCACAATTTCTTAATCAAAAGTTTCAATTTTTTCCATCAAATTGTTTTGCTCGGTTTAGTTTAACGATTGCAATCTTCCTTAGACACCTATAATTTGTAATGTGTGTTAATTCAAATATTTATATAATTAAATGGAGCCAATACGTGCAGTCTTAGTTTATTTACATTAAATTTAATTTGATATAATACTTCAACATAAATGCATGCAGTTCCTTTTCAAATTACGAGGCATAGTTATGTGAATAAAAAGGTTAAATAGACTATTCTTACCATCCAAAATATGCCTAAGCATATGATTCTCATTCAACAATTCATTTATATAGATCTATACCTCTTAGATAACGAGGGGATGGCTATCTTTTATAATTGTGTTAAAAATATTTTACTTACCACTCAAAATATATCTAAGCATTTAGTGCAAGATGTGAAGCAATTTGTATGTTCAATAGTGAGTTCATCCATTTAGACACCATTTTATGGATTTTTTTAATTTTTTTACTGAATAAAATAAAGATTTGTATCAAGAACTGAGGGAAATGTTAAAGGGAAATGTTAAAAATCCAATGCATAAATTACTTCATTTTACAATTGAAAGAAGCTTATTTTGATATCCACTTGTAACAATGCAAGCTAAAAGAATTATCAATGCTATTTATATACCAACAATCCAAACTAAAATGTGACTATTTGAAATTGTGGAGTGTGGAAAAAAAAAAAAAAAAAAAGAGTGCTCATGCATTTCACATTCACTATTTTTTATAGTATTAATTTACAATAATTTATAAGTGAGTTTAACTACATTGTTCTCTAAAGCTAATCAATTCTAGCTCATCTTTATCTGCAAATTATATTAAAACATTGCTTTGAAGAATTCGAGAGCTCTACAGATAAATCTTGATTGTTGTCGGTTAAACCAACATTTTTGAGCACTAATCCAAGCATGCAAGGAACTCTTGGATATCAACTTAGGGTGTGTTTAGTAACTGTTTTGTTCCCTAGAACAATTTCTACTTAAAAATATTTTTTATGATTATGTTCTTGAGACGAGTTTTTAACATTTGAAGGCATTTAATAACTGTCTAAAGTTTCTATTATAAAATGCATTTGGTACAATGCTCAATTCTTTTGTGATTAAATTTTCTTTTAATTTTTTAATAATTTTATTACATTTTTCTCTTTTTTCCTTTTTTTCTTCTTCTTCATTTGGATGGTCGCTAGCCCCAGCCATGGCCGGTAATCAACCAAATGAGAGCTAGCGTGAACAAGAAAAGGAAAAATAAAAAGAAAGGGAAAAAATTAAAGAGAAAAAAATTGGTTTGGACTTGATTTTGGAGTTATTCTCGATAAAACAAGCAATTTTTTTAAGAAAAATTTCAAATAAGGGCTTGAAGTGCTTTCATTTTCTTAAATAAGGACCAAAAATGTAACTTAATGCAAATAATGATGTGAAATCGCCATCATTTTCTCAAATAAAAGTTTGAAGTTGATGTTATTTCAAATAAGGGTATCAAATGCGTATATTAATTTCAAAGAAGGGCTTGAATTCACTTACTGAGAAGGACAATTTCGTCTTTGTCAATTTTTAATTTTTTCCTTTTTCTGTTTTTTACTTTTCATAAAAAACAAAAAATAAATAAAGCTTCACAAAAAAAAAAAGGAAATAGAGGTGGGGGTTGCCTCGTGCCTGTGGCCACCGCCCCATCGCCGGTAGGGCAACTGCGCTAGCCGACAAGGTTGCCGACGACCCTCGCCGATCGGAGGTAAGGGCCCCCTCAGAAACACTTTCAAGACTTCATTTTCTTTAATAGCCAAGAAGAGCACCCAAGAACCAGAGGAGAGAAGCTTCCAAGTGCTTTGTCCTGTCAAAAGCCGCCCTCAATGTCTTCAAGAGCAAGACACAGATCGATTCCTCGCGTTCCTCCAGCCAACCGGAACGTGAATCTACACCTTACACTCTGCACATACGAAGAAGAGACAAGGTTCGTGCAATGCATTACGCAGGTGGGATTCGCCGCGAATCTTTCCCCTTCTTCTTTTTTTCTTTAATCTTTTCACCCTCCCGCCGCAACCCAAAACCAAAAAAGTCCTCACCGAATTCGCACTGCTTTGTATTCAAGCCATGGAGTTCAGTAAAATGGGGGACGACGCGGAGGGAGGGGCAAAAAAGGGAAAGAACAAGCCGTTCCCTTCACCCCAAAGAACTCCCTCCGGGATGTCACCTGCCCTGAGAGAAATGAACGACGGTTTCAGCTCGCGGAGTTCGGTAAATGAAGAAGCTCGCCGCGAAGGAAGAAGCAGAACAGGAGATGGGGCTAAAGCAGAAAACCCCCTCGCCTCGAGTCATGAGGGTCGCTGACCCTGGCCCAGACGTAGATGACCCCGCCGGCTAGTGCTGCCACCCCTCATGGGGGCCACAGGTGGGAGGAAGCCTTCCCGCCTCTGTTTTCCTTTTTTTTTTTTAATTTTTAAATCTTATTTAATTAATGTTTAGTTTAAAATGTATTTTTACGAAAATATCCTTGATCGGCCAGAATTTTTTATTGGCTGATGAAGATAGGTTCTTATTTGAAATAGACATAAAAACTTCAAGTCATAATTTGAAATAAGGTTCATTTTGAGCCATTATTTGAAATTTTTTCTTTTTTTTTTTTTTTCTTCTTAATTCTATTCCAAATATATTTTGGGAAAAAAAAAATTATCAAATAGATTTTTTTTTTGTTCTGGAAAACAAAAGAATAAAATCAAGTATTGTTTGACACGTTACTAAACAGACCCTAAACATCATCTACCATTTCCTTGATCCGTGTTCCAAAGTCTTTTCTATGTGTCTTGTATTTTATTGGGGCAACCAATTTTTTTTTAAGTTAATATCATAAGAAATTTTAAACTAATACACTTATAATAAATTTATTTTAAATTAATATTTTAATTATTAAAAATCTCAATTAATATATTTATAGCAAATTTATTCTTTGTTGGATTTTATCATTAAATTATCAAATTAGATAAGACGTAGTAATTAATCAGTATATCAATTTCAATTTATTAATTTATGATTTTTCGTGATATTAATTTAATTTAATAAAAATAAATTTATAATATATATTAATTTATATTTTTTCTCGAATATTAACCGTTTTTCTTTTCCCTATCTCGGACGCAGTATCTCTGCGCTGTTTGTAGCTTTTGCCCCTTTTTTATTTGCTTTTGAACATGGCCCATGCCTGAATGGCTGTGCCTGTCAGAGCGTTGTTACCCTTTTTATTTTATCCAGTTGCGAGATAGGACACGGACATATTATTTTCATAAAATTCGCGAGTGAAAGTCAATGCTTTCCGGACATACTATTTTTAAAAAAGAAACGTCCCTAATTTGTAATCTCCAAATGTAGAAAAATAAAATAACATGCGAATGTGAAATTCTGTAACATCGTTATTTTGATTATGGGCCAAATTCTATGACTCAGATTTTTAATTTTTATAAAATGCATGATACTTCTTTGAGTAAAAATTTAGGTGTCATTGGGATTAGACTCGACTTATGAATTATAGAATTATAAGTTCAATCATCAATTGGTATTAATGCACTGCATGACGACTCCATATCATGCAATGTGTAACGATGTTGCGCAAATTGAATCATGCAATCCACTACAACATAAAATTAATAGAGTATGAAATAAGAAATAGAGAAACAATCTTTCATCGTGTTTTTACTATCAAAACTTACTACAAGACCCGAAAACTCTCAAAAGGCTGAAGTACGGGTCGGATTGGTGGGGCGTCCACTTGTGACCGAGAGTAATGATGTGCATTTTCACCGCAGGGCAAGAATTTCTATAGACTGAGAGCCTAGCAAGTTTTCAGAGGTCTACCGATTACTTATATGGAGTTCCCATTTGCAATATGCAATTTTGACTTGACAACAACAGAGACAAGTTTGGTAAATTCAGATTTCTTCAATTTTACTTGCGTCTCCACCGAAAAGTGGTGACATGGTCAGTGTGCATAAAAATTTCCACGTAAGCATGTCCGCAAACACCGCTAGCCTCATTAGCTGCCATGTATGAAATTCTAAGGGTGAAATTGGATGAAATTGTAAGATGATAAATTTGAGGCAATGGTGCCACTTTGAGAGATTTTATGGGTTGAAAAATTATTTAAGTAAATGCATTCAAACAATATCAGTATGCGATTTTCTATAATGCTAGTCCCAATAATATAGATGTACTCTTTCTTTCCTTCTTCTCCTTTCAAAGAGTCAAGTCCATTTCATTTGGCAAGTGAAATTGCCAAGTGATTGCCTCATACTAGGATTGCGTTTGCTTTCTTCATTGGCTGGCGCTAAAGTTCACTCTCTGTCTCACTTTCCATACCTTCATTTTAAGTCTCGACGACCCGAATTTGTCATTTATTTAAAATACAAATTCAGTGAACTAGAAATGATAGTGCCAAGAAATTGGCCAGAACTGGTGTGAGGGAATATATATTTGGGGGGGGGAAGGAACGAGGAAAGTTCCTAAAGGAACATAGGAAAAAGAATCTTAGGTTACGTGAAAGTGCACACGATCAATTTCGAATAGTGGCTTTGATAGCAGCTTCCGCGACTTACGCAGAGAGAAGGCGAAAGTGAAAAAGGAACTCCGACAAATACATGTGGACTCGGGCACGATCTCTACTTTACCTGTTTGTGATGGTGCGTGTGGGGCTCCTAAAACCGTAAAGGTAACCCCCATTAGTGGGATCTGATCTACTCCAACTTTCTTCGGTCTCCGTTCCATTGCGTAAGTCATACTCCACGAACAAAGTGATATATATTTGAGAGGTAGAGCTTGGAACCCGATCAGACAGTAAACATTCTTGAAGCACATCATTCATCTGCTCTTTCAATGACTTCTTCTTTGAACGAAAAAACCTATTATCATGTGTTCTTGAGTTTCAGGGGTGCAGACATTCGCCAGAACTTCCTTAGTCATCTCTATGCAGCTTTGGACCAGAAAGGATTACACACTTTTGTGGATAGTGAGAAGCTTAGGAAAGGAGAGGAAATATCACCAACGCTCATGAGGGCGATTGAGGAATCGCGTGTCGCGATCATCGTTTTCTCCGAGAACTACGCTTCCTCGCAGTGGTGTTTGGAAGAGCTCGTGAAAATCATGGAGTGCAAGGAGCGAAACGGCCTGATTGTGCTCCCGGTGTTCTACAAAGTGAAACCAAAGGAAGTGAGAAGGGGGAGAGAGAGTTATAGTAGAGCTATGGCTAAGCATGAGTCCAAGTTCAGAAAGGATTTAGAGAAAGTGAAGAGATGGAAGAAGGCTCTCTTTGAAGCTAGTAACTTGTCTGGGTGGGAGTTGAATAACAGGTATGCACAAATGTGACATGATGTTTTGCGATTGTTAGTTCATGATTATTTGTTAGATATCAAAACGTATGCTTTTTTTGGATCTTCGGATTGAAGATACAAAGTGGAGACAAACTGCACAGTAGACACAAAAGTCAAATAACCAAAGCTACTAGATTCTTTGAATTTGATTCTTGCTTTCTGGATAATGAGAAATTTATCTAACATAAATAGCGTGATTCATAGTGCTGGTGTCATTATTGTCTTCATATGCAGGTTCTTTGTAATTTTCCTTGCGTAGATGTTCGCGCAGGTTCACCCACTTTTTTCATCTAATTATTTGCTAATAGATGTTCGCGCAGGTTCACCCACTTTTTTCATCTAATTATTTGCTAATCTTCTTATGAAATTTTCCTTATCACGTTAGAGGTTGAATTCCTGCTATGGCTTTGAAATGCTAAAACGGATTTTTCTTTCTTTTGAGTGCTTATCAGAGATGAAGCGGATCTCATACAATGCATAGTGAAGGAATTATCAATTCATCTTGACCGAACACCCTTACATGTTGCTAACTATCCAGTCGGAATAGATTCCCGAGTCCAAGAACTGATAAGGTTGTCACAAAAAGAGTCGGCTGATGATGATGTTATGATGATAGGTCTATGGGGACCTGGAGGCATAGGGAAGACAGCAATTGCTAAGGCCCTATTTAATGCCATTGAGAGACAATTTCATGGTTGTAGTTTTTTGGCTCAAGTTAGAGAAACTTCGAACTCAAGCGATGGTTTGGTTGCTTTGCAAAAAAAACTGCTATCTGAGGTCTTATCTCAACGAGATTTAAGGGTCGATAGTGTCCATAGAGGAATTAATTTGATACGGGATAGACTATGTTGCAGGAAGGTTCTCCTGGTTCTTGATGATGTTGACCGTTTAGATCAATTGAACGCGTTAGCTGGAGAAGGCAATTGGTTTGGCAAAGGAAGTAGAATCATTGTTACTTCAAGAGATAAACATTTGCTAACTTCTCATGGCAGAAATATTGTGTATCAAGTTCAGACTTTAAAATTCGATGAAGCACTGGATCTCTTTTATCAACATGCTTTCAGTAATAGCAAGAGAGTTGAAATAAGAAGGGATCTCATAAATAGAGTAGTGCAATATGCTAACCACTTTCCATTAGCCCTTGAAGTGTTAGGCTCATTCTTATGTGGAAGAGCTGAATATGCATGGGAAAGTACATTGCATAAACTCTCCAAAACTCCTAACCGAACTATTAATCAAGTTCTCAAGATAAGCTTTGATGGATTGGAGGGCAATGAGAGGGAGATTTTCCTTGATATTGCTTGTTTCTTTAAGGGGAAGAGTATGATGTATATCAAGGAAGTTCTTGATAGTTGTGATTTTAGCACAACCATAGGAATAGAAATTCTCATAGAGAGGTCCTTGATAAAAAATGAGTATGGGTTCCTACAAATGCATGATTTGATTCAATTGATGGGTAAGGATATTGTTAATCAGGAATGTTCCAATGATCGTAGGAAGCGCAGCAGATTATGGCTTTTTGAAGATTTTCAAGACATTCTATGTGAAAATACAGTAAGGGTTGTTTATGTCAATTTTGCTACATCTCAATTTTTACATTGCTTGGATTTGGACAATATAATGCAAATCTCAATGGAAATTTTGTGATGACTAAATTTCTATGTTATGATATAGGAAATGAATGCGGTAAAGGCCATAGTATTGGACTTGCCCAGACCAAAAGAGATAACTATCAATCTTGATACTCTCTCAAACATGAAAATGTTGAGAATCCTCATTTTGCTTGAAGTGCATATCTCTTCACAAGGTCCTATACGTCTCCCTAACGAGCTAAGATATCTAAAATGGCCCAATGCCCTAGATCTGGAATTTGGCTTTGGTCCAAAGAAACTCGAGAGACTGAATGTCCAGAAAAGTCATATCAAACAATTAGGGGGCAACTTTCAGGTAAGCCCTTGTGAAAATTAGCTTTCCCTTTATTATAGCTATAAAAATATTGACAAAGCTTAATGACTACACTAGTATATTTTTGCAGAATTTTCAAAGGTTGAAGTTCATTGATTTCAGTGAATGCAAGTCCTTGGCTTGTACTCCTGACCTTTCATCGGCTCCAAATCTAGAGAGCTTGAGTCTTTATGGGTGCGAAAGTTTGGTGGAGATTCATCAATCCGTCGGATGTCTTGAGAATTTAAAACTTCTGTGTTTAGAAGGCTGCTCTAATCTTAGTATCTTTCCTAACACACTCAAAACAAAATCTCTTCAAATCCTTGGGCTCTCTAGGTTGCTGTAAACTTGAGAAGTTCCCTGATATTTTGGGAAAGATGGGACATCTAAAATGTCTTAAGTTACGGGGGACAGCTATTAAAGAACTCCCTACATCTATTGAAAATCTTGTCTCTGTGAATGAGATAGAATTAGCATTTTGCAAAAACCTCACAAAGCTTCCGTCAAGCATGTATAAGTTGAAAAATGTCGAGGCTCTAACAATTGAAAATTGCTCAAATTTGCTTATGTTTCCAAAGAACATGGAGGATTCAATTGATCCTGATGGCAATTTGGGATTCCCAAATCTGGACTTGCTAGTGCTTAGTGGCTGCAATCTATCAGAAGTACAGTTCCTTGAGAGTTCTTCCAGTTTTCCCAAATTGAAGCAACTAAATCTTTCAAATAACAAATTTACTCATCTGCCAACATGCATCAAGAAGTACAATAATTTGAGTTACTTGTGGGTTCATAAATGCGAGCTACTACAGGAGATTCCTGAGCTTCCACCGAATTTGTTTCACCTAGAAGCAAATTATTGCAAATCTCTGCAAAAACTCCCAGATTTGTCTGGTCATTCCTCCAAGGAACTTCATGTGGAATTGGCTTTTTGTAGTGGATTACTCGGCAAAGGGGTCAATTTGGCTAATGTGTCGCTACTAGAGGTCAGTCTCTCTCTCTCTCTCTAACTTTGGATGCTTGATAAGCATACTAACTGTATGATAGGAACTCCCAAAGATGGAAGAAGTTGGCAATATCCAAAGTGGAAGAGAGATGCCGGAATGGATTCACCACTGTTTAGAGGTGTCACGACCTCACCCTCACCAAGTCTTCTCCTTTTATGTACCTACGATTGGATGCTTTGCCATGGATTATCAAGGGACAATAGGACATCGGAATGGAACAGGCGAGCAAAGACTATGGGTACGTGACCGAGATTTGCTGTGTTCCGACAAGAGAATCGACAGTGCTAGTCTAGGCGCAATGGAGGAGAGCGACCACAACGTTAGTCGTGCGGCTATGGGAGGGTGGCGACAAGCAAGGCACCGGCGAAGGACAGCAGCGAGCAAAGCAAAGTGGCAGCCGTGTGAGTTGATGCTTGGCCGCTCTCTCTCTCTTTCTCACGTGATTTTCTATGTGCTCTAAGAATTGGGAATTGCCGACCTCCAATTTGTAAGTCATAATGTCCTATATATAGTGCAAACCTAGGTTTAAACTTGTTCTCATGAGATTAATTTAGACCTTTTCCATGTAATGGGCTGAATTAAATTCAAGACATATTCTAATTAATTCTCATGGGTGAAATTAGATTAAATTAACTTCAATTTGGCTTTTCTGCAAATTTCGGTCACTTGGTGCCCTAGTGCTGGCCAAATTTTCGCCTCTTTTACAGCTCAATTTTTCAAATTTTAAGCTCAAATTCATCCGCCGCCGGTCCAATGCAAGTGCACTTAATGAAAATATAAATTATGTAATATGCTCCTAAAACTATATGTTATGTAATTTAATTCTAATATTTTTGTTTAAGGGTTAAGAATTAATCCTTAATTTTCTATGCGTTGAATGAGTATCTGGGTCGCCAAAATTTATGTGTCAATAGTTACTTTTTTTGAAAGTGAGCATGCAAAGGTAGCATTCAAAGATAATTTGGGACTTAAATTTTGACCATGCACATGCAATGTATGATATTTTTGTGGGAAATGAATCCCATGTTGAAATGCAATATGTGATGATGCATGGTAATGCTAATGCAAACGATAAAAGAACATAACTGGGGCGACTCACCTACAAGGAAGGTAGAGCAATTCAAGATAGTTGGTTTTACATGTCTAGGACCCATACCTTTCTACAAACGCCCAGAATAGTAATAGGGTTTTTTAAGGGAAAGTTGCTTTCCTAGGACCCATACCTTTCTACAATCATCTAGTATGGTAGTGTTTGATTGTCTAGGACCCAAGTGGTCGCCTTGATAGGAAGTTACTTTTCTAGGACTCAAACCTACCCACGTTTGCCTGTTAGAGCAATAAGTGTGTTGTCTAAGGCCCGTAGCTTTCTACGGTCACTTGAATTGGAAATTACTTTTGCAAGACCTGAACTTATCTCCGATCGCCTGTTAGAGCAATAAGTGTGTTGTCCAAGACCCATACCTTTCTATGGTCGTCTATTAGAGCAATAAATATATTCTCTAGGACCCAAAACTATCTTCAATTGCCTGAAATGGGGGTTTGCTTATCTAGGACCCAAACCTTTCTTCGATCACCTTGACATAGCTAGGAAAATCAGTTTTAGTACAGCTGAAAAATAAATGTTGAAAAATTCAAGAGTTTAAAGGATTAAGACTTTAAACTCTTAAATTTTTGACATTTATTTTTTAGTTTTACTAAGCGAGCTATAGTCTCTGATCCCTTGATCTTGATTGTAGAACATATCTACAAGATAAAATCCCTCGATCTTGAAAATCGAAAATTCGAGGATCACATAAGCAAAGGTAGGTTAAGCTTAATCTTCGCTTACCCACTCCATGGAGACTGAACTACCATGACCGGCGCTCATGGGAGCTGCAAAATACTCGGAGGAGCTTAGAGGTTAAGGTCGGCTTTTTCCATGCCACAAGCCTGTTTATGTTGGTCTAATCATTTTGGGTATGGATAAATTGTGGTTATTTGTCTATGGACACGAGAAAATTTCCATGGTCCAATATTGCACCGTACATGTACATAGACTTGAGGAGGGGCTAGTCAGGGTTCTCGCCCCACATGGAGAGCATTTTGCCCTATATACCTACAATTTTGATCGGTCTTGTAAAATTTACTGCTGCTACTTCTTCAGTAGTTACTAATTTGTAACTCACTTCATTATAAAACTGACATTCTGGATGAATAGAGAATATCGAGGGAACTTAAGCATTATAATTTATTAGTGCCTTGTGTTCTGAGAATAGCTTCATTGCCTGTGCATTTCTTACATGTGAAAAAGCCAGGGAACTTTTGAAGAAAGATGTTATGAGAACTGAAGAGGAGAGACAATGTCCGATGAAAGAATGAGTCAGCTTAACAAAGCGTTAAGCGAAGCTGTGCGATACACAAATGAATAATACAACGATGACCAGGTCCAATAGATAAGCAACTAATATGCCCTTGTCTATGAAAAAAATTGCCATCGATTCTATCGGCCAATAGCAATCCAAGGATCCTCTTCCTCAATGACGGAACACCAAATCAAGCCTGGACTTCAATTTTTTAAATTTTTTAAATTCTTTTTCAATTTTTGATTTTTGATTTTTCGAATCTTTTTTATCTTTTGATTTTTCAAATTTTTTTGGTTTTTTTACTTTTTAATTTTGTTGATTTTTAAAATTTTTGACTTTTTGAATTTTGAATTTTTTTGACTTTTTAATCCAAGGATCTCCTCCCGCCTCTATTTCCTTTATTTTTTGAAGTTTTATTTTTTAATGGAAGGGAAAAAATTAAAAAATTGAAAAAGACAAAATTGCCCTTATCAGCCGGTGAGTTCGGACCTTTCTTTGAGACTCGATATGGGACTTTGATTCTTATTTGAAACAACGTCAACTTCATACCCTTATTGAGGAAATGAAGGCACTTCTACCCTTATTTGAAACAATATTCACTTCAAACTCTTATTTGAAAATTGAATGCACTTCAGTTCTTATTTGAAATTTTCCTTAATTTCTTTTGATATTTTGATATTATTATTATTTATCTTTTAAACTTTCTAAATTTTTTATTTTCTTTTTTTGTTTTTTTGTCCCCCGGGGTGGGGGTGGGGTTCTCTAAGCCCAGGACTTCACTTGGCGGTCCATCAAACTGCACAATTCTTACGCCTCTTCCTGACGGAGAAACCCCACTGCACCGCAGCTTTTACCTAGAAACAGCCATTACCACCTTTGCTGGTACCTAAACAGAACCATCAACCATGGTTTGGTCTGAAAGGTCGTGTCAAAATCTAGTATGCTCGAGTAATCCATCGGATCATCCGCATTGTCGTCGAATTGGAAATCTTCCATTGCGTGATCGTCTTCAGGACGAGGGGCAGAGGGTGGTTCAGAGGGGCGAACAAGCTCTTCCGTATTGGACATTTGACTACCCATGGCTTCCTGTGGAATGATATTCGCAGACCGTATCGGCAGCCCGAAAGAAGTACTACCATCCTCTCCCTGAGAAAATTGACCATTCCAGATGTTTGCAGATAGGTGCTGACTCGCAGCGGGAGGAGCACTTTCATCAACTGGAAACTCCATGGCATCCCCACAATCGGTATCCTGTGACTGTACCGGCAATGGCAAATCAGCCACACCATTATGTCCTGGAGAAAGGGAGAAAGAACTAGAACATTAATATCATTAATAGCAACATGTTGATGTGAGTACATGTCTACGATCTAAAAATTTTTTGGGAATGAATGGTTATGAGCTTTTACTATTCTGATATTAGGGAAAGTGCTACACATCTCTCTAAAATTTTCTTGCCACTGGTCTTTGTAATTTTTAAGTGCTTCAATTGACAAGGCCCTTTCCCTTCAGACTTAAACCTTATCTCAGTTTCTGGCATAACCAAAACCTTAATTTTTATTATGATCTTCCAGTCACAATTGATAAAAGTGCACATGTAAGCACGTTGCCCTGTGCTTATTACATCTATTCATATCTACCTAGTTATAGCAATATCTTGTCAATATCCATTTAACATCACCTAAGTCAAGGTGTTCATGAGTAACTGCCCTCCCCTACCCCCAATCCCCCACTCAAGAAGCCACATGTCAACAACTAAATTTCTTATTTTCTTCTTTATTGCTTGGACAGAACAGACACATACATACATGCATGGCCAGACGGATAGTTTACAGAATATATCTTTCCGTGTATAATTAGCATTGGAAATTGATTGTTCCTCACAGTGCACATCCTTATAAGTCATTTTGATATTTTAACTCTTAAATCTTTCATGTCCAAGTTTTGTTGCATCTCTTAAATTGAACCCTGATAAAATGAAGTACTTGATTATTGCTCTTTCACCTTTGTACTAATAATCTATTAGATTATTGATTTTGGTAGTGACCTGCAACTACACCTTTTGCTTGTTTGTGATCAGTCAAAACTATTTCTGAGGATTTTTTCTGTTGCATCTATAGACGCATTAAAGCCTAACCTACAAATGGGAATCCTCTGCATACAACTTACGAGTCAATGCCAACGAGGGGGCAAAAGTTGGTAAAATCTCCTTGGATGCAAGTTCAAGTGAAGGGTAGGATGACAAATAAATGTCTTCACATTTTGTGAAAGCTAAAAATCATAAGGATCTGGAACACATATGTTGACACCCGAATTTTTGTTTATTTTTATTTTGAAGGCTCATTTATTTTGCATATATAAATATATATTAATTTATAGAAAAGAAAAAAATTTCAAAAATTTCGAAAATTCAAAAAAATTAAAAAAATTAATTAAAAAAATCTCGGTTGGTTCGGCTGGCCTATGCCAGCCGAACCTTTTAATTTCCCAGTCCAACCTTTTAACTTTTTAGCCTAGCCCATCTTCCTTCTATTTTCATTTGAGCCCATCACTTTGCCTATTGGATTTTTCCTTTCTCTGACTCATACATACAAGGAAAACACACGCACACGAGACACCACACACGCACACGCGAGAACGCAGCAGCAACGAGCGACGACGTGGGGCGGCCCCCTCGGACCCTAACGTCAGCCACGTGTGACGGAAACGGTTAGAGAGCAGAACGGGGGGGGAGAGGGCAACAATGCCGCTCGAATGACCCACCACCACCACCGAGAGAGAATCAGACAGGAGGCTGGCGAGGGGAGGGAGTTCTGGCTAGAAAGGAAAGGAGAAAAACGAGCGAGCGGAGGAAGAGGCAGTCTTTGGGAAAGAGAAAAAACGGAGAGAGGGGAAACGGACCAAGAGTGAAACCGAGAGAGGCAGTGACCGAGGAAGTGCAAGAGAGCTTCAGCCAACGCCTTGGCCACGCACCAGCTCCGTCCGACGTCTCCTCAGCCGGCGTCCTCAAGCTGAACCAGGTAGGTTTCCCTCGAGCATCCTTGTTTGTGGTTGACGAAGTCGCGGACCGGAGCTCGCGCCGACCAGTTCGGGCGAGCCCCGGCCCCTGTCGTACTCCTTTTGCATCCCTATGCGTACTGGCATGCTTGTTTAGAAGTTTAGGCCCAGTTTGAACTCAGTTTGAGTCGGGAACACCTTTGCTTGCTCATGCACACCAAATGTTTGATAAAATGCCCAAATGAAATCCCGAAACCATCATCGTCAGATCGGTGTTTACTAGCTTAGCTTGACATGTTTTGCTCATGTTTGGTAGATCCTTGTGTGTTTTTGTGATCTTCATTGTGTTTTCTACGAGGGTTTATGGTCTGTACGTTTATTTTTTGTGAGCCGTCTGAAAAATAGACACTCGTCGGAGTGGGCGGCCGGAACTTGTGGCTGACGGCTGTTGATGTTACCTGGGAGTTGGTGAAGTTTCACCGGTCGTGTAGGTGTCGGCATTAGCTAGGTCGAATGGTGATCGAAAGTGGGTCGATCCGAAAAAAAATTTGCAGACGTGAGGGGGCGTTCGGCATAAGGTTGAAGACGATGCGGGGGAAGAAAAAACAGCATGCAGAAGTGCACGTGAAATAAAAAAGAGAAAATAAAAACAAAATAAAAACAAAATAAAAACAAAAAGTGGGGCCGAAGGTTTAAACAAAGGAGCTGGAATGAGCATTTTCTGAATGGGCCTAGGCTGAGAGTTGGGCCGGATTTTTACAAATAGGAAATGGGCTTTTTTAATTTCTATTACCGATGGGCTTTTTTAAAAATATTTTCGACCGGGCCGTTCGGCCAGCCCGGTCGCTTGTCCAGCTCGGACCAATAGGGTCCGAGTCGGTTTAGTAGGGCCGGGTCACCCGACCCGGTCCGAATCACTTTTTGAATAAGAATTAAAAAATTTTAAAATTTTAAAAATTCTAAAAATTCAGAAAATCAAAAATCTTAAAAATCTTAGAAAAATCTTTAAAAAATTTCGAAAATATTTTAAAAATTAAAAAAGTTTTTTTTTATTTCAGAAAGGTTTTTAAAGTTTATTTTGATTTTATTTGATTTTATTTTATTTTGTTTTTTTCGAATATTCAAAAATTCCAAAAAAATTAGAAAAAATTAGAAAATTCCAAAAACATTAATAAATATTTTTCTTAAATTTTCAGAAAAGTCAGAAAATATCAAAATCTTGAAAGCTTGTTTTATTTAATTTCGGAAAATTCGAAAATATTAAAAATATTAAAAATTCAGAAAATTCAGAAAATTTTCCAAAAAAAAATAAATAAATAGAAAACCCTTAAAAAATAAAAAAGAATAAAATTGAATAAGCCTTTAGGGCTCTACAATAGGTTTTCCTAATTTACATTATTAGGATTATTCCTGCACCTTATTTTTGCGATGACATTTTAAACGTTATTTTCTTACCTTATAACGGTTAGAATAGATCTTAGAATTATCGAATACATTGCCATGACCTCATTAATACATGATCAAGTTAGGTACCGAAAAGGGGTTAGTCGCATGACTAACGTAATCAAATCCCCGACTCTAGACCCTCTTGTTGCGTAAAAAGCAAGACACGCTCTCATGTCTCGCCTAGTTCCTAGTTTACCTCAATAGACTAGTGGCGACTCCTTGTTTGATTTTTTACGAAAATCCCAACGTCGCACGGGGTATGGGCTTGGGAGAGCCCGAGTTAATTAAGGGCCGTCAGCCCAAAATTAACATACCCCTAAACCTATATTTAGAAAAAATTAGGTTGCGACAGCCCTAGTTGAAACGTGCGCTGTAATCCTCTCGTAAGGGATTGGTGAGGGGCGATTAATGGGCGGTCTCATTGAGCTAGGATTCTTAGGGTAATAGAGCATAAGATCGTTAGCTTTTGAGGATTCGATCGACATCAATTCGCATTAAGGTACGCGAATCTCTTCTATTTTAGCTATTACATTTGAGTTTCTAGCCATTTTGATCTTGGGAACACTGTTAAAATGGCTGACATGTGGTATTAGAGCCAACAAAGCTTAGAACTCGAGCTATTGGATATAGCATGTCCTCAAAATTTTTATCCGTCAAAACTTGATTTTAACAACATAATCGAATTCGTCTTGGTGAGACGAGCTCATCAGTGGTCAGTTATAACATTCTGGCAATCATCAAAATAACAATAAGCAATTAAAGAAAACATTAAATAAATTGCAAGAGAAAATAAACACCTAGCATTAAGAGATAAATAAATGGCAATCCTAATTAAACTAAGGAGGAAACCATAACAATCACATCATGAGCGTACAAACAAAGGCAATTGTATCCGAGAATAATTAAGACCCTAAAACAAAGCCGTGAGGGCTTGTTTGATTTTAAGCACAATCTTAGTTCGACGATTTTCCCACACTTTTTTAAGAGAAAATTGTTCCAAGAATTATTTTAAATTTTTTTTTTTTTTTTTAAGGAACTCTAAAACAAACTTGGAATTTTTGGGATTTTTGAAAATTTTCTTTTTTGGAATTTCTAATATTTTCAAATTTTCAAATATTTTTTAAAAATATTTTTCCGAAAATTTTTATAAATTTTCAGATTTCTGAATTTTCCATGAATTTTCTGAAATTTCGAATTTTTAATGATTTTTTAATATTTAATTGTTTTTTGATATTTTATTTTTTTAATAATAATATTTAAAAAAAAAAAAAAAGATAATTCGGACCGGGTCGGGAAACCCGGCCCCGCTGACCCGATTCGGACCCTGCCAGTCCGGGTTGGGCTAAAGGACCCGGGCCGGCCTTAAGCCCACTAAAGAACAAAAAGGCCCACACGATTTTTTTAAAAGCCCAATTTTGATTTCTATTTTTCTAGCCCAGCTAAAAAACCCGGCCCGTGACAAATTCAGCCCAACTGAAGCGGGCCCGCGGCGAAGCCCATCTCCTTGCCTCCCATCTTATTTTCCCCTTTTTTCTTTATTTCTTTTATTCTTTTCCTTGACTTTTTCCTGGTCTTCCACTTCACGTTTCTTCATGCACCCTCTCTCACACGCTCCCCCTTCTTCACGTGTTCTCCTTCCCGAAGCCACCATACCCAAACAACTTCTTCGCCTCCAACCAGTCCTCACCGAACCAGCAAGATAAATACTAAACCTTCGTCGATTTCACTGAAGACACCAGACTGGATGCTTCTTACTCACCACCTAATCATCCTCACCCGTTGCAAGAGGCACTGCTGGCCACCATCCCTCATCGGACAATGAGCTTGAAATACGCCACACAAACAAAGGTAACCGTGGAGGAAAGAGGCAAAAACATGACCATGACATACGGAAACCCACAGAAGGAGAACAAGAGGTCTACATTTCGAGTAAGACAACCAAGACATTTGCAGACATCCCAAAGACGTTTCGTCGAACACCCGACGGGCGTCGACCAAAGGGGGCATACGACAACATAAGCAACCGAGCGGGGTCTAGGTTCAAGAAAAAGCAGCACCATCGGAGTCAAGACTCGGGCGTGCTGAAGCCACGCGAGCCTCAGTGGGGTAGACTCGAAACAAAGCAGCACAGGGCGCTAGCACGCTTGAGTGCTGGGGTCCTACTCGGCTCGACGGTGGCGGCCAGCAGGCGGGTCCGAGACAGGTCGGACCATGGCCGGCCGCCCTGGTGCCGTCGAGACGAGATCCTCGGGCCAAAGGACGCTGAACTTAAGAGAAGGCTTACTTGAAAGAATGGACGTCCGGAAATGGGGTCTCGAGCGTGGCCATGCTGCTTTCTCACTCTCTACTCTCAGTTTCACGCTCTATTCTCACTCACGACCTCTTTTCCTTGAGCTCTCAGTCGAAGGACCCCCGAGCAGCCCCTCCTTCTCCTTCTTCCCGAAGCCTGTCCTCTTCTCTCTCTTTTTCTGCTTTTGACTTGCTGCCTCTCTTCTTTTCCGGACTTGCTACTGCTCCTCCTTTCGTTCTTTTTTCTCTGCTTTTCCTCTTTTCGGTCCGTTCTTTCTGCTGTCTTTCTGCTGCTGCCTTGTTGCCGTCTGACCTGCTGCCCTGCCTTCTGCTCTGCTCTCTCCGCTGCAGGTCTTCTTGCTGCTTTTCTGGTTTTCTTGCTCGACCTTTTTTTCGTCTTCAACCCGGAAAACCGGAAAACCTCCGGATCTTAACCTGCGGCTTCCTTCGTTATCTCCTATGCGTTTATTTTAAAAAAAAAAAAAAAAAAACAGCTTCCTTTCTCCCAAACCAACAAAACCGGCCTCTGTTCTCTCTCCTGTTCAGCCCTCAAAAACCCAGAACAACAGCCAGCCTCCTTGCGTTTTCCTTCTTCTCAAAACCAGAAAATCTCCCCCTCCTTTCTGCCTTTTTTTTCAATCTTCCCCCTCCGTTTTCTGCTCACTAACCGAATTTTCCTCTCTCACCTCTCTCCCCGTGACAGCGCAGCAAGGGAAGATTCCCTTGCTGGCGTCACAGTGCTGACCTCATGGCTGCAGCCTCACCGTTCGAACGGCGTCGTCCCTTTTCTCTGTGCGTGCGTCGCATGCGATGTGCGTGTGTTTTGGTGTGGGAGAAGGTGAAGAGAAAATGTTTGTGGGCTGAGATGAAAAGAAGATAAAAGGGTGATGGGCTGGACGAGTAAGAGAGTGGGCAGGGCTATACAAGCTCAACAGAATTTTTTTTTTTCAAATTTGTTTTCGATTTTTTTTTTTTTGAAACTTTTTTTTTTTCGAAATTTTTTTATCTTTTCTATAAATTTAAATATATTTATATATATGTATATCTACAAAATAAATGCGTATTTAAAAAGGGTCAACAAAAATTCAGGTGTCAACACATATTCAATTCTGAAAGTTGTGTCTTTCAAGACCGTTCGATTGGGAAAGTGATGGGTTTGGGTAATATGGCACAAGGACTTTATTTCTGGATCAATTCCCCGGGAGATTTAGAATTAGTGAATAAAAGCATTTCTTGTAATGCGATTAGTAAAAATAAAAATCTTCTTTTTCATCAACGACTGGGCCACAATCCACGATTTCCACATTCAAAATGTCCAATCTGTCATTTAGCTAAATAGTCTTGAGCACCTTTTCCAATTAGCACATCTCGAGCAAAAAATCATTTCTCCTTACTTCACATGGACATTTGGGGTCCCTACCATACCATACATTGAGATGGATCTCGTTTCTTCCTTACAATCGTTGATGACTATACTCGTGCCACTTAACTATATCTTATGCAGTCAAAGAGTCAAACATTTACTCATGTATCAAACTTTCTTTCCTTAATTAGGAATCAATTTGGTAAATCTGTACAACGAATTCGTATAGATAATGATCGTGAGTTCTTCACTTCTGAGTGCACAAAATTATTGTCTACTCTCGGAATGAAAGTTCTTGCACTTACACTCCACAATAAAATGGAATTGTTGAGCGTAAGCATAGACATCCCTTAAAGGTAGCTCGAGCACTAAAATACCAAGCTTCTGTCCCTGAAAAATTTTGGGCAGATTATGTGGTCACAGCAACTTACTTAATCAATTGCATGCCAACTCAAATTCTTAATGGCAAATCTCCATTTGAAATGCTTTACAATAAAATAGCCAGATAATGATCACCTTAGAGTGTTTGGTTGTTTTTGTTATACAACAAATGAGGGTCCTCGAGACAAAATGAGTCCCCGTGCAACCAAATGTGTTTTCATGGGATATCCTCCTCTTCAGAAGGGATACCGAGTTATGGAAATTTCCACAAGAAATTTTTTTACAAGCAGGGATGTCATATTCCATGAAAATGTATTTCCCATCGAAGAGATGCTACCGTCATCGCAAGACACTTTATCAAAAAACAATCGGCCTTTTCTATCTAATGAATATTTATTTGTGGTACCAAGATTTCTTATCGCATTAGGACCATCTCTGACATCAAAACCTTCAATGTCGGCACCAATGGAATCTACAAATCCTAAGGTAGAATCACCTACTTTATCTGAAGAAATTTCCTCATCTTCTTCAATGGATATGTCAGGGATAGATTCTGAACCATCAGTAGTTCCTGAAAATATAAATGAACAATCTCGACGTTCTGGACAACAGACTCATCCACCTACGTGGACAAAGGACTATATATGTTTTGCAACAAGTTCTTCAGGTACTCTGTATCCTGTTTCTTCATATGTTTCCTTTAGCCAATTATCGCCACAACATATGTGTTGTATCAGTCGAATATCAAAAGAACATGAACCATCTTCATTCGCTGAGGCAGTAAAAGATCCTAAGTGGAGACATGCAATGGAGACAAAACTTACTGCACTCACAGAGAATCATACTTAGGATATTGTCTCATTACCTCCATATCGAAAACCGATCGGATGCAAATGGGTATACAAGATCAAGTTTAAGGCAGATGGTTCTATTGAGCAATATAAGGCTTGATTAGTAGCTAAAGGCTTTACCCAAAAAGAAGATTTTGATTATCATGAGACATTTTCTCCAATAGCAAAGGAAGTCACTATACATTCCTTCTTATCTGTCACTACTATACAAAATAGGTCTTTGCATCAAATGGATGTGAACAATGCTTTTCTTCATGGTGATCTGGATGAAGAAATTTATATGGACCTACCTCAAGGACTTCGCAGACAGGGGGAGTCTCAGGTATGTCATCTTCGTAAGTCCTTGTATGGATTAAAGTAGGCATCAAGACAGTAGTATGCTAAGTTTACCTTTGCATTAACCAATGCAGGTTTTTAGCATTCAAAGCATGATTATGCCTTATTTACTCAAACCACAGGGAGTTTATCGATTTATTTGTTGATATATGTTGATGATACATTGGTTATGAGAAATAATGATTTTGATGTTGCAAGATTCAAAGAATATCTACACTTCAATTTTCACATCAAGGATTTGGGACCTCCCATACATTTTCTTGGCATTGAGATTGCTCGATCTAATAAAGGAATCTCCCTTAGTCAAAGGAAATTTATCTTGGAAATCATTTCCGAAGCAGGTTTATCAAGCTGCAAGCCGTCGGTAATCCCAATTGAACATAATGTCAAATTAACGACATATGATTATGGTGTAAATTTCTCTTCACCTAGCAATGATGCATTGCTCAGAGATCCGTCAAGATATCAACGACTTGTTGGAAAGTTGATATACCTTACCATGACAAAACCTGACAAAATCTGACATAAGTTATGTAGTGCAAATACTCAGCCAATTCATGCACATGCCAAAACAGTTACATATGGATGCAGCCTTGAAAGTTGTGAAATATTTGTGTCGCAACCTAAATTTTTCTAAAATAATATATTTAAGGGTATTGTTAATTTCGAGCCGATGGCCCTTAACTAACTTAGGCTCTCCCAAGTCTATACACCGTGCGACGTTAGGATATTCACAAAAGTTTTCAAATAGGGAGTCGCCACTAGTCTATTGGGGTCGACTAGGAACCGAGTAAGACATGGGAGCGTACCTCACTTTTTACGCAACCAGAGAATCTAGGGTCGGGGACTTGATTACGTTAGTCATGTGACTAACACCCTTTCGATACCTAACTTGATCGTGCATCAGTGAGATCTTGGCAATGTATTCGAGGAAACTAAGGTCTGTCCTAACCGTTCTAAGGTAAGGAAATAATGTCCAAAATATCATTGCAAAACAAGGTGCAGGAATAACCTAATATCATAAACTAGAAAAACCTATTGTATCCCTAAAGGCTTATTCAATTTTGGTCTTTTTTTCTTTTTTAAGGGTTTTCTGAATTTTTCTCTGATTTTTCTGAATTTTTCTATATTTTTCTATATTTTTTTAATATTTTTCGAAATTAAAGAAAAAAAGCTTTTAAGATTTTAAAATTTTTGGATTTTCTGAATTTTTTTAAAAAGCATTTATTAATGTTTTTGGATTTTCTAATTTTTTTTTCTTTTTTTGGAATTTTGAATATTCGAAAAAGAAAGAAAAATTAAATTAAATTAAAAATAAATAAACTTTCAAAACCTTTCTGAAATAAAAAAAAAACATTTTTTAATTTTTAAGGATTTTCGAAATTTTTTAAAGATTTTTAATAATTTTTTTTTTTTAAAAAAAGGTGATTCGGATCGGGTCGGGAGACCCGGCCCTACTAAACCGACCTGGACCCTATTGGTCCGGGCTGGACTAACGACCGGGCTGGCCGAATGGCCCGGTTGAATTTTTTTTAAATAATGGCCCATTAAGGAAAAGAAAATAAATCAGCCCATTTCCCTATTTAGAAAAATTAGGTCCAAAATCCCAGTCTAAATCCATCTGAAAATTGCTCAACCAGCCCATTTTCATTATATTTTCAGCCATTTTTTTTTAATTTCGATTTTCTTTGCTTTTTCTATTTTTTAATTATTTTTTCACTTTTTGTCTTTTTCCGCATGTATTTTCTCTCTCTTCCCCGCTTGTCTTCTTCTTCTCCAGGTTCAACGCCCGCCTGAAGCTCGCCGGAAACCTAGCATCTCCCTCTCGCACCACCGCCAATGCCGCCGCAACTCCTCAGCGGTCTAAAAGGGATCGTCGTGTCGTCCGGTGTCGGCTGTTCTATTCGGCCGATGCCAGACGTCGCCGGCGATGATTTCCGACGATCCTGGAAGCTCACTGTCACCGGAAAACCAAAAAATGTCTCTTTTCGACCCAAAAATGCGTGGAAACTTCACGAAAATGACCATAATACCAAGGGAAACACGAGAATAGACAATAAACGATCAAACATTCATAAAAACTAGATTATTGAGGGATACAAATTTCGAATCTCTATGACGGATTTCATCGAACACCTAGGGGGCCTTCGGAAATCATGTCAAAAGGCAGCATGGGCAAGATAGAAGGGCGGTAAGGGCCGGGGCTCGCGTGAACTAGTCAGTGCGAGCTCCGGCCCACGTCCTCATCAAAGCAAAGCAGAAACAAGCGGAGATGGAACCTACCTAGTTCGGGGATGAGCTGCGGCGACGATGGCGGTGGACGAGCCTCCGGCAACGGCGAGCTGTTCCTGGAGTGTTCCTTCTTCCCCGCGAGCGGACCTGCTGGCTCTCCTTCTTTCGGATTCTGCTCTTTCGGGTCCTCTGTTTCCGGTGCCGGAGATGAAGCGTGGCGGGAGATCGTCGACGGAGGGTCAAGCCCGACTGCCGGCCATTTCTCCTCCTCCGACTTCTCTCCTTTTTTTATTTTTCGCCTCTGTGCGTCTGCGTGTGTCTCCCCTCTCCTCCCCCTTCCGTCTCTATGTGTCCGTGAGTATATTGTGTCTATGGAGAATGAAGGGAAAACGGGCCGAAAATGAAGAAAAGGTCCATGAGTGATGGGCTGAGCTTAGATTAAAAGATGGACTGGGCGAGTAAAAGAGTGGGCTTGGCTGAGCACATCCTTTTTTGAATATTTTTCGATTTTTTTTTTCAAAATTTTTTATCTTTTCTAGAAATTAATATGTATTTATAGATGCAAAAATAAATGGGTATTTAAAACAAAATAGACAAAAATTCGGGTGTCAACAGCTGCCCCTCTTTGAAAGGGAGCTCGAAGAAGTTCATTTCAAAGACTAGGTGACACCCGACTTTTACCGACGAGCCATGGAAGGGTAAATTTATTCCATTCATTTTTTCTCTCCCTTTTTTTTTGAGGTCTCGACTCGTGCGAACGAGTTTCAACTAAGTTAGTAAAGTCTCACCGTGTAACAACGGGTTTTAACTAGGTTAGTGGAGTCTTACCGTGTAAGAACGGACTTCGACTGGGTTAGTAAAGTTTTACAGTGAACGGGTTTCGACTGGATTAGTAAAGTCTTACCATGTAATAACGGGCTTCGACCAAGATAGTAAAGTCTTACCGTATAATAACGGCCTTTGATTTGAAGGGAGATCTTACCGTGTAAGAACGAGCTTCGACCGAGATGGCAAAGTCTTATTATGTAATAACGGGTTTCAACTTGAAGAGAGGTCTTATCGTGTAATAACGGGCTTCGACCGATATGGTAAAGTCTTACCGTGTAATAACGGGTTTCGACCGAGATGGTAAAGTCTTACCATGTAATAACGAGCTTCGATCAAGATGGTAAAGTCTTATCGTGTAATAACGGGCTTCGACTTGAAAAGAGGTCTTATTGTGTAATAATGACCTTCAATCGAGAATGCATGGTTTTAGGTTGACCATGAACCGCGTGGTTTTAAGGAAGACCCACAAACCCTATTAGAAATTGCATGGTTTTAGGTTGACCATGAACCATGTGGTTTTAAGGAAGACTTACAAACCCTGTTGGAAATCGCATGGTTTTAGGTTAACCATGAACCATTTGAAAATTGCATGGTTTTAGATTGACCATGAACCAATTGAAAATTGCATGGTTTTCCAGTTGACCATGAACCATATGGTTTAAGGAAGACCCACGAACCCTTAGGAAATTGCATGGCTACACTAGGTGAACCTGTCAAATTCAACTTGAGCAGATGTCATTAGAGATAATATCAGAAAGATGCATTGGCAATGTTGTAGCATTAATTGCATAAGCAAATGGAGCTAAGTCCGATCACATTGAAAATATTTGATTTTTATTTTTATTTTATTTTTGGTATCATATACCACAAAATTGTCATCAAGCTTGGAAGGTATCATTGATCATCAAATGCCCTTAAGAAAAAAATTATGTCAGAATGATCATACTCATGAAAGAGATTCATTAAGCATGCCAAGTAAGAGCTCCCTAGTTAGAAAAGACTTATCACATGCTCTCAAAAATGGCTATTTGATCCCATCCATTCATGTGGGAAATAATTTGACCACTCAATCTATCTCACATTTCCAGTGTCGAAGGATTTGAGAATCATTCGCAATAAGTACACATTGACCAATCTAAAAGGTCTTTTAAATGGACCGTAATGCAGGTTTATCCATGGATTTAGCAATGGATAAGCATCCTTGGCTATGAAATGAAACAATTATTTGCCAACATCTTCACCAGGTTTACAAGTCAAGAAACCTTAAGATGAGATAAGACAACATTGCCCCCACTTCTTCGAGCGGTAGCTTCTTTGGAGAGTTCCTATTTCCACTTGAATCATCCCAATCTGAAGAGACTTCGGGAAGGGTTGTAGTGTTGGTTTGATTAAGGCTCAAAATGCTCAGAACTTTTCACAAAAAGGGATTTGAAAGTTGGTGATTATCATGGCATCATTATGAAATCACTCAATCTTTTCAAAGGCATTTGACCTTTGAAATCTAATTTTTCTCAAAAGTCCTTGATTAATCAAATAAGAGCTTTTCCCTTCTCAATTTTTTTCTTTGCATTTGCAATGAGTTTTTTTTCAATGCAAGCATTTTGAATTTGGCAACATTTTTCACATAGGGGTTTTTTTTTGCGCCCATGATGCAAATCTTCTTCTTTTTACGAGCATTGGCCTTACTTTTACTAGGCACACTGCTTTTTTATGCCCCATAATTTTCTTTGGACTTTTGCTCTTTTGCACCTTTTTTGAGCTTTTAGGACTTTCGAGATTAAATGCCAATTATGTTGGTCAATCAGGTGCCTTGCCTCAATATGGGGAGATAATCACCACTTGGGTTTTAGAAATGAATAATCAGGCTCAACTTGGTTTAAGTAATGGGCATCAGTGTTTGGATAGAGAAATGAATGCTCTTCTTCACCTTGGGACGTTTCAAGCTTTCATAGAAATTCACCTGAAATTACCACAAAAAGATTAATGCAAGTGAAAGCAAAGAAGTCTTTCTCATCTTTTCACCATGTGATATCAACCAACCTCCAAATTTGCCCCATTGTGGGGTGGTTCTTGACAGGGGTATTTTATGATTTCTCCACTTTAAGGCTCAAAGGGGCGGAATATGGTCACCTATGGTGTGTAATATAGAGAAAAGAAATGCCTCTTTTCATTTTAGTCCATGTACCGATTGCGAATGACTCATTCGTCCTTAAACGACACAGGTTTTCTTTTTCGCTCAGTTCTCACGATGTTCGAAGGATGTGTTTGGGAATGGATTGCCTTTCATCATCCTAAACATTTCTCGCTTGGCATGATTAAACATCTCAATTTCATTTAGTCGAGATCATCTGAATAGATTAATCTCTATGGGGGATTTTGATTCAAAATGAGTGATCCATCAAGCAGACATACAATTTTGAGATAAAAACAATGCTCAGAAACTTTTGTGAAAAGTTCGTTTTCTCAATTTTTATCTTTTTTTTTCTTTTTACGTGCTCCCAATAAAATGCTGAAATTTTTCTTTTGGATGAAAATTCTCAATTTTGTCTTCCTTTTGATTTTGAGAAAAATGGTACTTACCTGCAACAGGGCGACTTGGTAACCCTGTAAAGAAAGAAAGCTTTAGTGGAAGAATCCGTAGAGATTGAAAAATTGGAAACGATACACAATTACCCTTCACTCGCATTTATCACTCAAGTGCCGTCATCACTTTCTTGGACATTTGGCAACCCTAAATTTCCCTCCACTTGCATTTTTTGGCATCTTTTTTTGTGCATTTGACGTTTCACTATCAAAGGAAAATGGGATCATGTAAGAGATAATATTAAAATGAGCATTTGGAATCGATACAATTTACCCTTCATGTGCTTCCATTCTTCGGGCATGAGCATTTATGTCTCAACATTTGAGGGCATTATTTCTTGGATGCTTTGTCCATTTATCGCCTGTGAAGAAAATGATTGGGCATGTTATTTCCACACTCAATTGGAAATCATTTAGGAACGAAATACATCATTTGCGCCAAAATGGATGGTTGTGCTTTAACATGCTTCTTTGGTGAAAGGCACTGCTTCCACAGTCGATGCGCACATTTTCCTACAAAAGATGGGACATGTTATTTGCATTCTAATATTGAATTGGATTAATTTAAGAACAATACACCCTTTTTAGCGTCAAATTGATTGATTCCATTTCAACATGCTTCACGGGTGTGATTTACTATGCTTTAAATGACTCGTGCCAGTTATTGCCCTGTGATAAAAGAAGAGGAATCGTGTTATCTCCATACTTAATTGGGGCTCAATTTGGGAACGATACATCCTTTTGTGATGAATTTTTGCCCCAGCACGTGTCATCAGTGGGGGAGGAGAGATGTTGCCTTAGAGTCAAATGTCGAAGTTAGACTCTCATTTTTTGAATTCCAAGATCAAGACCCGTGGGAGTATTTGCTTGTGATCTTATTGAAATACCAATGTCAAAATTGTTTAGTTCTCTCCTGCAGGAAGATATATGAACAAATCAATTTCAGAATAAATTGATTCCATTGGAACGATCACGATTTTACCATCCTAGATTATCTTTTTCAAGATTCCCTGCAAAGGACGAACACGTGAGACGAACAAAATGCATTGACTTTGCAAAACTCATCGAAATCCAACAGAATATACTAACTTCCGAATTGCCCTCAAAACCAAAGGATGTTTTAAAAAAATTAAAATTTCTTTACCCAAAAAAAATGAGTCACTTGGGTTTATGATCAACTTGGAATGGAAAACATCGTACATAAAAAGAATAAAGATACAAAGGAAATACAATACACTCCTATGCGTAACAAAAATTCTCATCCTAAATTTCAAGTCCACTTCTTGGCACGATCAAGTAAAAAAAATTCGAAGAATGGCCTTCACGCATCTGCAAGAAGAAGAAACAATGTCAGTATATGAATGAGAAAATGATCTTCTAATGAAGTCGCCTCTTACAACGAAATCGAGGCAATGACACATGCCCCAAAACTCCTATTACAGGATTTCGGTATTTCGCCAAGATTTGATCATAAGAGGAGACATCATTAAAAGATCAATCCGTGATTATCAATCGAATGCCCACTCTATTCCCAAAAGTTTCATATGTAAAATGTGGCATTAATTTTGAAAGACTGATTTTTGCTTTCATTGTTGCCAAAATGAGGTGATTTTTATTTTGAGAAATCTATACATAAAATGTGATTTGAATTTTCAATCTCAAAATGTGAGAGGAAAAGAATCTGATTAAAAATGTGATTTCAATTTTTTGTGTGCCCCAAAACATAATCATGAATTGGAAGAATTTTTTGACGAGATGTGATTTTAAGCCCATGATTGGAAACTTTAACAAAATCATCCATTGTGCAAAGCTAAATTAGAGATTTTTGAATTTGACACTGAATGTTTGCTTATAAAGAGTAATTGCCAATTTTCCAAATTAGAAGCCGAGGGCATTTGATTGATATCTGCAAATTTCAAAAATGAGAGCTTCAATTAAAAATGAACAAGTAAAAGGAGAAATCATACTTACCAATGGTGATGATTTTTTCTTTCTTTCTTTTTCAATCACATAGACATGCGCATGAGACGTGGGTCAATTTCTACTCTAAATGGCTCAAATGGAGCCATGGGATTACCGGACTAAACCGACATGATCGCGGTTAGGTCGAGGTTCCCATGACTTCGACTTTGTCAAAGAGTCAACCTGTGTTGCATGTTTGCAAGCCGGGGTGGAAGCTCTCGACATCAAAAGAATTTTGGAATTGAGATGGGCGACTCGTACTACATGATGGTAGTCGGAGTGGTATCCATCTCAACACCATCCTAAGTGATTCTATGCGGCCCAAGTCCGATGGCAGGTTGTATGTGCTAAAGTGTAGTGCCATGTAAGAAAAACATGCACAACAATTTATGTAGCAATCAACACTTCAAAAAATTTAACCATACAATGATTCATCCCCATTTACCAACCTACAAAATAAAATGTTAGCAAAAACTCCACCCCTTATTACTCCAATTCTGCACCAACATTTAACACGAGGTTAGTGGACTTACCTCACCTTCTCGAATGCGCTGCCAAAGAAACACATTAAATAACACACAATCAAGCAAATTAGGCCTAAGTCCTCTAAGGTTTAGAATCATCATGCTAAGAGTAGAGTACACAACACACTTCTTATTTCACTCTCATTCTCTTCTAGTCCAGAACGAAAGTTCTGAACAAACACTATGATTGAGAAAAATCTTGGAGTATGCTCTGCACTTGCCCTCAGGGGATCCTGTGCACCAGAATTTCCGATATTCTCAAGATTACTATGATCTAAGCTCATGACTTGAGAAGCGACTTGATAGCTAACAGGCAGTCCCTTTTAAGGCCAGAAGAGTCGTGTGTGGGATAGCATACTTGCCATAAGTTTGCAACTCAAGTTTATGAATTAGTTTCATAGGAACTCTTATGGTATCAGAGCCATGGATTTCTTTGAATCATTTTAGTTTGGTCATAACCAAGTTCTGACTAGAAGAGAAACTCCCATTCTATGGAAACATCAGACTCGCCCTCTGTCTCTTTTCCTATTTCTCATACCTCTACTCTTTCTCTTCAGCCTCCACCCGAGCTTCGAAAATCCTCATGTTCAAAAATAGACTACCTTTATGAGGTATCTTACCTCACCGAGGATAGTACGATCTCAGAAACTCAACTTCCCATGATGAACCCTTATACCGCTTTTGCAAAACCACCATCATTTTCACCTCTCCGATCCATTAGACACCTCATCAAACATACCCTTCGCACTGTGAAGGAGTATGTCCAGTCTTCTAGCTTTGATCAGCATCCCATTCGGGCGACTGAACAAGAACAGTTTGTCACTCTCCAGATACCACCAGAGTTTCCTGCTCAATGGATTCAACAGGGCTATACTCATCTCCATTTTGGAGCCATCCACCTGGCCTTAACCTTTCATGGTCGGAAAGGCCTACCGGTTACTGCTCGAATAGCCTTGCTAGACACCAGATTTTTGGAGTACTAGCAAGCTTGTGTTGGCACCATCCAGACTACCATGAATGCGGGAACTGTCTTTGTCACGCTTTTCCCAAATTTCAACATTGCTCTTGCAGATCCCAACCTACTTACTGCTCTTAAGGTTCAGCTACAAATCACTGGAGCTCCTCAAACTCCTGGATCTATCGCTGCTACCTTACATTACCAAATGATCTACCGTGTCCAAAACCATGCCATTGATCTCAATATTCCCAACTCTGAAGACGCTCTTGTTATATCTGTTGATCATGACCAAACATCTTGCATCCATGTTCCTCGACAGATCCCACGAAGCGAGCTTGTAAAGCTCCTCCCTGATAGTTGGGTAACCAACTATGAAAAACTCCATCAAAGTTGCAAACCAATCCAGTCAAGTGAACCACAGTTCACCAGGAAAAAAGATGGTACTGTTGCCATCAAGTTTAATAAAACCAAAGAAGAACCTTCCTCCATTTTCCCCACCATCCTCCACTTTACACCTTGCCCTGCTGATCCTGTTTCAAGCAAACCAAATGATAAACGATTTGTCCACTCTTTTGATTCACAAGGACAACCAATCCACCTTTTAAAGACTCTGCTGGGCATTGCTTTTGGGATCCAGATTGTGCTTGTTCATCCTGTACCAAATTTGAGGATGAAGATGACAAACCTTCTTCCACAAAGAAGAAAAATAAAAAAAATACCCTTTATCAAAGGTATCTTGATGGAGATCCAACTGTTGGACCTCTAGGAGAAGACGGTGGTAAATACCAGTTTATTGTCTCTTATGGACCACCTAAAACTCCTAAGGTAACCTCACCTCTACCTCCCTGCAAACCAATCACTCCTTCTCAACCTCCAACCAAACCCATGATCACTTCCCCTTTCTACAAGCCCATTCAAAAATGGGTACAGAAGAATCCTTCCTGTCCCCTAAACCTCCCAAGACCAAGCACCTGCATACCCCAACCAGTTCCACCTCCTGTTTTACCCAGCATATGTATGTTCCACCCTGATGACTTCCCTCCACTCGAGGCCACCGAATCATCTAAAACCAGCACTCATCCTCGGAAATTTCCTCCATTGGAAAAGTTCTCCGACCCTCACCAAAGATTTCAGCACTCCCCCCAAGATACCAAACCCCACTGGCCTTGATGCACAAGGACAACAGAAGCAGCCCTCTGCTGCTGAAACCGTCTTGAACGGCAAACCGAAAATGCTTTGGCCCAAAATGAGCTTCTTGGCGTGTTGCTACACGTCTTGAACGTGTAGACAAGACTACCGACTTATCTTGCCGTATCTTTGAAAGACTTCCGAAAAGGCTTCATCCGCTAGAAACCAAGCAAGCACCTCCTAGCCATTATCCGGAAGATCAAAAGCCGAAATTGAGAAGCTCAAAAGGCAAATTCAAATTCTCAAAAGCCAGCAGTCCTTCACTCCAATTGATCCACCTTTTTTCCCCTCTCCTTCTTTACCACCCAAACTAGAATCATCCCTAGGATCATCATCCTATTTTGCTGCTGTTCTCAGCTCAGCTGCTCCTCCACCTCAGAACAATTTCTTGATTCTCCGAGAAAAGCTCCGCAAGCTTAAACAAAAGCAAAATGAATCTTTCACTCCTACAGAATCACCATCTCCTCCTGGTACACCTAAACACCCACCTGATGATCATCCTCCCAGAAACCCACCTGCTACCTTGACCATTTCCAATCCCATTGAGAACTTTCTTCGACAGCAGATTCCTTCAATTGCTGTTATCAAACCATCCACAGCTGAACAGGTTGAAACTTCATCTGAATCCAATTTCGATGTTCTTACCGAAACAGTCTCTTCAGAAGAAGATCTGTTTATGGCAAATAGTGTCAAAGACGAAGATATATTTTCTGAACCTGAAATACACCACCCAGAACAACTTGATGCAACCCAGACTTTCACTGCCTCGTCCTCCAAAGTTTACTTTACCTTGGATGACATTCCGTATCATAAGTGGCCTGATCGACTCCAAGAATTCCATGCTTGGCTCACCACCAGGCACATATCCGAACCCAAAGACCTATGATATTCTCCTGGAATTTACCAGCCGCTTTACGAGCACTTAAAGATTGGTGGCATACGCCTCCGAACAAGACCAGATGTACTTCTTAACTCAGCCATTGGATAATACTATCCAGATTATCCACATGTATTTCATTGGCAAACCTGAAGACTCCAAAGAGCTTAAAAGAAAGGAGTTCTTCGACCGAAAATGTTGCTCATTAAGACGCAAAGACCTTGACCGACATTTCCAAGCCATGATCAAGTTATTTTATTTACTTGGTGCAAATTGGAATCTCAAGCCTATTTTCCTGGCATCCATCCCAAGAGAACTAAGTCAAGCTGCAGAAAAGACCCTTCAACAGCGACAAAAAAGCCTCACAGAAGCCACTCTTGGTGAAATCCAACAGGCTGTTCATATCGCCATAGAGGAACTCTGTCTCTGTAGAGAAGCCTTCCGAAGCTTCCTCAAAGAAAACAGACATCTTGACAAAGCATACTTTAAACCTGGTCTGAAGATCAAGTGTCCCAAGGATTACACTGATCCTTCTTGTACAGACTGCAAAAAGAAGAGACACTTTAAAAAGTTTTCTTTCAAGAAGACACGCAAAGGGAAAAGCAAAGGCAAATGGAAATTCTTGCGAAAGAGCCATCATCGCTCCTCCAAAAAACGAAGCAAAGATAGATGTTATGTTTGCAACAAAAAAGGACATTTTGCCAAAAACTGTCCAAAGGCAAGGAGTCGTGGAAGCCATTTGATTGATAAAATCGCTAAGAGCACTTGCATCCAACTTGATGATTCTGACATTGAGTCTGTCTTCTCCTTAGACGACCAACCATCAGAAAATACTCTCTGTGCTATCCAAACATATAGCTTAGACTCGACCTTAGACTCTGAAAATGATGTCTTCACCTTCTTCCCCGACACTCCTGATGACATCCATACCACTGAGCCAATACACCATCCATACATTCCCATCCATATCCTTTTGTCCAAATATCATAAACCAATCCCTTTGGTGGCACTTATTGATACTGGAGCAAGTTCTTCCATCCTAGACACTAAGATTCTCCCAGAAGAATTTTGGAAACCCTACACCAGGTATTTCAATTCAGCTTCTGGTGACACCTTTGCTACCAAGTATCGTAGTAAGCCAATCACCATTCAATTCTTTCCCCAGTGTTCCATCACCACCAGGGTTCTTGGTTCCAGATCTCCAGACAAAGATATTATCATTGGTTGGGACATTTTGACCCAACTCCCCAAGCTTAGAATACTTTCCCGTGGTTTACGTTTCAAAAATCAATTCAGGGAATTCGTAGAAATCAAACGATTCTATACACTCGAACCCGCCTTGCTTGACCCAATCATCCAGAATCTACTTTCCTCTTGTGCTAAGTCACATTCCCAGTTTTCCCAGACTTGCACCCAGCCCTTATGGAAAAACTCCCTTTTTTATGTCAAACTTCCATTCAAGAAGAATGAAGACATTAATCCAACGAGAGCGAGTCATTCTGGAATGAGCTCACAACACCTTGCACTTGCCCAGCAAGAATGTGCAGAACTGTTAGCACAATGTCTCATTGAACCATCTGACTCCCAATGGGCATATGAAGCATTTTATGTCAACAAGCGAGCTGAACAAAACCGTGGAAAGATGAGGTTAGTAATTAATTATCAACCTCTGAATGAGTTCGTCTAGGATGATAAATTCTCATTGCCCCATCGAAATTCTCTCTTTCTTAGCCTTGCTCAAGCAAAGATCTACTCAAAATTTGATCTTAAGGCAGGATTTTGGCAGTTGGGAATTGACCCATCAGACAGACCCAAGACAGGGTTCTGTATTCCAAACCAACACTTTCAATGGACAGTTGTTCTTTTTGGTCTTAAAACTGCACTTTCCCTTTTCCAAAAGGCTATGTGCAAAATCTTTGAACCAATTCTTCCAAGTTCTCAAATCTATATTGATGACATTCTTTTGTTCAGCCCTGATGAACAATCTCATTGCCAACTTTTGACACAATTTGCAGATATTGTCAAAAAGTATGGCATTATGCTTTCTCAGAAAAAAAAATGATTATTGCCCAAACAGACATTGAATTCCTTGGCATGCATTTGAAAGAAGGAACCTATTGCCCTAAACCCCATATTGCTGAGGAACTCCAAAAATTTCCTGAAAAGGATTTGAATGCCAGACAAGTCCAGCAATTCCTTGGCATTGTAAATTACTTACGAGATTTTATTCCCCATATTTCTAAATATCCCAGACCTCTCCAAAAGATGCTCAAAAAGAATCCTCCCCCATGGGGACCCAAGCAAACTCAAGCTGTCTCTCAGCTTAAACAACTTCTACAGCATCTTTCTCCCTTAAAAATCCCATCTACTGGCAAAAGGATCCTCCAAACTGATGCCAGCGACAAATATTGGGCAGCCATTCTTTTGAAGAAATTGATGGGAACAGGCATATTTGTGCCTACAAAAGTGGTCGATTCTCTCAAGCAGAAATCCATTACCATTCCACTTTCAAGGAAATACTTGCAGTTAAATACGGCATCAAGAAGTTTGAATTCCACCTCATTGGACACCATTTCCTTGTTGAAATGGATATGTCTTCATTTCCCCAAATGCTCAAGTTTAAACAAAAGCAAGTCCCTCATCCACAATTACTTCGATGGGCTGAATGGTTTTCTAAATACTCCTTCGAGGTCAAACATATTCCAGGGACTAAGAATGTCCTAGCTGACTTCTTATCCAGGCCAAAAGAACCGATTCAATCGATTCATATGTATGTCAAGAAGGAGCCTCTCTCAGAAACATACCGCACCACTGACATGCAGTGTGGTTGGCCAAGTCTTCGCCAAGCTGTCGCAACCTAAATTTTTCTAAAATAATATATTTAAGGGTATTGTTAATTTCGGGCCGACGGCCCTTAACTAACTTAGGCTCTCCCAAGCCTATACCCCACGCAACATTGGGATATTCACAAAATTTTTCAAATAAGGAGTCAAGGTCAACTAGGAACCGAGTGAGGCATGAGAGCATGCCTCACTTTTTACGCAACTAGAGGGTCTAGGATCGGGGATTTGATTACGTTAGTCATGTGACTAATGCCCTTTCAGTACCTAACTTAATTGTGTGTTTTAAAATGTCATGATAACCTATTCGAGAAATCTAAGTTCTGTCATAACTATTCTAAGGTAAGAAAATAACATCCAAAATATCATCGCAAAATAAAGTGCAAAAAATAATCCTATTAACGTAAACTAGAATAACATAATGTAAAGCCCTAAAGGCTTATTCAATTTTGGATTTTTTTTTCTTTTTAAGGTTTTTCTAATTTTTTTGAAATTTTTCCTGAATTTTTCTGAATTTTTCTGAATTTTTTGAATTTTTTAATATTTTTTAATATTTTCTAATTTTCCAAAATTAAACAAAACAAATTCTCAAATTTTTTGATATTTTTAGCTTTTCTGAAAATTAAAAAAACATTTATTAATGTTTTTGGAATTTTCTAATTTTTTCTAATTTTTTGGAATTTTTGAATATTCGAAAAAAAGAAAGAAAAATAAAATAAAACTAAAACTAAAACTAAAATAAACTTTCAAAACCTTTCTGAAATTAAATTTTTTTAAAATTTTTAAGGATTTTCGAAATTTTCTTTTTTTAAAATATTTTTAAAATTTTCTGAATTTTTGGATTTTTTTATATTTTAATTAATTAAAAAGTTATTCGGACCGGGTCGGGAGACCCGGCCCCATTAAACCGACCTGGCCCCTATCGGGCCGGGCCGGAGCAACGACCGGGCTGGCCGAACGGCCCGGTCGAAAAATATTTAAATGGCCCATTAAAAAAATAAAACAAAAAGCCCATTTCTGATTTCTGAAAATTCGGCCCCCAAACCCCAGTCTAGGCCCATTCGACAATGCACTCAGCCCAGCCCTTGCTCGAAATTTCGGCCCGGCCCTCCTTTTCTTTTTTCTCTTTTTTGTTTTTCTTTTGTTTTTGGTCTGGTCTTCATCTTCTTCGCCGCACGCACGTCCGCCGGAACCCTACGCGACTCCACCGCGCCGCCGTTTGCACCGTTGCAGGTCCTCACCGATCCTAATGGGGTCGCTTTAACAGCCTTCCGGCGTCGGTCGTTCCGTCCGACGCCCAACGCCGCCGGTCGCCGCCGACGACGACTTCCAGCGACTCTTGGCGTTTTTCGTTGCGAGCCAAAAACTCTCCTCTCCGATCAAAAAAATGCGGAAAACTCACGGAAATCACTACAATACTGAGGATATCACGAAAGCAAACAATCACATGGTCAAACACTTATAAAACTAAGTCATCGAGGGGCGCAAATTTCTGGGACTCATTCAGGCATTTCATCGAACGCTTGATGGGCGCTACTGGAACGGGGGTTTTCGGCTCAACCGAGCTTAGTCTGTACTCTAGGGGAGCACGGCATCAAAGGGGAGCAGGAGCAAGATAAAAGGGGGACAAGGGCCGGGGCTCGCGCGAACTGGTCGGCGCGAGCTCCGGCCCGCCTCCTCGTCCAAACAGAACAAAGATGAGCAAGGGAGGAACCTACCTGGTTCAAGGACGTGTCACGGCGGAAGACGGCGGCGGAAGAGCCTCCGGCAACGGCGAGTTGTTCCTGGATCCCTCCTAGTTCGCCCTCTCCACTCTTTTTTTCTTGCTGGTTTCGCTTCCGGTTCTTCGGTTTCTCTATTCTCCGGCACCGGAGCTGAGGCACGGCGGGGGATCGTCGGCGGTGAGGGGACTTCACGGCACGGTGAACATTGGCTTTCGACGAAAGAAGGAAAAGTTGCTAGACCTTTCCTTTAGGCTTCACAGCCATACGCTTCTTTTTTCTCTTCGTGAATATCTCCTCCCAATGCTTGATCAACAATGGGTCACTACTCCTGCAAGAACAGAACCCCAAGCGCAACGAAAACAGTGAAGCGAAGTAGCGGCCGTCGGTACGGAGATCCGAGGTCGCTGCACGTCTGGATGACGAAAACGGAGCACTTGCTTTATCGCGGGACTGCACAAGAATGTCACGGGACAAGCCGATGTACGGCCATGAGGGTGGAGCAGCAGGTCGTTGTTGGCTTTAGCTCGGTATCACGGCGTTGACACGGTGGGCGGCCCATTGTCGAGGGGCCAGCAGGGGCGACGGTGAGGGACAACTGTGTGAGGCTTGGCTGAGGTCAGCGAGCGGCATTTTCGGTGGCTGGACGTGGAGCTCGGAACAGCAGCAGCAGCAGGTCATCATCGAGAGGCTGAAGTGTGGCGGAACTCGACGTCACAAAGCGGCATTGTCAGGCAGAGACGCCGGCTGCTCGCTGTCGAAGTCTGAACAGCAGCAGCATTGTCGACAGTGTGGCGGAACTCGACGTCACAAAGCGGCATTGTCAGGCAGAGACGCCGGCTGCTCGCTGTCGAAGTCTGAACAGCAGCAGCATTGTCGACGGCGGAGGTCCCACCTCTTCTCTCTATCTCTCTCTCTCTCTCTCTCTCTCTCTCTCTCTCTCTCTCTCTCTCTCACGTTCTCTCCCTTCGAAAAGCCTCGCTCCGATGAGGTCGCAAGTTCCCTATTTATAGAGGAGCTTCAAATCGAAGAGATCGGCAATTGAAATACAATAAACACTGCAATTCATGTACAAGCTACTCGACTCATCCTACCACTCTCCAGACATCCTCTTCCATTAGACAGCTCCTCAGCTCCAGTTTCCTCTCGGACCCTTTTCATTCTTGACTGCGTGAAGTTCGTCACAAAAATTCAAGCAAGATAGAATAATTAAGCAAACAGGAGAGTAAAGTAACCCGATAACGATTGCAGCTCACTTGCTAGGTGAAAAATTATAATGGAGTTCGATTCAAACAAGGAGACCACAACATTTAAGGTCTTCAATACTGCCGCAGAGAGAAGAATGACGACTTTTTGCTGTATTTGTTATCGCTGGGGTGTATTCCCTTTTATGGTGCATGAGGGAGTGGCTTGCAGTGTCTGAAAGTGCGGGCACGAAATGTTCGCAGAAATGCGACTCCGTGTATATTTCCAGGAAATATTGAAGGGTTTAAATTTCTTCTCTTTTTTATTTTCACATTTTTTCGGCCTCTTGCGTATCAAATAATTGAGCTATTTTCACCTTCAACGCCAATTTGGTAAATCTTTCAACCTGATCTCTAATCAACATGCGACATGCTCCAATAGTATCAATTATCGCCTATATGTTGATAGATAATTAAAGCAGTTTGTAATTTTCTTTATAAGGATAGAACTTTGATAGACTACTAATTCTAACAATAATAGTAAGTGTACACAAATGACAATGGTAATATCTCAAAAGAGTTAGTAATTTGAACAAGTTGATAAGCTGTGCAAATACACACTATTAAATTATTAGAATAGTTGGTGATTTCGATACAATCAAGCAAGCATTTGTACCGATTTAATATAAAAGTTGGTAATTGCCAATTAGAGTTAGTAGGTGCATCTTGGTAACTTCAACAAATAAATGTTTGTAAGTTATCGGAACAAAACAGAATAGTCGACAATTCAAAACAATCAAATGACATTGGTATAACGACTCAAAAAAGAGTTAACAATTTCTTATAAGGGTTAGAAAATTTAACACGCCAATAACCTCAATAAATAAACGTTGGTAAAAAAATTATTAAAACATGGGAAAATTTTGAAAAAAGAAATCAAGTGAATAGTTGGTAACTCAGGAGTTAGTGACGCTAAAATTAGCTGGTAACTTACCCCTTGGAAAATCGGTAAATTACTCAAATCAAGAATAGTAATACCCTATGAGAGTTAGGGACTTTAAAAAATAAATGTGACTAACTCATCGGCACAATCGACAATATCCAAGCAATCTAATAAATGGTAAGTGGGCTCGAACAAGAGCCTGTGATTTTCTGCTAGAGTTAGTGATGGTACGTACGCCCCTGCTAAGAGAAAAAGAAGGCTCCCCCACGCATTATTAAAAAATGAAATCGGGGCAAAAAGCAGGAGGAGCCGGAACGAAGGAAAGAAAAAGGTAGAGATGAGAAGTAGATAAAGTGGGTCGGATTGCTCCTACTTGCAGTGGGGATTGCGCCCCACTTTATCGAGAAAATATTAGGCATCACTCGGATTCCAACGTGTCAAAATCCGACCCATTCACCGAGCGACACGTGTCTCCCGAGCCCACACTGGTATTCAGCCCTTATGTCACTGTTCGCGGGTGGTTTTCTGATCATAAGGGCGGTTTCAGCGATTTACTTTCCCCCTCCGAACAGTACCAATCAAGTCGCGCAGGTAGAGTCAAATCGGTTGGGCAGCTGCCCTACGTCTCTCCCCCTCTCGTTGATTTCAAATTAAAACGGAGGGAGGGAGAGTTTTTTTTCTGCTGTTCTTCTCTGTCGACTCTCCCCTTCCCCGCCCGACTTCGCGTGCTCCTTCTCCGACCGACGACGGACCCGGCCGTCGACGAACCCCGCCGGCGTTGGTGCCGCATCCGCCCGGTCCGCCCCACGACCGAACCATGCCAAATGACGTCGTCTTCGAACCCGTCTCTCTCGACTCGCTCTGTCTCGCACCCTCCGCCACCGCCCGACTTCGCTTGCTCTTTCTCCGTCTAACGAACCCCGCCGCGATTGTCGCCGCATCCACCTGGGTCCGCCCCACGACCAAACCACGCCCAACGACGTTGTGTTCTCTCCGTCTCTCTCGACTCGCTTTGTCTCGCCCTCTCCGCCGCTGCCCGACTTGCTCTTTCTCCGACTCACGAGGGAACCGGCTGTCCAACAAAACCCACCGTCATCATTGCCGCATCTGCCTTGTTCGTTGCACCACCAAACCACGCCAAACGACACCGCATTTTCTCTCGACTCGTTCTGTCTCGCACTCTCCGCCACCACCCGACAAGCCACTCCGCCTCTGCCTCCGCCAAGGTATCGACTTTCTTTGCATTTACTTTAACATTGTGCAATTTTTTCCGTCGATTCTAATTTTAGGGTTTTGATGATTTATAGAATTCGTTGGAGGAGTACTTCGAGGGATGAAACCATGCCCAATACCGCTGCTGCATTCTTTCCGCCGTCTCTCTCGACTCGCTCTGTCTTGCCCTCTCAGCCGTTGCCTGCCAAACGACCGTGCTAGCTCACGGCAATGTGATCGGTTGTAAAGAACAAGGAAAATTGAATTTGTTCTATATGTGTGATCAGCAACCATTTTTTGCATCTTTTTCAAACGACTGTGCTAGCTCACGGCAATGTGATCGGTTGCAGAGACCTTCGCGTTCCAGGCGGAGATAAACCAGCTCCTGAGCTTGATCATCAACACCTTCTATAGCAACAAGGAGATCTTCCTCCGCGAGCTCATCAGCAACTCCTCTGATGTACGTCGCCTCTCTTTCTCTTTCGTTGAACTATTAGCTTGCGTGTTCCTCGCTGTACTGTCCGCACAATGAACTTGAGGGAACTAGAATGTTGTCTGTTATAGCCGTGTGGAGAGGAATTGAAATTCGCGTCTCCCCAGAAATGGGCAGCGTTACTTGGTGAGCGATGGCATCAGTGCAACTTGCGCTGTTCAATGGCTTGTCTGTTTGGTGTGCCTATATAGCGTGGTTTTGTTTCGGCACTAGTAAAATGGCTTGCAGACTTAAGATGATCTCTACGTTGCTTTTAGTCAGAGCAGTTGCGATTCTGGATTTGTGTTTGCTTGAATTAGACGTTCGATGTCTCGTGAAGACTAAGAGCGTTATCTATAGTAATTGAGTGGCTCTGCCCTCAGCATTGTCGAAAAATGATTGTGATCAAAATGCGATATTGTGACACCGGGGATGATTTACTGATTGTGCTCTGCCTTGGGATTGTGTCCTTTAGGCCTTGGACAAGATTAGATACCAAAGCCTCACGGATAAGAGCAAGCTCGATGCGCAGCCTGAGCTGTTTATTAGGCCGTTACCAGACAAGGCCAACAAGACCCTTTCGATCATTGACAGTGGCATCGGCATGACTAAAGCAGGTAATGCAATTAGTTTACTGAGATTAATAAATCTTCTTTTTTGCATCTTTTGGCTCCGTTCCCATGCAACAGCAGTAGTTGTTACGTTCAGTTCATATGAGTTTTGACACTATCAATAGATATTAACATTTAAGATGAATTGGACAGATGTTGTGAACAACTTGGGTACGATTGCAAGGTCGGGAACCAAAGAATTCATGGAGGCATTGCAAGCTGGAGCTGATGTGAGCATGATCGGCCAATTTGGTGTCGGTTTCTATTATGCCTACTTCGTGGCTGAGAAAGTCATCGTGACTACTAAGCACAATGACGATGAGCAGTATATCTGGGAGTCCCAGGCTGGTGGTTCCTTCACTGTCACGAGAGATGTGAGTGGGGAGCAACTGGGCAGAGGGACCAAGATCGCCCTCTTCCTGAAGGAGGACCAGGTGAGTTCCTTTGGGTTTGCTTTTATGGATCGGTAGAGGAAATTTGCTATTGTTTTATGAACATGGTGCTAACATCATCACGTCTCTCTTATCCTCAGCTGGAGTACCTGGAAGAAAGAAGGATTAAGGACCTTGTGAAGAAGCACTCCGAATTCATTAGCTACCCCATCTATCTATGGACTGAGAAGACAACTGAGAAAGAGATCAGTGATGATGAAGACGATGAGACCAAGAAGGAAGAGGAAGGAGATGTTGAGGATGTCAATGAGGAGAAGGAACAAAAGAAGTCCAAGAAGAGAAAGATTAAGGAGGTTTCTCATGAGTGGCAGCTCATCAACAAACAGAAACCCATCTAGCTGCGAAAGCCAGAGGAGATCACCAAGGAGGAGTATGCTTCCTTCTATAAGAGCTTGACCAATGATTGGGAAGAGCATCTTGCCGTGAAGCACTTCTCCGTTGACGGGCAGCTCGAATTCAAGGCTATTGTGTTCGTCTCAAAACGCGCTCCGTTCGACCTCTTTGATACTCGCAAGAAGATGAACAACATAAAGCTCTATGTTAGGAGGGTTTTCATTATGGACAACTGTGAAGAGCTCATTCCGGAGTATCTTGGATTTGTGAAGGGAGTTGTTGATTCTGATGACTTACCCCTCAACATTTCTTGTGAGATGCTGCAACAGAACAAGATTCTGAAGGTCATCAGGAAGAATCTTGTCAAGAAGTGCATTGAGATGTTCAATGAGATTGCAGAGAATAAGGAGGACTACAAGAAGTTCTATGAGGCATTCTCGAAGAATTTGAAATTGGGTATACATGAAGACAGCCAGAACAGGGCTAAACTTGCAGACCTCCTCCGGTACCACTCGACAAAGAGTGAGGACGAAATGACAAGTTTGAAGGAAGGGCAGAAGGATACCTACTACATCACTGGTGAAAGCAAGAAGGCGGTTGAGAACTCTCCATTCTTGGAGCGGCTCAAGAAGAAGGGCTATGAGGTGCTTTACATGGCAGACGCAATTGATGAGCATGCTGTAGGACAATTGAAGGAGTATGATGGAAAGAAGTTGGTGTCTGCAACCAAAGAGGGGCTGAAACTCGATGATGAAAGTGAGGAAGAGAAGAAGAAAAAGGAGGAGAAAAAGAAGTCTTTTGAGAACTTGTGCAAGACGATGAAGGACATTTTGGGAGACAAAGTTGAGAAAGTGGTGGTATTGGAAAGAATTGTGGATTCTCCCTGCTGTTTGGTGACTGGAGAATATGGATGGACCGCAAATATGGAGAGGATCATGAAGGTTCAGGCTCTGAGGGACAACAGCATGAGCTCTTACATGTCAAGCAAGAAGACAATGGAGATCAACCCTGACAATGGCATCATGGAGGAGCTGAGAAAGAGAGCTGAGGCTGATAAGAACAACAAGTCAGTCAAGGACTTGGTGAAGTTTCTGCATATGTTTGAGGATGATTATTTTGAATCAGGAGAGATTGTTTTTGGGCAAATGGGATGGTTCGGGAGAATTCTGAGGTGTGACTTTTGGAGTGTGTTTAGCGTCTGTTGAGGTCGTATTGCGAAGTTGATTTTTGAGATGAAGATCGGGAAACGTAATGGCCTTTGATTTTTGAGAAGTTCGGGAATCCTAATGGCCTACTCTAGTTTAGGCAGAGTAATGCAAGTACTCTGTCCATGGAAACCATGTTAGGTGTAGGATAATCCCAGTCATTCTTTCATCTCTGAAGGGCATTGTTGTTGCGGATGTTGCGGATGTTGTTTCAATTTTTGTATTTTCAACAGATAGCAATGATTGTGATACTAAGCTTGTCTGTTTAACTGAATATGCAGATTTGTGCTACTTTTGTGGGAAAGAGTGTGGGTGTGGCAAGGGTCTGTTTCATTTAATAATTTGTGCTTTTAGTGTGTGATCACGTTGATAGAGAAACCTAGAAAGACAGTCCTTTGGTTTCTGTTTTAGTCAGAAATCAACTCAGTAAACCACATAGAGATTTCATGATCTGAAACTTTTGCTTTTGGATTGGTTTTGGTTAGTTCACTGGATGCAAACATACAAACTCAAGTGTTAAATTCCTGTTGGGCAGGCTGAAGGCTGGTTCCTTTGGGTTTTGGTGTGTGAATGAGGAAGTTGTTTGTGTGGAGTATCATTGGATTTTGTGTTTTGGCTCAAGTCTATTGGTGCAGTTTTTGGTCTCTGCAATGCATATACTCCCAGGCTGCTTGAGCAGAGCAGGATTTTTTACTGAAGCTTCTTGAAAATTTCCACAAAGGCAAATTTCTATTTGATTTTGTCAACTGCTGCTTTTGGATTTAAGAATTCAAACATGAATGTGCAGGTTCTGGGGGTTCGAAGCAGAGCAGAAGTGAGAAGAAGAGCCGTAAGGCAATGTTGAAGCTGGGCATGAAACCTATAACTGGTGTAAGCAGGGTCACCATCAAAAGAACTAAGAACGTGAGTAATTTTCCTTTCAATTCTCTGTCATGCATTTGATACTTTTCCTTTGTATAATTTAGCAAATGACTAGAGCAAATTTTAAATTGTGTCAGTCACATTGATTATGTGGCACTAAATGGTGTCTAGTGGCTTTGGAAGATCCATTTATAGCTGACCTGGAAAAGTGGAGTATCTTATAGTTCGTTATTGTTATAAATGATTTGCATACATAAACAGTGGCATGTTTTTAAGAAATTCCTGGTGTTTCAGATCCTTTTCTTCATCTCAAAGCCCGATGTCTTCAAGAGCCCTCACTCTGAGACTTATGTCATATTTGGGTTGGCGAAGATTGAAGACTTGAGCTCACAACTGCAGACACAAGCTGCCCAGCAGTTCAGGATGCCCGACATGGGATCTGTGATGGGCAGGACAGACACTTCAGCCGCAGCCTCAGCAGCACAGGCTGATGAAGAAGAGGAAGAGGTCGATGAAACTGGGGTTGAGCCTCGCGACATTGACTTGATGATGACCCAGGCTGGAGTTTCAAGGAACAAGGCCGTGAAGGCTCTCAAGACACAATGGGGACATTGTCGGTGCTATCATGGAGCTTACTACCTAAACATGCTCCATCGGGGTTTGTTGTCTGGCTTTTTTGGTGATGAGCTTTGAAAACAGTCTAGGTTATCTGAGTTGGATTATTTGCAGCATTTCTCCGGTTTCTATATCGGCTCCTTTTTTCTTAAACTTGTAGAAGAGAAATTGAAACGGGCGTTTTGTCAACAATCCACTGATATATTGTGAACCTGGCCGGACCATATGCCCTTTTCAGCTTCTTTCAAGTTCTCTTAAAGTTATAACATGACCGGTCCATGACATTGAGTAAATCATTGATCACGGGCGTCTCCTATCCAGATGCAAATAGCCTAACAGGTGAATACTTAAATCACTTTAGGCGATTCAAACCAAACTCAAAACTGGAACCAAAGAGGTTCTAAGTGTCAAAGCTTTCATGTCTTGATCGATCTAATGATCATGACAAATGCCTCGGGTTTTGTTTGCACTTTGGCTTGATTCTTCACCATGGACTGGACTTACTCAAGAATGGCAACGAATGATAGTCTTTTAAGTGTCTTGGCCGTTGACCCCAACGGAAGTAGTTCTGGTTTCTACGTCTTTGACCGTCTTTAGCCGCAACTGAGCGGAGCTCGCTCTTGCACAAATTAAAATATGCTGCAGAGTGGACATCATGCTTGAGCACGCCTAGTGAATCTCAGTTGCAAGCTGAGCTTATTTTATGTGAACAATGCATGCAAATGCAACTTGCCTTACTTAAGCTTTAGAAGAAGCAAATCACATGCAAGCGCAACTTGTCTTATTTAGCTGTAAGACCGACAGAGCGTTTGAAAGCTATTTACAAGTTGGGAGACCAAACAGCTCCATAAGAGCAATTCACGGGATTCAACAGTGTTTTACATAACATAGAGAGGAGAGATACAGATCCAGTAAATTTTGAGGTGATCATTCACATCTGAGGAACACTTACTCCTGATGTCAAGGTGCGAAGCCTCTGCCAGAAATCTCCTCTTTCAGCACATACTCCCAGTCTGATGAACAGTCCTGCCAATCAGCAGAGAACAGGTTTTTGCACACATCTTTTGTTCGAGAATGGAGTATTTGACTATCTTCAGCACCACCTCGTGACTCCATTTTCAACTTGCCACCAGAAAGGTTTGTGCTTTCCTCGATCAATCTTTCGATAGCAACTGGAAAGCGTTCTTCTTTAAGTGCGACCCCAATATCAACTGAATCTGGAGGAATCTGTGTCTGATTTTCAGAAAGTAAGCTCTCATTCCATCGTTTCGGGATTTTCAATCTGGTCATAACAGAAGCCTCTACATCATTAGTGCAGCAGATTGCACCTGTTACAGGAGAATTCAGAGAGATTTCAGGTGCGAGGCTACCGTTCTCTTTGGATGCTCTGGATGCTGATTCTGCAGTCCTGCTGAGATCAGGAGAAACTTTCAGAAGCCCTTGTTCCTCCACATTCGGAGTACTTTTAGTACTTGAGAGTTATGAGGCTGGCAACTTGGAGCTAAAAGGTTGGTCGTAGGATCAATTGTGCTGACCACAATCAGACTCTGAACAGAGGCATTCAGCTTCTCAGGCTTTTCACAGCTCCTTGGCCCAGCCGACAATTTATCATCTTCATCTGATTGAACAGAGACTCCAATATCTGATGAGTTCTCCACATCCAAATTATTTTCAAGTGAATCTGCAATAAAGAACCGTTAATTATGAGAATTTAAGAGTTTTTTCTCAGATGAAAGAATCAGCTTGGTCATGCAAGATAGATACGTTAAGCAACTTAAATCCCAACCTTTCACTACATTGGTCCTGGAATTATCCATCTCGATCCTCATACGATTGAAGCGAGCCTTGTAATTCATGGAACATAGAGTAGCCTCTACCTCAAGCCACAAATTCTTAAACAAGCGTATTTGTGGTTGTGAATCATCCTCAACCTGAAAATTCTCACTGAGAATCTTCTTGATAGCCTGCAAATTTATCCACAACAAATTTACTCAGTTTCTATCGATCCATTAGCTTATAGTTCCAACCTTTCCATGGCAGAGATTTACAGAGTATTAAAATAAGTACCTGGGTATTTACCAAAAAAAAAAAGTACCTGGGTCATGGCATCGTCTTTGTTTATCAGGGCATTACCCGAAGAGTAGGAAAGTTCAGAAGAACTTTCAACCTCATTATCAAACCCAGTGTGCTGCCTCTTCTTGTCAAAGGCACAGTGATTGTCAATCTGGCCCTGAATATTTACAGAACATGCACTGGCGAGAGGAGGCATATTTACACTAGCACTCTGTAGGGGGAAAAACAGTTATCCTTTTTTTCTGCAGAAAACAACCTACCTAGAATGCTATAACTCAAAACTAGATATTCACAAATAGGCATAAGGAAAAATAAATCAATAATCCATATCAAAGGAACGTGTTAGAAATGGTCTAGCATTGCAGATAATATCCCGCACAGGTAGCTTCAATTTGTATTAATAATCAACATGTAGGGGTAGCTCACTTCTAACATCACAACATGCATAGTTAACTGCTACAACGTTTTAGTTAAAATGCAGGTAGAAAAAGGAGATGATACTCAAGCACTACAGATAAAGCCATCTCTTCACCGTGTTATCGTCTTCCTGTTCCATTGTCTATCTGATTTTTGAATAAAACTCAAAGTGTCTTTGTCATGATAGATCTATCTTGACAATATTTAATCAGGAAAGGCTACTAAGGTAGTAAATAGGCCAGTGCCACAAATCTCTTCATAGTCATGGGCCCTTCTAGAATATGGTGCAGCACAATGTGAGGGTGAAAACATGCATTCGAATTTCCCAAGTCCCATTTATTCAAAATGCTTTCAATTGCCTCAACAACTATTACTTGGTGTCTAAAAGCCAAAAGATCATCACCTTCATTACATGGAAACATGAAAAGGAACTAGCAAGGGGATATCGAATGCTTCGAGACATGATTCTAGATTCACAACAAGGTTATCACCTAAAGTCCAGAAAGGCTAAATGATCCTCATTGGCATGTTAGTTATCATCCAATTTGAGATTATCACCATCCATATTTTGCTGTTAAAAGAGTGGCTTTGCATGCTCTAGCAATTTTAGCATCATCAACTAATTTAAGGTAGGAGATTAAAAAGGCAGCAGTGAGATAAACAAGATTACCATGTCAAGATCAGGTGATGCTCCAAAACCTTTGTACATGTGTTCCTCAGAACTTTGTATTTTGGCCTGTGTTGTCATCTGCTCAACATTCTTTGATGAACATGCACAAAGATTATCGATCACCTTTTGAATGACATCAGTGTCTCTTTCCTTCAAGTCGCACGCACCACTTAAACATGAATAGAGAAGTAACTCCGACAGATTATGCAAAGTTGAAAGAAGCATCTGACCATCTATCTTTGGGATTACTGGTCCCCTATCCCATCTGGCAAGCCCAGGAGAATTATCTACTGCATTGGTTGATTCCAACACATGCTTCATAGAAAGGAGCAACCCTTCAGGTGGATCCATTTTCAAAGAATCATTTTCATTTGTACCCACATCAGAGATGTGATGGGTGGGCATGCGCCCTTTGTCAGAAGTCACATCACCTTCTCCTGAACTCCGCTGTGTGGGATGATAAGTTTTAGCACTAGAATCACGGATTGACTCTTGGCGTGTAATGCAATGTCCAGTAGATTCACCGACATCATTAGAAAATGGAACATGTATTGAATCACTCGAGCAAATATCCTCACTATCATTGGATCTTCCCTCTCTGCCTGATGGATTAACAAAGGCATGTGGCACTGAGGGTGACACTGAAGCTCTGTTACTACACCCACCCGTGTAGAGTGCTTTTCCTGCACTAGGTTTATCAGAGGAGACCTTGGCAGGATATAAGGAATTGCCAAAGATTCGAAGGTCCTGTAGCAGATCAAAACCGCTTAGTTCAGGTTCCTCCCTGTGCTTTGAGCATGAAATTGCTTTTTCCAGCAGGGAGAGTCCACGGTGTGTTCAAACTGATGTAAACCCACAGAGGGGTTCCCAGCAGAATTCAAGGCATGATTACCCTTAGATGGCAAACTAAACCTGTCTAACGTTACATGAGGATTTCCGGATCCAGATTTAGCACCCATGTGCTTTTCAGCATATCGCAGAGTACGATTATGCTCCAGTGCTAAATTGAATTGATCTGATGTCAAAGGATCTTCACACCCCAAATTTGCCCCAGCTAAATGATGAAATGCATCTTTAGAATCACATCTGCTATTTGATCGGTCTTCATCTTCAGGATGGCATGGTTCCTCAAAGGTAAAATCACTTCTTCCTAGCTGGACCCCAAGATCTGAACTATTAAACTGTGATTCACTTCCACAAGCTCGCATAAATGGAAACTCGTTTACACTAGATAGCAGAATGTTAGCATAGCACTCATTAGCGCAGTCTTAACCATCCTTGTGATCTCCTGTAGAAACTTCACCAGCTCGATAGCTAAACCCATCAACTGGGGTTCCCACGGTGTGCACAAGCAAAGGTTTCACATCACAATTCCCGTCATTCACACTAGAATTTTGCTGTGACACACTTTTCCCAAGACTGGTACCATCAAGCTGTGACTTGCTTCCCAAAGCCTGCACGAACTGAGGCTCATTTACATTAGACAAAATACTGTGAGCACAGAACTCATTAGCACTATTTTGGTCCTGCAAATATAGTTTTGTGTTGAAAATATGCATACTCACAATAACGAAAAAATATCTACCAACTTCAATTATAATTTTAGTTGACAGTCAAATGAAAATTGAATTCCTAAAATTTCCAAAAATTTGGTCCTGTTACTAGGAGCCAGCGATGAAAGCCCCGGTTGGAAGGAAAAATATACTATAGGAACTTACCGCTCGGTCAAACTCCAACATAAAGCATCTTTTCACATCCTCCTTAGTAGGCTTGCAGCCACACCGACCACGTCTTGATGTCAAATCCGAAAACTTTGGATATGTGTAATGCAGAACAGCAGCCTCTTCCAATTTAATCTCGCTATAACAAATCGCACACAATGATACAGTGAGTCAGCAGTATGAGATGAGGTGACATCAACTTCAAACAAAATACATGACCGACAATGCAGGCGTTGCACAAGATGAGACCTCCTAAACACTTTCCAAACAAAGGTGAACCATATGGAACACCTAACTACACGCTCGTGTAGACATGGCATCTCTATATCATCAGCCAAAAGTCAACTAAACAAAAATACAAACACAGCCATACTCTGGGGTTTTCATGTAGTTGTGCCATCTGTGAGCACCTTTGGACGGAGATGATCTTGAATACGAGCTGCAGCCTTCCCATTTCCATAAGTCAGAAAGTAATTTGAATTGCCGCGAGTTGCATCTTTGTAATTGCTAAAGTATACATCTTTTGTTAAATGGTCATAGTTCTTTTTAAACATTGACACCTGTAAGAGACGAACAATTAGATTAATATAAGGAGTGATTGGTGAAGACATAGATTGATCCAAAACTCAACACAGACGTTTGATGATGACCTAAGTAGAATATATGTCTCTAAATTATCCAATGCACCGTAAGGACCAAAAACAGACGATGCTCGCAAAATATCAATTGATGCTCTTCCAATACAAATTGCAGAATGTAGCTCAGAAAGTTTGATGCTAAACAAATAAAACATGAGCTGCTTTATATTTAACTGAGTTGACAAATTTGTCTGAAAGCACAAAAGTTAATCATGCCTTTTACCCTTGTCAAAATGATTGTGCTCCGAATTATGCTGACATTGAAAAGTTCTGATTTTTCAACCACTTAAATTATATTCATTACCACTAAAATCAGCTAAATAATAGACAACATGATCAAAAACCTTACCTCACTAAAGGGCTCTTTAACATCATCTCTCTCCGCACTGCTTTCCCGATATAAGATGATCGCAGATCAGTAGATAATCAGGATATCGTAGGGTAGACAGGGCATTCAATTTCCACATGCTAAAGACATTTCACTCACTTAATTTGCAAAAATGACCATATCAACATTTCCAGCCACATTAGCCAGCAACTGTCTCACTGAATACTCACGAGTTCCTGCTGGGTATATGAGCTCGTCAGTGTCAAGATGGATGATCCAATCCATCCCTGCATCCTAAAATCGAAAGAAGATGTTAACTCGCTGAGAAAGATTCAAATGTCTTTCTAAACGATTTAAAAAGACATTTTGGATGATAGAATTAACCAAAATACTCTGCATACCCTTGCCATGACAATAGCCATTTCCATATTTAGGGATTGCTTCACAAATAGCTCATAGTCGCATGGCTTGTAGAAGAAGTTCGCCAACCAAGTCTCATTCCAGATACAGGTGAAAGTGACATAATATATGAAAATCAAAATAAATTCATCAAAATCAAAGAAGTTGAAAAAGATGCAAAAAATGGTTGCTGATCACACATATAGAACAAATTCAATTTTCCTTGTTCTTTACAACCGATCACATTGCCATGAGCTAGCACGGTCGTTTGGTAGGCAACGGCTGAGAGGGCAAGACAGAGCGAGTCGAGAGAGACGGCGGAAAGAATGCAGCAGCGGTATTGGGCATGGTTTCATCCCTCGAAGTACTCCTCCAACGAATTCTATAAATCATCAAAACCCTAAAATTAGAATCGACGGAAAAAATTGCACAATGTTAAAGTAAATGCAAAGAAAGTCGATACCTTGGCGGAGGCAGAGGCGGAGTGGCTTGTCGGGTGGTGGCGAAGAGTGCGAGACAGAACGAGTCGAGAGAAAATGCGGTGTCGTTTGGCTTGGTTTGGTGGTGCAACGAACAAGGCAGATGCGGCAATGATGACGGTGGGTTTTGTTGGACAGCCGGTTCCCTCGTGAGTCGGAGAAAGAGCAAGTCGGGCAGCGGCGGAGAGGGCGAGACAAAGCGAGTCGAGAGAGACGGAGAGAACACAACGTCGTTGGGCGTGGTTTGGTCGTGGGGCGGACCAGGTGGATGCGGCGACAACTGCGGCGGGGTTCGTTAGACGGAGAAAGAGCAAGCGAAGTCGGGCGGTGGCGGAGGGTGCGAGACAGAGCGAGTCGAGAGAGACGGGTTCGAAGACGACGTCATTTGGCATGGTTCGGTCGTGGGGCGGACCAGGCGGATGCGGCACCAACGCCGGCGGGGTTCGTCGACGGCCGGGTCCGTCGTCGTCGGTCGGAGAAGGAGCACGCGAAGTCGGGCGAGGAAGGGGAGAGTCGACAGAGAAGAACAGCAGAAAAAAAACTCTCCCTCCCTCCGTTTTAATTTGAAATCAACTGAGAGGGGGAGAGACGTAGGGGCAGCTGCCCAACTGATTTGACTCTACTGCTGACTTGATTGGTACTGTTCGGAGGGGGAAAGTAAATCGCTGAAACCGCCCTTATGATCAGAAAACCACCCGCGAACAGTGGCATAAGGGCTAAATACCAGTGTGGGCCCGGGAGACACATGTCGCTCGGTGAGTGAGTCGGATTTTGACACGTTGGAATCCGAGTGATACCTAATATTTTCTCGAGAGAGAAAGGATCGGACCGACTGGCTGGCTGGCTGGCACTCCGCATCGCCACCTCCTCCCCGTGTGTGGCCCCCACTGCCACCTTCACCGGACACGTCAATGTTCGTTTGTTCTGAATAATATAAATATAATTATATTTTTAATCTTTTAGCCTTTTCTTCCCCTTCATCTTTGACGGCTGGCTCCCTATTCCCAGAACTCCCACCTTCAATGACTTCCGTAAGGAATCTCCACGCCTACGGATTAATATGTAGCGCTTGCCTGAACCAGAAAAAAACATTCAAAACCTTATGCTCAAAAGTAATCCTATTCCATTGTCACTCATTCTGGCTCTTCAACGATCCACCATCTCCGACCATCAGCTAGCCATTGCACCGGCCATTGCATCCGCAAAACGTAGGGAACAAAAAGGGGGATACCATCGGATGAACCAATTTGAATACTTGAGCTTAAAAGTTAACCGTCGGACCGCCAACTTTTGAGCGTCTCCTCGTTGATGACCGTCATTGAATGCAGTAGGAAGGCCTGGTTTGTTAGTGGCGTAAGCTGTGACGGACACTCGAGACCGGCTACTGGAACCCTCACGACTGTCGATGAACAGAACCGCGACCGGCGAGGGAGTCTTCATACGAGATCCTGGCTCTTCGGTTTTCATGATGGGAAGGCAAGGAGCAATAATGGAGCAAGAAAGGGCGGCTCAAGAACAGCGAGGGCAAGCGGCTATGGCAACCAATGGCGTCAAGGGGAGTGATGGAGAGGCTCATCGAAGTGATGGCGTGAGTTTCAATCGTCGGAATGGGCAACGACGACTATTGCTCCAATTCCTCGAGAGAATGAAATCCAAGAACAATGGATACACAAACAAGGAGTTGCACCAAGAATCGATCCTCATTATTCTCCCAAGGGACCAAGTGACGCAATTTTGAAAGATGTGAATTTGTATTTTATAATAACAAATATAGTCCTCTAAATGGTTGATCAACTCTTGAGATTGAAATTTCTTTAATCGGAGCCGAGATACTAAAATTTTGTTGTTCCTAAATTGAATCTTTACAAAAGATTAAGACTAGTGAAATAATAATTTTTTTTCGGTCAAAGCCGATTTTTTGGTCTGATCAATCTTCAGCCAATTCTATGAAAACTCGAAATCTAAAGACCCATTTCTACATGCCTTTGTTGAATTAACACATATATGCAATTAAGGTACTAATAATACTGATGTAATTATTTTGAGTCAAGAAACAAGTCTCACCAAGATCAAGAATCTTAAATCTCGAATTTTTTAAACTTTAACCATCGCGAAAATTCGAATGGCAACAATAATATATTAAAAAAATCTTACTAATTGTTGATATTTTCTTAAAAGTTTTGGTAACTTACCAAAACGTTACCAACAAAATAAATTATCAAACGACATTTGGCTATACGAGTTGTCCAGGCATTCGAAGGAATTGCATTGGAGCTCAACCAAAACCCAATGACTATCATATGGCCGGTAGGTGGTAGGGCCTGGGCATCCAATCCTCTCCACATAGCTCTGCCACAGGCTCATAATGCCTTCTAACACGTCTCTAACTTTTTATTTTTTTGATATCCAGGATCTGGCCTGGCACACTTTATAGGAGCTCATAGCCACCACTGACCCAGCAGGCTCTCTAACTTTTTTTTAATTTCTAGGCTCCGATACAAATTTGATTTGGCTAGAACTCAAGCCATAAACTCAACAACCTTAAACGGTAGAGTCATGGAGCCACCATCTAAATGGAGACGCACGATGTGCATCCCAATAGTCTTGCATATGGCAAGGTGGTGAGCCAAGGAAAGCCTTCTCCGATCGCATACTTGTTGGCCAGTTTTGAAAAATAAAAGAACATGTCTATCCTAGGCTAGAGAGCTTCATGAATTTCTTGAGCTATCATTTCTTGCATTCAAGCCAATGTAATTTAAGATGTGATGGAAGCAATTGTCTGTTATTTTTAAGCTCCAGCGAGGGATGCATGTAACTTTACGGAAGCCCAAGCTCAGTTGAGCAATAAGAAAACCTAAAACCGCAGGCTCGACCATTAGGGGTGTCAATGGGTCGGGTCGGGTTGAGTCTTGCTGTTACCCAACCCGACCTGAAATGCATTAGACTCGGAAAAAAAAAAATCGGGTCGGGTCAAAGCATGACCCTTTACAAGTTTGGTTTTAATTTCCTGTTTAACTCAAAAACTCTAGAACATTATGCTTGTTTCGTGGTCATCATTGCTAACTTTCGAAATCGTTCATTATCAGTTGAGTGCAAATACCAATTCCACAAGTCATCATTCCAACGAGATAGCCATTATCAAAGCATCCAAAACCCTTCGTCCCCAAACCAACCCAAACGTGGAAACCCAAGCTTGTTTCATCAAAAATGAGACACACAACACCACACAGATATCTCAGCGCCCTCCTGAAAGGCTACAACAGACAACACTCATGCATAAATGATCTAGCTACTAAAAGGCGGTCATCCGCGTTACCGAAACTGGGGAACCGATTGGCGCTCGAGCCCAACATGATCGGCTCCCGAATGCACGATCCGGACGGCTCTATACCACGACACCGTCGCTCAACAAAACCAAACAACGACCGGCTGTTGCCAGCGCGCGAGACGAAATCGATGAGACTCGAGATATGCAGCGAGCAAGTATCGAAGAAGAGATGGCGCGAGGATAGCACTACCAGGAAGAACCGGTGATCGCCGACATCGCAACGGATCATCCCCTCGCTTCGGAACCTTTTGAAAAAAGCGCAAGAAAGAGGAAAGTGAAGTGCGTTTCATAGAACGGGGTTTTGACTAGGGGTGTCAAAAAGGCCCACGCCGACCCGACCCGACCCATTTCGACTCGGCCCTAAATGACACCGGCTCCATACTCAGATAATATTTTGACCCGACCCGAAAATACCCTAAGTTTAGGGTCGGGTCGGGTCGGGTCGGCCATGGCCTTTTTGACACCCCTATCGACCATCAACCCCCGTGGCAAAGAAGCAATCACGGACCCCATCATTGTCCTTCTTCTCTCCTCGGTGCGAAATCCTTGGCAACGACGCCGATGACATCAGTGTAACATATGGGCCATAAGTCAGCCCATTTCCTTTTCTCTTTAAAAGGCCAGCCCAGCCCATCTTCTTTCCCCTTATTTTTGCTGCGCTCAAGTCGGTGGACAGAAAAACAGAGCAGAAAAACAGAGCAGAAGCAGAAACGGGAGAGAAGAGAAAGAGAAGGGAAAGAGGAAAAAGGGAGGCAAAACCCCCATCGGATGCCTCCACAGCTCATCTTAACTTCGTTCCTCGACGCCGGTAAGTGATTAAGGCATCTAATCATCCTTGGAAAGGATTAATAGCAATTAGGGTTTGAAATTCGGAGTTTATGGAGATTTGGGCGGCGAAGTCTGATTTTCGGGTCATTGAGCTGCAAATTTTTATGGGAATGATAATTTAGGATGTTGTGAAGCTATAGCATTTTGCGGAATTGAATTTGAGCTTGCGGTTTGTCCGGAATAAATTTTTGAAGTTCGGCGCGCGTTCTGTCACTGTAGCGAACAGTAGCCTCGAGACTGGTTTTCTGCTGTTTTTGGCGAGATTTTGAGGCGGCTGTTATGGGGATTGTTGTAGAGCATCAAAAGAGCTTTCTAATGACTATAAGTTGGCTTGAAACCGGTTTTTGTGGAGGAAGTTATGGGGCGACAAAGCTGTTTGCGTGTCCGTGTCTCGCGTATAATAATAGGTTTTCGTTTAAGGCGAGCTTTTCATTAGCACGTAGGTGTCGTTTTATCGACAAATAGGCGTAATATAGCCGAGTCATTATTTAGAATGTCCATTTACTCGGTTTTTAATATTATTTTTGAATTAATTGTTAGGAATTCAAGTGAATCGGCTCAATTAAGGGCTTAGTTGGTTTTTGGCTTTTCTCAGGTGAGTGATACTATTTCTTCCTTGTATTTTAAACTCATATTTAGAAGATATTATGAGTAATATATGTTATTAGTTGGAAAATAGCATTCTTTGTCGCATAAAAATAGGATCGGGCTTTTACTGCAATTTGTTGTTTAAGTGAAGAAATTGTCCTTTGATTATTTGCTTGAAAGTGGTTTGCGAAACCTTTATCAAAGGATCTTAAAAAGCTTCTGGTTTATGTAAAGCATTTTCATAAATGCTTGAATTGTGAAAGGATTCTGATTCTGTTGTGGATTACTGGGGATTTGTGATTGTTGGTTGCTGCTCAATGTCTCTGTAAACCCTGAGGGGTGTGTAGGTATGTGCATACTAGTCTAGGATATCCTTGTGGGCCGAGCCACCAGCTTATAATAGGTGGAGACCTTGCCAAGGGGGGAATCTTGGTCGTCTTGTCACGGACGTTAAATGTGACCATGGTTGGACATTTGAGCCTGAGTTTGGTTAATGGAAGAGACCATTAACATTTGATTTTAGTTTGGTCGGTGGAATGGACCATTGATCCGTGTTTTGACGAGTTTAACCAATGGGATGGACCATTGGCATATGTTTGATGAGATTGACCAATGGACTTGACCATTGGTATTTATTTTTGGTGATTCTTGAAATATATATAATATGTTCAAAGTGGATTATATTGGTGTTGTAAATGTGCATAGTGAATTCCCGATCCGCTTGGAAGAAATGTATTATTCACTGGGCCGTGGTAGCTCATTCCTTTCCTCTCATTATATTTTCAGGTCCCCCAGGTAGTAGCCGTGTTAGAGCGAGAGCGCCATCGCGGGGACTTTTGGGAGCTGGATACGTGGGTGTAGTTTAAGGCTGCGTTCTTCGGGCAGGAAGGACGGCCGTGTCACTCCTTCATCCCTATAGGATTTGGGATGTGACAATCAGCACCTTGCCCAACTTGGTGATCCATCACGTCTTCTCCTTGCTCGACATCGCACACATTGTCCGAATCTATGTCCTGTTGAAGTGGCGGCAATCCGTCTTGACTGCGGCCCCAGACCTCATCTTCTCCTTCCCCTGGCACGATGCCCCATCCATGGACAGCGTCTTGATCCTCTATGCATCCCCTAAGGTGAGGAAGCTGGATGGCATGAACTCCAAAGAAGTCTTGTAGCGCCGCACCTTCATCTCATGTGGTGCCTTTTGGAAGGAAAGCAACAAGGTTTGAAATCTTTGGTTGTTTTTTTGGTGTACCTTTTAAACGGCTTTGGCCATCCTTTTCTGATTTCATATTAGTCTTCTGATGTTTTATTTTTGTTTGTTTTTCTTTTGTTTTGTCCTTGTATAATGATGCACTAGAACTTTTCTTCAATTAAAATCTTTTATCATTTACCAAAAAATATATTGCCAGTTTTTATCCACCAAATCTCTCCATACATGTGGGCAATTTTGTGTTTCCTGAGCACGTACATGCGATCATGTGCTTGCACAGGTGGAGTTCTGTTGCCGGCTAACCTAGCAATCTCCAAAGTGTGGATGAGGATAAGCATAGACACGAATGATGCCGAGCCAAGCACTCGAAGTTCTGTGGCGAGCGGAATTCCATTGCATTTTGCAAATACAAGAAACGGCCGGGTCTAACATGGCATACACATTTATTGGTAAAAAGATTTGGTAATCCATCGAAAGTGCGGATGAGGATAAGCATAGACATAGATGACGTTTGCTGTTTGACTAGAGAATGTACGTTCAAGTTCAATATCCAATCATCACATTGGAAATTTTTTTAAAAAAAAAATAGCGCATAAAGTGGTTGGATTTCGGACGGTGATGGCAAATGAGATGGCCGAGCATTTCTATCCAGCCGAGCGTTTTGAGCTTGGGTCGCCATGGCAAATGGCTTGGTCGAATTCAAGCTAAGCTGTCATCTCGACATGTTAAGCAAGCGTGAATATCCTCTCTAGTGAGATGATGAGGATTAGAATAATTCATTAGCATATTTTTTTTATTGAAAAGTAAATGAGGATTAATTATCACAATGCTTTTTTCAAATTACAATTTCAACAACTAAATCCAGCACCACATTCGCATCAATGTGATGGTGTCCCATGAGTCCTTCGACGCTTCTGTACCAGCCTTGCTGGAACAGAGCCAAGCCTCCTCCTGTCATACCACTTCATTCTGTTGGGGTGTGCAGCAAGACTACCATTGAACATATGGACCCAAATTAAACGATATCGTTTCTTAGACAAACTTGAACACCATGCCATATATGACATTATTTGTAGATTGATATGAATTAATGCTCCATTTGTTCTATGAAAAATGAATGAATTAAAAAATATATTTCTAAAAATGATCGTTTGTATAGTTTGAAATAATTGATCAATGAAATACATCACAATTAACCATACATTTTCGTGCACAATGAAATTTATGCTTTTGGCTTTATCTTTTCAATTTATCCTGACAATTCAATATGGATCACTATTACGAAATTGATTTCGGCTTATCTTTTTGATCGGAAATCGAGAGCGATGGATATGTATCACACTCGCCGGTAGATAAAAACGTAGTGACTTGCTCCGCTGCAGACCTCATATGATCTCAACACACAAATGTACGTCCAAGCTATATGTAGTTTGAAGATCGAAATATGAATGGGCGGACCACTCGATTTTTAATTTATAAATTTTCCTCTTTTTTTTTTAATCAGCGACGACGCACGTTAAGGTGCAAAAGCGCATCATTTTTGTCTATAGCAGCAGAATCTACCTTATCAAAATTCCGTAAAAGAAATGCCTAAACACGATTTTTTTCAATGCACTGATTTTCTTTCAATTTTTCATCTGTTTTTTTTTTCGTGTTGCTGTGCTGTCTAGTCTAGAGTTTTTTTTCCCCTTTTGTTCATTTCGAGAATTCTTGCGATTTTATTTCTGGATAATTTGTAGAGCAATTATTAAAAGTTCATGTCGGGCGTAAGCAATGCAAAAAATGAATGAACATAAGGTATACGATGACGTATACGTAGCATGTGGTTTGGTCTCGTCAATCTTCATTTGCTTAGCAAAAAGGGAGCCAAGGTAAAAATAAACTCCTTGATTTCCACTGTTCTCGTAACGAATTTCAAAAAATAAATTATTAGGTACACCCTAGAGATTATCAATCATCGATCCGACCAATCTATGCCATGCCAAGCATTATGATCTTTCTTCCACTAGAATGATGAAGATTACAACAAAGTCTGATGCTTTTCGAAACTGGTCAATAGACAATCACGTGCGTTCCATAGAATTCTCGACCCATTTGGTACGAAAAACGAAAAGTACGAAATAGAAACAGAACTGGATGGAGAAATGGAAAGAGGAATAGAGCCAAACGAGGGTTAACCTATTAATTCAAAAGATTCATCCATTGTGAAACATGTCCTTAAAAAAAGTAAGAGAAGGATCCGATAATTATTTCAAATTTCGATTTAAAAAAAGAAGAAGGAAGATCCTCGTTCCAGCAGACCAAGTGTACCAGCTCTGTTCCGGTAGAGCTGGTCGATGCGGTTTTCGGGCTGCTTGAGGGAGACCGACGAAGGAGGGGTCTCCGGCACGTGCTTCCGTTTCAGCTTCAAGTTCTGACGAACTGCTTTGGCTTCTCAAGTTCAGCTCCTGTTCGGGCATTCTTTCTACGACGTAATGGTCATGTCGATTCAATTGTTTTCCAATTTGGGTCCGTGAGGTTTTGGCTCGATTTCTTCCGATTGGCAGGTGAGGATGGCGTGAGTGGAATCCGGAGGTGGACTTGCTAGCGATGGTCACAGAGCGCTTGAAGGTTTTTAGGATATCTATCCTAGGTTCTAGCTCAATTTCTCACGTTGAAGCCAATAGGGGTGTCCAAAAATCTGACTCGACCCGATTCAAACACCACTCAAACACAGCCCGAACATGAAACAAATATGAAACATGTTTCGAATCTTAATAGTATTCGGGTCACAATTATAAAATAAGTAAACATCTATTTTTTGGGTCTTGTTCGGCTCATGAACAAATAAACAAACTCTTCCCCAAACCCTTCTCTCGAATGCAGAGAGGGCAAAGAGAAAGGGATCCAAGGGAGAGGGCAGAGAGAAAGGGACCGAGGGTCGGAAAAAGAGAGGGCGGAGAGCGAGAGAGAAGCCCCACGGCCACCGCGCCTCGAACGTGGCCGACGAACCGCCGACGCGTTTTCTCCACCTTTGCCAAATCTCTTGGATCCAAGAGAGAAAAAACCGAAAGAAGAGAGAATGGGGGAAGAACAGTAGAGAAACCGAGAGTTGAAAGGCAAAGAACCAGAGATCGAAAGAGCTCAAGAAGGCGGTCAACCGTCGGTGGAGGCCCGTCCTTCAACCGTTGTCCATGGTAGCCCCTTTGCTGAACCAAGTTGGTCTGTCCGAACAATAGTATTATTTTAAATTTTTTTAGAATTCGATTATCATTTTTCGATAGGTTTTTAGGATACTCGAGAAAAATGAGTCACTAAGTGTGAAAAAATCTATCAATTCCATTTCTAGGGAAAGTATAAATAACCAGTCCTGCCTTCTCCCCCGTCTCTCTCCTCCCGTCTCAGTGCGGTACATATGTTCGTTTTCCCTGCGTGCCAAGACCTGTCATTTTGGCAAAACAGAGAGATGTGCCAAGACCTGTCTACACTCTCTTCTCCCTCCGCGTGCACGCCTCTTGCTCTGTCGCTCCCCCTCTCCTCTCCGAAACCCGACCCAACCCGTTTTCCTTCTTTGTGTTTCATGCCTTTCGGGTTGGGTTGGGCCAGCGCACGCGAGCCTTCTTGTTCGGGTCGAGTCGGGTAACATCAAGACCCGACCCATTGACACCCCTAGGAGCCAATATAATTTAAGATGTGGTTGAAAGCAATTGTTCGTTATTTTTCAAGCTCATGAAATGCCAGAGCATCCGCCGTGGGCCTTGCGGTCTGTTGTCTTGGACTACCAAAAGTTGCTGGGCCAACTAAAAGAAGTCCAATTGCTGCACGAGCCCAGAAGTACGAACAAAGCCGTTGATTGGGTAGCCAAGGCCCACTTAGCTGATACCCTCCCGCGGAACTGGGTATCTCACCCCCTTGCAAGCTCTCTCATCTATCTTATGTTTTGATTTTGGATCTACATGTAATCAATCATTAAGTTAGTAATGAAATCGTTTTTCTGACAAAAAAAAAAAAGCTCATGAAATGCCATACATGATCATCCATATGGTTTTCGCTGAAAAATTATCTTAGAGAAGTTACTTATGGATAAACAATTTCTTTCTCGAGCTCAAGCCCACTCATGGAAGCCCACTTAAGCTTATCCAGACCCGATTGTCAATTGTCTGAAAGAACATGAAAGAAGATTTCTAAATTTTCATCCATTGATCCGGTCCACGGAGCATTAGAGGTCGACAAAAAAATCGATTTCGTGATCCAAGGTAGAGTTGGCGCTCGAGTTTAAAAGGCGCGGGAAAATGGTCGTCCCTCCGGCGAGCGTATGGACAGGGACTTGAGATTACTCCAAGTGACACTCCTACTCAATGGGAAGCTACAAAGCCTTAAATGCTGGTTCACCAACAAAGAGCATCCATAAAGGAGCCACGGTACAGCGAAATGGCTGGCCATCTCATACGACCTCTTAATCACATCGACAAGGTCCTTGACACAGCGGTCGACAGCAAAGTGAAGCCACGGACTGAGCTCAGGCGCAATGGTCAAGAATATTGATGTCGATGCAGAACCTCCTTACCTTAAGCGACACGTAGAGGGTCAAGACGCTATTCACAGACGGGGCGGCGTACCAGGAGAAGGAGAAGACAAGGTCCGGGGCAGCGGTCTAGACAGATCGCCACTGCTTCTACAATATGTAGGTTCGCACACTGTGTGCGACGTTGAGGAAGGAGAAGATGCGGTGGATCACCAAGTTGGGCTAGGTGCTGATATGTATCAGCATCGTACCAAGAAGAGGAGGAGGACGATGATGGGTCTGTGATCGCTTCTTCGCCATGTGGGGTTGACGATCAAGCCTGTGGTATTTAGGTTTTCTTATTGTTCGACTGAGTCCAGGCTTCCATAGAGCTACTATGGACCTCTTTCCATGGTATCTTCTGAAGCAAAACTGATTTCAGTTTGGTTCAATTTGATTTCCAATTTCAAAATGTCATGAACACCCTAGTTTTTTAAATATGGAGAAAGAATCAACATTTTCCACCCAAATTAAGAAAATTCAATCTTCATAAAAATCGATTTCCAAGTTTTGCAATAGAACATATTTGGTTAGCATTTTTCGTTTTGCATTGTTTAATACTAATTATACAAGTTATTTGGGCAACTGAAGGTACCGCCAGGGAGCTTGGCCAACACCTAATGACTATCATATGGCCGGCTGGCGGCAGGACTTGGGCGCCCAGTCCTCTCCACATAGCTCCGCTACAGGCCTGCAACGCCTCCTAACACGTCTCTTAACTTTTTTTAATCTCCAGGCTCCGATACAAAACATCAACAATGCAAAACCAGTCAATACTACTAAGAAAGGCTTTCTCGACAACGTCATGGGGGAAGTGCAATTATGCCTTGCGAGGTGGAGAGAGTGAGTGTTTGCAAGCTCCACTTCTACCCTCTGTTCGATGACGCTAACAGCAGCATTGTCAAAGTTATAGACATGAAAATAAAAATGAAGTAGAAGGGACGCAAAGCCAATTCATTCCATCAAAAGAAGTTGCACAGCCTATTTTATTGTTCCTTCCTAAAAACAACTTATCAAACCCCTTATTGAGCTAAGTTCTTCAGGCACATTAGAAATCACAATTTTTAGCAACAGCAGTTGTATATATGGCTCTTACGAACAATCCTAAACATTTCCATTTTCCCCTTCCATACCAAGTCCATGCAAAAATTTACATATGCTTTATGATTCGGCTTTAGGTGATGTAGTCGCAATTGTGAAGTTGTCGAGGCAAATGGATGGAGATGGCCTCCAGCAAGGTCTCATGATCTGCTTGAAACTCAAATGGCTTTATGTGGCTTTGATATCTCCAAACTCTGGCTCTTTAGACATAGTATTCACTGGATCATCTAGGGGCTCTTTCTCTGTAAAGGAGGCTTGGAAGGATAAATCTATCATCAAAGCCACACAACGTCGATACCCATCTCTCAGCTATTTTCTGAATTTTGTTTATCATTAATTAATTAATTTATTTTTTAAAAGAATAATAATATATTTTTTTGGAAATGGGACCCGGACCGGGCCCCAGGGCCCAGTCCGAGTAATGGGTCGACATGGTCTAACAGGTTTGGGCCGCGGACAAGATTGAGCCTTGTCTTGGATAAGCCTACCCCAAATAGAAAGCTTATCAAGCCCATTTTGTTGGAACTTATTGCACTAACCCCATTTCCCTATTTTTCTCATTTCTTTCAACGCCTCTCTCTCTCTCTCTCTCTCTCATATATCTTTTAGCCTTTTGTGCCCTCATCTTTTACGTAATGAATCTCCATGCCTACAGATTAATAAAACATTTAAAATCTTATACTCAAAAGTACTCCTATACACCATTGTCACTCATTCTCGCTCTTCACCAAACCACCATCTCCGACCATCGTCTAATCATTGCTTTTTGACTACGGATGGAGAACAAATTTCCAACAATGCAAATGTTCACCGCACGAGAAAAAATAATAATGACAACAATAAAAAAAATTAAAAATATCCAAAGAAAAATCTACTTTTTTCTATTTACCCTGGCGCATTTATTGCCGTCTTAGATTTTGTCAAAATCGATTTATTTATTTTTCTTCACCTTAATGGCTATGATTCACTTATCCTCAGAAAAAGGACAAAAAAAAGAGAGACAAAACAGGGAAAATTAAAAAAAAAGGTAATAATAAGAAAAATAAAAATAAAAAGAACGATAATTTGTTTTCTGACATTACTATGCCGAGTCCCACAAGCAACCCGGAGAATCTCGTCCGAGCGAGTACGGAAAGAACCGCTACTTACCCTTCCAGCGGTCCGAGCCGGGAACCACGCGCCCGAGCCCGCGAGTGGCCTTCCACGTGCGCGGGGGATTCAATTGGATAAGCCAATCAGAATACTTGAGCTTAAAAACTAACCCCGGGACCGTCGAGTTTTGAGCAGCTCTAGTCGTCGGCCATCATTGACCGCAGCAGGAAGACCTAGTTTATCAGTGGTGTAGTTAAGCTACGACGGATACTTGCAAGTTGCAACCGGTGCTTGGAACCCTCACGACTGTCTACGAACAAAACCAGGACTGGCGAGGGAGTCTTCAGACGAGATCCGACCTCTTCGGCTTTCACGGTGGGAAGGCAGGGAGCAATAATGGAGTAGGAAAAGGGCGGCTCGGGAACAGCGAGGGCAAGTGGCTATGGCGACTAACGGCATCGAGGGGAGTGATGGAGAGGCTCATCGAAGTGATGGCGTGAGTTTCAATCATCGGAATGGCCGGCTGCGACTATTGCTCCAATTCCTCAAGAGAACGAAATCCAAAACAATGGATACACATCACTTGATAACAAGGAGTTAGCATGAAGAATCGACCCTCCTTATTCTCCAAAGGGAATTTTATTGGGTCACTCCAAGTGATGCAATCTTAAAAGGTGTGAATTCAAATCTTATGATAACAAATATAGTTCTATAAATGGTCGATCGACTCTTAAGATTGAAATTTCTTTAATCGGATTCGAGATACTAAAATTTCACTGCTCCTAAATTGAATGTTTATAAAAGATTAAGACTAGTGAAATAATAATTTTTTCTTCAGTTAAAGCCGATTCTTTGGTTTGATTAAAAGAGCGATCTTTGGCCAACTCTGTGAAAACTCGAAATCTAAAGACCCATTTCTACATACCTATGTTGAATTAACACATATATGCAATGAAGGTACTGATAATACTGCTATAATTTTTTTAGTCAAGAAACGAATCTCACTGCCATCAAGATCTTAAATCTCAAAATTTTCTAACTTTAACCATCACAAAAATTTGAATGGCAACAATAATATATTAAAAAAAATCTTATTAATTGTTGGTATTTTCTTAAAAGTTTTGGTAACTTACCAAAACATTACCGATTGAATAAATTATCAAACAAAATGTTGGATGTTGGCTATATGAGTTATTCGAGCATCCGAAGGGATTGCCTAGGAGCTCGGCCAACACCCAATGACCATCATATGGCCGGTAGGTGGCAGGGCCTGGGTGCCCAATCCTCTCCACATAGCTCTGCCACAGGTTGACAACGCATTCTAACATGTCTCTAAGCCATAAACTCAACAACCTTAAATAGTTATGTCATGGAGAGGTCATCTAAGTGGAGACGCATGATGTACATCCCAATAGTCTTGCATTTGGCAAGGTGGTGAGCCAAGGAAAGTCTTCTCCAGTCGCATACTTGTCAGCCAGTTTGAAAAATAAAAGAACACGTCTATCCTAGGCTAGCGAACCTCATGAATTTCTTGGCCTATCATTTCTTGCGTTCGAGCCAATGTAATTTAAGATGTGATGGAAGCAATTGTCTGTTATTTTTAAGCTCCAGCGAGGGATGCATGTAGCTCTATGGAAGCCCAAGCTCAGTTGAGCAACAAGAAAACCTAAAACCGCAGGCTCGGCCATCAACCCCCCATGGCGAAGAAGCGATCACGGACCCCATCATTGTCCTTCTTCTCTCCTCGGTGCGAAATCCTTGGCGACGACGCCGATCACATCAGCACCTTGCCCGACTTGGTGATCCATGACGTCTTCTCCTTGCTCGACATTGCACACATTGTCCGAACCTGTGTCTTGTTGAAGTGGTGGCGATCCGTCTTGACTGCAGCCCCAGACCTCATCTTCTCCTTCCCCTGGCACGATGCCCCATCCATGGACAGCGTCTTGATCCTCTATGCATCCCCTAAGGTGAGGAAGTTCCACATTCATATCAATTTTCTCGACGATTGGGCGCCCGAGCTCAGTCCGTGGCTCTGTTTTGCTGTCAAGCACCGTGTCGAGGACCTCTCCGTCAATGTAGCTAAGGGTTTGCGCGAGATGGCTGGCCATTTCATGGTACTGCTGCTCCTTTATGGATGCTCATCATCAATAGCTCTGCATCTGAGGCTCTGTAGCTTCCCATTTAGTAAGGGTATCACTCGGAGTTATTTCAAGTCCTGGTCGGTATGCAGCTCGGTGATGCATGACAATTTGAAGGGCAACCCTGTTCTCGAGTACCTTAGGTTGGCGTCGCAAGGCTCCATTTGCAAATGGAGGCAGGGATTTCTTGGAGGCATGCTTAATCAAAATCCTTGAAAGGGCAGCCCTGTTCTCGGAGATCACGGATGAGAAAGCCGTTGAATAATTCATTAGGATATTTCTTTAATTCAAATGTTTACGGCGATTATCGCATTGGTTTCCCAAATTACATTTCAATAATGAATCCACCACATTTGCACCGATGTGATGTTTCATGAGTCTGTCGGCGAGGGGACCACCAGCCTGCATGGGCCCAAAAGGGTGCCTTCGGGCATTGCTTGAAAAGGCTATATTTGTTGTAAAGTCTGGCCCGGCCCATTTGATCCCATGGCGGCCCCTTCCGAAATCACGTAAGGCCCTTTCCAACATGCCAATGTCCCCAGTATTATGCAAAGCACCTTTTCTTTTTTTCTTTTTTATCATAAACTTGAGGAGTGCAGGCTCAAACGGCTGAGGAATGGATGAGACACCGTTATCCCACCCCAAAAAAAAAAAGATCTACGAGAACGTGTATGGCGCTTTGCGCAGCGAAAGTAGCTAACGTCTTACGGTGTCAACGAGGAATTGATTTTGCATGCTTTGCCTACAGATCTCCCGAGATATATCCAGCATCACCTATGCTTGGACCTCGTTCAGCAAGTAAGTTCTCATTAGTTCTAATTGATTTCACCGTGAACATAATAATTTTTTCGGACCTCATTCAGCAAGTAAGTTCTCATTAGTTCTAATTGACTTCACCGTGAACATAATAATTTTTTCGAATGACTGTTCCATAAATCTTACTACATTTTTGATTTGATGACCACCCAGCAACCCCGCACTCGCCGATTAGGGAGTAAACTACAGGGGCGCATACTAAATACACCACACACACGCAACTGCAGTTATCCTATGACGAAATTGGGATTCAAACTCTTGACCTTTTGCGAGAGGAAGAGAGCGCGAACCAGCAACGCCACCCAGGTGAGTAGTTAAATCTTACTACATTATAATTATAAACCTAATATTATGAAGTTTTGCAGTGGGCAAAATTCCTCTGCCTCGCGGATAAGAGGAGTGGCTGGATCAAACATGCTCTGCACATTTATTGGTAACTAGACTTGGTGATCCGTCCAAAGTGTGGATGAAGATAAAAATAAACACGAATGCTGTTCGCTGCTCGACTAGAGAATGATTCTGTACGTTCAAGTTTGATATGCTATCGTCACAAATTGAAAAATAAAAGATAAATGGCATGTGGAAAGGGTTTGGATTTTGGGTGGTGATGGCAAATGACGTGGTCAAAGTTTATCTATCTGGCTGAGTGTCTGGAGCTCGGGTGATGATGGCAAATGGCTTGGTCAAGTCCGAGCTTGGCCCGTCGTCTCGACATCTTAAGTAAGCGTGAAGGTTCAATCTAGTAAGATGCGGATTTGAATAATTCATTAGCTTTTTTTTTTAATTCAAAGTAGATGAGGATTAATGATCACATTGCTTTTTTCAAATTATAATTTCAACTACTAAATACACCACCACATTCACGTCAATGTGATGTCCCATGAGTCCAACGTTTCCATGCCAGCTTTGCTGGAACAAAGCAAAGCCTCCTCGTGTCGGCCACTTCGTTTTGTTGGGGCACGCGCTGAACGAGATTACCATTGAACGGGCCCGAATCAAAACGATACCGTTCGGTAGCAAACTTGAACACGACATGCCATACATGACATTATTTGTAAATTAACGTGAATTAAGGTTTCTTCATTCCGCGAAAAATGAAAAAATTATAAAATATATTCTTAAAAATGATTATTTGTATTGTTTGAAATAATCAATCAATGAAATACTTCTTATAATTGACCATAATTTATGTCCAAATATTTTTGTGCATGATGATAATTCTCCATGTTCGTTCATTTTTTTAGCTGTTCAAGTGATTTAAAAAAAAAAATCCAAATAAGGACTTCAGTTGGCAATTCAATACAGATCCCTAATTTGGAATCGATTTCGGCTTTATCTTTTTGACTGGAAATCGAGAGCAATGGAACATGTATCGCATTTGCCAGTAGATAAAAGCCCAGTAATTTGATCTGTCTTAGACCTCGTATGATCTCAACTTGCAAGCATACATGCGAGCTATATCTGGTCCGAAGTTTAAACACGAATGGGCGGAACCACTCGATCCGTGCTTAACTTATAGATTTTCCTCATTTCTTTTTAATCAGCTACGCTGCACGTTTGCGTGGAAGAGCACATTGTTTTTGCCTCAATTCTTGATTGCAACCAAAAAAACCAAAGTTTGTAAAAAGAAATGCCCAAACACTTATTAAGCGATTATACGAAGAAAATTTACGATTTTTTTCAATGCGCTGCTTTTCTCTTTCATTTTTTGTCTTCTGTTTTTTCTTTTTTCATGTTGCTGTGCTGTTCTGTCTAAATTTTATTTTTCTTTGGTTCATTTTGCGATTTTATTTACAGATAATTTGTATAGCAATTTATTAAAAGTTCATACTAGGTATAAGCAATGCAACAAATGAATGAACATAAGGTATACGATGACGTGTGAGCAGCATATGGTTCAGTCTCATCAATCTTCATTCTTCACTTGCTTAGCAAAGGGAGATAAGGTAAAAAGAAACTTCTTGATTCAACTACTCTCATAACGAATTTCAAAGAACAAATTATTAGATATTTGTCGGAGATTACTAACCATCGATTCAATCAATCTTTGCCATACTAAGCATCGTGAACATTTTTCCATTAGAATAACGAAGGATATAACAAAGTCTGACGTTTTTTGAAATTGATTGATGGACGATGACGCGTGTTCCAAAAAAATTCACATTTCATTTGATAAGAGAAACGGAAAGTATGAAATAGATAAATGGAATGGGGAAATGAAATGAAATCAAAAGAGAAATAGAGCAGAATGTGGATTTTCCTTTTTCGTCTAGATGTGATTACGATAATTAACCTATTAATTCAGAATATTCATATTCCAACGTGAAATATGTAATTAAAAGAAGCAAAAGAGGGAAAAAAGAAGAAAAAGAAGAAGAAGATAAGAGGTATAAAGTGCTTGGAAGTCTAAATGAGAATGTGACGTCGAGCTAAGGAGTTGGTCTTTTTAACACAGAAATGAAGAGTGAGCGAAGGTGACGCGGGTACAAATCTGGCGATGACTTAATTGCGAGTGAAGAATTCCAAGCTGGTATTAGTTGAATGGAGGGATTTTATTTATAGGCGCAATAGATTCTCATCAACTTCTCGACCAGGTTGTTGCCTTACGAGACTTTTTCCATAACCTAGACGGACAGTCATCTAGCCCGACCGTAAGTGTACCATACTCCTGTATTGCCTTCTTGTTGCCCTCCCTCTTTGTACGCCAGTTCAAGTGTCCATGACAATAAAGAACATGAATCGGAGGCAATGCAGTTTATGCTATAAATAGAGCTATGTCAGATGCAAAAATATTTGATCCCCACTTGGAGTTCTGCAGGTTTAGCCCTTGCATAATACCATCTAAATGTCATCAGGCACCTAAAAAGATCTTCTTACATTTCTTTTACTGATTGAGCATTCTTTTACCAACTGATCATGTCCTCCAAGGAGAGATTTATTGGATACTGAAATATAGACTATAGGTGGAAAGTCCCGCACATTTTGTATTGCTTCAAGTTATATTTATCTTCTTCTCATTACATAAGGGCATTTCGTCAAATCTTTTTGATTAATCAGGTTCGTTGTTGGGAGTTTAACTTTTGAATAGGAATTTAACTGTTGGTCAGCCGAAAAATAGTAAAGTGAATACATGAGTTTATTTCATGGATGTTTTCAATTGTAGAAAATGAATGATTTGAAAAAATAATTTCTAAAAATGATTGCTTGTGCCACGCAAGATAATCATGCAATAAAAAAATTTCGTTACCGATAACAAATTATGTTAAATATTTTCTTGGATTATAAAAATATTTTTCGTTTATTCAATTTTATTAGCAATACAAATGGTTATTTTTACAAAATTGCTTTCCAAGCCATTTATTTTTCACAAAACAAATATCACCCTAATTGTATGTGGTGTCTTCTAGTCTATTGCTAATGGAACTTAAGTCTTAGATTGACAAAAAGAATCACATGCACCCGATCTCCTTCTTTTTACTTGGATACAGACTAATGTTTTCTACCATGAATTACTATTATGGGAATGCTAGAGCTGGGGCAAGCAGACCACATGAAGTTACATTATGTAGATGTATCTAACGGGAGGAGTTGTAGAATTATGGCTGTCGGGACTCCCCATCACACCCGTTAGCTATTTTGAAATAGAACTTGCTTATATCGATCATGCTAACTTCAATAATTTCCTCGACAGTACTAATACAGATAATGTCCTTTCATCATCAGGAAAGAAAAAGGAAATTTTCTATTTGGTTGTCTCGATCCAATGATGTGTATATGCCTTTGAATCCGAAACAGAGAAATTATCAGGATTTTGCTCATGGAAACTGATATGGGCCGAGTGCAGAACCATGTAATACTCTATTTCAAGGACAATCTGATCCATATCTCTCAGGCCTAGGCCCAAGTAGATCCTAGCTAGAAGCCCAGAGATGGACCCGTCATGCATCCATCGTTGTACAAGGCGATCGGTCATGCGGATCCCATGTGACGTCGAAAAAGAAATGCCTAAACGCTTCTTTAAGGAACAATGGATATGGGGTGTGCTGCTTTATGTGCTAATGCTTGCAGCAGTTTGGCACACTCGTATAATCATTTCTAAAAGGGTATAAATATTGAGCAGAATGGAAAACTGTTAAGAAAAGTTCCATATGGCAGCTTTCATGTGTCTAAACTAGGAGGAGGATGCCCAAGTGAATAGAGTATGTAGCATCTTTCAACTTGAAAGTTGATACAACTTTGTGATCTTTATTACCAATAGCAGACATCTTATGGCTCACACCCTTCATAATGCTTGTTAAGTAGTTATTTTATCTGGTGTTCTTGAATACTTCTTTTTCAAATTTAGAATCTTACTTCATAGTCCAACAGCTTTAGCATGGGTTTTATGGAAGAATTTTTGAAAGCGTATGTTTGGTGTCATATGTGACTTATTGATTTGTTTGGCTCCTCAGCTTTAATCTCATATTTTTTTTCATCTTTTTTATTTTCCCATTGGAAAGTAAATTTTCATTTTGTTTTATGGAACTCTTCTGGTAATCTTTGGAATTTGAAGATCGCACTGCTCGATTTTTTCCTCCAGTTCAAAGAGTTCCTCGCATACTTGAAGATGCCGGTTTAACTGAAGATGGTCAAGATTCATTTGTAGAGCTCTCAAAATCTTCAAAGCAATGTTTCAATAACCTTTGCAGCAGAGATAAAGATGGGGTTTTATGTTTCAGTATATTTGGTGTCTTTCCAATCGGAAGTATAGTAAGCTGTTTATTCAAATGAAATATATAGCAATATGGTCTATCAGATTCAGTCAACAATTCCTCTTTTCTTGTTTATGCTTCTCATATGGCAATCTTTCTTAATAAATGGATTTGATGGCAGACAGTATTGCCTGGAAAGTAATGGGCTGGTTAAGTAAACAACTATACTAGGTGAAGTAATGCTTGTGAAAGTTTCATATGTCTATGCCATTTCCCAGGCTAGATTTCACTTCTAGTGGTCACTCTAGAGATGACACCTTCAATTTCGATACATCACACCTATGCAAAGCTTTTAGTTGTTTGACCTGAGGTTCGCCTGCCTCACATACTTTCTGCTCTACTGTAGACTACTGGGTTTCTGCTCTATATTGGGAAGATTGAGAGAGCCTATGAGGATATTTCCCCTTTCCAGCAAGTTTAATCGAGACCAAGAACATTGCAGAAGCCTAAAGCCCAAAGTTAGTCCTTATTAGTTTTGAATGCTTTTGGTATTTTGAAAGCCGACTTTCAATTGAAAATCGGGTTCAAAGCTGATTCAAATGCAGACTAAGAACCTTGAGGATGAGCTCAAGAGGGGGCAATTTCTATCTTGACGAGGGGACAATCTCGGCATTTAGGGACCGTAATTCCCGGCCAAAGAAGACAGGAAAATCTGGGCTCAGGAAAAGCAGAGGATTCTGGCCCAAGTTGGGTGGGCATTTTTTTCAGCATGCAATAATTGCCTAAGGGAGCTCGAAAAGGAAATGGACGGTGCTTTTTTCCACAGCCAAGAAAAAGGACATAGAGAGAGAGTGTATTGGGGGTCCGCAAAAGAAGAAAAAATGGAGAGAGAGAGAGGAGAGAGTACTGTCGGGGCACGTGGGAGTAAATGACAAAAAGCAAAAAAGTCGTAATTTCAACGTAAGTTCATTCACAACCTACTCACGAAGCATCCACGTTTCATCCAAGTTCACTTTTTCCTGTGCACTTTAATTTCCAAGAATTTTACTCTTCATAGTTAAATTTCTCCATCGTTTCTTTTCAAAGCCAAAACCGAAATCAAGTTCAACGCTGTTCTGTTCTGGAGCTGAGCAAGTTATCTTTATAGAAAAAGCGTGAAAAGTTGGAGACTTTGCAAAAGTCACGAATTGACGGTGAAGGATTATTTTCATGGGCCACCGAAATGTTTACTTTTTCAATAAAATAACTTTCACAAGTCAACAAATTATCCTCCCAAATGATTTATTCAAACTTATCTATAACGCAAAACTTTAAAATTTCCTTCCGTTAAAAATCTTACCTCAAATTAACTTCCGCCTCCCTGATACTCTTACTTCCGCAGCTTAATAAGTCCAAAATTGAATTATGCAATTCAAACTTCACATCATTTTCGAATTTGTGCTTTAATTTAAGGAACAATTTTGATTAGACAAATAAAGGATTTAAATCCTTATCGGGTCGAAATAAGTCTGACATGATGAGCTCCCGTGACGTGCACGCAATATCTTCTTTCTCTTTTCCTTTCCCTCCTTCCTTTGTCCCTTTCTTCCTCTTCTTTTGCCCATCTTTTCGTTTCTATCGTGGTGCCGCTCTGCTTTTTCCCTTTATATCTCTTCTTTTTCTTTTCTCTTTCCTTCCGTTTCTGTCATGGTGTGGCTCTCCATTTTCCCTTTATATCACTTCTTTTTCCTTTTTCTTTAAAGCTCACTTTATGACCAAGTCAAGAAGAATGGCAAAATATCAGAGCAATCACTAAACTAAATCAAGAGTGGCCAGCATTAGTACGTATGGCCCTCGGTCGGGAAACCTAGTATTAATCAGAGTTTCACCTCCATATGTCCTTCCAACAAAAACGGGTTACAAGGTTGAAATCATTATTTATCATAGGGTCCTCACCGACTGCTGCCCCCCCCAAACTTTTCTTCCTGGGAGAGATAAAGATACCTGAGATTTCTACGGAGCAAGCCCTTGCTCTGAATTAAGTTCATTAAGGACTTAGTTAGGTCGACTCCTTTTTCTTTTCCCTTTCTTTTCATTTCTATCGTGGTGCGTGCTCTCCCTTATCTCTTTATATCACTTTTTTTTTCTTTTTCTTAAAGCCCACTTTTTGACCAAGTCAAGAAGAATGGCAAAATACTAAAGCAATCGCTAAACTAAATCAAGAAAAAAAATTTGTTGAGAAAAATTATAAATTTTGATTTATTAATTTGGCTTTGACTTTGCAGCCCAAAAAATTTGGCTTTGGATTAATTAAGAAATTGTGAAAAAACTAAATGAAATCAATAAGTTGACGTCCAAGAGTTCCTCGCATGATTGGTACCCAGAGATGCTCGTTTAACTGACAATGATTAAGATATAATTGCGGAGCTCTCAAATTCTCTGTGTTTCAATATCCTTTGCAGTGGAGATAAAGATAAGCTAGAGTTGATCAGCTTTAGAGAACAATGCGGTTAAGTTATTGAATTTAAAGTGATAATTTAGCACTTATAAAGTATTGTGAATTAATACTATAAAAAAATAGGGATCGTGAAATGCACAAGCACTCCTTTTTTTTTTTCACACCACAATTTCTACATAAATAGTGTTGGTAATTCTTTTAACTTGTATTCTTACAGGTGGATATGAGAATAAGCTTCTTTCTATTGTAAAATGAAGTAATTAATTCATTGGATCTTTTACATTTCACTCCATTCTTGATGCAAATCTTTTAATTGGAGTGGATTCAATGTTGGAAGAATTTTGTTTTATCAAGTAATTACATTAAAAAGAATGCGTTAAATGGTATCTAAATGGATGGATTCACTATTAAGCATACAAATTGCTTCACAGCTTGCACCAGCCAAGTTGAATAACAACATTAATATGCTTACATATATTTTGAGCGATAAGTAAAATTTATTGAACATATTTTTAAAAGATAGCTTTGCCTAGTTATTTAAGAATAATAGATAATCGTTGGATAAGAATAATATGCTTAGGCATATTTTGGGTGGTAAGTAAAACCTATTTAACAATTTTGATTAACATAGCTACCCCTCATTATTTAAGAGGAACCGCATACATTTATGTTTAAGTATTATATAAAGTTATATATTCAATCTAAAATAAAATAACACTAAACGTTTCAGCTCCATCCAATAATATAAATATTTGAATTAACATATTGGAGAAATTATAAGTGTTTAAGGAAGATGGCAATCGCTAAACGGAACCAAGCAAAAATTGTCCAGAAAAGATTTGAAAATTTTGATTTGTCAATTTCACTTTAGGTCGAACAAAAAATTGCGAAATCAAAAAATGTAATCGGTAACTTCGGAATTAATTAGGGAGCAGAGTGGCGGGTCCAATCACACATCCGAAATAAGAAATGGACAAAAACCAAGAAGTGGTGGGACCAAGCCATCGACGGAGGGGGAGAAAAGAAAAATTATTCGAGCTATCTAATTACAAATCTACCCCTAGATTCTAAAATCCAGCGAAGCTCCTCGGCTTTAGCTTTCCTTTTTTCGTTTTGTCCTGAATACCTAAAGACCCGCAAATTTTAGGTTTGGTTTTAATTTTATCCCGAATTTTTTCCTAAAAAATATCTCAACTTTAAACCCAATGCTACATCGACTTCCAATTTTTTCGTCTAGAAAGAATTTTCAAACTTCATGTCCAGTCTCAAATGAACCTTGAATAACTCACAAGTACCTCGAGGACGAGGCCAAGAGAACAATTTCCATCCTAACCGGGGGGGCAATCTCGGCATTTAGAGACCGAAATTCACGGTCGAAGAAGACGGCAAAATCTGGGCTCAGGAAAAACAGAGGATTCTCGCTCAAGTGGGGTGGGCATTTTTTCAGCATGCAATAATTGCCAAGAGAGCTCGAAAAAGAAAAGTACGGTTCTTTTCTCCACAGCCAAGAAAAGGAGATATAAAGAGAGAGAGGGTTATGGTCGGCAAAAGAGAGAAAGCTTTTATAGATAAATAAATAAAAACTGAGAAAGTAGTCTGAAAAAAAATAAAAAAAATAAAAGAAGAACAGAGGAGTGAAAAGAAAAAATGGAGAGAGAGAGAGAAATTGTCGGGGCACGCATGAGGAAACAACAGACAGCAAAAAGCTGCAATTTCACCGAAAGTCTGTTTACTTTTGTAACATTCACATTTCCTAAAGGTTCACTTTTCCTGTGGATGAAAACTTCCACCACGTGATGGCAACGACTATATGGTCCCTGTTAGCGCAAATTACTAATTTATATCTAGTCTGGCAAGTCTGAGTTAAGGCGAGTACCCATTAATTGGACTAGATAAATCAAATCAATAATGAAACATATACATATATAAAATAAAGTAAAAGCGAAAGCCAAACTAAAAATAGAAAGGCATTTTAGATTTATTTATGAGATTTGAAGGAGAAATTAAGACTAAACCAGAGCAAAAAATAAACTCTTCTCATTGTGCTAGGGTACTGAATGAATATATATGCATGTTGATAATTTTTATTGATCCTTGACACATACGCATTGATAACATAATTTATTAGGATAAGTTATTATTAATAATACAGCAGTTCAGTGTTTCAGTATCAAAATAGAGTTTATCGATTTGATTGTACAATATACATGAGGCTCAAAATAAGAGGGGTGAATTCCTACGTGTGATTAAGAGCTTAAATATATTTGACAAAAAAAAAACCCTTTTCTGATGGAAACAAATTAACAAAACAAAGAGGAAAGTTGGATGGTGCAAGCACCGGACTAAGCCTGCCGACACTTTGTATGTTTTTATCTATTCTAAGCATTTGCGTGGAATATATTTGGACCGGACGAATCTCTCCCTCTCCCCCCACTTCTCATTTTCTCTTGCAAATCCATGTCGCAGGCACGTGAGGTAAGCAATGACGACAAGGGAAAGATCAATTATTTGGAGCGAGGAAGAAAGAAATGTACAAAGGAACTAGAAAGAGTTGTTGTGGAGTTGAAAAGTCTACCTACAGAAGAAATTAGACCACGGGAAAGACAAAATATACGGAGCACTGAGGCGTTGAAAGGAGTCTCCACCTTAACGTGGAGTAAGGGTTATAGAAATATTTACCCTCGTACCGATTCTTATTCAACAATGTCTGCTATTTGATCCATGCATTTGCACGTTTCAAGTCTGTCCATGTACTATTATGTATTTAGAAAATCTTCCCACTATATATACCAAGACTACCATCATATTCAATTACTAGCAAAATAAAGGCAGATATGTGTAAAAAATTACATGTTATTGAAAGTAGACAATAAGTGCTTAAATCCTTATCAACATTGCGAATGGAAGGAAATCTTTGGGAGATCCGTGTACGCACAAAACCTATTTTCTCTTTTCATTTTCTTTTTGTCTTCTTTTCCCTTTCTTTGCTTTTCTCTTCTGATGTGTGCTCTCCTTTTCCCTTTTTTTTTTTTTTTTTTTTTTTTTTGAACCGAAGGAGGTGTCAGGGGCCAGAACAAGACTCGACTATTCCTCGGGGAGAAGACAAGAACCCACCGCCACGCCCCCACTTAAATCACGCGCGCTTCCTTAATCGAACCCAACACCAAGACCAAAGAAGTCCAAGTTAAGCACTGCAAATAACCACCAAATTTCTTTATGGGTGGGTTCCCTTTTCCCTTTTTGTCTCTTAAAAACCCTCAAATTTTATGTTCCATCTTAATTCTATCCTAAATTTTTGCATTATATCCGAAAATCCTTAATTTTAGATCCAATACCAAATCGGCACCTAATTTGTTCGTCTTAAAAAATTTCAAACTTTATGTTTAGTATCGAATTCGCCCCTTACAGAGGCAAGAACCTTGATGACGAGATCGAGGACGAGCAGTTTCCATCTTGATGGAGGGAGCAATGTCGAGAACCGGAATTCACGGCCAAATAAGACAAGAAAATCTGGGCAAGAAAAAAAGGCAGAGGATTCTCGGCCAAGTGGGGCGGGGATTTTTCTTCGCGGCCAAGAAAGATAAATACTTTTACCGAAAGTATTAATTCTATCATGAAATTTTGTTATCTAAAAAATAATTCTCAACTTTAGATTCAATCATAAATCTATCTCCAATTTTTGTCTAAAAATCCAAAACTTTATGCCTAATCCAAAATATGCCCAAACATTTTTTAATCTAAAAAATCACTAACCAATCTTCAATTTGATCATAAAATTAGGCATTGGTCCACCTAGATAAGTTTGCTTATTCAATTCACTAGCAGAAAAGGACACACAAATATGTGCTTGATTTGGATTATCTAAGGAAATGAATTTAATTTGTTAAATGGTCAAAAACATTTAATCAATCTAACGAATATGTTTGTGACTAGTTTTGTCACTAAAATAATTTATAAGTATTAAAATCGAATATTCACCATAATATGATGATCGAAAGATTACTTTCTTAGAAGGTTTGTGCATGTAGGCACCATATAAGCTTGTACATGGAAGCTTGCACTCTTCTAAATTATCATGCTATCCAAACGCAGTAATAAATATATCTTAGAATAGGTATGGGCATGAACATTCAATAATATTAAAAAAAATTAAATTCAAAATTATTGATTTCGAAATATATATAAACTCAACGTATTTGAAATTAAGTGCTCTATTTTTTAAATTATAGTAATTCAAAAGATTAAACGATTATTGAGACTATATAGGTAAGGAAATAGCTTTATGAACATTGTGGAATTAGAATTCTTTAGTTTCTATGGTTGAAAAAGCTTTCATTAAGTTCTAAACATTATCTATTCATACAGATATAATGTTGAAAACTTGAGAATCTCTTGTGCTCTCCCGAAATATTCTTCATACCCTCACCTAATATTATGATCTCAATGAGTGAGTGAGGTAAAACTACCTGCGCGTCTTTTCTAGTTCCTTAATGTTCTAGGACAAAGGGAAAAAGGTTTTGAAGGTGGGGCTTGCACTCTTGCCAAAAGTATTATTTTTCACTAGAAAAATAAGATTTAGGTAATGTGCCCCATCAATTTTCTCTTCTTCCCAGAGCTTTTGAGTATAATCAAAACTAAAGCTATTGGAAAACAAATTTCATCTTTCATTGATTTCCATTAAAGATGTTGATATTTATCAAGAAACTTCAGTATTGTGATTTTAGAAATAAATCGAATAGATCAATTTAGAATTTTTATTCAAAGACTTTATACATATTTAATAAATTTGAGGATAAGTGATCATTGACAATGCAACATTTCAGTAATGAAATCAGTTTGATGCAATAATATTTAACATGTTCAGAGTGATAGGGCTTAAATTCATAAGCGAAGTCAAGAGCTTAAATTAGCAAACCAAAAGGATAGTTCGATGGTGCAAGTAGTGGACTAAGTGTGCCCTCTTCATTGTCGTGATGCTTTGTATGTATTTATCTACTCTAAGCACTTGTGTGGAAAATATTGGACTGGACGAATCGATGTCTCTCTTTCTCTCTCTCCCCACTTTCCATTTTGTCCCGCAAATCCATTTCGCAGGCACGTGAGGGAAGCGTGACAACGAGGGAAAGATCAAGGATTTGGAGCGAGGAATAAAGAAAATGTGCAGAGGTCAAGGAAGGAACTAGAAAGAGTTGTCGTGGAGTTAAAATGGAGAAGAAATTAGACGAGAGGAAAAGACAAAATATACGGAGCATAGATGCGTTTACAGGGATCTCCACCTTAAAAGACGTGGAGCAAGGGTTATAGAAATATCTGCCCTCGTATTGATACTTATTCAACATTGGCTGCTCTTTGGTTAGTCAAACAACTAACAAAATATATCAGCGGTCCATGCATCTGCACGTTTCTCGTCCGGATGGATTGCAAGTCTTTGAGGGTGAGATCAAGAGGGAGCAATTTCTATCTTGACGGGGGGACAATCTCGGCAATTAGGGACCGAAATTCCCGGCCAGAGAAGACAGGAAAATCTGGGCTCAGGAAAAACAGAGGATTCTGGCCCAAGAGGGGTGGGCATTTTTTTCAGCATGCAATAATTGCCTAAGAGGAGCTCGAAAAAAGAAATGGACGGTGCATTTTTCCACAGCCAAGAAAAAGGAGATAGAGATAGAGAGTGTGTTATGGTCAGCAAAAGAGCGACAGCTTTTTATAAAGGAAAACTGACAAGGGGTCCGCAAAAGAAGAAAAAATGGAGAGAGAGAGAGAGAGAGAGGAGAGAGAACTGTCGGGCACGTGGGAGGAAACGACAAAAAGCAAAAAAGTTGTAATTTCACCGTAAGTTCGTTTAACCTACTCACGAAGCATCCACGTTTCATCCAAGTTCACTTTTCCTCGTGCACTTTAATTTCCAAGAATTTTCCTCTTCATTAGTTAAATTTCTCCATCATTTCTTTTCAAAGCCAAAAACGAAATCAAGTTCAGCGCTGTTTTGGAGTTGAGCAAAGTTAGCATCGAAGTAAGAAAAACCATCTTTATCTTTATAGAAGGGGCGTGAAAAGTTAGTCACTCTGCAAAAGTCACGATTGACAGTGATGTATTATTTTCATGGGTCACCGGAAAATTTGCTGTTCAATAAAATAACTTTCACAAGTCAATAAATTATTCTTTAAAATGATTATTCAAAATTATCTATAACGCAAAACTCTAAAATTTCGTTCCGGTAAAAATCTTACCTCAAATTAACTTCCGTCTCTATGATACTCTTATTTCCACAGCTTAATAACTCCAAATTGAATTTTGCTATTCAAACTTCACATCATTTTCGAATTTGTGCTTTAATTTAAGAAACAATTTTGATTAGACAAATAAAGGATTTAAATCCTCATCGGTCAAAATAAGTCTGATATGACGAGCTCCCGTGACGTTTACGCAAAATCCTCTTTCTCTTTTGAAAAGAGTCTTTTCCTCTCCCTCCTCCTTTCGTCCCTTTCGTCCTCTTGTTTTGCCCATCTTTTCGTGCCTATCTTTTCGTTTCTATCGTGGTGCCTGCTCTCCTTTTTCCCTATATATCTCTTCTTTTTCTTTCCCTCTCTTTTCGTTTCTGCCGTGTGCTCTCCATCTTTCCTTTAGGTCGACTCCTATTTCATTTCTGTCGTGGTGCGTGCTCTCCCTTATCTCTTTATAAATTTTGATTTATTAATTTGGCTTTGTGTTTACGGCCCAAAAAAATTGGCTTTGAGTTAATTAAGAAATTATGAAATAAATAAATAAATTTGGTTAAATGAAATCAATAAGTTGACATCCAAGAATTCCTCGCATGATTGGTGCCCAGAGATGCTGGTTTAACTGACAATGATTAAGATACAATTATGGAGCTCTCAAATTCTCTGTATTTCAATATCCTTTGCAATGGAGATAAAGATGAGCTAGAGTTGATTAGCTTTAGAGAACAATGCGTTAAGCTCTTGAATTTAAAGTGATAATTTAGCACTTATAAAGTATTGTGGGTTAATACTATAAAAAATAGTGATCGTGAAATGCACAAGCACTCTTTTTTTTTTACACTCCACAATTTCAATTAGTGACATTTTAGTTTGGCTTGTTGGTACATTAATAGTGTCGATAATTCTTTTAGCTTGCAGTCTTACAGGTGGATATGAGAATAAGCTTCTTTCTATTATAAAATGAAGTAATTAATTCATTGAATTTTTTACCTTTCAGTTAATTCTTGATGCAAATCTTTTAATTGAAGTGGATTCAATGTCCAAAGAATTTTGTTTTATCAAGTAATTACATTAAAAAGAATGTGTTAAATGACATCTAAATCGATGGATTCACTATTAAGCATACAAATTGCTTCACATCTTGCACCAACCAAGTTGAATAACAATATTAATATGCTTACATATATTTTGAGTGATAAGTAAAAGATATTTAACACATTTTTTAAATATAGCTTCAACTCGTTATTTAAGAGTAATAGATAATTGTTGGATAAGAATAATATGCTTAGGCATATTTTGGGTGGTGAGTAAAACCTATTTAACAATTTTTATTAACATAGCTACCCCTCGTTATTTAAGAGGAATCGCATGTGTTTATATTTAAGTATTATATAAAGTTATATTCAATCTAAAATGAAATAACGCTCAACGATTTAGCTCCATTCAATAATATAAATATTTGAATTAACATATTTGATAAATTATAGGTGTTCAAGGAAGATTGCAATCGCTAAACGGAACCGAGCAAAAATTGTCCAGCAAAAATTTGAAAAATTTGATTTGTCAATTTCACTTTAGGTTGAAGAAAAAATTGCGAAATAAAAAAATGTAATCGGTAACTTCAGAATTAATTAGGGAGCAGAGTGGTCGGTGACGGGTCCAATCACTCATTCGAAATAAGAGATGGACAAAAACCAAGAAGTGGTGGGACCAAGCCATCGACGGAAGGGGAGAAAGAAAATTATTCGAGTTGTGTAATTACAAATCTGCCCTTGGATTCTAAAATCCAGCGAAGCTCCTCGGGTTGCGCTTCCCTCTTTTCATTTTGTCCTAAATAGCTAAAGACCCGCAAATTTTAGGTTTGTTTTAATTTTATCCCGAATTTTTTTTTCTCAAAAAAAATCTCAACTTTAAGTCCAATGCTACATGGACTTCCAATTTTATCGTCTAGAAAGAATTTTCAAACTTCATGTCCAGTCTAAAATGAACCTTGAATAACCACGAGTACTAGAGAGGGTTATGGTCGGCAAAAGAGAGAAACCTTTTATTAAAAAAAAAAAAAAAACTGAGAAAGCGGTCCGCAAAGGAAAAGAAATAAACCTTACCAAAAAAAAAAAGGAAAAGAAATAAAAGAAGAACAGAGGAGGTGAAAAGAAGAAATGGAGAGAGAGAGATTGTCGGAGCACGCGTGAGGAAACAGCAGGGAGCCAAAAGCTGCAACCTAATAGTTCACTTTTCCTGTGGATTGAAACTTCCACCACCACATGATGGCAACGACCATATGGTCCCTGTCAACGCAAATTACTAATTTCTATCTAGTTTGATAAGTCTGAGTTAAGACGTGTGCCCATTAATTGGACTAGATAAATTAAATCAATAAATTTATGAGATTTGAAGGAGAAATTAAGACTAAACCAGAGTAAAAAATAAACTCTTCTCATTGTGCTAGGGTACTGAATGAATATATATGCATGTTGATAATTTTTATTGATTCTTGACACGCATTGATAACATACTTTTTTAGAATAAGTTATTATTAATAATACAACATTTCAGTATTTTAGTATCAATTTGACTGTACAATCTCTATATCAGGCTCAAAATAAGAGGGTAAATTCTTAAGTGTGTTTAAGAGCTTAAATATATTTGACAAAAAAAAACCATTTTCTGATGGAAAACAAAGTAACAAAACAAAGAAGAAAGTTGGACGGTACAAGCAGCGGACTAAGGCGTGCCCTCTTCATTGTCCCGACACTTTGTATTTTTTTTTATCTATTATGAGCACTTGCATGGAATATATTGGACCAGACGAATCTCTCTCCCTCTCCCCCCACTTCTCATTTTCTCCTGCAAATCCATGTCACAGGCACGTGAGGTAAGCAGTGACGACAAGGGAAAGATCAATTATTTGGAGCGAGGAAGAAAGAAATATACAAAGGAACTAGAAAGAGTTGTTGCGGAGTTGAAAAATCTATTTGGAGAAGAATTAGACCAGAGGAAAGACAAAATAGACGGAGCATTGAGGCGTTGAAAGGAGTCTCCGCCTTAACGTGGAGTAAGGGTTATAGAAATATCTACCCTCGTACTGATTCTTATTCAACAATGTTTGCTCTTTGGTCCATGCATCTGCATGTTTCTTATCTTGCAAGTCTGTCCATGTACTATTATGTATTTAGAAAATCTTCCCACCATATTTACCAAGACTACCATTGTGTTCAATTACTAGCAAAATAAAGGCAGATGTGTGTAAAAAATTACATATTATTAAAAGTTGTTTTGATCTGTTCTTCATTATAGACTATATTTATTATGGGACTAATTCAATGCTATTAATTGCGCTTTCATTTGTCCAAGAAACAATAAAGAGTGAAATGCAAGGAAAATCTTAAAAGTGCAACATTTGCCTGCTTCCTCTAAGGAGGAGTCAGGATATCAAGTCACTAGAGTTTTCCTCATAACTTTTTTTGGGTTTATAATCATCCGAAGGCTTTACATAGAGAAGATTTAAGTGATTGTTGATAATGCAACATTTTGGTTATAAAATGAAATTTATCAGTTTGATACGATAATATTTGACAGGCTCAAAGTGTGAGGAATAAATTTCTAATTGGGATCGAGAGCTTAAATATATTCAATAAAAGTAACTTTTCTAATGAAAATGAATTTAAATAAAAATTTAAAAAAAAAGAAGAAGAAGAAGAAGGGAAAGTTCAACAGTACAACCGTCCTGACGTTTGGTGGTCCTGATCAACGAATTATTAATTTATATCTAACTTGGCAAGTTTGAATTATTATTGCATGCCAACTGATTGGATTAGTTAAATTATACCGATAATATATATATATATATATATATTTATTGTAAAAGCAAAAGTAAAAAGGTATTTTGATTAATTTATGAAATTAAAAGGAGAAATTAAGGCAGAAAGACAGCAAAAAAGAAATTATTTTCATTGTGCTCAAGTACAAAATGAACACATATAGAATGTTAATAATTTTTTATGATCCTTGACACATATTAATAGCATAATTTTATAATTAAACTTATAAGCATTGAAATGAAGTTTATTGGTTTGACAGTATGGTATTTGACAGGCTCAATGTGAAAGGGGTTAAATTTCTTAGTGGGATCAAAAGCTTAAATATATTGAATAAAAATACATTTTTCTATGAAAAATAAATTAACAAAAGGAAAAGGAAACTTCAATGGCGAAGCAGCGGACTAAGCTCACCAAGACTCGCCCCAAGCCTCTCCTACTTTTGCTCTACCCAACAAATCCACCGTCTCATGTGTATCGAAATTTTAACATATGTTGTCTATTAAAATGTTGCTTCAAATCAACTTTTGTTTAACGGCATGGCTTCACAACGCCCTTATTTCCACCGCTTAACAGCTTAAAAATCGAATTTAGCAATATAAATTTTATATACCTTTTGAATTTGTACTCTAATCCCAAAAATCACCCCAATTAGACGACAAGTGCTTAAATCCTTATCAACATTGCGACTGGAAGGAAATCTTGGGGAGATCCGTGTACGCTCAAAACCTATTTCCTCTTCTCATTTTGTCTTCTTTTCCCTTTCTTTGCTTTCCTCTTCTGGTGCGTGCTCTCCCTTTTCCCTTTTTTTTTTTTTTGGTAACCGAGGAACTGCCGGAGACACTTCCTTTCGCTTACGCTAATCGGGGTCACACCGCCCTCCGATGCTTGGTGGCACCGTCGGACGTCGTCGCAAGCCACTATTTAAACGTAAACCTCGGGAGAGACTGGCCTAGCAACCCACCGCCGGGGCCCCCCACTTAAATCACGGAACTACTCTGGGAGTTGTGGCAGCTCCCTTTTCCCTTTTCATCTCTTAAAAACCCTCGAATTTTAGATTCTGTCTTAAATCTATCCTAAATTTTTTCATTATATCAGAAAATCCTTAATTATAGATCCAATACCAAATCGGCCCCTAATTTGTTCGTCTTAAAAATTTCAAACTTTATGTTTAGTATCAAATTTGCCCCTTAAAAGAAAATCTGGGCTTAAAAAAAGCAGGGGATTCTCGCCCCAGTGGGGTGGGCGATTTTTCCACACGCAATCATTGCCAAAGAGAGCTCGAAAAAGAAAAGGGTCAACAAGAGAGAGAGAGATTCGACCAAAAAAAAAAAAGCAAGAGAGAGAGAGAGCTTTTATGAAAAAAAAAAAGAAGGAAAAAGCTGGGAAAGTGGTCAGCAAAAAAAAAAAAAAAAAGAAAGAAAAGAAGAACAGAGGAGGTGAAAAGAAAAAATGAAGAGAGAGAGAATCAGGACGCGCGAGGAAACGACAGAGAGCAAAAAGCTGAAATTTCACCAAAGTTTGTTTAATCTACTTTTGTAATATCTACGTTCCACTAAAGTTCACTTTTTCAGTGCACTGAAACTTCCACCACAACGAAGGCAACGACCATAAATGCATGTTTAGTGGTTCCGGCCAATGAATTATTAGTTTATATATAGTTCAGCAAGTTTGAATTATTGACGCGTGCTAACTAGTTAGATTGGATAAATCAAATCAATAAAAAATATATCATATATATAATAAAGTAAAAGCAAAAGCATATTAGTAAAATAAAAAGGCTTTTTGACTTTTTTATGAGATTTGAAGAAGAAATTAGACGGTACCCGTAGCAAAAAAATAAATGCTTCTCACCGTGCTCGGTTATTGAATGGATATATATATATATATATATATAAATGCATGTTGATAATTTTAATGATCCTTGATACACATTGATAACATAATTTGTCAGAACAAGCTATAATTAATAATACAACATTTCAGTATTAAAATGAAGTTTATCGATTTGACTGTATAATATATACGAGGCTCAAAGTAAGAGAGGTAAATTCCTACGTGGGATTAAGAGCTTAAAAATATTTAACAAAAAACCCCTTTTCTGATGGAAAATAAATAAACAAAAGAAAGAGAAAAGTTCGACGGTGCAAGCTGTCAATTAAGCGTGTCCTCTTCGTTGTCCTGACACTTCGTTATATTTTTATCTATTTTGAGCACTTGTGTGGAAAAATATTGGACCGGATGAATCCTCCCTCCCCCCCACTATTCATTTTCTTTCGTAAATCCATGTCACAGGCACGTGAGGGAAATAGTGACCACACGGGAAAAGATCAAGGATTTGGAGCGAGGAAAAAAGAAATGTGCAAAGCAATGTTTGGGAGTTGAAAAGTCTACCTGGAAAAGGAATTAGACAAGGGGAAAGACAAAATATACGGACCATCGACGTGTTCAAAGGGGGTCTTTTAAGGACGTGCAATAAGGGTTATAGATATATCTGTCCTCGTACCGATTCTTATTCAACGTTGGCTGCTCTTCGGTCCATGCATTTGCACGTTTAGGATCTGTATGGCAATGTTTATGTTCCCAGGAGTAGTTTCTGCTCATAAATATATTTTTTTTCCATTCCCGGGAACTGTTTCTGAGCATTTGAAGGCGTTTGGTAAATGTTCAAAATTTTTACTTCGGGAATAAAAATACGTTTGGTAAAATTTTCCAATCTTTTGATTCTTTTAATTTTCTATTTTCTTTTTTTTCCTCCCCTTCTTTTTGTTGGCCATCGCCAGTGAGGTTCTGGTGAGCTCGCTGAAGCCTCGCCCTGGCCTGGTGAGGCCGACCCTCTCACCGATGGTGGCCAAGCGAGGCTCGCCTCTCCAGATCTGGGTGAGGCAAGGCTCGCCCGGCCTCACCTAGATCTGCAAGGCTGAGCCTCGCCGGTGGCCGGGTGAGCCTGGGCGAGGCTTTGGCGAGCTTGCTAGACCTCGCCTTGGCCTAGTGAGGCGCTGGTAAGCTCGCTGGACCTCGCTTGGTGGCTCACCAGCGGCGGTGATGGGGCGGCTAAGGAGTGGGAGGAGGAAGAGGAAGAGGAAAAAAAAGAAGAAAAAGAAAGCGAAAGGAAAAAAAAACTATTTCTTAAAATTGTTCCGAGAATAAGAAGTAACTTTTTCTTGTTTTTGATTTCTACTCCAAACTTGTTTTGGGGAACAAATTTATTTCCGTAACAAAAATTTACTAAACGCATTTATGTTCCCCGGTAACAAAAAATGCTTTTTTCGAACAAAAGAATGAAAATAGCTCCCTAAAGTAAGCGTTATCATGCAAACCCTTATTATCTTGCAAGTCCCTGTCCATGTCCTATTATATATTTAGAAAATCTTTTTATTGTATCTACCGTCATGTTCAATTACTAGCAAAATCACTGCAGATGTGCGTACAAAATTACGTGTCATTGAAAGTCATTTCGATCTATTCTTTATTATAGGCTATATTTATTATGGGTCTAATTCAATGCTATTGGCTACGCCTTAGTTTGTCCAAGAAACAATAAAGGGTGAAATGCAAGGAGTGTCCTGAAAGTGCAATCTTCACCTGCTTCCCCTAAGGACGAGTCAAGATATCAAGCCATTTTCTTCGGGTTTACAATCATCCAAAGGCTTTATATATAGTAGATTTAAGTGATTGTTGATAATGTAACGTTTCGGTAGTGAAATGAAATTCATCAGTTTGATATGATAATACTTAGTAGGTTTAAGATAAATTTTTAATTAAGATCGAGAGTTTAAATATATTCAATAAAAGTAACTTTTCTGATGGAAAATAAATTAAAAAAAGAAAAGGAAAGTTCAATGGTGCAGTAATTTTTCCCGACGCTTTGTTTGTATTCATCGATTATGATCACTTTCCACGGTCACCAATACAGCCGTTGTCCTTTATTTTTGGTTTTATTTGTTTTATTGTTTCTATATCGAAACTTGCTCTCTTGTTTTCTTCTTCATGGACAAGATCGCCTTGAATTCTCCAGTCCATTTAATTGAAACTTCCACCACACGAAGGCAACGACTATAATAAATACATGATTGGTGGTCGCAGTCAACGAATTATTAATTTAGCTCGACAAGTTTGAATTATTAGTTGGATTAGATAAATCAAACCAATAAAGAAATATATATAATAAAATAAAAGCAAAAGCACAAAGGCATTTTATTTAATTTATGAGATTTGAAGGAGAAATTAAGGCAGAACCAGAGTAAAAAGGAAATTATTTTCATTGTGCTAGGTACAAAATGGATACATATAACATGTCGATAATTTTTTATGATCCTTGACACGTGTTAATAATATAAATTTATCATTAAATTTATAAGGATTGAAATGAAGTTTATCAATTTGACAGTATAATATTTAACTGTATCAAAGTGAAAGGAGTTAAATTCCTAAGTGAAATCAAGAATTTAAATATATTCAGTAAAAATACATTTTCTGATGGAAAATAAATTAACAAAAGGAAAAGGAAGGTTGAACGGTGCAAGGAGTGTACTCAGTTCGATGAAGACTCATCCCAAGTCTCTCTCCACTTTTCATCATACCAACTTACCAACAAGTCCACCGTTTTTTTGACCAGAAAAAAATTAAAAAAAATCCACCGTTTTAAGTGTATCAGCTTGTTTGTTAAAATTTTACTTCAAGTCAACTCTTGCTTAATCCCACCGCTTTACGGTGGCCTAACTTTCATAGCTTAATAACTTCAAAATCGAATTTCACAATATAAATTTCATATAATGTTTGAATTTATTTTTTAATTCTAAAAATCACTCCGATTAGACTAACAATGACTTGAATCCTTCTTAGGCATTGCAAATGAAAGAAAATCTTGAGGAGATCCCGTGTACACACAAAACCCACTTTCTCTTTTCATTTCTTTTCTTTTTCTTCTTTTCTAGTGGGAGCTCTCCCACTTCATATCCTTAGAAATCCTCAAATTTTAGATTCCACCTTAATTTTATCCCGAATTTTTTTTATCTCAAAAATCCCTTAATTGTAGACCCAATGCTTAATCGGCCCTTAATTTTTTCATCTTAAAAATTTTTAAACTTTATATTTAGGGTCAAATCTGTCCCAAACAGCGCAAGAACCTTGAGAACCAGGTAAAGGGAGAGCAATTTCCATCTTGACAGGGGAGCAATCTTGGCATTCAGGGACCGGAATTTACGGGCAAAGGAGACGAGAAAATTTGGGCAGAAAAAAAAGAGAAATACAGAGAGCGGGTTATGGTCGGCAAAAGAGAGAAAACTTTAATAAATAAAAACCGAGAAAGTGGTCAGCAAAAGTAAAGAAAGAAAAAGAAGAACGGAGGCGGCAGATTCTCGTGGTGGAGGTGAAACGAAAAGAAATGAAAAGACAGACGAAGAAAAAGAGAGGGAATTGTCGGGGCACCCGCGTGAGGCCCACTTTCTTTTCGTTTTTCCCTAGTGCCTGCTCTCCCTTTTCCCTTTATAACTCTTTTTTTTTTTTTAAAGCCCACTTTTTGATCAAGTCAAGAAGAAGGGCAAAATATTAGAGCAATCGCCAAACTAAACCAAGACAAATATTGCCCGTAAAAATTGTAAATTTTGATTTATTAATTTGACTTTGGGTTAATTAAGAAACTGTGAAGTAAATGAATTTGACTAAATGAAATCAATAAGTTGATATTTTTGAAAAAATTAATTAGTAATTTGACAATAGAGTAGAGGGAAAAGTAGTGGGCTCAGCGAATAAAAAGTGGACAAAACAACTTTGGTACAGGAGCAGTAGAGGAAGGACTAGTGGGACCTAGGGTGGCTATAATTACAAAAGGCCCATGGAGTATGATCAAAACTAAAGCTATTGGAAAACAAATCTGATCTTTTATTGGTCTCTGTTCAAGATATCTGATACTCTCCAAAAGATTTTAATATTGCGATTTCATGAATAAATTCAACATTTTAACTTAGAGTTTTTGTTCAATAGCTTTATAGTAAATTTTAGGATAAGAGATCATTAATAATGCAATATTTCAGTAATGAAATGAAGTAATCGGTTTAATACCATAATATTTAATGAACTCAGAGTGAGTGGAGTAAATCCCTCAGTGGGATTAAGAGCTTAAATATATTTAAAAATACCCATTTTCTAATGGAAAATAAATTAAAAATAGAAAAGGAAAGTTCAACGGTGCAACCACTGTGCGGCGCTTTTTATGTATTTATCAATTATGATCGCTTGTCTACGGAAAACCATAACATTAATGGTCTTTTATTTTTGGTTTTTTTTTATTGTCTTCTGGATCGAAAACCTGCTCACGCTGTTTTCTTCTTTCTAGGCATTGAAACTTCCCCGGTCCCATCTATAAATGCATGCTTACTGGTCCAGTCAAATGAACTACTAATTTACATCTATCTCAGCAAGTTAGAATTATCGGTGCACGCCAACTGATTGGATTATTCGATAAAAAAAACTGGTTATATATATATAATAAAGTAAAAGCAACAGCAAAAAAGACATTTTGATTTATTTATGGAATTTGAAGAAAAAATTAATGTAGAACCAAAGTAAAATTTCAATATTGGAATGAAGTTTATCGGTTTGACTGTATAATATTTAACAGCTCAAAGTGAAAGGGGCAAAACTCTAGGCGGGATCAAAAGCTTAAACATATTTAACATAAAATACCTTTTTCGATGAAAACAAATTAACACAAGAAAGAGGAAAGTTCATCGGTGCAGGCAGTGGACTAAGTGCAACGGAGACTCGTCCCAAGTCTCTCTCTCCGCTTTTCATCTTCCCAATAAATCCACCCTTTTATGTCTATTATTATCTTTGGATTCTCTCGTGCACTGAGATTTCACCCACGCGAAGGCGACAGCTTTTTTTTTTTTTGGTTCGAAAAAGGCAACTACTGCAAAGCCCGTGGTTGACAAGATTGACTTATTGGTGCGATTGTGGTTGCCAACTAGTTCCGCCTATATAAACAAACCACGAGAATATGCGCAACAAGAACGCATTTCCTGTTTACTGAGAGGCATTCTGGTCCGTCAGACTTGAAGGCGAAAATCAAGGGCAGAGAAGAAGCAAAGTCGAAATGCATCGTCCTATTTTTGGGCATTCTTTCGCCGTGCTCGTGGCACCGGTCCTTCTCTCCGTGCTCGCGTTCAAGTTTCTCAATAAGAAGAAAACCAGTGCGCGTAGAAATGCGGAAGATGTTGATACTGGCGCATCTGGTTCCTTGACTGTGCCGACAGAAACTAATTCCGTTGCATCAAGTTCGTCTCCGACAGAAATTGACAATAGTGCATCTAGTTCATCTCCGATAGAAACTAACAACAGTGCATCTAGTTCATTGACCGCACCAACTGTAAACAGCTATGAGGTGTTCTTGAGTTTTAGAGGTCCAGATACTCGAAAAGGCTTCACCGATCATCTCTACAATGGGCTCCTCGATTCTGGAATTGATGCTTTCAGAGATGATGACGAGCTCCACGAAGGCGAGAACATCAAACCAGAGCTTTTGGCAGCCATCACGAACAGTAAAATCCTTATACCCATTCTCTCAGTGAATTATGGTACAAGCGGTTGGTGCCTGGATGAACTGGTTCAAATTATGGAGTGCAAGAAAAATAACGGGCAGATAGTGTTGCCTATATTCTATAAAGTGAAACCAGCTGATGTGAGATATCAAACCGGGAGTTTTGGAGACGTATTTCGTAAGCGTGAGAAGCGTTTGCTCAAAAGGCATTTTGACCAAACAATTTTGGAGAAATGGAAGCAAGCACTCTCTGAAGTCGGCACTTTGAAAGGATACGAAGCCGATGGGTACAATTTTTTACCAATACGTTCTCTACTTTCTTCTAATACGTGTGGGTGTTCAGCGGTTGTTCTAATTCTCACTTGCTTCATTTTCTTTTTTTTAATATATAAAAAAAGTAAGATCTTGTTGACAGTAAAATCCTACGACGCCTGAGTTCTATAATCTTTTTATTTTTTATTTTTTTGCTTTAATGATATTGACCAATCTAATTATAGATTTTATTTTATGATCCTATTAGTTTAAATAATAAGATTTTTTGAATGAATTTTCTCTTATGTTCAAAGATTTTGTAACAATTTGCACCTTTTTTCACGTTTATGGTGACCATTACATTACGTAGAATTGCCCAAATAAGGAGAAATTCCCTCAGTTGTATTTAGGTAGTTCCCTATATAGCACTTCGAACAACTCTCCATATTGATATTGCAAGACACAAATATCTCTTGCATCAAAAGTTATGTCATATTTATTGAAAGATGATTAGACTCCTATACAGGGCTGGCTTTTGGACTTCTTATTCAAACACTCTAGAAAGTTTTCAAAGTCATCCTGTCATCCACGTCATCCTTGATAGCCTTAACAAACAGCGAGTTTAACTTCTGATTCAAATTCATAATATATTCAATACAAAATCCATTAATGATATCCTCAAGTTTTTTCCGGGCTCAATAAGTTATGTCAAAGTAATAATGGATTAAGGCATGCCATGTGAAGCCACCACCGACATTCCACCACCCCTTTAGTTTTAGCATATAAGATAATACATGGCGGTGCAAAAGCAATTTTTTAAGTTTTTCAATTTATCCCTAAATTTCTTTATTATCGTGTTCTCATTTGACAGAAAAACATAAAATTACTGTTGTCACATGTTTGAACTCGTCACATTTGACAGGTGTGAAGGAAAATTGGTGAAATCAGTTGTCCAAAAAGTGTTGAGCGAGCTCAAGAAAAAGTTTGAGTTGGTTATTCCTGAAAATTTGATCGGAATTGATGGTCATGTGGAGAAGGTCATGAAATTTATAGATGATAATTCCAATGCAACCCTATTTATTGGAATCCATGGAATGGGAGGCATTGGTAAGACAACTCTTGCTAAAGCCATCTACAACAAGCTCTTTGATCAGTTTGAGTATCGTAGCTTCATTGCAGATATTAGGGAATCATGTGAGCGTAATGGACTTACGTGCTTGCAGAATCAACTAATCTCTGATATATTAAATCAAAAGAATCAAGCTTCTAATAAGGATGATGGGATTAGGTTCATCTCATCCAAGTTCAAAGATAAGAAAGTCCTTATTCTTCTTGATGACGTGGATGATGATGATCAGTTGAATGCTTTGGTTGGAAACCAAGATTGGTTTTTTCCTGGAAGTAGAATCTTTATTACCACTAGAAAGATCAATGTTCTTGATAATAAAAGGGTGAACTTCACATATGAACATGAGGTAATGGATAAGAATCATTCTATGGTTTTGTTTAGTAGACATGCATTTCGAAGTAACTCTCCTCCAAGTGAATTTGAGGACCTCGCTCGTGATGCTATAACTACCACCGGAGGGCTTCCCTTATCTCTTGAGGTTTTAGGTTCCCTTTTGTGCGGAAAGAAGCAAGCATTCTGGAGAGATACGATAGCCAAGTCAAAAAAAGTCCCTCAAAAGAAAGTGCAAAAGAGGTTAAGGATAAGTTATGAAGAATTAGACAATGCACAACAACAAATATTTTTGGATATAGCTTGTTTTTTCATTGGCGAGGATAGAGAAATCATATCCTATATGTGGGATGCTTGTGGCTTTTTCCCAGAGGAGGGAATTGAAGTATTGAGATTCATGTCATTAATAAAAATTGGAGATGATCATAAGTTCATAATGCATGACCAACTGAGAGATCTTGGTAGGGAAATAGTTTGTGAGGAAGACCAACGAGGGCCTCAATACCGTAGCAGGTTATGGGATTCCAAGGAAGTCCTAAAAGTGTTAAGGGAAAATAAGGTAACCATTTCATTCCTTTTGCTCACTTAGTACATGTTATACTATTAGAGTAATGTTGGTCCTCTACTTACTGCTTGCTCTAGTCAACTGAGAACCTTATACTATTATTGCCCTTGAAAGTAGGGAAGGTGTTCTCTCTTAATACTTCATGTATTGTTATTTGAGATTTTTCTTAGATTGTATATTATGAAAAGATCTTGAACTTCTATAATTGCTTGATTTATGTCCTCGACACATGCATTAAATAATTTGACTATGCTACTGTAAACCATAAGTACTGATAATACATAAATAATACAATTATAATCTTTAGATGTTATAATTAATATAATAGGACTAACGGTGCCGACATTTCTCATGAAATTTTAGTCATTATTCCATAATGGAGAGTGGAAGGGATACTTATTATTATATTACGTGAGGAATTCCATTTACCACTATTCATTGGACAAGGACTGGCTTAAAACTTACCAAATAAAATAGGAGCAGGAATTCCTTATATATATATAATATGTGTATAAAATCAAGTGTATTTTATGCAACCATTAATAAAAAGAGAAATGTTTTAAGTCCAAGAGACAAATAGTCGAATTCTATTTAGTATGATTAAGTATATGATTGTATTTGCATTTGTGAAATTAATCATTATTTTGACTCCACTCCTTTTAATTCAGCACTTGGGTTGACTTAAGTTGTTGCTCAATATACGAGCACTTATTTACGCTCTCAATGTGCGACCCATGTAGAATCTCAAGAGCCAATTCAAATATTAACAAATACATATCCAATGTCTATTTATTACATCTTTCATACTACATGATTAAATAAACTAAACTAACCATAAAGAAAATTGAATATGCTGTACATTTTATATACAAATAAAATGGTATAGCTAAATTTTCCAACTAAAAGGGTACATTTTTATATGATCATTTCAGTATTTTTGCATGACTCCATTTTGCTCTTCATCCATGGTACTATTCTAACGAGAGGCCCAGCCTTTTGCATGAAGGATGAAAATAACATTAACTTTCCAACTCATCTTTTTACTCATGGGACCAAAAATGACGCCTACTCTCACTTTAAATTTTTCCGCGTCATCCTATATAGCTCATTGTGTGAATGCACAATGAACCATGTCAATCATGACCACAAATGACTTCTTCCTTTTTTACAAAAAGCAAAAAATTTTGTAAGAAAGATTGTAAACAAAGTCTGTTAACAAGATTATAAAATAAAACATGACGTCTTTTTTGTGAGTTAACAATGATAATGGATAAAATTCATAACAGGTGTTAGCTTTGTTCTACGGTTAAAAACGTGGGCTATTTTTCTTATGTTTGAAAGGTTATGTTATTTTTGCCATAGATGCCGAAGGTTAGGGCTTTATAGACGTTTGAAAGGTTTTGCTACTTTTGTCCCAAGTACGAAAGGTTGGGCTTATTTTCGGGATTACACTAAACTCTAGCTATCGATTTCTGAAGGTGAAAAAAATTTACACATCACACAAAGAAATCTTGAAGATAGATAGGATATCTCGATATTTTGAGAGGAAAGTTTATGGGGAAAAGACTAATGTTAGTAGACTAGTTCTGTTGAAGATTTCTTCCCCATTTTTTTTATAATTATTCTTCTCTTGGATTCCTTTTAGGTGTGGAGATATAATTCCTTCCCGAATTATTATGTCGTTCACCCACGAGTATCCATTAAGTCTTTTTACAACATTGTGCAGTACAATAACAAAATTTCTGGTTCAGAGAAACTGACATGTGGAAATCCATGAACTTTCTGTATTAATTCTTGACTTCTTATGCATACGTGATTTTTTTTTTTGCTTGTGAAAGCTTGCTACACATTTGGTTCTTAGGGATCGCTATTCTATTTCCAATCTATTCTGATGAAGCAATTATTCCTTCATTTCGTTCAAACATAGATTACAAATTGCTATTCTCTCACAATCAGGAATAGTAATCCTGGGGAGGCCAAGGAAAAGCTATTCATGTAGCCAAGGACAGCTTCAATTTTCACATTTCAAAAAATGCTTTGCACTTTCAACAATTAATCTCTTTAAAGTACATCAAGGTTATTGTCGTCTGTTTATCATATTTATTCTACTTGTTTAACCCAGTTATTTACGATTATGATTATATCAAATTGTAATCTATAGTTAAACTAAAATATATGATAAAAATAATAAGCTGTGGAATATTAATATAACTAATATTATTGTCTTAATTACTTATAATTAGAAAGTAAATAGTTAATAATATTTCAAGTCACTATTAGTAAAATAATAAGTACATAATATCTTAATATGACTAATATCACAATATTCAGCTTCTTGTAATTAGTTATTACTCCAATCGAAAATAAGAATATGTTTTTTTTATTAATCGTGTAAGTAGTAGAATTGAGTAATATACACGAAATTAATATGAAATATTACAGAGAGACTCGCCGCTACTAATAAAAAACCAAAAGTAAATATCTTGTTCTCACGTCTAAAGATAAAATATTTGCTCAAATTCCAGAAAACTAAAAAAATCATGTACAATTCGGCTTGTCAACAGGAAGTTTTGAGGATCACCAAAAAAAAAAAAAAAAAAAAAAAAAGCCAAAGTGCATGCTTTTAAGAACAAAACAATAGATGAAGAGCAGAAGTTACACGAAACAAGTCATTTTGACAGTCATTTCAATTATCCAAATTGATGGCGAGAAATTAATTTCTTTCGTAAAAAACGGTCCCCTTTCCGTTCCAACTTTTGTAGTAGTCAGAACGGTTATTTCCACTTTGAAGTGTTATGAAGGCGTTGAAATAAAATAAAAAAAGGAGTTTTATTTCTAAATTTTTAACTTTTTATTTTTTGCTAGAAGTCTCCTTAACAATACTGAACCTATGGCAAGGTAAGTTTTGCTCGCCGACTCGCTGCCCCTAAGGTTTTTCTCACTTTATATATCCTTTCACCCATGCATTGCTTAATAGAAAATGTCTCCTTAATTTCTATTAAAATAGACCAAGTCAACTTTTGATTTTTCACATTGCAATCCGATTAAATTCCCTGCATTGCACGCATGTCTTAACTAGTATTGATAATGAAGCTACAGTCCCGAAAAGAAGAAGATTCCAAGTTGTAAAGTTTTTACTCTATGGGAGTCATTACATCATAATTCTTTTTAAGATCCGAATGCGTATGGCCAAATTTCGAAATGGAAGTCGATGTCCTTCACTTTGTTAGCCTTTATAAATATTGTTTATTGGCATAAAAAGAAAAATCATATCTTCACATTTTCTTCTCTCTTGAACGCATTAATGCACGCCAATAATGATATGAACAAATGATATTCGATTACTTTAGTTGGATATAGTCTTAATAACATTGATTTGTGCTTACAGGGAACGGACAAGACTGAGGGCATTAATCTTAGTTTAGGCAACTCAGAAAGCTCCGCCGAAATAGCCTGGCCAGATGACGACACTTACACAGCAAAACATTTCAAAAACTTGACAAGTCTAAGATTCCTTCGATTGGGGTATAAACGCCTCAGTGGAGATTTTAAGGACTCAATGAAGGAGTTAAGATGGCTTCAATGGCATAGTTGTCCCGTGAATCTTGAATTAAGTAATTTTCACGTAAATGAATTAGCCGTACTCGATTTCCAAGGAGACAAGATAAATGAGAAATGGGAAGGATGGAGGTTTTTTACGGTAGGAACTAAAGTCTTTTTTTTCTCCCCTTTTATACTTTCTTTTGACTCATGATCACTCTAGACTCACCCCTTGACGATCATTTTTTTTTTTTTAACCAGATGGCAGAGAAACTCAAATATCTCGACCTTACATGTTGTTTTTCCTTGGAAGAAGATACGGACTTCCTCTCAGCCTTTAAGAAGTTAGAGGTTCTCATCCTCAATTCTTGTTTTCGTCTGAAGCGAATCAGCGCTTCAATTGGAGACATGGAGGCCCTCCTTCGCTTGGAGCTGCGCAGGTGTCAGAGCCTCACGGAGCTTCCAGCAGAAATAGGTAATTTAAAAGCCCTGCAGCAACTCATTCTAGAAGACACTTACTCCCTTTCTACATTACCAGATAGCGTAGGGGATTTGGAGAACCTAGAGATTCTAGATATTTCTTACAGTGGTATAGAAGAATTGCCCAATGGTATCGGGAGGCTGAGAAATCTCCGAGAGTTTAATGCTTCTGAATGCGGAAATCTGAAAGGGATAATGGCAAAAAGCATGTGTGATCTTTCTTCCCTACGACGCCTTTATTTTCATCGCTGCAACGAGCTCCGATCGCTGCCAGACCTTCCTTCTGGCTTAACAGATTTGTGCGTCACCTGTCTAAGTCGCAAATTGCCTTCGCTTTCCCACCTATCCCATCTCAAGGAATTGCGAATTTGGGACTGCAAATTTCTGGAGTGCATCGAGGTGCTTCCATCAACGCTATTGAAGGATTTAGAATGCTCCCAATCGACGGACGTTGAAGGATTGAAGTCACCACAATCCCTAACCACGCCCTTCAAGTTGGAACTTTTGGAGGTCTATGGCTGTGGATCTATCGAAACACTGGACGTTTCACCATTTATCCATCTAAAGACATTATCTATCGATTGCGAGAATCTACTTGAAGTTCGAGGTCTTGATAGATCGATATATTTGGAAAGCTTGAATGTCGAAGGCTGTGATTCAATCGAACGGTTGGACCTTCCAAAGTTCGAGCGTTTGAAGAAATTATATGTTTATAGTTGTAAGAAATTAGCCGAAATTCAAGGTCTTGATAGGTTGGAGTTTTTGGAAAGTCTGGTTATCTGTAAGTGCACTTCAATTGGAAGGCTAGACCTTCCAAAATCCAGAAGTCTGACGATATTGTGTGTTCAATCATGCAAGAAATTAGCCGAAATTCAAGGTCTCGAGAGGTTAGAGTTCTTGAAAGGCCTTAACATTTCTAGCTGTACTTCAATTGAAAGGTTGCTCCTTCCAAAATCCGAGAGTTTGAAGATATTAGAAGCTCAAGACTGCGAAAACTTGGTCGAAATTCGAGACCTCAATAGGTTAAAGTTTTTGGAAGTACTGAATATCATTGGATGCAAGTCGCTCAAAACAATTCCAGAATTATCTGGAACGCGGATTTATCGTGGGATTGCAGATAGAAAAACCATAGGAGTTGGACTTGGCTTTAGAAACTATTACTCTGATGAGTCAATATAATGGAAATGATCCCCATTTACTCAAAGGTACAAAGAGCAGGTAAGTTACCTTAATTCTTTTGAGATCTACTGCCCAATTTTCATTTGCATCTCCTGCAATATCTTTCAAGATTTATGATCTTTTTGTTATTATTTCCTGGTTGACTGTGTCATTGTTATTGTCTTACTTGAATTCAAGGAAATTAGGGGAGATGTTCACGGAAGTTCATGTGCACTGTGGCAAAATGATTCTGCATATCATGCCATTAATGCAAATAAATGAAAAGGCTTTCTAAGCACATCATTTGTCATTAGTCTTCGGGTAAGATCCTTCATCCTATACAGCAAAATAAAGATTCTCAGTGTTTGATTGATTCTAGAATGCTGGAAGTACTGAACAAAAACCGATGTGTACAAGTATTTTGATAGGTTGCCAAAGGTCATTGTATTGGTTGAAGAAAATGCTAAATGAAGGACCCCATATAGTGATCCTTCTACTTTGAGGTTTAGTTGGCTTTGCACTCGCCATTCAGCTTATGACTGCATGTTTCTAAGTTAGGCTTAAGAGTGAATTCATGGTGCAAAAGGAGTACAATGACCGAGCTCCCTTAGTATGTATATGCTACTGACTTGGGATAAAATTAGTCCAACCATTGAGTTCCACACATTTTATCTCACAGAACTGTCTACATGATGATTAAATTAATCGAGTTGGTCTAGAAATGCTAAATGCAAGAACAAGCTCTTCTCCTAGTGGTGTGGTCATGAGTGTTCTAGTAAACAGGGCAGAAGCAAAAGTATCGTGAATTATTTGGTTTGATTGAGAAAATTGCAATTTGAATATTTCTGACCATGGATCCATGTTCATTTGGTTTGAATCCAGGATATACCAACTCCAAGACTAATAATAGATTATCCCAAAGAATGCATCTTGATGTTTGTAGAGTTGTTAAAGCCATCTGTCAGATACCTGAACTTTTGAGCCAAGCAAAATCTCTTTTGACATAATTGGCTATACTGGAGAATAATTCCTTATATTGTGCATAAACTCTTGTTAGTTCATCTATTTGCTGAAAAGGAAAACTCAGGAAGCATTTGCATAACTTTCCTGAGGAAACTTTTTGGTATCCTATATGCCATTTGAAAAGTGTCTTGCATTAATTCTAATGCATGGATAGCACATAATGATAAGGGGAAAAAAAATCATATTATGTCCCACAAAACCAAGCAACTTGAGTTGAATACACAATGCTAATTTGTCAAAGCTTCTATGGTTGATGATGTTAGCTGCCCCATCGGTTGGATCCGAAGAGTTGACAAAGACTATCAAGTTTGACCAATAGAGATATGTAGACTTTGAAGTATTATTCATTGTTCATTTGATGTTAGTTGTTGGATTGATTTAATCTGACTTGCTGGCAGGATTCGGTTATCATCCCACTGGTTGATGTGAATGCTAAAATATCCAAGAGAGCTTTCACAAGGCACTTCTAGAAGGAAATGAAATCATCAAACAATCAGCAGCTTGATGTTTCTTGAACTTCTCCAAAGTCTGACAATGCATGGTTGTTTGCAAGTTGTCATCTGACATTGCCCTGATTATTTTTAACAGTAGCGTTGTAGAGCTGAAACTCTTCGCCTTCACTTCTGTAATCAAGTCTGTCCATCTCTCTCTTCCTTATTTTTCTCTCCCGCCTGATCCTCATCTGCAATTTTCTTCGTATACTTCGGACTTGAATGGAATTCCTCCCTCTCTCGCTCTTCCAATCTTCATTCCTGCTCTTCAACGCCTCCGCTCCCTAAATAGCCTCGAGCTTTCCTTTGGGTTTCTGAGCTCCTTCACAAGTTCTCTTTTAGCTCACATCCTTGTGATTTTTCCCAACGCTGGTACTGTGTTTTCGGCTGCTCCCAGAGCTTTTTAGCTATGGAGACTGACGAAGGACCGTGGCGTGTCGTGCTTCCGTTTCAGCTTCAGTTTGATAAACCACTGGCTTCACAGGTTCAGCTCCCATCGCTCTTTTGCAATCTAATGGGCAGTTGACTCGATTGTTTGTGAAGTTTGCTTGATTTTCCAATTGGCAGTGGAGTGGAATTCGGAGAAGGATTTGCTGGCGATGGTCATGGAGGATTCGAAGGTGGTGCTTCATCACTTCAATTGGCAGAGGCTATAAACAGTGGTAATTGCTTCTAATTGAGAAAGTTGGTCAGCTTAGTATTGCCTTCATGTACTCTAGCAGCTATTTTGGTAGGCCTTCACTCACTAGGTTGTGCCATCTATTTGTATGACAGAATTCTAATATCATGGTTTTATAGAACTGGTCATGCTTTAAATGCAGAATGATATGCTGTCAACCTAGTATTGTTTTCATGCGCTCTAGCAGCTGAATCATGCTTTAATCCAACGTGATTGAATTAGTTCCTAAACTAATGATATGCAATTGCAAATGCCTCCTAGTTTGTGCGTTAGTTCTTCATTTCATGTCATCTTGTTACCATGCTCATAGATACTTAGAGCACTTCAACTATATGAGGACTTCAACTATATGAGGACTTCAACTAGAAAAGGTTGACTCGAGTTAGGGTGGTCTGCTGGGCGTGAACTGTGGTTATTGTTGATCCAGCACTATGTTAATTATCCACACGGTAAGAAGGGTTAAAACTGAAGGCTTGATTGTTGTTACTCATTGGATTGAAAGGTCTCACTTTTTGAAAGATCAGTTGCAATTTCTTGCGCTTTTCTGCCTTGATGTATTCTGTTAGGTCAGGTTAGCAAGATGTCTTACACGCATTATTGTGCCACAGAATTACTGCAATTTAGAGGATTTGGGGACAGTGAATATTTGCAAAGGACCCTTGCGGAGGAATTTCACCAGATGGAACATAGGTATTAGCAAAAGAATTAGAAATGTGAAATGTAATAGAATCTTGTCCTTGGATAGAAGTTCTTACCTGAATGTGTCGTTTATTGCTCTTTCATTGTAGATTCTTCTTATTAATGCCATATCTAGTTTTCCATTTATACGTGTTCTTACACATGCCACCTTAGTGGTTAAAATATGAATTATGGGACAAAACATTTTTGTTATCTGTCATTTGAAGCGATTACTTTTTCCCCCTTTCAACCCTGGTCCTCATGGCCGATACATGTACCAAATGTGAAATTCTTGATCTCTGTGTATGCATAACAGGAGTTAGTTTTTCTGTAGATCTTTCTACACATTTTCCTATAACCATTAAGTTGTGTGAATATTTTTTCATTTCCTTGCCTGAGTAGCCAGAACTTGGAGACTATAATGCAAGAAGGAGAAAAATAAAAGGAAACCTTTAGGGGTGGGGTGTTGTCTTCTGAGGTTTCATAGTCAACAATGGTTTTTCACCTACCTTTTTCCTAATATTCTAGTTTTTTGTATTTAGTCTCAGGTTGATTACTTGACAATGTAATGGGAACTTAAGTTGGGTGATCTTGTCGGATTGGGCTTTCTGTTTAGCTAATGATCATTGTGTATGGGAAAAACGGTATCTCATTTTTCTAGATTAGGAAATAATCTAAACATTACTATTTCAAAGAAGCTGCCAAGCTGCCTTTTTTTACTATTTTAAAAAATATTCTTGATAAGGATTTATTGCCACCATTCCCTCTTACATCTGTTTTAGCATCCACCAAACACATTCCCGTTTTACTGTTCCTCTGACTTATGTACGTTTGATCCAAAAGTATAATTTTCTCCAAAGATCTACTTGTGTAGAGTACAATTGCTTTTTCATGCTATTTTTTTTTTCTGTATGACTCTGCAGGATGCCTCTGAATTTGCTTCATCTAATTGAACTCAAGAAATTGGGTTCGCAAATTATGTCTCCTTCCAAATGGTCTTTTTTAGATGTTGCAAACGTTTAGCAGTGGTGAGGTGATTCATGAATGATTCAAGCAATGAGAAGTAGGGAAGGCCTTTGGAAGTGATCTTGCTGTGCATCCCTCCTAATTACTATTTTGTGGATTTGGCTCTATATAAGGTAAAAGCTTGGCATATCATATTTTAAAGTCGTTAATTGCAGATGTGGCTAATATATTCTGTTGGAAACAGGAACATCAAATTGTTATGTAGCTAAATAAGATGAATGGTGCCTGTGAAAACTTTGGAGATGTGTGGATGGTGATCTTGCAAGCCAGTGACCTTCCATTTGTGCATAGGAACCACTTGTGCAAATAACTGGGAATTTACCAATTGAAGGTAACTTGTCGATCCAGAGCTCATGTAATGATTCCTTACTTGTGCTATGTATAGGATGCTCCTGAGTTCTATTTGTTTCTATACATGTCAATTCACTATTTAAGACAATGATGGCAAAAAGAAAAAACTAGGATATTGTGTTTTTCTTTCCAGTCTAGTTTCACAGCAGAAACAGTAGTGGTCAACAATTGGTGGTATTGACCCTGTTGAACCAGTAACCATGTGTACTTATCAATAGGTAACCCAGCGAACCTATCAAGTAGTCTGGACTAGTTCTGGGCCTTCCAAAAACTTAAAGGAAGAGTGTTGGAGTTGGGTAGGGGTTTGGAACTCCTACCTCTTGTAACTAAGAACTCCATTTGCTCTGGTATCTTCTTGTATTTTGTGGTAAATAATAAATTTATTGGCTGTGGCTTGGTACAACTAAGAGGCCATTTGCTCTGGTATCTTCTTGCTTCATTTTGTGGTAAATAATAAATTTATTGGCTGTATTGGCTTGGTCTATCAGAAATTTAAACGATTCTATTAAGAACGGGAAATCTTGTCTTTGGTGCTCAAGTGGTTTTGCCGAGTGGCTCAAGCTTCTTTTGTTCTGAACATGCGTATCTATTTGATAACGTCACATGCATTCGGTTCAATTGGTCGAACTGGTAGAGCATGGTTATACCGGTTTGACTGGTTGAACCATTAATCTGGTTTTATAAACGTTTGTTCTTTTGTTCTTCCTATTTATTACGTATCTACTCTCCTCATCATCATGAGGAGTAGCAGCTTACTTTTTCCTCCTATGTACATGTACATGCTATTTCATGCCTGCAATTTTAAAGGAGGTTATACTTTCTACCTTAACATAATTGCAAAAGTTCCAACATATCTTGACAGTTGGAGCCTTGTACTTGAATGTATGTTAAGAAGTGTGCATTTGATGACCCTAATGGGTTAGTAATGCCACTTTTGCCTCTATTTTGTGAAAACACTTTTGCTTGGTTGTCTCATTCTCACTTCTCAAACACTAACAAGGTGGAATTACACATCGATGGAGAATGAGAAGGTTTGCAGCATTCCCAATACTGTAGTTCCTCCTTGTTAGTGGCAATAATTTCTTACACTGCCATACAATCAAGCTAAGGATCAACGCATTGCCATGCCATCAATCGTATACTCTGAAAATTACTTTCCTTGAGCTTCTTACCATGTCCATTTGCAATTTGGATGTTTGGAAACTTATTTTGCCCATAGTCTTTCCTTTCTGTATCATTGTTTGATGAACTTGCCACTGTCATTGACTTGGTGGTGGAACTAAGTTAATATTATCCATGCTCCTTACTAAATTTCCACTTTTACAACCTACTCTTAAGCTTAAATATGGCTGGCATAGGTACATTGCGGTTGTGCCTCTTTCATGGACCATTTAATGTTTGTTCCAACTGTTGGAAATGGGTAAATTTATGCTCCCAAGAAGAATATATATATATTTTTTTCATTTGAAAGAAGTAAAATACTAAAGTTTTAGGTTTTCCTGTAAATTTTAAATCCATTGGGCGGTTAAACTGCAAAAAAAGATTGAATCTTTAGTGGCCAGACAAACACAAAAAGAATAATTATCTTCTTATGGTATGTTCATTGCAATCTGAGTTACTGACTAAAAACTAGTACGTACATGTTCATGATGAGAGATACTATCATGGTATCTAATATAGAAAGATGCTGTAGAGCATTCATGGTTCACATGCATACCATAGCCTCTTCTGGTACACAAGTATTGCTTCCGCTCATGTTTTAGCACAATCCAAGTATTGTACTTATTACTTTTAACCAACAGAGGTATCAAAACGCTGCATTAGTTATGGCCGTATAATAGGAACATAGGAGTGAAGCTGCATGCATCAGCGTGAGAAGCAATGCATGTGGCTTTCTGACTGAAGCTCTTCAGCTCCACCCTTGTTGGATAGTTTTAATTTATGCCTGCCATAAGCCCTTTCTGCTATGTGGGCATTCATCGAAGAGAAAAAGCAGAGTGAAAGTTAATTATTTATCTATTGAGTCAGATGGAATCGGCTGAAAGATACTGACCCATGGCTTCTATCTGCGGGGTAACTGTCTTCATGGTATTTCTGCAAGCTTGGACAGCTATTTGATAGTGCCCAGCTTTTGCTTGATACGTATATATTATTATTTTTGTATGCAAGAGAACCAAGATGTCTGGTTTGGATTGTTTATACTTTGGGTTGAATGGTTTACATGGTGTGGTCGACTGACGAACTTTGCATTTGAATGTTGAATTCTCTCACTCAAAATCCACGTCATTGTCAAGTGATGCATCCAATCTGCGATTAGTATAATTGATCTGACTAGCTAGATATATAGTGTCAAGGGGGCATTAAAGAACATATACTATCTTCCAATAAATGGTAGGTTTAAGATAATGAGATCACGTTTCGTATTCTTAACAAAGTAGTATCATGTAGCCAGTAAACTTAATGCTGTATAAACATACAGGAATCTAAAATTATTTAATTTTATCATTCGTTCTCTAGGATTTATTGCTAATCCAGTGGAGAAGCTCTTACAGAGGTGACAGCTTTGTGTCTGATCATATGCACCGAAATAGTGTTGCATTTGTATATACGATTGTACATATGTAACATGTGCATATGTGATTTCTTTTCTTGTGTTTATTAATTATCTTTATGATAACTTCGTGTTGACTTTGGCTGAATCTACTGTATGATTAAATCTTGCTTTATTTATTCCTTTCCAAATCATCACTTCATCAATGTATTCTTTCCCAATGCATAGTAAGTGCAGAAATAGTGACAATGAAAATTAATAATATGGGGAAACAATAAGTATTACCAACAAAGTATTTGGTCCGCTACGAGTGTGAACCACGCATTAAATCAAAGTATGCACAAGCCGTCTTACGCAAGCTTGTTTGGGAGAAATTGCTGTTAAAATTTTCAAGGACCTAGACAAGAAGGGAAGGCCAGGATCATGAGTACTACTGGAATACGAAGAGAAGCTTCACTACTGATAGGAAATGGGACTGAAGGTGACTTGCGTCAGTCACACAAAACACCTTTGGCCGATCCCCCTATCATAGCAGTTGTGTAGTCTTATAAGATTTGCTTCTGCTGCTGTGTTAGTAATTGTAGAACTATGTTTGTCAACATCATTATTAAACTAACAGTCTGAGTGAATGGAGGATATTGAGGGAACTTAGCATCATAATTTAACAGTGTATGCGTTCCGAAAAGCAGTTGTACTGCCTGTGGGATAGCAGCAAACAGGCGAGACTCAATACATAGCACTTGATTGACATGGTTGCAATTCCGAAGCAGAACAAGTGCAGAATCTGGGTATTCTCTTTGAATGATATACCTTGCATTCCTTACACGTGAAAAATGAGAGGACCTTTTTGAATAAAGATGTTAATAGCACATTATCAATGCAAAGATATACTTTCTGATGAAAATTAGTGACGAAAGATGTTGAGTACGCAGATGAATAACATTATCAATGATGACAGGGTCCTACACAGCTATGCCTTCGTATAGCCATCAACTGTCAATCACATGTTCTTTCAAGTTTCTCGGATAAATGTTGTTGTGATCAGTCCCTATGCATGCAACTTTCAAACTTCGAGTACTTGAGAACGGGGCTACCATCAAAATCTTCCTGATCATGTCATCACTCCCCTTGACTTGGCAGATGGACAAAGACTTAAGCGAAGTCTAGCTGATCTCTAATCATCTAATTCCGATACCACTTGTTGAGCAGAGAAGCATGGCTCTAATATCAATTAATGGGCGTGAAAGTGAGGTGCTAGTAATACAATAAAATTGTAATAGGCAATTTAAAAAACCCTATATTGCTACAAACATAACACTCAAAAAAATGATTCTGTCACACAAATGGTGTACCTTATGAGTAGCAACACCCCACTACCACAATTGAATTTCTCACACTACTACAAAAACACTCAGAGCAAACTAGCTCATACAAAGACACATTCTCTAAGGCTCCATTCATGTCTCGAAAAATCAATGATTTGAAGATGATTTTTTTTCCTAAATATATTATCCTAGAAGAAAAGGCAACAGAAAATTCTCATTATCAACACAAATGTTGTCACACAAATTGTTGTTAATAATGAAAAATATTTTTTTCATCGACTCATTTCTAAGAGATAAAAATGATTAAGTTTAGGAAAATATTTTCTAAATTTTATTAATTTTTTGCTAAAGAAGTGGAGCCCATGCTCTTCATTTTACCCTCGGTTTCTCTCGCGAAGCAAGGACTCTCTTCCTCTCTTGTTATCAAGCTCACTGGCTCCGTGGCTTACTACTAAACTCCACGTAAAAACTCTATATATGGGCCGCGTCATAACATGATCATTAGTCTGGCGGGCCCAGGACTCGAGCCCGAAGGGCCATTTGTTAAGCCCGGCCCATAAACAAATGCTCTATCTTCTCTCTCCCGCCTGTTCTTCCTCTCCCGCAATCTTCTCTGCAAAATTCCCGAGCTCCTATTGCACTTCATTACTCTCTCTTGCTCTTCCTCTTCCGTCTCGCTCTTCAGGCTTTCTTCTTGGGTTTTCAGGCCCCAACCTCCAACCTCCACTAGCTCTCCCTCTCTTAGTTCGCATTGCCGCCGCCGCTTCTGTACGCTTCCTCGCGGCTTGCTCCAGCTGCGTTTTGGGCTGCTCCCGGAGCTTTTTCAGCCATGGAGACCGACGAAGGGTCGCGACATGTGCTTCCCTTTCAGCTTCAGTTCGACAAACCACTGGCTTCTCAGGTTCGGGTTTTGCGACCTAATGGGCCCATGATTCGATTGTTCCCATTCGGTTTTGTGAGGTTTTTGCGCGATTTTTTCCGATGGGCGGGTGAAGATGGCGGAGAGGAATCCGGAGAAGGATTTGCTGGCCATGGTCACGGAGGACTCCAAGGTGGTGCTTCATCGCTTCAATTGGCAGAGGCTGTGGACAATCTCTCCTGGTAATTGCTTCGCCTTGAGAAAGTTCTCCTTTTTTGTTATTCAGTGTGTTTGTTCTTCAACGATGGCTTGGTGTGTGCCCTTTGAGTCATTGGCCTTGTTATTGATGTTTATGAAATCACTTTTCTTTGCACATTCCATTGTAAGTCGTTATACTGGATTATCTTAACTGTTCTAATGTACTCCAGGTAAATGTATACCATCACTGTGCTGGCGTCCAGATGGCAAAGGTGTTGTCTTGGGACTACAAGATGGTACAGTTTCACTGCATGATGTTGAAGTAAGTTTCTATATTATTACTTTCATTACCCTCACAACTTCTCAACTAGGAATCTTCCTGAAACAATCTCTTATCATCATAATGTGTTCTTCTCTAATCTCTCTTGGGAAAGATTCTGAGTTGCTCAAAAGCTGCATGATGCAGTGCAAACAGCAAGCTTGCTCGACAAACATTTAGCTGCTAATAGAGATGGCAATCCATGTTTACGGGTCCTGTCTGCCGTTATCAAATTAACAATGGACTGCTAGATAGGTCAATCTGAGCATGAAAAGCTTAACAAATCTTATTAGAACACTCTTTTCGAACATGTCCCCCTTTGTTAAATAGGTCAACAAACGACAAGAGATGAATAACCCATTAAACTCATCAAAGTGAATGGTTCATTCCAATCCAAACATGACCGACGCCGCATGAATAACTTGTACGATACATGCAATATGCATATCTTCGTCAATGTCATATCATTTTAAAAAAGAATAGCCGTAAGCTTACTAAGTCCTAGGTTTAGACGATATCTTTATCCTATATATACCCATTTAACTAATTAGATTGAATGGTTCATTCCAATCCAGACATGACCAAGGCAGCATGACTAACTTGTATGATATGTACAATATGCATATCTTCGTCAATGTCATATAATTTTTAAAAAGAATAGCCGTAAGCTTACAGACTTCTAGGTTTAGATGATATCTTGTATCTTAAAGGTTCATTTCAATCCAAACATTACTGACACAGCATGTGTACAATATGTACAATATGCATATCTTCGTCTATGTCATATAATTTTTTTTTTTTTTTAAAGATAGCCGTAAGCTTACAAAATCCTAGGTTTAGATGATTTCTTCTATCTTGTTTATATATGTATATAGACACACACATACATACAGACATATACAATTTACATATATTGTAACCACAATAAAAACAGAATTCATGTATGATTTATTATCACAAGACTTACTGAACTAAATATAAATAGGTCAAGATAGGTCAGGTTGCTAATCAAGTTAGGACGATTGTTTAGTTAGATGGATTACACGAGTCAATTTGTGTTACGTGGTTTGAACTTTGAACATGAACTATATCCATTTGTTAATTGTGTTAGCTATTTAGTAGGTAGACAACTTTGATGACTTGATTACCACTCAGGGCTACCCATAGTTGTCACATCAAAATAGAACTCATGAATCAATTATGTGGAACATAGGATCCGGAACCCAAATCATTTGAAGGGAGGGATAGTTTTGTGTTTTAGAGCATGTTCCTTCAGCAGTGGAGCCTGCATTTACCAGAGGAGCTTCCGGACCGACTGGAGCGGCACAGATTCTTGGAGGCAAAGCAGTTGTACCAGTATATGCTGGAGAAAGAACTAGAATAATTATGTGGTTAGTAAACATAGGATCTAGAACTCTAATGGTTTGAAGGGAGAGATGGTTTTGTGTTTTAGAGCACATATCTTCAGCAGTGGAGCCCACATTTGCCTGAGGAGCTTTCTGGACCAACTGGAGCAGCACAGATTCTTGGAGCCAACTTACGTTGAACAGGGGGTGAGATTTTCAATTGGTCCTTCAAAAACTTGAGACGGAGAAGAGCTTGAGCTTTCCTTTTGCATTGAACAAGAAAAGGTCTCACCATTGAACTTCCTAACACCATTCCAGTTATCAAAGGCCTCTTTCACGATTGTATCTCCAAGTTTCTGGAAGAAAAACACTTGGTATATTGCTCAAGCTGGACTAATGGAAGTATTTATCTCCACTGTTGAAGGTACACACTCTGACTTCAAACAACAATTTCTTTTCCAGCAAGTAACGTTGCATTCCAATGGATGAACTTGTATTCACAGTAAGTATGTAAGTGCAGCAGAGAACAAAAAAAATTGAAAGAACCTCACTTCAATTTATGCCTATCAGTGCCCCCTCCACCCCATAAAGGTCAGATCCTCGGAAGATGTAATGGCAAGTACAATCAAGGCAAGGCCTCAGGGTAAAGATGCAAAGTTGATTGAGAAGGGACCAGCGAAGAAATAAAACACACATCAACTCGTAGTGTGCAAGTAATTAAGATCTTCATAATTTTTAACTTGGAAAGCAATAGTTGCAGCGGGAATGTATTAATGATTTGAACGCTGGTATGATGATGAGCACCTCAGATTTTCTTGGATGACACCAAATCAACTGCTGAAAGTGCTCTTTAACTTCTTCTTTTTTGCATAATTTTGAATGCGGAGTACAGAAGGCCGCTTAGATTTACGCAGTCACTATCCTCAAATTTGCATTGTAAAGAGCAAAAGCTCAAAACCGTTGTATTAATGCAAACTTTCTCTTATGGATCCAAACAAAGCATCTATAGTTTACTTTTATTCTCTCCGCAGGCCCTTCATATCATTTTTACTGGTAACAATAAAAACAAAAACAAAAAGAAATTCTAACACCTATTAAGCCGCACAGCTACGAGTGAAGGTCATATTACTGATTGTATAGATTACATGGGACAAATTATATGAATTCAGCATGATGGTGTGTAGAGCACGAGCTGGCTGGACAAACTCGGTGGCAACTCCTTAGTTACTTTCCTTTTCTTGGGTAGAAAGTCAGTGAGTAGAAAAACATGCACCATCTTTGATTAGCGAGATCAGTTGACAATTTAGTGTTGAATACAGCACCATGCTTCCTCATGCCATCAGTATAGTACAGTTTCCAATTTGTTTTGCAAGTCTTTGCATGATCTACAAGGATATCCTGGTTCTTCAGTATTATGCTCTTTCCAAGAATCTATGATGGGTGAAAACACAAGCCTTACATTCTTAGTTGTCAATCAAACCCTAATTGAGAATCATTAACTAAGTGCTTACCTCTCGGTTTCTTGGAGTCCACAAAGAGTTGAAATAGTAAGTCCTCCACCTTATACATGTTGGTTTCACTCGGTTTTTGGTGAGATTTCCCATCTTTGGCAATCTTCTCCAACCTCCAGACCTCATCGTCAGATACAGGTGGACGATGCTTCATGTATGCTGTAGAATGAAGTAAACATATGCAATAAGGTCTTGGTCACTATTAGATTAATGAGTAGAAGCTAACTTCTGATAGGCATGCAAACTCTCTCCTGAAGATGACGAAAGTGTCAGCATTCGTTAACAAAGATACCAAACGTTTCTTATTTATCAGAATTTTCGTTCAAGAGGTAAGGGTCTGTACAAAATGAAGCTCTCAATTAAAAAATTGATGACTCTGGATATCCAAAATCATGTTATGGTCAGTCATAAAAGACAGTTTTTATATACCGTAAAAAGACTGAAGGACTTACGTTCTCCTGTGTTCCTTGACATGGAAGGCCTCTGTTTTTGCTTCTCGTATTTGTGTACTCACACAATAACTTGCTGCCAACTTACGCCCTATCCTGAAACTTTTACTTTTATTCTAGCTTGAATTGTCAAGTCCTTGACGTTCTTTAACCCCGTAGTTCTCAAACTCTTCTGTGGTCCAGTTATTTTCATCGCCTCTGTTGAAGTCACCTTCCAGCACAAGGACATCCAATATAATGGAGGATGCCGGGCCAGATGTAACGACACCCCCTATTTTCGCATCAATCAAGGCAACTTCAATGCAAGCACCCCTCTCTCCTAGTTTCTTTCTAGTAAATAGAGGAAGTTAAAGTTTGGTTCGAAAGTGAAGCTGTAAGTTTCTCGCATCATTCTTTGCAATAGATTTAGCATTAGCCCTGCATTCTCTCTGGAAAACAACCGTTAGAAATAGGTAAAATTGGAAGAGTAATGAAAAGAGAGACAAAACACCAAATATCTCACTTAGACAAGTCGTACTATTGGGGAAACTACATGGATTTATAGATCCGTTGTCCAAGAGTTTAGTAAAGCAAATTTTTGAAAATGAAAATAAAACAAAATGCTCCAATGCTCTCAAGCTACAAAACTTATGATCTAAATTAGACCATTGACATTTTGGCACACGACCGAGTCATTGTGGCCTAACACTCACTGAGCCGTGACTCTACTTGCTGTTGGTTGGTAGTGGTAGGTCGGACCATTCTTCTGCCAAAACATCAACAATGCACAACCAGTCGATACTGCAAAGAAAGCCTTTCTTGACGGCATCATGGGGGAAGTGCATTCATACCTTGCAAGGTGGGGAGAGTGAGTGTTTGTAAGCTCCAGTTCTACCCTCTGTTCAATAACTAACAGCAGCATTGTCAAAGTTATAGGCATGAAAAAAAAAAAATGAAGCAGAAGGGATGCAAAACCAGTTCATTCCATCAAAAGCAGTTGAACAACCTATTTTATTGTTCCTTCTTAAAAACGACTTACCAAACACCTTATTGAGCTAAGTTCTTCAGGCATATTGGAAATCACGATGTTTAGCAACAGCAGATGTCTTATGAACAATCCTAAGTACTTCCATTTTCCCATTCCATACCAGGTCCATGCAAAAATTTACATGTGCTTTATGATTCAGCTTCGGATGAAATAGCCACAGTTGCCGAGGCAAATGGATGGAGATGGCCTCCAGCAAGGTCTGATGATCTGCTTGGAACTCAAATGGCTTTATGTGGTTTGATTTCTCCAAACTCTCGCTCTTTAGACAAAGTAGTATTTACTGGATTATCTAGGAGCTCTTTCTCTGTAAAAGAGGCTTCGAAGCTAGTGAGGAAATTTGGGAATAATAGACTTGGCTTCGGCTTGTATGGTTTAAGCCTAATGTGCGAAATTATGGCTTTACAACTTGGTCGGTGATTCATAATTAGTTGCGCACTTACGGACAAGATAAAAACTTGGTGTGACATTGATAGACCTTGTGTGCTACTTAGACAACATGAAGAATATTAAATGCACTTGTTTTCTTAGTGTATTCTCAAAGCAGATTTTGGGAACAAGTTTTACAGCTACTCTCATGTACGAGAGATCTGCAAGTGACTCGAAGGGTGAATTTACTTGGGCCTTGCAGAACATCAAGGGGAACAATTTGAAGTTATTAGTGAGGAAATTAGCCTAGAATGGCCGTCAAGTAGAGTAGGGATGAAAGTCAGCCTTAGTGATCATATGGTACCAAGTTGACGGGCCGTCATACAACAAATAAAAGTCACTTTAGGGATAATAGGCTGATCTTCCCCGGGGAGGTTTGATACCTTTAGAGTCACCGCTCGTATTTAAAAGGCGTGGGAAAACGGTAGTCTCTCCAGCGAGCGACACATATAGCTCCATGGAAGCTAAAGCTCAGTCGAGCAATAAGGGAACCTAAAACCGCAGGCTCGATTAACCCCCCCTGGTGAAGAAGCGATTACAAACCCCCATCATCCTCCTCCTCCTCCTCCTCTCCTCGGTGCGAAACCCTAGGCGACGATGCCGATCACATCAGCACCTTGCCCGACTTGGTGATCCATCACATCTTCTCCTTCCTCAATGTCACACACATTGTGCGAACTGCGTCTTGTCTCCTCAAAGCGGTGGCAATCTGTCTGGACCGCCGCCCCAAAGCTCATCTTCTCCTTCCCCTGGAAGGACACCCCATCCATGGACAGCTTCTTGACCCTCTATCTATTGCCTAAGGTGAGGAAGTTCCACATCGATATTGATTTTCTCGACTGTTGGGTGCCTGATCTCAGTACGAGGCTCCGTTTTGCTATCGATTGCCATGTCAAGGACCTCTCTGTCAATTTGACTAAGAGGTCGTGCGAGATGGCTGGCCATTTCGTTATACCACTGCTCCTTTACAGATGCTCTTCGTCAGTGAACCTTCATTTAAGACTCTGTAGCTTCCCATTTAGGAGAAGCGTCGCTTGGAGTAGTCTCAAGTCCCTGTCCATACGCAGCTCGGGAATTATGGATAAGGTGATGCATGAAATCTTGAAGGGCAGTCCTGTTCTTAAGCACCTTGGATTGGAGGAATGCCGAGGTTTGAAGCAAAACATCAAGCTTTGTTCAAAAACTTTGAGGGAAATTGTGGCCAATCACTGCCTTGGAGATTTCAAATCCTCTTTTGCTGTCGTTGCGTTCGAGAGGGTTGTTTGGTATGATGAGGTAACCGGTAATTGAAGCTGAGTTGAACTTCTTTATGAGACGCAAGGATTTTGGAAAGCGAACTGATTGTTCCGATCAAAATTGGTTTGAGTCTTACAGAGGGTAATGCAGCCTGGTCAAGGGACTGCTTTAGAAGCTGTAGAACGCAACTAAGCTTTTGATTAGTAATCGGTGCCTTCGGGTGAGCAAATTGTTTGATTCAACCCGTGTGGGTTCATACTTATGGACAGTTCATGGTCCCTCTTCCTGGAGTTGAGGAAGTTCATACTAAATTTTGTCACACTGGAATCACGTTCACATCGTTTGCTATTCTGCCTAATGTCTAGTGGTGCAAATGTACATTGTGCCTTCAGAATAACTACCGAAAGACCAAAGAAAAAGTAGTTGGTTTTGGGACAGTCTATAGCCTCCTCGATAGTGCATAATCATGATTCCGTATGGTCATAGTAAATTCTTAATTAAAATAGACTGAATATATAAACTCTGTTATTTCAATACTCGAAAGCTTTGGCATAACTCAATCTATCAATTAGGTGGAAACGAAATAGTTCTCAAACATAAACTTGATGGTTTTTTGTGACTATTTTGGAAAGAAGAGTAAATTATCTTATTCTTATATGTTGCCCCTTCATTGTTGGATGTGCTTAGGTTCTATCACTTGCGGTAGAAGTTGAAGGTGTGCCAATTTCTTTGACCAATTGCAAGTCTATGCTCTGCATGCACGAGTAAAAAAATGGGATTTTCCAGGAAATAAGTACATTAGGAGTGCCATATTTTTTGTACGGCGCTTATATAAAGGTCATAACCTTTTTTTTCTACTCACTTGAGTGCCACATTAGTATAAAACCGATCACTTGATGTTAACGATCATCTTCTCTAGTAGAATTGCATCTTTTGGTAAAAGCAGTATTGGCAAGGCAAGCTTACATCCATCATTGTCGAAAGGAGCTGGGAACTTGGGCAAACTCCACGCTCTTCAAATACAAAGCCAAGCACATGAACTTGGGCAAAATTCCTGTGTTGTAGATATAAGGAATGACTGGATCAAACAAGGCTGCACATTTATTGGTAACAAGTCTGAGTGATCCGTCCAAAGTGTAATGAGGACAATTTGTCTCTTGACTAGAGAAATGATTTTGTACATCCAAGTTCATTACCCAATCATCCCAAATTGAAAAAAGAATGGCTTGGTCGAGTTCAAGCTTGGCTTGTCATCACGACATTTAAGTAAGCATGAATATTCGCTCTCATAAAATGCCGTTGAATAATTCATTAGAATATCTGCTTAATTCAAAAGTTTGTGAGGATTATCGCATTTCTTTTTCCAAATTACATTTCAATAATTAATCAACCACATTTGCACCGATGTGGTGTCTCATGTGTCTAGCAGGCGGGGACCCTTCAGCCTCCATGGGCCTGAAAGTGTTTGACAAGGCCATATCAATTATAAAGTCCACCCCGGCCCATTTGATCCCGCGGTGTCCCATTCCAAAACCACATACGGCCTTTTCCAATATGCCAATGTCCATAATATTAAGCAAGCACCATTTTTTTTCTTTTTTTTTCTTTTTTATCATGACCTTGAGGAGTGGAGGCTCAAATGGCAGGACATGGAGGAACGGACTAAACACCGTCAATTATTCCCCCCGAGATCTATGAGAATGTGTCCGGCGCTTTGTGCAGTGCAAATAGCTGGTGACTCGTGGCATCGATGAAGAATTGATTTTGCACGTTTTGTCTGCGGATTTTCATAGAGATATCCAGCGCCGCCTATGCTTGGACCTCATTTGGCAAGGAAATTCTCATTAGTTCTAATTGACTTTCACCGTGAATATGATGGTTTTTCCAAATGACCGTTACATAGATCTTACTACATTACAAGCAATAATAATATGGATCGAATTACTATAACAAATCCCGTTTTTCTTGCAAATGGATGATTGGCTGCTTGATGCCATTTGTGAGCACCTCATGTCCTTGACTTAATAATATGGATCGAGTTGTGTGCACTATCGGGCGGCTCAAGGTTGTTAGGCGAGATCAATCCACATGCTGCAAATTCAACCATGAAGCTTCATAGTGTAGCATCGCATCAAACATCTTTCCTCCCGACATTTTCATTATAAATGTTGATCTCTTGAGGGAAGTATATAAAGATTTCAAAATGGGAATTTTGACTCAAGTCCACTTCATGATCGTGCTCACGTATGTAACGGTGGTTAATTTGCTAAATCATGATTAGCACGTTCCTAAACCTTTTGGAGCACATTAGTTCGTAATAACAAAATATACAACTGAATGAAAAAGGCATATATTTATTTGAAATATTATACTTCGTCATTATAAGAATTATATAAATGATTATGATAACTCAGAAAATTTTAAAAATGTGTACTCAGTTACCACCCTTTTCATATTAAATTGGGGAGATGGGGAGTTTGATTCCCCACCTTTGTAGTACTAGAGTACCCTTCATCAATCATTTAGTCAAGTCAAATTCACATAATTGGTGGCATTGGTATTCATTTCCGATCCCCCCTCCCCAAAAAAAAATCATTGACTATTGACAGTTGAACAATCTGTATAGTATTGGATCAACTAATTAGTACTTTGCGCAAAAAAAAGAAAAAATTTGAGTACTCCCAACTAACTATTACTATAATAGATCTAACGAGGCCAAAATCTTACAAACCCCACAACAACCTCGAGACGTCGCAAATCACAATCCATATGTGCAATTGATCGGCAGCTCATTCGATGAAATTCACAATTGCACCACATTGTAATTACACAGAGCAATGCCTGCTGTAATATTCGCATCTGCAATACATGTTTCGAAAGGCACGACATCTTTGAAATCGAGCAAGACGGCTACATAAAAGTTGCTGCGGATAGTGCTACAGCACACCGGCATCGCAAGCATTTATATTTTCACCGAACGAGTTACAAAAGGCCAGGACGCCTTTTCGGACTTATAAGTACAACGGGCCACGCGGAAGCCGTATCAAAATGATTTCTAAATACTCTTCGAGAAGGAGTAGCATCTTTATCAAAGAGTCGTGATTCTCAGACTATTATATCCATCTCAAGATGCATCGGAACAAGCATGGCCTGCACGTATACAGGCGGGCAACAAGAGAGGGCGATGATCCGTCCAAAATGTCTCATGAGTCTAGCGGGCCGCGACCCCTTCAGCCTCCATAGGCCCCGAAAGTCCAGCCCAGTCTATTTGATCCATTGACGGCCCATTTAAAAAAATCTTTCTCTCTGTCTTCCTTTGGTTCCTCTTTTTTCTTCCTGCAATTTTTCTCCGGGAATTCTCGTTCTTCCAGTGGGGACCACCCCCTTTGACTCAAAGGGCACATACACCAAGCTCCGCAAGCACCCCGAAAACGAACGAACCGCGCGGAGTGTACGGACGACGAGGGAGGCAGTTGAAGATGGCTTGGTGTATGTGCCCTTTGAGTCATTGGCCTTTACCTCGTTCTCCTTCTTTCGCTTTTCCTGAACGTGCTCCGCTTCCTCTTTCGCCATAGGAACCAACTGTAATTGCCAATCTAGTTCGAATTGCGTTCGATGGAGAATCGGACGAATATAGATAGAGGTATAAAGTAATTAGAAGTCTAAATGAGAAGGTGACGTCGGTCTAAGGAGTTGGTCCTTTTTTACGCGGAAGCGAAGAGTGAATGAGGGTGATGCGAGTGGGAATCTAGAGATGACTTAGTCGCGAGTGAAGAATTCCAAGCCGGTATTAGTTGAATGGAGGGATTTTGTTTATAGGCGCAATAGATTCTTATCAACTTCTCGACCAGGTTGTTCCCTTAGAAGATTTTTTCCATGACCTAGCTGACGGTCGACTACACCGACCGTAAGTGTACCATACTCTATGAGGCCATCATGTTGCCCTTCTTCGTACACCAGTTAAATTGTCCATGAAAATAATTAACGTAAATCGGAGGGGGAGAATTGCCAAAAAAGTCCTAGACCTATTGCAATTGTGCCAATTCAGTCCTAAACCTTTTGCGATTGTGCCAATTGAGTCCATCTGGCCAAATTTGGCCGGCCGGAGCTGACGTGGACGCCGGCCGGCGCCGGCAACAATATTTTAATATTTTTTTATTTTTAATTATTTTCCAAATTTTTTATTGTTTTTTTAATTTTTCTGTTTTTTTCTTCTTCTTTTTTCTCCCCTCCCCTCCCCTCCGCCAGCGGCAGTGGCCGGCCAGCGTTGACGAGGCTACCGGCCACTGCGCGAGGGCCGCGAAGCCCTCGCCGGCGACCTCGCCCAGACTCGCCCAGACCTGGGGGCCGCCGGCGAGGGTCGCGGCCCGGCCGCCCGATCCGGGTGAGGCCGGCCGTGGCGAGGCGGCCCGCCCGATTTGGGCGAGGCCAGCCGCGGCGAGGCGCCTTCACCCAGATCTGGGTGATGCCGGCCGCGGCGAGGCGGCTTCGCCCAGATCTGGGCGAGGATGCCTTCGCCCGCGGCCAGGACATGTCGAGGCTGGCCTCACCGTGGCCAGCGCCCAGATCTGGGTGAAGCCGCCTCGCTGCAGCCGGCCTTGCCCAGATCTGGGCGAAGCCGGGGCCGCGACCCTTGCCGGGGCCCCCAGGTCGCCGGCGAGGGCTTCGCGGCCCTCGCGCAAGGTGGCCGGCAGCCTTGTCGGCACCGGCTGGCCACCGCCGCCGCGGGGGGGGGGGGGGGGAGAGAAAAAAAAAAGAAAAGAAAAAACAATAAAAAAAAATTCGGAAAATAATAAAAAAAAAAAAAAAAAAATTATTAAAATATTGTCACCGGCGCCGGCCAGCGTCCACGTCAGCTCCAGCCGGCCAAATTTGGCCGGATGGACTCAACTGGCACAATCGCAAAAGGTTTAGGACTGAATCGGTCAAAAAAAAGGTTTAGGACTAAATTGGCACAACTACAATAGGTTTAGGACTTTTTTGGCAATTCTCTCGAATCGGAGGGGATGCCATGTATGCTAGATAGGCTAGCTATGTCAGATGCATAAATGCTTGATCCCAGCTTGGAGTTTTGCAGGTTTAGCCCCTGCAGAATACCATCTAAATGTCATCCGGCATCTAAAAAGATCTTCTTACATTTCTGATGGTAACTCTCTCGATGTAATTTTATTGCTGGTTCCCCTTCTTTTACTGATTGAGCATTCCTTTACTGACTGAGCGTGCCCTACAAGGAGAGATATAGTGGATATTGAAATATAGACTATATGCAGAAAGTTTCTCACATTTTGTATTGCATGAAGTTTAATTTATCTTCTTCTCATTACGGAAGGGCTTTTTGTCACATCATTTTGATTAATCAAGTTTGCCGGTGGGAGTTCCAACTTTTGAATAGGATATATCTCAAGCCTTGCTGCATACTTGTATGACAATCCAGTCGAGAGGGACGGAGGGAGGAATTGGAGAAAGCCAAGGAACTAGGAAAGCAAGGGAGCTGCATCCAATTATGTTAAGATCCTGTATGACTTTTTTTTTTGGTAATTCAAATTTGTAAGAGCTTACGATTAGATGCCTAGTGTTGGTAGTTCTTGCTGTTTATTCTCACTGGAAAAATTTAGAGAGGAGATTTTTTCTCCAGAAACATCTGAATGCTTCACTTATAATATTATCTTCTGGATATGGAGAATGTTTTGAGTGCACTATAGTACTTGAGCCAATCCTTGAATGATTAATCTTAATATCCTAAGCTGTGAATACTATTACAATTGTAATCCTCATGTGAAGTAAGCTTTCGTGCATCTGCTCCACCTTGAGGTTCCATAGTTCAAGAAAATATTTGTTTTTGGATTTATGTAATGGATTAGAGGCTGCCAACGATATATAGATTCCCTTGCTTTAGATGACCTACTAGCCCAAAGAAATTCCATATCAAGTGACAGATATCCCTCTCAATTATTTTGTACAGTTATGACGTTTTGCCTCACTTCTTAAATTTTTTAACATGTGTGTGCTCTATCTTTCCTCTTCTTCTATCAGTTTTATTGGGAACAAATTATTCATTCTTTGTTTTTTTTTGTTTATAATGAACTCACTTTCTTTGCACATTTCAATGTGTGTCATCAATACTGACTCTTCTTAATCATTCTAATCTACTCCAGGAAACATGATTCTGCCGGTGTCCTCATAACAAGGTTGTTGTCTTGGGACTTGAAGCCGGTGTAGTTTTACTGCATGATGTCGAAGTAAGTTTTCTATGTTGTCACTTGAACGTTACCCTTATTAATTCTCAACTATAAATTCCTCTTGCAACAGTCCTTTATCATCAGATCATGTTCTTCCCTTATCTCTCTTGGGAAAGATTCTGAATTGCTCAAAATCTGCATGATGCAATGCAAATAACAAACTTGCTTGGCGAACATTCAGCTAATGATAGAGATGGCAATCCATTTTTATTGGTCATGTCTGTCAATGTCAAGCAAACAATGGATTGCTAGATAGGTCAATCTGAGTATAACAAGATTAACAAAAAATTTTAGTAGAAAACTCTATTCGAACATGACCTTTTTGTTGGAAAGGTCAACAAATTACAAGAGATGAATAACCTGTTTATTTAATTAGATTCAATTGAATGGGTCATTCCTATCCTTACATGACCGACATGGCATATGTACAACATGCATATTGTCATCGATGTCAAATTAGTTTGAAAAGAAACTAGTTGTAAGCTTACAAAATCCTAGGTTTACATGAAATGTTATATTTATATGGTGTGATCAAATTGTAATTGTAACCACTATGGAAACAAAATTCATGTATGATTATTATCAGAGAACTTAATGAACTAAGTATAAACAGGTCGTGATAGGTCAGGTCGTTAATCAAGTTGGCACTTTTGTTTAGATAGATAGATTACATGAGTCAATTTGTGTTTCGTGGTTTGAACTTTCAACCCGGAACAATATTTGTTTATTAATTGTGTTAACTGTTAAGTAGGTAGCCACAATTTTGATATGACAAGATAACCACTTAGGGTCACCCTTAGTTGTCACATGGAAATATGAGTTATTGATCAAAAAATTAAATCTATGGATTGTGGATCGTGAATTTCATGTAATGGAATCATAAAATATGAAATAATCTTTGAGATTGGTATTTCATCACAGATGTAAATTAATTGTAAAGTATGGTGTTACTTTTATTGTTAGGTAATAACTAATGATAAAGATACTTAAAAGTCGACCAATGTTATTATTTCCAGGCCTGAGATATTGCTACAATTTATTTTTCTATTGCCAAATAAGTACCCATTTGATTGCAGGGACACAGATCATGTACATAGTATTGTAATTGGAGTCCCATTTATAGAATTTAGTATAAGACAATCAAACCATCCACTAAGCCTGATGCAGCAACAAAATCATGCAACATTATTACCAAGTCTTTGGTGAAGATTGACTTTGAAACTCAAACAAGGGTCAGGATTCTTTTTGAAGTTTAATCACTAAACTTGTCAACTAGGATTTGAGTATTATCGGGATTTTACAAAATTTCCTTTTCTTTCTATTTTTAAGCTTGAGTAGTGGGATCTTATGTATACTCCAATAATGTTTTCTGTTTAGAGGTTTCCTATTTCCACTAGGAGTAGAACTTTCGGAGAGTCTACAAATATAGTTGTAATTTTTACTTTTCCTTAGAGTTGATAATTTATTGAACTTGGCAAGTGTTTGCTTTGCAGATTGTGTGATGCAATTCATCTTTGGTATGATGCTTAAGACACCATGGGTATGTTGCTTAGGCAATTTTGCATGTGATGCTTAAATATATATTATTTATTGTGGGACTTTGTCCTACGTCAAAACCCTGAAATTTTTTTTAGACGTTACATTGTTTGATGCATGATTCAAATTATGAATCAAGGAAATTGATTGACTCATATCTAATCAGTGAAATTAGCAGTAAATTACTTTAATCACATATCATACAGAATTAATATACTCATTTAAAAGATTTATATACTTTAGGAGTTGAATCTTATTGATGTGCTCAATTGCATTCTCGTGTAGGACAAAATTTTTACTTTGCTGCTAATATTGTCATTGATGATTGAAACTATTTCAATTGTCAACGACAAATTACAGCATAGTGTTTACTGGGACCAGCTCATGGTGAGAATCTATGGTCTAAGTGGATGGTTACATACTGAAGCATTCATCCGTGAGATGTTCATTTTCATCAAAATCAATAGCTTCTTTCAATTGTAAGTAAAATTTGTTCAGTTCAGTCTAATTAGGAAACTAAACAAAAAAAAACTTTTTATCAAGAAAAATTGTAAATTTTGATTTATTAGTTTTTTTTTTGGTAAGGTAAGATTATAAATTATAGACCAACAAAATGTACACCAAGGGTGAAGCACGGCACCAACAGGCACTTGACTAGACAACATGTCGTTGGAATGACCGGGTATTGCGATCACAGGTTGAGAAAAGAAAACATGTACAATCACACGGATAAAAGAGGACCTAAGGTCCCAAGCGGTCCTAAAAATGAACCAAAGACAGCTCTATATCGAAGATACACGGGTCAATCCCCCAACAGTGCTGCATCCTCCTATTTCTAGGGTTGTCTTCAACTCTTTTGAAAGTCAAGGCCTTATCCTTGACCGTCTTATATAGTTGTAGCTTCATGGAAGAAATTTGAAAGCTTCAGCCACGGAATATGGTATTATTCATGGTTTTCCAAATGATATAGCAAAGAGCGTCAAAGGAAAACCAAGCTATCTCACGGTAGAATCCCTTGCCAGAAAGAGCATTACTAACCCAAATGAGGTTATCCAGCCAAGCCGAATTAATCCAAGGAAGATTACATTTCACGGCCCAAAAGTTTGCAAAGGAGTTAGGGATGCCGCATTAAAAAAATAAGTGGTTGACAGAGTCAGGCCTAGAGTTGCAAAAAGCATAAACCAAGGTGGGTATTCTACCATAAGACATGAGAAGGACCTGATTTGGAAGACGGTTTTTGGAAATAAGCACAACAGGAATTGGTATCTAGGGGCTAAGGTATAGTTCCAGACAAAGGAAGACCAGGAGACCAGGAGACCGGGTTGGCTTTACCTCGAATAGTAGCCCAAGCTGAGGCCATCGAGAATTTTCCAACAGGGTCCTCCACCCAATAGAAGATGTCCAAATCATGTAAAAGTGGGGGAACCGAGATTTGCCACAATGACAAGTCTTGTAGGATTTGGAGCCCATTCGGTGAGGATAAGTCCCTAACCTTCGCTTGCCTAAGAAGGTCTGACTGGTAAATATAATTGTCAGTGAAGATCAAGTTAAGGGGACCAACCTCAAGCCAAGGATTAAACCACAATGATGTATGGACACCATCTCCTATCTTCCATCTAAAATGGGGTTGGAATTCTTTCCTTAGCGCAAGGATCTTCCACCAGGCCTAAGAACAATGGGTTGGGGTAGAAGATATCCAAAAATTTTGTCTTTTGAGGTAGGTGGCATGGATCCATTTACGCCATAATGATTATTTATCGGTGAATAAAAGTCAGATGTGTTTAGCCATTGCCGCTTTATTACTGTCCCTAATTCTTCTCACGTCAAGTCCTCCTTCCGAGGTGGGAAGGCAGATATCAGCCCAAGCCACTTTTGCACCTCCCAATCCCATGGTTGGTCATCTCCAGAGAAATTGTCTGTATATTTGCTCTATCTTGTCTACCACCGAAGCTAGAAGCCAGAATATGGATGCCCAGTAAGCTTGGATGGCATGCAATACTGACTTAATAAGTTGTAGCCACCCTGTAAACGAGAGAAATCGGTGTGTCTAAGATTGGACTCTAGACGTGAGATGGCAAACCAGTGCATTGCAATCCACTCTGTTCAATCGAGAGGTGATTATAGGAACGCCTAAATAACGCATTGGAAATGAGCCTAGGGAGAAGCCAAGCGTTTGTATGATTTGGTCCCTAGTTGCGTCAAATCCACCAGAGATAAATACTTCGCTCTTGTTGGAATTTGGGATCAAGCCACTCCATGAGGAGAACAAAGTGATCCCGTCCTTGATACGAGATATGGAAGCAAAGCTCGCTTGACTAAAAATAAAGACATCATCCGCAAAGAATAGATGGGATAGCCGCGTGGCCTTACAACGCCAATAGTACCGGAAATCTGGGTGCCGAGTATGGGAATCAATGATCCTTGTGAGGACTTCCATAACCAGGGTGAAGAGATATGGGGACATGGGATCTCTTTGTCGAATACCTCTTCCACTGGAAAAGAAAGCATGGAGTTCGCCATTGATAGAGATAGAAAACTTAGGAGTCCAAACACATACCATGATCAGTCTTGTAAGATTGGAGGGAAATCCAAAGGCTAGGAGGGTGTTCTCTAAGAAGTCCCAGTCCAGGGTATCATATGCTTTCCTGAAGTCTACCTTAATAGCACATTTGGGAATGTGGGACTTGTTGTGAAACCCACTGAAAAGTTCTTGGGCAAGAAGGATGTTGTCGCTGATTCGCCTTCCTTTTACAAAATCAGTTTGGACCGGACTAATAATTTCAGGAAGAACTGCTGCAATTCTAGAAGAGAGAATCTTAGTAATGCACTTGTAGATTGTGTTACAACATGCAATTGGTCGGTAATCTGAGACCGATGATGCATTGGGGACTTTAGGTACCAAGGCAATGATGGTATTGTTTACTTCTTTAAGCAAACAGCCTGATTAAAGGAAATCCATAACCGCTTCAGAGACTGAAGAACCCACTACATCCCAATTCTTCTTAAAGAAGTCCGCATTATAGCCATCCGGTCCAGGAGCTTTATTCCTAGCAATGGAGAACATAGCATCGCATACTTCAGAAGGAAGGAATGGCTGAGAAAGAATATTGATCTAGTCAGGCCTGAGAGAGGAGTGAATGGCCTCAAGTAGCTTTTAAGTGGATGGTCCCATAGACAAGGCAGCTGGTGTGAGTATGTCCTGGAAATAAGAGACGAAAATACGTTGCACATCCACCTGATCAGAGACCATTTGACCAATGCTGTCCATGATTGACATGATCCGATTACGGAGGTGCCTGTGATTTACTGAATGGTGAAAAAACTTAGTATTGTGATCTCTTTCCTTAAGCCAGTGAATTCTAGACTTTTGTTTGAAGAAGGACTCCTCAAGGGAATAGAGATCATGATACTCTTTGATTTGGGAATGTTCATCTTTCGCCAAAAGGCTATTTTACGGGTCTTGGTGGAGTGCCTCTTAGGTAGTCAAGAGAGTTCTTTTCACTGCAGTCACTCTCATAGAAATGTCTGAGTTTGTAGCTTTGTTCAAGCATTTAAGGCGGCCCTTCAGAATCTTGAGACGGGTGTAAAGTTTAAACATAGGGGAGCCTAAAACTTGAGTATCCCAAGCTTGCTTCAAAAGCATGGAGAAATCCGGGTGACTCATCCACAAGTTAAAAAATTTAAAAGGAATCTAGTGAGAAGCAGGTGGGAGAACTTTTACAACCATTGGTGTATGATCCGAGAGACCCGGGGCCAGAAAAGAAGTTTATGAGAACGAGTAAGTCATATACCAGCAGTTATTAACCAATACACGGTCAATTTTCCTTTGCTTCCTGCGAGCACCCGAGGATGTTGACCATGTAAAACGAAATCCCACATAATGTAAGTCAATCAATTCAGCTTGATCCAGGTAATCCTTGAATTCATCAAAGGCGGGGATCCATATGTCAGGACTCCCTATATGATCCGAGGAGTCCCGGATGGCATTGAAGTTACTAGCAACTATCCAAGGACATTCCTTGAGGGTAGAACTCAGTCTAATAAGGTCAAGCCAAAGGGGCCTTCGTGACACGAATGTGTGCTCCTCATAAACCACTGAGAAAGTAATAATCGATCCGAAATTCAAAATTTTAATGTCTCCATGGATGATCTGACTGGAACAAAAAAAAAAATTTGAAGTCCACAAGAAGTGGGTTCCAACCAATCCAGATATGCCCCCGAGAGGAGTGCTCATAGTTAGCTAACCATAGCCATTCAGGAAATAATCCAAAGGAAATAATACCAAAAGAGTCAACCGGGACTTTAGTTTCTAGTAAACCGACGTAGCAAATATTATCGAGCCGCACAAACTGTCTAACTTCACTTGCTTAATGGGGTTCATAAGACCCCTTATGTTCCAACATCCAAAAAACATGAGGTAATGTCAAAGGACAGAAGACTACCTCCTTTTGGGACGCCTTTTGCTAGTAGATGTCTTAGTTTTCACCGAGGGAGAAACTGAAAGTGGCTCCTTTATGTTGGCCAACTTCGGCCTCTGTTCATTAGGAGGAGCATCAGCACACATATCCTCCTGCAGGGGGAAACCAGCACACTCCGCAGCTTCAAATTCTGCTCATCAGGGGTAGGAAGAGGCGGAGCAGCCCCTTGGCGAGGGATTTCAACAGCCCTCAGCAGCTCCTGCTCCGGCAAAGGGCCACCAGCACACTTCAGTAGGTTCGTCCTTGCTGTTTGCACCTGCGTCTAGCCAGCATTGGCTGAAAGATCAACCTCAAGCAGCAATCGTTGGGGACTTGTAGCACATTCTTGAGCCTGACCATGGCAGGGAGCAGTTCCAGGCTCCTCATCGAGGTCATCATCTTAGTCAAAAGCCATGGGAGAGTCTGGTTCTGCAGGGGGAATCACAGTCTTTAGGGCTCGTTCCTGCAGGAATGATGTTGAAAGTTTGAATGGGGTAGGCCGCACTAGAGCTGGTTGCGTGCTTTCCTTACCAGCCCTTCTTCTGACCTGTTGCCACTCCTCTCTAGGGGTCGGGCACCTCATCCGGTCTAGAGGAGACCATGAGGTTGATCTGGTCATCTATCACCGCAGGAGGTTGAGAAGGCTGCACTTTAGGTTGAACAGCCTGAGCAGAACAAGGGACGGTGGCAGAGCATCTATGACCAAACACTCCATAAGTTTGACATGAAATAGGCTTCCATTCATATTCAACTTCCATAACACGAGCAGCCGCATTTAGGAGAACATTGATGGAATCACAGCAAGCTTTGGAATCATCTAACTCAACACAAACTCTAGCAAAGGAGATCATTTTTAGTTGCTCCGTAAGTTGGTCCACATAAAGTGGCTTACCCACCATGCTAGCCACTTTACTAATTCCCCAAGAGGACCAAAGCCCATATGGAAGATTCTTTAGTCTTATCCAAACTGGAACCGAGATGTGTTCCCCTTTTTTCAGCTCAAGCATAGGGTGCCATTGTTGGAGAATGAGAGGCACACGCGCCACCGTCAGTGGTCCTCCTTCAATGACCTTACGTCTAAACTCTATGTCCGGGATATGAAAAAAAATAGAACCCCTGGTCATTGGCTTTCATCTCCAATAGTCTATGACCCCATAAGTGTTTAAGTGCTATATCAACAAGCTTAAATGAGAGTTTTTTCCCCACAAAATAACCAACTAGACATTCTTTCCATATGGGATCAGCAGTATCTAAGTCCTCCTCGGAGCAATTAATAACATTATTTGCAGTTGGATTAGGGGGATAAAAGGTAAGGGAGTACCCTTGAGTCGCTGCTCTAGCTACATTTGCCCAGGATTGGGGTGCTGTGGGCGGATTTCCTGATTGTTGCTGCAACAGGGGGGCGGGTTTTTGTTGCAACAGAGGGAGGACCTCGACTAGGCCTAACATCAGCAGCAACATCAGAGGACAGCCCTACTGCATTTTGCTCCCCAACGATTGATGAAGGGCTTGCATTGTCCATAATCGACCCCCCAACCGCAGAACGGTCGCCATATCTGGCACTTCCACGGGAGAGGTTAGGACCTCGACTAACATCAGCATCAACACCAGAGGACAGCCCTACATTGTCTATAATCTGCTCCCCAGCGACTAATGAAGGGCCTGCATTGTCAATAATCGGCCCCCTAACCACAGAACAGTCGCCATATCTGGCACTTCCGCGGGAGAGGTTACGGCCTGCCGAAGCCCTGCTCCGACTACGGTTGCGACCTCCTCCCAGACCATACTGAAGATTACGCGCAGAAATTTCCTTTTCCATGTCCGAAACAAGGGAAACAGAGCTACTGGGGAAACAGAGTAAGCCCTAGCATTGTAGAGTTCAAACGCAGGAGAGGAGGCCTTACCGGGTCATGGACCGAAGGGGGTTTTGGAGCACTGCTAAGCCTCTGCTCCTCCTCCAAGAATCAGCTTGCTCCGGCGCCGGAGGTGGCCGGCCGAAGCAAAGATCGAACTAGAGCTACAGTATCACAAAGACTCAGTCGAGAGAGAGGAAAGGGGTTTGTTGGTCTTTTTTTACTCAGTTGGCTACCACTTTTTGATTTATTATTTTATCTCTGGGTTAATTAAGAAATTGTGAAATAAATAAATAAATTTGACTAAATGAAATCAATAACTTGATATCCAAGAGTTCCTTGCATACCTAAATGCTGATTTAACTAACAATGGTCAATATTTTTTGTAGAGCTCTCAAAATTTTCAAAGCAATGTTTCAGTGAAGATAAAGATGAGCTAGAGTTGATTAGCTTTAGAGAACATCTAGCACTTATAAAGTATTATATATTATACTATAAAAAACAGTAACCGTGAAATGCACGAGCACTCTCTTTTTTTTTTTTTTTTTTTTTACACTCCGTAATTTCAAATAGTGACATTTAAGTTTGGATTGTTAGAATATAAATAGCATTGATAATTTTATCAGCTTGTATTACTATGAGTGGATATCAAAATAAGCTTTCTTCTATTGAAAAATGAAGTAATTAATGCATTGGAGTTTTAACATTTCCCTCGATTCTTGATACAAGTCTTGGGGGGCGGGGATTTTCCTTCACGGCCAAGAAAGAGAAATACTTTTACCAAAAAAAAGTAAGAAAAAGAAAGAGAAATATAGAGAGTACGTTATAGCGGGCAAAAGAGAGAGAAAACTTGAACAAAGAAAAACCGAATAGTGGTCGGCAAAAGTAAAGAAAGAAAATGAAGGACGGAGGATGCAGACTCTCGTGGAGGAGGTGAAATGAAGAGAGAGAGAGAGAATCGTTGGTGGCACGCCTGTGGGGAAGCCCGCTTTCTTTTCCCACTTTCTTTTCGTTTCTCTCGTGGTGCGTGGGTGCTCTCCCTTTTCCCTTTATATCCCTTCTTTTTTTTATTTTTAAAGCCCGCTTTTTGACCTAGTTAGGAAGAAGGGCAAAATATTAGAGCAATAACTAAACTAAACCAACAAAAAAACATTTGTAGTAAAAAATTGTAAATTTTGATTTATTACTTTGTCTTTGTGTTGATTAAGAAATCGTGAAATTAATAAATTTGACTAAATGAAATCAATATATTGACATTTAAAAAAATCAATTGGTAACTTGACAATTAAGTAGAGAGAAGAGTGGTAGGCTAGTCACTCGTTTGAAATAAGAAGTGAGAAAAAAAAAAACCTTGATAAAACCTTGATAGAGAGGAGTGACCTCATGTTAAGCAAGGACTGGCAAGACCCAGCCACCAGCCAAAGGGATAAAAAGGAAAATTAAATACTAGTTAATTACAAATTTGCCCTTAGATGATTAAAACAAGTGAAGCTCCTCAATTTTCTCTTCTCTCTTTTTATAGAGGCCTAATGTCCTAAAAATCCTCACATTTTATGTACAGTTATAATTCTACTCCGAAATTTTGTATCTAAAAAAAAATCCTCAACTTTGTATCCAAAAAAATAAAATTTCAAAACTTTATGTCCAAGCTCAAATCTGTCCTAATATTTTTTTTATCTAAAAAATTCACTAACTAGTCTCAAATTTGCCTTGTCAATCCTACGTTCAAAAATATTGTTAGTTGTTTGATGTGGCATTTTTATGTCACTAAAAAATTCCAAATCGGCAAAGTGATGTGGAAAATTGTATCAAAAATGAAATTGTGTTTGATTAGAAAATTAGGAATTAGTCCACCTAGATTAGTTCGCTTATTCAATTCACTAGCAAAAAAGGGCACATAAATATGTGTTTGATTTGGATTATGTAAGGAAAATGAATTTAATTTGTTAAAGGGTCAAAAACATTTAATCAATCTATAGAATATGTTGTTGACATGTTTTGTCACTAAATAATTTATAAGTATTAAAATTGAACATTCACAAGAATATGATGATCAAAAGCTTACTTTCTCATAAGGTTTGTGCATGAAGGCGCCATATAAGCGTGTACATGGGAGCTTGTACTCTTTTAGATTATTATTTTGTCCAAACACAGTAATAAATTCATCTTATAACATACATGGGTATGACCATTTCATAATATTAAAGAAAAGTAAATTCAACTTTATTGATTTTGAAATATATATTTATGTATATATAAACTCAACATATTTGAAATTAAGTACTTTATTTTTAAATTGACAATAATCTGAAAGATGAGGCTATTATTGGTACTACATAGGTAAGGAAATAGCTTTGTAAACTTTGTGGAATTAGAATTATTTAAGTTTCTGTCACACCCTGACTCTCAAACTTGCGGCAACCCCATTTCCATGGTCAATTGAAAGCGACGTCCCAAGACCCGTCGACGACCATTCATTTTATCTTTCGTTAAGCGCAAGCGGAAGATGAACCATTTCTAGACAAACAAACAATCAAGTAGAGATGGAGGGATGAATAGCAAGAACAACAGCAACTACTCAATTATTCAATTTACTAGATTAACCAATAGATGATCGTTTTTCGAAATACAAGCCCGACAAAAAGGGCCGATCCATCCTCTAAGCCAAATCAAAAAGAAACTAGGCTAATCCAATAGTACACAAAGAACCTTTGGGTTCAACACCACGGTCACTCAGACCTATCAGACTCAAGCTCCGTCGAGTTGATCACTAGAGGAGCGGGGGCAGGATTCTCCACTGCGAGTACACCATTCTAGAGGCCTGAAAGTGGTTCTACAACAATCGGTAAGATAAAATCTCAGCGAGTTCTCCCCCTAAGCCCTAGTTAGTATGCCAACTCAACTCATGATATCTAGAACTACCCCTCACTCAAACCAACAACAAACAACTAGCAACCCGCAAGCAAACAACAAACAAGGCAACCCTCAATCATAAAATCAATTCGCATGCAACCTTACCTGGTATGCCATACCCTGCACGTCAAATCTCATACAATGCAAGCAAGGCACATGGTCGTTAGATAATATAGTTTATCAATCACATACGAGTCGTGTCACAAGCGATCTCACTTGGCTATTGCCATACCCTGCACGACTGTCAACTCATGCGTTAAATCATCACGACATTAAGAGCATGCGAATAATTAGAGCATCTCACACAAATTTCTCATGCCTCACATCCACACATATGCTTCGATTATTACGACCCTCTAGACTACGGCACAACCTTATGGTTGATGGTCAACTGGTCGTAGACCGAGCATCATCCCCCCATGAGGCACGGCGACGTCATAGGCTCTCTCTCACTGACGGCATTTCTTAAGAAGCATGGGTTCGGCCTCTACCGCGACTCCGCAACCGACCACTGTCAGGCAATCAACCGAAGTCAGGACGACCAAAAGGCCACGACACAACCCTAAGGGTTGAGCCGGGCTCTCCTCTTAATGTGACCATACAACACATCATCAAACAATCCGTTCTTTTCTTTGCTCTGTCGTAAATGTACATACAGTTCGTGCTCACGCAACACACTGTTGTAGTTAACACATGTATAATGTCATGCGGTAGTATCCAGTAGTCACGTACAATAGCGGCAGTCCAATCATTCACGAAAGTTCAACAATCATCAGTTCAATTTATGGTCTGACAATCAATTCTAACCAATCAACATTACGGTACTTGTATACTTTTCCAAAATTTTCACGTACTTCAATAATTACGGGTACCCAATCATGTGTCTCAATGTTCAATAATAAATAAGCACGTGTTCTCACGATTACGACAATCAACCATTCCCATAAATAAGCAATTATCCCAAAATAAGTATAAACTATGATTACACTCAAATATACTTATTTATGAAGCATATAATACTATAGTCGATTGTTCTAATAAAAATAGTTTAAGCCCCACAAAATACTTATAATTATTTTCCAATCCCATAATTACTTATCCAACCCAAAATTTCATTTAATAAAACCCTTCTTTAATAAACTAATGCCATTTAATAATGTAGTATATAAATACTATTGACTTTAGAAAATTAGACCATAGTAATTTTCCCACAAAATTACTCAATTAAAACCATTTCCCATAAATAATCACAATTAATTATTTTTCCCAAAATAATTAATTTTCAGAAGTATTAATAATTCGAAATTATAAAATAATTTAATTAATTAATACATTAAATTAAGAAATTAAAATAATTAATCAAGCAATTTAAACTAAACATGCTTAATTAAACACATAAATCACATAACCCACAATTAAGCAATAATTAAGCACCATTAAGCTTAATAAGCAAAATTAAGGTAATATAATCTTAACCATATATCTTAGGGCTAATACGACTTAATTAAACTTCCTAAACCAACCTTACCACTAATTAACCTAATCCTAAGCAAGTTTAGGCACTAAATAGGGATTATAGGCTAAACTCACCCGTTAAGCGGGCCGGTGACACGAACGCGGCGGTGGCAACAAACCCGACACCCGAGGACCTCTACCATGATGATCTAAGGCGGTCCTGGGGCTGAGAACAGTAGCAACAAACTCAGACTCCCACTGAACTTCTGAAAAACTGCACTGTAGGAGGAGGACAGGGGCTGGTCGGAGCAAAACGACTTGGCCGAAGCACCGGCGAGTGGCGGGCCGGTGACTAGTGGCACCTAGGGGTCAAGAGGAAATTGTTGGTGGGGTCGGAATGGGAGGAAAATGGCTGAAAATATGAAACTGTGTAGAGCTGCCGCTACAGTAGGCGGTTAGTGACCAACCGGCATACGGGTCGCCCGGCGGCTCTGTCCGATGATCAGCTGACGCTGTCTGAACGGAAATTCTCTTTTGAGCATGATGACGGGTGGCACGGGTTGTGATTCACACGGAAAGGACATGAACAACTTGGTTTTTCGGAGGAAGATCAAACTGAAAAATAGAAGGAAGGAAGCAAGGGAAACAAGGGAGAGAAGTGTGTGTGGTTTTGAGGGCTAAAGGGGAGAGAGAGAGAGAGTGAAGTGAGGTTGATCTTCAAGCCTCATTAAGGCCAATTAATGCAAGCTTCAACTCTCAAGGCAAGATAACATCATCTTCTCTCTCTTCTTTTGACTTTTCTTCAAAATATCCAAGGGCATTTTGGTCATTTCAACCTTGCACATTTCCCAATCTGCCCTTGGGCTGAAAATAAAGGGCGGGCCTAAGAAACGGGCTAGAAAATGAATAAGAATGGGCTTGAAACGGCTCAAGGTTAGACAAACGGGCTCACTTGCTTACCTCGGGCCTTCCATGGTGGCTATCCCACCTTGGGCATAAGGCCCACACTGATTTTGCCCAGCTCACATCCTCATAGGCTCGTTTCCTCGATCTGAAAATCCCTTTCCCAAAAACTCGGCTTATCTGGCACTATCGACTGTCGGAAAAGTATCGTCCAAAAGTCCGTCCTAGACGTTCCCGAAAATTTGAAGTCCAATCTTGGATTTTCATGCCATGTCAATTTCGCCCGAATACCATTTTGGTACTACTCAGACTGACAGGCGGCTTCGAGGACTTACACGTAATCGACTCGTGCCAATTCACGTTCAAGATTTCTCGACACATGGACATTCTTGACTATATGAAATTGTGAAGGATAGATTCTTATTTCAAAATTCTTATTTCAAAGTACACGATTACCAAAAATCGACATAGGATCGTTCGCGGGCTCGATAACAGTAAACATAATTACTCGCCGTCCCATTATATTATGTTCGCGAATTGACTTCTATCCGTCCCTAAAATCAGCTTGCATATCTACATGATCGTTCTTACACAAATCTCATGGTCGAGTCATTTTCCCAAGTCAAGTTCTTTAGTCGTTTTGTCCTCATTGGCCTTTCCCCTCAAGGTTAGTATCTCAAGAGTAATCAGTTTCGAGTGAGATCAACCAACAATGCATTGGCGAAATTAACATTCATTGATACCTTAAAGGGCTTGAATTTCAGGATGTTACAGTTTCTATAGTTGAAAAAGCTTTATTGAAGTTACAACATCATCTATATATAGATTTAAAATTGAAAACTTGAATATTTATTGTGCTCTCTCAAAATATTCACTATACCAATGCTATAAAAATATCTACGCGCATCTCTCCTAGTTCTTTAACGTTCTCGGCCGAAGGGAATAAGGTTCTGATCGCGCATCTCTCCTAGTTCTTTAATGTTCTCGGACGAAGGGAATAAGGTTCTGATAGTGGGCCGCTATAAAAATATCTACGCGCATCTCTCCTAGTTCTTTAATGTTCTCGGACGAAGGGAATAAGGTTCTGATAGTGGGGCCATGCATTTGTGCCGAAAGTATTATTTTTCACTAAAAGAAATAAGATTTAGGTAGAAGGATCGATTCCATTCTCCCATTCCAGAGATTAGGAATTGGTCTTCAGGATCTAACTCCCAATTGTGGGATAAGACCGGACTTGAAATAGATCACTCCGAATCTAGGATGCTATAACAGAAATTGTCTTTTATTTTTTGATTTTTTTCATTGCCGTGCACCGAAACTTGCTCACATGTTTTCTTCTTCCTAATTGTATTCTCCCATGCATTGAAACTTCCATCACATGAAGGCAACGCTTGAATTATTGGTGTGCGCCAACTGGTTGGATTAAATAAATTAAACTAATAAAAAAACATATGTATGATAAAGAAAAGCAAAAGCAAAAAGGAATTTTGACTTATTTACGAGATTCGAAGGAGAAATAAAAGGTTTAACAAAAAAAAAAGTAGAAATTAAGGCAGAATCGGAGCCAAAAAGACATTCTTATAATTGTGTTCGGTACAAAATCAATATATATATATATAAATATATATATAAAGCAATTTGATAATTTTTTATAATCCTTGACACGCATAAATAACATAATTTTTTACCACCTCATGTGGTGGCTGCGTTGGTATGCGCTTAGACCCTCTTCACGGTAGGGTGAGAGTTCAAACCCCCGGATTAGCATACCAACGCAGCCATTAGTGGTCTTACGTGCGGCGTCGTGGTGGTGGGTCCTGCGCTAGCGCCACTCCGGGTTTATCTCTCCGGCTGTCAGCCGTGCCGGGGGTTCTCGGGTCATTAAAAAAATACAATATTTTGGTATTAAAATAAAGTTTATTGGTTAGACGGTACAATATTTAAAAGGTTCGAAGTAAGAAGGGAAAATTGCAAATGGGATTAGTGACCCCAACAAAGAATTCCAAAATGGGATCCAGGGCTAAAATATATTCAAAATAATACCTTCTCTGATGGAAAATAAATTAACAAAAGAAAAGGACGATTCAGTGGTGCAACCAGTGGACTAAGCGGGGCCCTCTTCACAGTCCTGACGCTTTGATGCTTTCATCTGTTCCGAGGACTATGCCTGGAAAATATTGGACCCTACTAATCCCCGATTCTCTCTCTCTCTCTCTCTCTCACTTTTCATCTTCTCCTGCAAATCCATGTCACAGTCTTGTCCCAAGTCTCTCTGCACTTTTCATCTTCCCAACAAATCCACCGCTTTACGCGTATTGAAATTTTAACAGACCACAAAAGAAAGGGCACCAAGAAGGCATTTCCTGTTTCCTGAGAGGCATTCTGGTTTTATCTCCATCAGGCTTGCAAGCGAAAATCAAGGGCAGATCAGAGCAAAGACGAAATGCATCGTCTCGTTTTTGGGCTTTCTTTCGGCGAGCTCGTGGCAACGATCCTTCTCCTCGGGCTGACGTTGTATTTTCTCAATAAGAAGAAAGCTAGTGTGTGTGGAAATGCAGAAGACGCTGATACTGGCGCATCTGATTCTTTCACCGTGCTAACGGAAACTGATTCCGTTGGATCTAAGTCGTCTCTGGCAAAAACTAATAATGGTGGATCTAGTTCGTTGACAGCTTTGACTGGAAGCTGCTACGAGGTGTTCTTGAGCTTTAGAGGCTTAGATACTCGAAAAGGCTTCACCGATCACCTCTACCATGGGCTCCTCGATGCTGGAATTGATGCTTTCAGAGATGATGAAGAGCTCCACCAAGGCGAGAACATAAGACCAGGGCTTTTGGCAGCCATCACGAACAGTAAAATCCTTATCCCCATTCTCTCAGTGAATTATGGTACCAGCAGTTGGTGTCTGGATGAACTGGTTCAGATTATGGAGCACAAGAAATATAACGGGCAAATAGTGTTGCCTATATTCTATAAAGTGAAACCAGCCGACGTGGGGCATCAAATTGGGAGTTTTGGAGACGTATTTCATAAGCGTGAGAAGCGTTTGCTCCAAAGGCATTTTGACCTAACAATTTTGGAAAAATGGAAGCAAGCACTTCGTGAAGTCAGCACTTTGAAAGGATATGAAGCCGATGGGTACAATTTTTTACCAATACATTCTCTACTTTCTTCTAATATGTGTGGGTGTTTAAGCGGTTGTTCTAATTCTCACTTGCTTCATTTTCTTTCTTTTTTTAAATATATAAAAAAAGTAAGATCTTGTTGACAGTCACATCCTACGACGCATGAGTTCTATAATCTTTTTATTTTTTTATTTTTTTGCTTTAATGATATTGACCAATCTAATTATAGATTTTATTGTTATGATCCCATTCGTTTAAATAATAAGATTTTTTGAATGATTTTTTTCTTATATCCAAAGATTTTGTAACAATTTGGACTTTTTTTTCATGTTTATAGTGACCATTACATTACTAGAATTGCCCAAATAAGGAGAAATTCCCTCAATTGTATTTAGGCAGTTCACTATATAGCACTTCGAACAACTCTCCATATTGATATTGCAGGACACAAATATCTCTTGCATCAAAAGTGTTGTCATATTTATTGAAAGATGGTTAGACTCCTGTACAGGGCTGGCTTATTAGACTTCTTATTCAAACTCTCTAGAAAGTTTTCAAAGTGTGAAGCCACCACCGACATTTCACCCTTTTAGTCTTAGCATATAAGATAATACATGGCGGTGCGAAAGCAATTTTTTAAGTTTTTCAATTTATCCCCAAATTTCTTTATTATTGTGTTCTCATTTGACAGAAAAACATAAAATTACTGTTGTCACATGTTTGAACTCGTCACATTTGATAGGTGTGAAGGAAAATTGGTGAAATCAGTTGTCCAAAAAGTGTTGAGCGAGCTGAAGAAAAAGTTTGAATTGGTTATTCCTGAAAATTTGATCGGAATTGATGTTCATGTGGAGAAGGTCATGAAATTTGTAGATGATAATTCCAATGCAACCCTATTTATTGGAATCCATGGAATGGGAGGCATTGGCAAGACAACTCTTGCTAAAGCCATCTACAACAAGCTCTCCGATCAGTTTAAGTATCGTACCTTCATTGCAGATATTAGGGAATTGTGTGAGCGCAATGGACTTACGTACTTGCAGAATCAACTAATCTCTGATTTATTGAATCAAAATAATCTAGCTTCTAATAACGATGATGGGATTAAGTTCATCTCATCCAAGTTCAAAGATAAGAAAGTCCTTATTCTTCTTGACGACGTAAATGATGATGATCAGTTGAAGGCTTTGGTTGGAAACCATGATTGGTTTTCTCCTGGAAGTAGGATCCTTATTACCACTAGAAACATCAATATTCTTGAAAATGAAAGGGTGAACGTCAAATATGAACATGAGGTAATGGATAAGTATCATTCTGTGGTCTTGTTTAGTAGACATGCATTTCGAAGGAACTATCCTCCAAGTGAATTTGAGGACCTCACTTATGATGCTATAGCTACCACTGGAGGGCTTCCCTTATCTATTGAAGTTTTAGGTTCACTTTTGTGCGGAAAAAAGCTAGCATTTTGGAGAGATGCGATATCCAAGTCAAAAAAAGTCCCTCAAAAGAAAGTGCAAAAAAGGTTAAGGATAAGTTATGAAGAATTAGACTATGGACAAAAACAAATTTTTTTGGATATTGCTTGTTTTTTCATTGGTGGTAACAAAAGAATCATATCCTATATGTGGGATGGCTGTGGCTTTTTCCCAGAGGAGGGAATTGAAGTATTGAGATTCATGTCTTTAATAAAAATTGGGGATGATCATCAGTTCATAATGCATGACCAACTGAGAGATCTTGGTAGGGAAATAGTTCGCGAGGAAAACCAACAAGAGCCTCGTTACCGTAGCAGGTTATGGGATTCCAAGGAAGTCCTAAAAGTGCTAATGGAAGATAAGGTAACCATTTCATTCCTTTTGCTCACTTAATACATGTTTTAATATTAGAGTAATGTGGATGCTCTATTTACTGCTTGCTCTGGTGAACAGAGAATCTTATACTATTGTTGCCCTCGAATGTTTAATTGACATGATTAGAAAATAGGGAAGTTGCTATCTCTTAATGAGTATTGTAGTGTTATTTGAGATTTTTCTTAAAGTGTATATCATGAAAAGATTTCAAAATTCTATAATGACTTCATTTATGTCTTCAACACACGCATTAAATAATTTGACAATGCTACTATAAATCATAAGTACACCGGATAATAAGTCACGGAATTATAATCTTTAGATGTTAAAATTAATGTAATAGGACTAGCGATGCTTGCCTTTTTCATGAAATTTCAGTCATTAGTCCACAACGAAGAATGGAAGAGATACTTATTATATGTAATATTACGTTAGGAATTCCATTTACCAATATTCATTGGACAAGGACTCATTTAAAACTTACCGAACTAAATAGGAACAAAAATTCCTTATATATATTATATTATAATATGTGTGAGTGTGTGTGTAACTAGGGGTGAGTAGTGTGTTCCAAGGTCCTTGGCTAGAACCTGGAACATACCCTCGAGTAAAGGTTTATTATTTTTTGGAATTTGAAACCTATCATATTACTAGTTTCAAGGTCGATTTTAAGGTTTAATGGTTTTTTTTTTGTCACTTTTAGTTAAGCGAAGAAAGAATAAATGCAACAATAAAAATGAACAAATATTTTATTATTGATTGCCAAACATATGTCTACAACCTATTTTAAAATACTTTACATATAATACTTATCTAATACCACTGAATAGATAATGAAAGACGCTTAATCCAGATAGTTCTCCACTCAGTCTCCCAATTACTTTTCACTCTTGTAACTATGTTTTCGATCCTTCCCGTCAAAAGATAGAATACAAAATTCACAACATAAGAAGCGAGACCAACATACATAATACTACTAACAAGGATGCCCTAGTGCAACTTTCTCTTTTGGATCCAGTTGAGATGAAATGAGTTCTCTCTGTCTATGCACACCAATACATCATTCCAAAAATCAAGCCACCACATGAATGCACTTAGAATATAGTGTTTCTTCCAAACAAAATCCTATGGGCACTACTGTTCTCGGATGTTTCTATTCATTCATAAGGGCTCATTAATAGAAGGAGTCACCTTTAGAGATTGTTTCATTCAAATAGCTGTACATGCCAATTAGAGTAAGCAAACTAGTAATGCCTGGTTTTGCAGATGAGTTATTCAATCTAACTTAAAAATTTCTTCAGCATGTCTCTACCATCACGAGTCATAGAACATGGTAGATCCCATTACACAAACTCTCCAAGTCAAAATACAAGAGGCATACAACATATCTCTACCATCACGGGTGCTTCCTTTCTTCTGAGAAGAGAACATCTTTAAGACTAATAAACAGAACACACCAACTCATCCCCATTCTTCCCAAAGATCCCTCACCTACATCGTCAGTCTACTTAGTAAGGCCTCATCAGAATGCCCCTAGAGAAACCAGGTGAGCCCAGAGCGCTGAACACTCACCAGTAATCACAGTAGCTCCGAAAGCCAAAATTTCTCCCCCCCAAAAAAATAAAAAGAGGGACTAAATCATCAGCTGATTGCCATTGGCAGCGGCATCGCACGCCTTTGATGACGCAACCAGAAAACACCCCAGGGCTAGGAGAAATTACCTGCCTCGACAACTGGCCGCCCCAATGCGAATCGCTGAAGAACCTTAGACGGTGGCAAAAGGGGGGGATCGACGGGGGTAGCCACTCCCTCAGGCCAAAGAGAAGGGCATGGGTGACGCAATTGAGTACGGAGATCGCGGGAGGGGAGCAAAGATGACCGAGAAATGGTCCCTCGTTGTCGAGAGAGCTGCACGAGAAAGACAAAAGGGGACAATGAAGCCAAATTAGGAGAATTAGGGATTTGGCTCTTTTACTGAAAGACTTTTAGGGCTTGGGGTCTTGATTCTTAAGTTCCTATTCCTGGTTCTCGATTCAGGTTACCGTTCCTATAGGAACTGAACCGGAAGCTGAACTGGGAACCGGCGGTTCCTAAAAAATTGAACCAAGAACTTATTTGTCCCTTAGTAGAACCGGCAACGGTACACATAGGAGAATTGTTTTACTTTATCTTCATAAAAAGTCCCAAGAGATAAATACTGACATTCTATTTTGTATAATTAACCATGTGATTGTATTTGCATTTGTGAAATTAATCATAATTTTGACTCCACTACTTTTAATTCAAGCTGTTTCTCAATAGACTAGCTCTTATTTGCAATCTCAACGTGCAACTCATGTAGAATCTCAAAAGTCAATTCACATATGAACAAATTCATGTCCAATGTCTATTTACAATGTCTTTCACACTAAGTGATTAAATAAACTAAACTAATCAAAAGAAAAATGAATATGCTGGACATTTTATATACAATAAAATGGTATAGCTAAATTTTACAACTAAAAAGGTACATTTTTATATGATCATTTCAGTATTTTTGCATGACTTCCATTTTGCTCTTCATCCATGGTACTATTTTAACGAGAAGCCCAGCCTTTTGCATATGGGATGAAAATAACATTACCTTTCCAACTCATCTTTTTACTCATGGGACAAAAATGACGCCTGCCGTCAATTCTTCCTACTCTCACTTTAAATTGTTCCGCGTCATCCTATATAGCTCATTGTGCGAAAATGCACAATGAACCATGTCAATCATGACCACAAATGACTCCTTCATTTATTACAAAAAGCAAAAAAAATTGTAAGAAAGATTATAAACAAAGTCTATTAACAAGATTATAAAATGAAACATGAGGTATTTTTTGGTGAGTTAACAATGATAATAGATGAAACTCATAACAGGTGTTAGCTTTGTTAACGGTTAAATAGTTGGGCTATTTTTATAACGTTTGAAAGGTTACATTATTTTTGCCATAGATGCGGAAGGTTAGGCTTTATAGACGTTTGAAAGGTTTTGCTACTTTTGTCCCAAGTACAAAAGGGTTGGACTTATTTTCGTGATTCGGCCAAACTCAAGCTATTGATTTTTGAAGGTGAAAAAAGTTACACACCACATGAAGAAATCTTGAAGATAGGTAAGGTATCTTGATATTTTAAGAGGGGAGAATTGCCAAAAAAGTCCTAAACCTATTGCAGTTGTACCAATTAAGTCCTAAACCTTTTTTTTTTTTTTTTTACCGATTCAGTCCTAAACCTTTTGCGATTGTACCGTTGAGTCCATCCGGCCAAATTTGGCCGGCCGGGCTGTACGTGGGCCGCCGGCGCGCCGCGATAATATTTTATTATTTTTTTGATTTTTTTATTATTTTTCGAATTTTTTTTTTAATTTTTCTGTTTTTTTTCTTTTCTTTTTTTCCCCACCCCTCTCCCCCCTCGGCGGTAGTGGCTGGCCAGCGCCGACGAGGCTGCCGGCCACTGCGGGAGGGCTGCGAAGCCCTCGCCGGCGACCTCGCCCAGACCTTGGGGCCGCCGGCGAGGGTCGCGGCCCCGGCTTCGCCCAGATCTGGGCGGAGCTGCCTCACCTCGATTTGGGCCAAGGTCGCCATGGCCTCGCCAGCTGCGGGCGAGGCCGCCTTCGCCGCGCCGCGCCAAGCCATGGCGAGGCCGGCCTCGCCTCGATATGGGCGGCCGCCGCCGCGAGGCGCCTCCGCCCCGATTTGGCGCGCCGGCCGCGCGAGGCGGTTCCGCCCATATCCGGGCGAGGCCGGCCGCGGCGAGGCGGCTCCGCCCGGATCCGGGCAAGGCCGGCCGTGGCGAGGCGGCTCCGCCCGGGCCCAGGGCAAAGCCGGGCCGCGACCCTCGCCGGCGGCCCCGTGTCCGGGGCAAGGTCGGCGGTGAGGGCTTCGCGGCCCTTGCGCGGTGGTCGGCAGCCTTGTCGGCGGCTGGCCAGCCCACCGCCGCGGCGGGGGGAGGGGTGGGGAAAAAAAAAGAAAAGAAAAAAAAAGAAAAATAAAAAATAATAATAAAATTCGAAAAATAAAAAAAATAAAAAAATTATTAAAATATTGTCGCCGGCGCCAGGCCCACGTCCCACGGCTCGATCGGCCGGCCAAATTTGGCCGGATGGACTTAACTAGCACAATCGCAAAAGGTTTAGGACTGAATCGGTAAAAAAAAAAGGTTTATGACTGAATTGACACAATTGTAATAGATTTAGGACTTTTTTGGCAATTCTCCCATTTTAAGAGGGAAGTTTATAGGGAAATGACTAACGTGAGTAGATTACTTCTGTCGAAGATTTCTTCCTTTTTAATAATTACTCTTCCCTTGGATTCCTTTTAGGTGTTGAGATCTAACCTCTTCCCAAATTAATATGCTGTTCACCTATGAATATCCATGAAATCTTGTACAGCATTATGAAGCACAATAACAAAATTTCTAGTTCGGAGAAACTGACATGTGGAAATCTATGAACTTTCTGTATTACTTCTTGATTTCTTGTGCATACGTGAGATATATAAATATATATATGTATATATGTATATATATTTTTGCTTGTGAAAGCTTGCTACACATTTGGTTTTAGGAATAACTATTCTATTCCCAGTCTATTCTGACGAAGCAATTATTCCTTCATTTTGTTCAAACATAGATTACAAATTGCTATTCTCTCACAATCAGGAATTGTAATCCTAGGGAGGCCAAGGAAAAGCTATTCATGTAGCCAAGGACAGCTTCAATTTTCACATTTCAAAAAATGCTTTGCACTTTCAACAATTAATCTCTTTAAAGTACATCAAGGTTATTGTCGTCTGTTTATTATATTTATTATACTTTTTTAACCCAGTTATTTATGATTATGATTATATCAAATTGTAATCTATAGTTAAACTAAAATATATGATAAAATAATAAGCTGTGGAATATTAATATAACTAAATTATTGTCTTAATTACTTATAATTAGAAACTAAATAATTAATAATATTTCAAGTTACGATTAGTAAAATAATAAGTACATAATATATTAATATGACTAATATCACAATATTCAGCTTCTTGTAATTAGTTATTACTCCAATTGAAAATAAGAATATGTTATTTTTTTATTAATCTCTTAAGTAGGAAAATTGAGTAATATACACAAAAATTGATATGAAAATTACAGAGAAAAAAAGTATATTTCTATTATAATTGACAAGTCAAAATTTTATTTTGCACTACGCAATTTGATTTAATTTCATGCAATGCACGCATGTCTTAACTAGTATGGTAATGAAGCTACAGTACTAGAAAGAAGAAGATTCCAAGTTGTAAAGTTTTTATTCTATATGAGCCATCACACCATAATTCTTTTTAAGATCTGAATGTTCATGGCCAAATTTCGAAATGGAAGTTGACATCCTTCACTTTGTTAGCCCTTATAAATATTGTTTATTAGTGTAAAAAGAAAATATCTTCACATTGCTACTCTCTCGAACGCAACAATGCATGTCAATAGCAATATAGACAAATGATATTCGATTATTTTAGTTGGATATAGTATTAATGAATATTGATTCTTGCTTATAGGGAACGGACAAGATTGGGGCAATTAATCTAGGCTCCATCTCCATCAATTGTCCTAAGAGAGATGACTATATTTATAGCGAAAAACAACTCAAGAAATTGACGAATCTAAGATTCCTTCACTTGGATGGGGGACATCATTCAAGATTCCTTCACTTGGACGGGGACATCTTAGTGGAGATTTTGAGGACTCAATGAAAGAGCTAAGATGGCTTCGATGGCCATATTGTCCCATGAATTTTGAAGTAAAAAATTTTCACGTAAAGGAATTAGCTGTGCTCGAATTGCCATGGGCCGAAATCAATGAGAGATGGGAAGGATGGAGCTTTTTCACGGTAAGAACTGCAGTCTTTTTTTTTCTCCCTTTTATGCTTTCTTTTGAATCATAATCACTCCAAACTCACCCCTTGACAATCATTTTTATTCATTTATTACCAGATCGCAGACAAGCTGAAATTTCTAGACCTTTCATATGCATCCTTGAAAAATACGGACTTCCTCTCAGCTTTTAAGAAGTTAGAGGTTCTCATCCTCAATGGTTGTTGGAGACTAAAGCAAATCGACGCTTCAATTGTTGTGGCAGAGAAACTGAAATTTCTGGACCTTTCAAGTTGTGTATCCTTGGAAAATACGGACTTTCTCTCAGCTTTTAAGAATTTAGAGGTTCTCATCCTCAGTTATTGTGGGGGACTGAAGCAAATCGACGCTTCAATTGGAGACATGGAGGCCCTCCTTCGCTTGGAGCTGTGCAATTGTGTAAGCCTCACAGAGCTTCCAGCAGAAATAGGTAATTTAAAAGCCCTACAACAACTCCTTCTACGAAAGACTCTATCCCTTTCTACATTACCAAATAGCATAGGGTTTTTGGAGAATCTAGAGATTCTAGATATTTCTCACAGTGGTATAGAAGAATTACCCAACGGTATCGGGAGGCTGAGAAAGCTCCGAGAGTTATGTGCTTTCAATTGCAAAAATCTGAAAGGGATAATGGTAGAAAGCATGGGTGATCTTTCTTCCCTAAGACACCTTAATTTTCTTTGCTGCATTAAGCTCCAATCACTACCGGACCTTCCTTCCGGCATAATAGATTTGTACATCACCTGTCAAAGTCGCAAATTGCCTTTGCTTTGCCACTTAGCCCATCTCAAGGAACTACAAGTTTGGGACTGCAAAATTCTCGAGCACATCCAAGTGCTTCCACCAATGCTAATAAAGAAATCAGAATGCTCCCAATCGACGGACGTTGAAGGATCGGAATCACCACAATCCCTAAACACACCTTGCAAGTTGGAAATCTTGCATGTCAACAACTGTGAATTTATCACAATAGTGGATGTTTCACATTTTATCCATTTAAGGACATTATTCATGGGAGGTTGCAAGAATCTACTTGAAGTTCGAGGTCTTGACAAATCCACATATTTGGCAAGCTTATATGTCAAAGGATGCGACTCAATCGAGCGGTTGGACCTTCCAAAGTTTGGGTGTTTGAAGGAATTGGGTGCTTTTGACTGCAAAAATTTAGCCGAAATTGAAGGGCTCGATAAGTCGAAGTATTTGGAAAGGCTAGTTATTGAATGCTGCACTTCAATTGGAAGGTTATTCCTTCCAAAATTTGGGAGGTTGAAGAAATTAATAGCTATAGACTGCAAACACTTAGCTGAAATTGAAGGCCTCAATAGGTCGGAGTGTTTGGAAATGCTAGATATCGTAGGGTGCACTTCAATTAGAAGGCTACTCCTTCCAAAATCTGGGATGTTGAAGAAATTAATAGTTAGAGGCTGCAAAAACTTAGCTGAAATTCAATTCCTCGATAGGTTGAAGCTTTTGGAAAAATTGGATATCTGTAAGTGCACTTCAATTGGAAGGCTAGACCTTACAAAATTTGGGAGGTTGAAGAAATTATATGCTAGAGTTTGCAAAAACTTAGCTGAAATTCAAGGCCTTGATAAGTCGAAGTTTTTGGAAAAACTGGACATCTCTAGGTGCACTTCAATTGAAAAGCTGCTTCTTCCAAAATCCAAGAGTCTGAAGATATTAAAAGCTAAAAACTGCACAAACTTGGTCGAAATTCAAGGCCTCAATAGGTTGGAGTTTTTGGAAGAACTAAATATAATTGGATGCAAGTCACTCAAAATAATTCCAGAATTATTTGGAGCTCAGATTTATCAATATTATGAGATTACAGATGGCAAAACGATAGGATATAGATCAGACTATAAAGACGACTCGGATGAGTCAATATAATGGCAATGATCCATATTTTCTAATGAAGGCGTATAAAGGAGGTAAGTTACCTTTTCTCTTTTGAGATCTATGCCCAATTTTCATTTGTATCTCCTACTTGCAATATCTTTCAAAAATTTTATCTTGTCATTATTATTTCCTAATTGATAGCGTTATCATTGTTTTCTTACTTGAATTCAAGGAATCTAGGGCAGATGTTCATCCAAGATAATGCGTGCTTTGGCAAAATGGTTCTGCTTATCATGCTGGTAATGGAAATGGTTCTTTGCACATTCATTTTGTGTTGTGAATATTGGCTTCTCTTAATTAATCTAGTCTACTCTAGGTAAATGTATAACAGAGGTCCTGATGGCAAGATCACTATCTCGGGACTTGAAGATGATATACTTTCACTACGTGTGCAACATCCTGAATTTCGACCCATTTTGAGATAAATGAAATAGTTATTTTATCAATGCACTGTTAATTATATTTACTCTAAGTTGGCCTCTCATGAGTTAACTAGCTATTCGGCAAGGCAATAAAGAATCGATACGCGTATGACTAGTGAATTTAATTAGGGATAGGCTGCTCGACCATAAGGATCAAAGAGGAATAATACTACACTGTTGTAGGGTAATTAGCGAGTGGAAATAAATCGATTCGACAAAAATATAAGGTCGGATTGCGAGTGATTCTGCACGACTTCCATATTAATTGCAAATGACGTTAAATCGATTTTCTTTTGGCCTTGTATTCAGTGTGAGCAATTAACTTGTCATGACCCGACCCTCGACAATCCATACTAAACTTATGGACTTTTCTTTTCTTTTTCCTTTTCTTTTTTAAATTAGTGATGCGCATCAGTGTGTAGGAGCGCATCGTTTTTTTATCTACAACGGCAAAACCCACCTGATCAAAATTCTAGTTTGCAACCGGGAAAAAAAAAAGTTCGTAGAAAGCAATGAGATTTCGTAAAAGAAATGCCTAAACACTTACTAAGCAACCATATAAAAAAATTAACCTTTTTTTTTTTTTTTTTTTCAATGCGCTGCTTTTCTCTTTCATTTCTGGAGTTTTTTTTTTTTTTCTTTTGTTCATTTTGAGAATTTTTGCGATTTTACTTTCTGGATAATCTGTGGAGCAATTAATCGAAAGTTCATCCAATGCAAAAAATGAATGAACATAAGATCGACGATAACGTATTATTGCGACCGGCGAAGGAGGGTCGCCGGTTCGCCGGCGCTTGCTTCCGTTTCGGCTTCAAGTTCCGATGAACCGGAGAAGGATTCGCCGGCCGTGGTCGCGGAGGATGGCGTGAGTGGAATCCGGCGAAGGATTCGCCGGCCGGCGTCACAGGGGACTGCGGAGGCGGGTGGATGCTTCGTCGCTTCAATCGGCGGAGGCTGCGGACGGTCACTCCTGGGTAATTGCTTCGCATCGAGAAAGCTCTCTCTTTTTCTCTATTCAGTGTGTGAAGTGCTTGAAAGTCTTGAATGAAAACATGATGTCGAACTGAGGAGTTGGTGTTTTACAGAAAAATCCAAGAGTGAATGAAGGTGATACGAGTGGAAATCTAGATTCTGTTCTAGTTTATGCAGTAGTGATTGTACTTGGTATTACGATTATATTAAGGTTGTTTATGTGCACTGATATTTGTTTCAGCGGAATCTAACTTTGTTTGGTCATGAGGAAAGTAAAACGCGAAGAAACTCAGGATGTTATCATCATCCTTAAAAAGAAATGGATAGTTAAGGTAGAGCAATTTGGGGGTAGTCTTCTTAGAAATAGCTTTAAACTTTACATGATGGAAGAACTTTCCTGCTGATAATTTTAAATGCTTGAGTTGACTTTTGAGAGTCACCATAAGCTGAGCAACATGATGCCTTATGCTTCGAAGCCAACCTGTAATTTTCATACCATCTTTCAGTAAAAGCCTCTAGAAATCTATGTAGTTCCGATGTTGAAAGTTGTGAGGCAAATTTGTTGCAAAATTTTAAACACCTTCGCATGATTCACACGTCATTTTTGTTCTTGACTGTTTTGAGGCCAGCTTAGTTTTGGAAAAGGCCTTTAGTTTCCATTTTCATAGAAACTGTTTTGGATTTTTTTGACAAAATATTTGTTAGGTCAAACTTGTGAGAGTATGCTCGGGTTACATCACATTCAGAAAACAGGCTTAGTTATCCCAAATCTCCATGTTTGCATGTGGAATGAGAATGCTAAAAAGTCATCTTCAGTTTGTGATTCTGATTTTGAGAATATTTTTCCTTTTATTCATCAAGTGCTTTCAGAGTGTTACCAAACGCATTTTCTGTTCTGTTTTAATTCTCAAATTGAAGTGAGAACGGGCTTTTGAGAATCTTTATCAGCCGAATGCCTCCTTAGATTAACTTCATCTCTCTCCATCTGCAGAAAAAATTAACTTCATCAAGTTGCTCAACAGGCTTTGAACATTGAAGATTTACTTCATGTCATCCAGACATCATTATCAGTCATGCATACGCAGTGGGCTGATGCCATTAACATATTTCATGAGAAGTTTGATTTGCTGTCAAGCCTTGTTAGTGACCATGGCAAGTGGTACTGTTAATAAAGAGCGGTAGATGGCGTTTCATTTTCCTTAATTCAACTGTTTCCATTTGCTTATCTAGGTCTTGACTCTTCTTCTCAGGAGGAATTTTTAGTCTTCTCGGTGGTGCTCAGACCAGTCTTGCAGTCCATCAGTTTCTTGTTGATTCTCTGGGTGAAGTGGTATGGCTGATTTTTCAAGTTCTGATGATGCTATAGGACTGGCTTTTTTGGTTGGCTTTTATAATCTTAGTCTGCTAGTTTGTTTGGTGATAGGGTATGAAGCGTGTACCGAAAGTTGTTTGTGGTGCCGGAAAAGAACTTCAACTGGTTGTCCTCAATCATCTGCAGGTGCACATTATTATCTTTGCATCTCTTCCGTTAGGCAACAGAAATCTTTGAATTATGCAACACTTAAAAGAAGGCAGGCAAAGGCTTTGAACTCCTAATCTTGGGTTTGGCTCACAAACTCAATATCCCCAATGATCATTTCGTCCTTTAAACCGATAACAAACTGCTACCAAATCTTCCTTTTTCCTTCACATTTCACCCAAATGCTTACACATAGAGCACCAATATGTGAGAATCAAATTCCATTAATTGGGAGCGAAGTTTTGTGGTAAATGTGAACCAAATTGGAATAAGATTCTTACAAATGAGAATCTCAGGAAACGGAATTTGATTTTCATAGAATGGTGTCGCGTGTGAAAGCATTTGGGGGAAAATGTTGATCATCTCTGTCTTCTTTCTGACTTTGCTCCCAAGCTTGTACATCAAATTATCGGCTTGTCTAAGGCGGTTTGGTTCTTGCCGAAACATGCCATCCGGTTTTTAGTTGTTGGAATGCCTAATTAGGAGGATCAATTTCTAAGAAGTCTTGAAGCCTGCACCTTTGTCTCATGTGGTGCCTTAGGAAAGAAAGCAGCAAAATGTGGGGTTTGGAATCTTTGGTTGCCTCTGCATTGTACCTTTTAACTGGCTTTGAGCATCGTGTTCTGATTCTGTTATACTCTTCTAATGTTTCATTTTTATTTGTTTTCCTTTTGTTTTGTTCTCATTTATACCGATGTACTGGAACTTTTTCTTTCAACAAAATCCTTTATTATCTAGAGAAAATATATTGCCAGTTTATTCCCATGCCAGATCTCTCTCCATTTCTGTGGGCATTTTTGTGTGCTGTGAACATGTACTTCGGCGTGCACATGCATGCGATCATGTGCTTGCACAGGTGTGCACACGTGCACATGCACACAATAGGGCCATTGTTAATTAGATTGGATTCTGTGCTTCTCCTGGGCACAGTGACTCTCATGTACATGCTACATATTCTTCTTGATTACTACTATAGCGAAAAATGATATTTCCAGTTACATTCTTTAAGGTTATAGACTCTCCTGTTTTCTTTTTTTGATGAGTAAGTCTATTAAAGAGCACCAAGAGCAGGGGGATGCCTCCGATTTACAAATTTCCACCCATAAGCTCATATTTACCTTAAAAATTAAAAAAAAGACTTGATGTCCAAAGAACTGACACCATAATGTGAAAAAAATAAGGTGGAAAGCCAAATATCTTTTACAATACCTATAGAACTTTCCTCATTTCTAAAAGCGTGCCTATTTCTTTCTTACTGAGGCTTATGAACTCTCTTCAACTCCATGCTACTGTGATCAATGCTTTTGGGCTCCTTTCTCCTTTTGTCTAATCAAAATCTGCATTCATGACTGTGCAGAATTTTGTGGAACAATTGCCAAGTGATAAAGAGATTGAGCTATGAAAGATGCGGTATACTATTTAAATGTTATAATACTCTGCCTCTCTCATAAGCTGGGACTTCGCCTTAGATTGAAGTGTAAACATTTGATAATTGGGGAGGTAAACAGGTAATAGGACTCTAGAGATGCAGTTTGATATTTAAATGTTGTAAAGAAGTTATCCTTCCCCAAGCTGTTGGATAGAAATGCAGTTTGATATTTGAATGTTGTAAAGAAGTTACCCTTCCCCGAGCTAACAGCAGAAGGGCCAGTGCTTTGTCTCCTTGAATATACTAGCATTTCCTGTCAATATTGTGCTTATAGCCCCAACTATCACATAAATGGCCTCTCTCTCTCTCTCTCTCTCTCTCTCTCTCTCTCTCTCTCGCGCGCGCGCACAAAGAGCAACTTTGGGGGAGGACTTGATAATTTCACATGAACATTCCAAACTTCTAATCTGCTTGCATGAATTGGATAGCAGACTAGGCTTCATTTCTTTATTGAATTTTCCAGTGTGACTTCTATTTGTCAGAGACTCTAGAGTATGTTGTTTAGTTCAAGCACAGTTTGCAGAAGACAAACATGGCTTGTAATGACCATTTACTTTGTAAAACATTTTCTTTTGTAAACTTCAACTTCGATGGTTCCGGCAAGTAACGTATGTGGTCAATGCTTTTTTTATCCCTCATGAGTGTGTGTCAGTTTTCTGAAGAGATGATATTTGACTTGTGGGTTAATTAATTGAAGTATTGTTATTTACTTGGCAGCCTGCTGTAGAAATTATTGCCTTTAGAATGGGTGAGCTCAGTGGGCCTTTCAAGATGGCGTTCTCATTATCTGGGTATTGTTTTGGATGAGATACTGGTGGATAATGCAGTAGAAAAGGCTGGAATGCTGCTTGTACATGTTGAGCGATTCATAAAGGTGCTCTCATCTGTTGTGAAGCCGGTATGCCTGTTACAATCTTTCTTGTGATTTCTCTTCCTTTCTTGATATCTTCTGTTTGCAACTATTGTAATATCTTTCCTGTCTCTCATCTTGCATGGTATCATGTCTTTAGTGACACTAAATTACTAAATTTTAGGCATGAAGTTGAACAATTTGTGGATAAGACATGGTATCGGTTACTTAGAATAACATATAGATGTGAGTCAAATAGCCTTTAATTATTTGAAAAATGAGCTTGTTATCAACATTGTAAAGGAGTCATTGTTAGACGGTTTACACATGACTTGAACCAGTTCAACGAAGGTCCATTTAGTACCCGTTAAGGTCATTACGGAATACTGACAATAACAAATTGTTGTTTTGTTGATATCATCATGCTTTTGAAGGAGCAAAAAAGAGAGATTGCATGAATTTTTTGTATCTTTGCTTCCCATGCCTTGCACAACTTGGGGTTTGTACCTTTTCAATTCTCACATGCTACCCTGAAGAAATGCGATGTTACTTGTTCCAAAATGAAAAAAAAAATACAGTGTGACCGCTAAAATCTAGAGCAAGATCAGAATATTGGTAGGATCCTATAGAATTCTCGAGCCTGTGGCATGCTTGTGGTGTTTGCCTTAGGGATTGAAGGCATTTTGTATTGGTTAATAATGTGCATGTTGCTGAAGCTTTTGCTTTCCTCTCTCTTTCAATTTGCAAATTTCTTCGGCTAGCTTCTGGAAAGTATAAAGCAATTGATGTCAGAGCCAAGCGATCACCTTTTAACATACAACAGGTTTGTCTAACTTTTTCTTGAAGTTTTCACATGATCAAGATCCTGCTATGCATCTTTACCAAAAAAAAAAAAAAAAAGATCCTGCTATGCATCTTCTGGACCTTTCTGAGGCTGATGAAGAAACTGATATTGATCCTTGAGTGATTTTGTCTAACTTGTTCTAGTTCCGAATTATACGTCCTTTACAATCTGGCAGCTGGAACCCCAGAATCTTTAGTTGTTAGTTCATACTTGATGGAGGTGCCAAGTGGAATGTTTGGCATCGCCAGGTATAAAATGCCGCCAGCAGAAATTCCTTGTGTATTTATATCTTGAAAGTTAAACTTTTTCCTGTCATTTCAGTTCACATATACCTTTACTTGGGCTGCATTATGACATGTCATTATTGTTGATACAATGGCTAAACATTGACTAATAAATTTTTTCGCTTGTGAACTATCTGTGAATTTTGCTCCTCCTTGGTTTTCTTAATGAATTTAATTCAGCCAATAAGAAAAGGTTAACCTGACCCTAGTTATAGAATCATTTGCATCATCAGACATGAAGTGAGACTGGATTCATAATTAGACATAAGATGACCAAATAATTCCAAGGGTGGTGGGTCATCTCTTCATCCTTTGTACCTGAAATTTGTTGAGGCATTGGCTTGGATACTACAAGGTGTGGTCAGCTTAGTATTGCCTTCATGAACTCTAGCGGCTAATTTTGTTGGCCTTTGCGAGGTTGTGCAATCCATTTATGTAGCAGAGAATTACAATATAAGGGTGTAATGGAAATTGGTCATGCTTTAATTGTCAGAATGATATGCCGTCAAGCCTAGTATTGTTCTCATGTGCTCTGGTGGCTGACTCATGCTTTGAGGCAATGTGACCAAATTAGTTGCCAAAACTGAGGATATGAAATTGTAAATGACTCCTGGTTTGGGGGTTACTTCTTTATTTCAGGTCATCTTGCTATCATCTTCACCTATATTCATTTTTGAATTGACGGACACCCACCAAAGTACGAAAGCTAGGTCTTTCCCACAATAATACCTACAGGTTCTCCCAATTCTCTTCCATGACTGGAACTGGGAATACTAAAGAGCCCTTCCACTAGATGAGGTTGACTCGAGTTAGAGTGGTTTGCTGGGCTTCAGCTGTGGTTATTGTTGGTCCAGCACTATTTTAAGTAACCCCATGGTAACAAGGGTTGAAATTGACCGGTTGATTGGCGTTTCTTGGATTGGAAGGTCTCGCATTCCGAAATATCAAATGCAATTCCTTGCGCTTTTCTACCTTGATCTGTCTCGTCAGGTCAGTCAGATGTCTTACCTTCATTGTTGTCTCAGAGAAACAATGCAGAGGGTCAGAGAATTACTGCAGTTTTGAGGATTGGGGGGGACACCGAATATTTGGGAAGGACACTTGTCTAGGAATTTCAACAGATGGAATGCAGGTCCCATTGTTAGTGCAAACCTTATATATATTTTATATTCCATGCGCTGTTTTACACAAGCTTGTTTTGGAGAAATTGCAATTAAAAGTTTCAAGGAACGAAAAAACAAGAAGAGAAGGCCAGGAAAACAAATATAACTAGAGAAAATGGGGAGAAGCTTTGCTATTGATTGGTAACAAACACTTAGTGATCCGTCCAAAGTGTGGATGAGGATAAGTATAGACACCAATGACGTTCGCCGCTTGACTAGAGAATGATTATGTACATTCAAATCCATTATCCAATCATCCCAAATTGAAAAAGAAATGGCACACTGAAAGGGGGTGGATTTTGGGTGGCGATGGCAAGTGACTTGGTCGAGTATTTTTATCTGAGTGTGTGGAGCTTGGGTGGTGGTGGCTAATGGCTCTATCGAGCTCGAGCTGGTTTATTGTGTTAACACTTGAGCAAGCCGTAAATATGTTTATCGTAAGATGCCAATCCAACTAACTCCTTAACATACTTTTCTAATTTAAAGTGAATGAGTATGTTATCACATTGCTTTTTCCCAGTCGCATTTCAATAATTAATCCACCGCTCCTACATGGCCCAAAGGGGGCACTTCGGCCGTTGTTTGATGAGCCTATATAGTTGTGAAATCCGGCCTGGCCCAGTTGAACCCCTGGCGGGCTATTACGAAATCACATAGGTTTTCTCATGATGAACGAGCACGGTGAGCAAGTTAAGCCCGACAGATAGCCCAGTCAGGCCCCGCTTGGCCTGCCCATTAATCAAATAACCCATTTGACCACGAGGACACAAAGATCTTGTACACAGTATTGTAATTGGATTCCCATTCATAGAATTGAGTATGAGCAATCAAACCATCCACTAAGCCTGATGCAGCCAACAAAATCATGCAAGATGACTACCAAGGTGAAGATTGACTTTGAAACTCAATTAAGGATAAAGATTCTTCTTGAAGTTTAATCACTAAAATTGTCAATTAGGATTTGAGTATTATTAGGATTTTACGAAGTTTCCTTCTTCTTCTTGGTTTTTTTTTTTTTTTTTTTTTTAAGTTTGAGTAGTAGAATCTTCTGTATCCTCCAATTATGTTTCTTGTTTAGAGGTTTTCCATTTCGACTAGGAGCAGAACTTTTAGAGAGTCTAAAATTATAGTTGTAAATTTTTACATTTCAACAGAGATGATAATTCATTGAACTTGGCAAGTGCTTGCTTTGTAGGTTCATGCACGTTTCCTCTCGATGGCCTACAATAGTTTCCGTAGAGATCGTGCAAATTATTCGATGGACAGCCCAACTTCAGAAGACAACAACTACAAGGTCGTCGAAATTGTCATATTAGTATTATTATTATTATTATTATTGGGTTCCAGCTAGATAGATGGCCGGTGAACTTTGATTTTATGCGACTTTTATTGTCAGGAGTTGGTGAGACTTTTGCTCTTATTTTAGGGGAAGATTTTTTTAAATGTGTCTTCGGTGGAAGGCAACTACAAGGTCATCGAAATTGTCATTATTTATTTATTTATTTATTTATTTATTTATTTATTATTATTATTATTATTATTATTATTATTATTATTATTATTATTATTATTATTATTATTATTATTATTGGGTTCCAGCTAGATAGATAGCCAATGAACTTTGGTTATTATCAGGAGTTGGCGGAACTTTTGATTTTATGCGACTTTTATTATCAGGAGTTGGTGAAACTTTTGCTCTTATTTTAGGGGGAGTTTTTTAAGGGTGTCTTCTGTGGAAGACAACTACAAGGTCGCCAAAATTGTCATTTATTATTATTATTATTCTAATTAGGTTCTAGCTAGATAAACAGCTGGTGAACTTTTGGTTTTATGCGACTTTTATTCTTTTGCTCTTATTTTAGGGGGAGATTTTATTAAGGGTGTGTCTTCCGTGCAAGATAACCGCAAGGTCATCAAAATTGTCATTTATTGTTCTTATTATTCTAATTAATTTCCAGCTAGATAAATGGCTGGTGAGCTTTGGTTTTATGCGAATTTTATTATCAGGAATTGGTGAAATTTTTGCTCTTATTTTTGGGGGGGATTTTTTTGAAGGGTGTCTTCGGTGGAAGATGTGACGGGATGGGATTCATATGGCCGTAAATCATACGTCATCAGTGACGTCTTCCCTTCATAAGGAGCAGCCCCCTTGACCCATGCTTGCTATCTACCCTTGGCCTTTTCTTTAATTAATTTATAAGTGTTGATTTTCAAAAAAATCAGATTGAAGATTGAAAATAATAAACTTTCCTTATTTGAATATTAAGCGTGCTGCAGATGATTATTAACAAATTCCAATCTAACCAATATGTTTTTGTCATGGACTCATGGACATTAGCACTTGGAGCATGTGAACATTTCTCTTCAGTTTTCTTTCCCTTTTTATTAAAAGAAAATGGCATATCGTTATTTTAATCAAGGGGCAGGAATTCTCTAGAAAGACATTAAAATATTTCACCGATGAAAAAGGTTTCTTCAGAGTAGTGGTCAGATATTCCTTGAGGCATGATACATGTACAAATATATCTCTATATACACACATAAATCATATAACTTAACGGTTTAAAAGTTTTACAAAATGATTAGATGCTGAAGATTGTGTAAGATACTCCTATTAGCAATCTTCCTGCTAAAAATTGCCACCATCTTTAGACAGTGCTGAAACAAATCAATAGTAGCTGTTTCAACTACTGCCCTAAAAAAAGACTTCCTTCGGCAGCCAACAAATTAGACAGAAACTTCGTTTATGCTGATCCCTGTCAAATGAGCTGTAAGAAAGGCACTCCTTTTTACATTATTCTAAAGTCAATTTGCCAACTTGTATAATGCAGTTGTTTACTTACTTTTTGTCTATATGTATGCTTCGCATCAAGGCATCTTCAAGCGGCATCTTCTTTCCTCCTGTAGAAACACATCGTACATACCGCAACCGAAAGGAGTAGTGATTACTTGACTCCATATCAACAAAGTGGCCGGCAAATATTTATTAACTGGAACTCAGCTTTGTTCAAGCACGCACCGGAGAGTGTTCTGTGTTGGTAATCCAAATTCCATAGCGATAAGGACATTAAAAAAAACATAGAAGCCAAAAATGATTAGCAGAAAACTGAATTTCATGTTATAATACTCTATTGTTTTAAAATTCGATTTCGCATTAATAAATAAACAGCCCATCATAATAACTAAATAATGTTGAGGCTAATAACGCAACCTAAAGGGAGGTGAAAAGGTTGATTCACAAAACTTAACAATTTTTTTGCAGAATAGCTCTTGCTAAGTTTTAATAGATGCTGGAATAGATTGGGAGATGCAACGACAGATTAATGATATCATATACATTATGCTTCTATTAGACAAACATAGATATTAGTTAAGAGACAAAGGTTGTCTCACACAAATTTCATGTTGACTCGGCTTAGATCAAGCTTACGTTGACTCTCTTAAACCAACAGCAACCAACAAGGTTCGAATCCAATATTAATCTTGTGAGTAGTTATCACGTAACACTTACTGCTTGTATCCAAAGCTAATAAATCTCAATACCGATAACCAAATAATGCTATTACACTCTTCAAATAACATATTACGGTAAGTAACAATAACTCTCAAAAGAGAATCATTAGAATGGATACAAGCACAATAGCAATAATCAGATTCTAACGAGAAATGTGTAATTTGTTCCCATACTCAATTCAAGTAATTCTAAAATTGACATTTGTTTTCTTCTTTGTGGGGGACCGAACGAATGAAGAATAGCATAGGATTGATGCAATTAAGGACACTGCTCCTTCCGTGACTTTTTTTTTAGACTTGTCGGTATGCTGGGTTTGGGAGATGCACGCAAAGCGTCAGTGCCGCCTTGTATGAGAAATATCTACACTTGCTTGATAATCCGTTAAATCCCTTGATGTTTCATCTCAGTTCTGTTTGATTTATATTTTCCTAAATTCAAGTTACTAACTTGGTCACTTTTTATAAAAAAATTTCTCAATGAGGTTCAAACTTGAAGATTTTGCCAATCCTAACGGAGAATGGATTGAAGAAAATTAATAGGGCAAGAGGGAAGGGTTGCAGAACCCATAAATAAAACTATCGTTTCTCTAATACTAGAGTTATTTAAATAATCGAGTCATTGCTTAGCCACTTTAAAATTAATTTTTCATGAATATATAGGCCGTCATACTTAAAAAGCTTAGAATCGTGAATGATTTTTCATATTACTTAATTTACAGATCGTACACATTTATAAAGAGAAGGAAAAATACAATCTTTGATAGAGCAAGAATCATGGAATGCCAACTCATCTACAGTTGGTATGTTGATCTAAAATTAAAAAAAGATATCAAAAAGATTTCATATTCAAAAAATAATATCAGAAAAGATTTCATATCTTAACACGCCCCCGCAAGATGGACGTTCCATCAAAAACAAGACTTGGCCGAGTGTCCATATTGATCGCAAAACCGACATGTCGGACGAGACTCTCTATTGTCCCGATCAGAATACCTCCTATGAGAAGATCCACGATGCTAGTTAAATCTGGAATAATTTTGATGACGGCTACGATTGTTGGGCCATTGGGAGTTGCTTCTTGTGCCACAGCTTCTATTGCTGTAGTTGGTTGTGACTGGTGCTGCTTCAAGTCTAATTTCTTCCAGTTTTAGTTGGGTTTCACATGCCACCAATTTGTCATGCATTTCTTCAAAGCTGATTGTGTTTTCACGAGCCCTAATCGCTACTGCAATTTCTTTGTATTCAGTTCCAAGTCCTCGAAGTGCATGAATGACTAAATCATCATCGGATATAGGAGTGTCAATGATTGCTAATTCATCGGCAAGGGCTTTAAGTTCCTGCAAAAATTCTAAAACAGAACGTGAGTTTCGGCGAGCAGTAGAGAGTTGATCCTTAAGATGCATAACTCTTGAGCGTGATTTATTGGCATATAAATTCATGAGTTTTGTCCAGGCAGCATGTGACGAATTGCAAGAGGCAATAAGAGGAATCACGGCTTCGGATACAGATGCAAAAATTGCATGAAGCAAGAGTTGATCCCGGCGAATCCAAGTTGTTGTGGCTGGATTTGGCACCGTTTGATTTCCAGTTGAAATGGTGAGAGGCGGACAGACAGAAGTTCCATCAACAAATCCCATTAAATAATAACCAATGAGTAGCGCCTGAAATTGAGCACGCCAAGAGGGATAATTGGCAGCGAGAGAGCTTGAATGGCAATTGGACGGCGGTTGAGATCGAAATCAGACCATTAGGTGCAGCTGTTCCGATGGAAACGGAACTAGAATTTGAGATGGTGCGAGTTGATTCTGAAGTGACTTCCATGGCTAGAGAGTGCAAAAGATTGCCAAAAAAAAATGCAGAATAGCCGAATCAAAAACGCTCTTAGGAGCATAATTGCTCTGATACCATGAAAAAGCTCAAAATCGTACATGCTTATAAAGAGAAGGAAAAATACGATATTTGACAGAGCAAGAATCATGGAATGTCAACTCATCTACAATTGATATGTTGATCTAAAATTCAAAAAAGATATCAAAAAGATTTTATATTCAAAAAATAATATCAGAAAAGATTTCATATTCAAAAAATAATATCAGAAAAAATTTCATATCTTAACACATACTACCTTTATAACCCTTTGAAAATACAAAAAATTGTGATTTTTACTGTTGCTATTCCTCTGCATAATCATAAGAAATATCTTAATTCCTCCAGGATGTTATTGTCATGTTTGTCAATGTCAAGTTAACAATGGATTGCTAGATAGGTCAATCGAGCGGGATAAGATTAACAACGAAATTTGTTACAAAACTCTATTCAAACATGACCCTTTTGTTAAATAGGTCAACAAATTACAAGAGATGAATAAGCTGTTTAACTAATTAGATTGAATTGAATGGATCATTCCAATTTTAACAGGACCGACACGACACATGTACAATATGCATTTTGTCATCAATGTCAAATAAGTTTGGAAAGAAACTAGTGGTAAGCTTACAAAATCCTAGGTTTACATGAAATGTTATATATATGGTGTGATCGAATTGTAATTTGTAACCACCATGGAAACAAAATTCATGGATGATTATTATTAGAGAACTTAATGAACTAACCATAAACAGGTCATGATAGGTCAGGTTGTTAATTAAGTTGGCACTATTGTTTAGTTAGATGGATTACATGAGTCAATTTCTATGGTTTGAACTTTGAATTCGGAACAATATTCATTTACTAATTGTGTTAATTGTTAAGTAGGAAGCCACAATTTTGATTTGACATGATAACCACTTAGGGTCACCCTTAGTTGTCACATTGAAATATGAGTCATGAATCAAAAAATTAAATCTATGGATTGTGGATCGTGAATTTCATCCAAAGGAGTCATAAACAATGATATAATGTTTGAGATTGTTATTCCATGATAGATGTAAATTATTTGTAAAGTATGGTGTTATTTTTATTGTAAGGCAATTACTAATGATAAAGATACTTCAAATTTGACTAATGTTATTCTTTCCATACATGAGATATTGCTACATTTTATTTTTCTTTTGTCAAATAAAAAGTATCCATTTGACTTCAATGATACAAAGATCGTGTACATAGAGATGTAATTGGATTCCCGTTCATAGAATTTAGTATGGGACAATCAGGATGATCTAGCATTTGAGTATCATTAGGTATTATAGTTTGATTCCCATTCATAGAATTAGGTATAAGACAATCAAACCACCCACTAAGCCTGATGCAGCCAACAAGTCATGCAAGGTGACTACCAAGATTTTGGTGAAGATTGACTTTGCAACTCAAACAAGGATCAGGATTCTTCTTGAAGTTTAATCACTGAATTTGTGAACTAGAATTTGATTATTATTAGGATTTTATGAAGTTTCCTTCTTCATTTTAAGTTGGAGTATTAGGATCTTACGTATACTCCAATAATGTTTCTTGTTAGAGATTCTCTATCTCAGCTAGGAGTAGAACTTTTAGAGAGTCTACAAAGATAGTTGTAATTTTTACTTTTCAATAGAGTTGATAATTTATTGAACTTGGCAAGTGTTTGCTTTGCATACTTCCCTCGAGTAAAGCTAAAACTGCGATCATCAGGCAATTAAGCGAGCATTGAAACACCAAGAGAGGGAAGAGTGAACCCACTTGATTGGAGCGAAGCAGGACCTCTTGGGTTGACTTGGTTGACCTCAAGAAGAGGAAGCCGAAGCTCACTTTTGCATTTTCTTTTCTTCTGAACCAAGTGTCTGAATATGGGAGTGTTTGGTTGCAGAAATACTGCCGCAGAGAAAAGAATGACAACTTTTTGCAGTATTTTTTTTTTATCACTGGGGTGTATTCCCTTTCATAGTGCATGAAGGAGTAGGCTTGCAATGTCTGAAAGTGAAAGTGTAGGCACGAAATGTTCACAGTAATGCGACTTCGTGTACATTTCCAGGAAAAATTAAAGGGTTTAAATTTTTTCTCTTTCTTTTCTCATTTTTCTGCCTCTTGCCTATCAAATAATTGAGCTAATTTCAGCTTTAATGTCGGTTTGGTAAATCTTTTCAACCCGATCTCTTACCAACACACGACATGCTCAAATAATATCAATTATCGTCTATGTGTTGATAGATTATTAGGGCATTTTATTATTTTTTTAAAAGGATAGTAATTTTGACATGTCAATAACACTAAAGATAATAATAAGTGTACTCAAACGACAATGGTAATTTCCCCAAAAGTTTAATTTAAACAAGTTGATAAGTTGTGCAAATGAATGGTATTAAATTAGTAGAATAGTTGGGGATTTCGATACAATTAAACAAACATTCATACCGATCAAAATAAAAGTTGGCAATATCCTATAAGAGTTAGTAAGTGCATCTTAATAACTTTGACATATAAATATTGCTAAGGTATTGGAACAAAACAAAATAGTCGACAGCTTCAAACAATCAAATGACATTGGTATAATGACCCATATAAGAGTTGGCGATTTCTTACAAAGGTTAGTAAATTTAACACACCAATAACCTCCGTAAATAAACATTGATAAAAAATTATTAAATACCCATATAAGAGTTGGCGATTTCTTACAAAGGAGCACACGACCCGACACGACCCTCTAGTGCCCGATGGCACCGTCGGGTCTCACCGCAAGCCGTTATTTAGACGTAAACCTCGTGGGAGGCTAGCCCAGGACCCCAACACCAAGACCCCCCTCTTACAACACTTTAGCAATGAGAGGGTTTGAACTCTTGACCTCGGCAATGAGGGAGTGAACGCACACCAACTGCATTGCCCGTGGTTGGGTGAATTGAGTCAATGTTGATCTCATCCGGGATGCTTAAACTTGGTTATGAGAGCCTCTGTTCAAAACAATTTTTTCACTTACTTAGATGTATATACCAACTATTTTTCCAATTAGGTCGCTATTTTTTTAAGCTAAGCACTACTTTTTGGCAGAGTGATGCTAAAGATGTTTAAGTCTTAGTAAATGAAAATGGTTTACTAACTCACATGCGAAATAGATTTGTGTTAGGTGTTTGCGATCTACTTGCTTAAATATTCGGATTTTACCACTTCAAACCAGTTTTGTATGCTAGTCTTTGTTTCCGTAGTATTGTTCTGTTTTGGGAATGTGTTGGTATCTCTTTTGATCCAAAGTTTCTCTTGAATGTTTTAGTTTTTGACTTTTGGTTGTAGAGGCACCCTTTTGTCATGTTAATCTTACTCATAAAAGGAACCGCAACTGTGAGTAAAACATGTTATGTGGATGATGGTTATGGTGAGTAGCACAAAACCATATATTAGATGTTGGTGTTCGAACTTGAAATTATATGATTAGATGACAATGTTGCGATAAAGGGTAATTGGAATAACTTTAAGTCTGCAGAAAATTTTAAGTTTCTTTTAATAGATCAAAAGTTAAACTATAGGCACCAGGGGGGGTTGCAAACCCATTATAAGAAAAGAGCCAAAAAAATTAAAGCCATGTACAAAACAACTCTCAAAACCGAAAGCGAGCTCAGATACAAGATAAATCATCGACTATATTAACTGAGGCATTTACATCCATATGCAATCTCCCCCATATGCAATCTCCCCTATAACAAAAGCGTACAACTTTTAAGCCAAATTTCAACAAACGGAAGATTTCTCTCCATCAAAAGCTCTCTTGTGCAGCTCCTTCTTTTCTTGTGGCATTGTAAACGAATGCCTGCCAAGCCCAGAGTTCTTGCTCCATAAATGCTTCAATAACCCAAAAAAAAATTCGGTGCAAGCATTGGAAACTGTCCAGACCATTATTGTCCAGGAAAGGTGAAGGAGGAGATGCCACACGGATTCCGCCTCCTCCTTGTGGAGGAAACGCCCGTTAAACAGTATTTTGCCTCTTTGTTTTAGGTTATCTTAAGGGAGGATTAGGTTCCCAAGTTGCTTCCCAAGCAAAAAGAGAAACTCTAATCATGGAAAATCTGTTCTACCACCGACAACCTCCCTATTGGGCAGCTTGTAGCAAGACTTTACTAGAAAGGCTACATCTAGAGCAGAACCAGTCGTGGCAAAGACATGAGAGATTTCGATTGGTGTCTTCCATTGCTCTTGACGTTAATGACCATCTTCTCCAGCCGGAGTGCATCCCTTGGCAAAAGCAGCACTGGCAAAGGCAAGCTTACATCTGTTGTCGTCAAAAGAACGAGCTGCGAACCTGGCGACCTCCACACTCTTCAGATGCCGAGCCAAGCACATGAAATTTTGCAGCGGACGGAATTCCTATGCATTGTAGATAAGAGGAATGGCTGGATTAAACATGGCCTCCACATTTATTGGTAAAAAGAGTTGGTGATACGTCCAAAGTGTGGACAAGGATAAGTATAGACACAAATGACGTTCGTTGCTCAACTAGAAAATCATTCCGTACGTTCAAATTTGATATGCAATCGTCTCAAATTGAAAATGAAAAATGAAAAAGAAAGTGCATTGCTTTTTTCCAAATTACAATCTCAACAACTAATCCACCGCCACATTCGCATCAATGGGATGTCCCATGAGTCCTCCGATGCTTCCGTATCAGCTCAGCTGGAGTAGAGCCAAGCCTCCTCCCCGTCAGGCCACTTCGTTTTGTATGGGTGTGCAACGATTGAACATGTGGGCCCGAATCAAACATATCGTTTCTTGGACAAACCTGAACATAATGTCGTGCCATATACGACCTTAACACGAATTAATGCTTATTTTGCTTTATGAAAATACATAAATTGAAAAAAATATTTTTAAAAACGATCATTTAAATTGCTTGAAATAATCAACCATAAAATACGTCTCGTTATTGACAATAATTAATGTCAAAATATTTTCATGCACAATGAGAATTTCTTGCGTTCATTCATTTTTGTAATCGTAGAGCATTTTTTTAAAATATATTTTCCGCGAATGATTTCGGCTAGCAATTTGGTACAAATTCCTATTGTGGAATTAATATCGACTTTCATCTTTTCGATTGGAAATAAAGAGTGATGGACATGTGTCCCACTTGCTAGTAGATAAAAGCGTAGCAGTTTGATCCGGACTTGATATGATCTCAATAAACAAGCGTGCATGCAAGGTATGTGCAGTTCGAAGATTGAAAAACAAATGGACGGATCACTCGATCCATGTTTAACTTATAAATTTTCCTCATTTCTTTTTAATCAGCGATGATGCTCGTTAGCGTTTAGGAGCGCATCGCTTTTGTCTACAGCAGCAAAACCCACCTGATCAAAATTCTAGTTCGAAACAAAAAAAAAAATTCATAAAAAGAAATAATATTTCGTAAAAGAAATGCCTAAACACTTATTAAGCAACTGTACAAAGAAAATTTACCATTTTTTTTTCAATGCACTGTTTTTCTCTTTCATTTTTTTCATCTTCCTTTTCTTTTTCGTGTTGCTGTGCTGTTCTGTCTTGATTTTTTATTTTATTTTTTATCATTTTGAGAATTTTTGCGATTTTATTTCATATCAGGTATAAGCAATGCAAAAGATGAACGAACATAAGATAGACGATAACGTATTCTTACGACCGGCGAAGGAGGGGTCGCCGGTTCGCCGGCGCGTGCTTCCGTTTCAGCTTCAAGTTCCGACGAACCGGAGAAGGATTTGCCGGCCGTGGTCGCGGAGGACTCCGGAGGCGGGTGGGTGCATCGTCGCCTCAATCGGCGGAGGCTGGGGACGGTCTCTCCTGGGTAATTGCTTCGAATCGAGAAAGCTCTCTCTTTTTTGTCTATTCAGTGTGTGAAGTGCTTGCAAGTCTATATGAGAACATGATGACGAACTGAGAAGTTGGTGTTTTACAGAAAAAAAAAAAAAAAAAAAGCAAGAGTGAATGAAGGTGATGCGAGTGGAAATCTGGATTCTGTTCTAGTTTAGGCAGTGGTGATTGTACTTGGTATTAGGATTATATTAGGTTGTTTATGTGCACTGATAGTTGTTTCAGTGGTATCTAACTTTGTTTGGACATAAGGAAAGTAAAACGCGAAGTAACTCAGGATAACATCATCATCCTTATAAAGAAATGGATAGTTAAGGTAGAGCAATTTGGGGGCAGTTTTCTTAGAAATTACTTTGAACTTTACATGATGGAAGAACTTTCCTGCTGATAATTTTAAATGCTCGAGTTGACTTTCGAGGGTCAACATAAGCTGAACAGCATGATGCCTCATGCTTCAAACCCAACCTGTAATTTTCATACTATCTTTCAGTAAAAGCCTCTAGAAATCTATGTAGTTCAGATGTTGAAAGTTGTGAGGCAAATTTGTTGCAAAACTTTAGACATCGTTGCATGTTTCCACGTCATTTTTGTTCTCAACTGCTCAAGGCCTGCTTAGTTTTGGGAAACTCCTTTAGTTTCCATTTTCATAGAAACTGTTTTTGATGTTTTTTGACAAATATTTGTTAAGTGAAACCAATATGTCATCGGGGATGAAAATGGTGAGAACATGCTCGGGTTACATCACATTCCAAAAACAGGCTTAGTTATTCCAAATCTCCATGTTTTTGTGTGGACTGATCAGGTCATCTGCAGTTTATAATTTTGATTCTGAGAATAGTTTTCCTTTTATTCATCAACTGCTTTCAGAGTGTCACCAAATGCATTTTCTGGTCTGTTTTAATTCTCAAATTGAAATCAGAACAGAGTTTTGAGAATCTTCATCAGCTGAATGCCTCCTTTGATTATCAATCTCTTTTCTGTCCGCAGAAAAAATGAACTTCATCAAGTTGCTCAATAGGCTTTGAACATTGAAGATTTACTTCATGTCATCCGGACATCATTGTCACTCATGCATAAGCAGTGGGTTGATGCCATTAACATATTTCATGAGAAGTTTGATTTGCTGTCAAACCTTGTTAGTGACCAAGGCAAGTGGTACTGTTCATACAGAGAGATAGATGGCATTTCATTTTTCTTCATTTAACTGTTTTCATTTGCTTATCTAGGTCTTCACTCTTCTCCTCAGGAGGAATTTTTGAGGTTTTCCGGCGGTGATAGTACCCATCCTGCAGTCCATCAGTTTCTTTTTAATTCACTGGGTGAAGTGGTATGGCTGATTTTTTAAGCTCTGTTGATGCTACAGGACTTTGGCTTTATTGGTTGGTTTTTATAATCTTAGTCTTCTAGTTTGTTTAATGATAGGGTATGAAGTGTGTATCAAAAGTTGTTTGTGGTGCTGGAAAAGAACTTCAGCTGGTTGTCCTTAATCATCTGCAGGTGCACATTATTATCTTTTCATTTGGCCTTTCTCCCTGATAAATTATTATGTTTGAAGCATCTCAGATAACAGTCTTGGAGGTGATTAGATAGAGATAGGAATTTGTCATAGTAAGTTATGCTTTGCTCATCTTGAGACACGCCATATATTTCAGAACATCATGATGTGGATTTTTCATGTGAACATATGGCATGATATGGATTACGAACATTAAGTGTTTGGAAAGGGTGAAGTAAAATCTGATATGAATTTGATTCGACAAGTTGGCAATCTCTCTTATAAGCGTATAATGGAAATTATAGGTCATTAACCATTGGTTTGAACTTGAACTTGATCTAAGTTTGAGCTTTAAGTGTACTGTACATGAAGATTAGGATATAAAATGTTTATACATTCACATTATAATTAGCAGGTGTAGAGATATGTTCTCAGTTTAAAAGGAAAGAGTTTATTGCCTGCTTCAATCTTAGCACATATCCCTTCATAATTGCGAGAGTCAATTTTGTACCAAAGAATCATATTAACTCTTTTTACCTACCAATATTACTATTAGAGCCAAGGGAAAGTTAGACTTATTTATACCAAATTCCACTCATTGAACTCGATGTAGTAAGTCAAAACTCTTCTTTCCTGTGTTATGTTTACTGTCAACAAGCTAAGGCTGAGAATGAAAACTCAGTAATTTGAAGAAAATGAGCAGAAAACTAACTGGGGAAGGGGGGTGCTCGGATGACAGTGAATCGAGCCTACTGGATCTAATCTTTGATGCAAACCATGGTTGTAAGAGCCTCTGTTTGCAATCATTTGTTTAGTACTTAGATGTGAGAATTGATTAATTTATATTATTTTTTTATCATATCTTTAGATCACAATTTTGATATACCGCCTCTTTTTTGGCAGAATAATGCTGAGGGTATTAAGTCCTAGTATTGAAATTGGTTTTACTAAGTTGAGTGCCAGATAGATTCGTGTTAGGTATTTGTGACCTACTTACGCATTATACTTGCATTTTTCCTCTTCAAATCAGTTTTGTATGCTAGAGTCCCTTGTACGTGCTCCTTTTTTGGTAGTGTGTTGGTAGTTCTTTGGATCCAAAGTTTCTCTTGAACTTTTTCGATCTTGACTTTCAGTAGTGGCAGCACCCTTTTGTCACAATGATGTTACTCGCAAAAGGAATTACAACTGTGAGTTAATAGTGTTTTTGCCCATGTAGATGATGGTTATGCTGATTAAAGCACAAAATCTTACGAGAGATGTTGATGTTGGTACTTGAAACCATATGATTAGATAACGTTTGATGGAATAAAGGGTAATTGAAATAACTTACAATCCTCAGAAAAGTTTAAGTTTCCTTTTATAGATTATATAGTTCACCCATAGGGCATCAAGGGGGTGCAACCCATATACAAAAGGAGCCCAAAAAACTAAAGCCATATACAAAAGAACTCCCAAAACAACTCCCAAAACCTAAGGGGAGCTCAAATACCAGATAAGTCATTGACTGATCAACCAAGGCATTTACATCCATATGCATGTTCGGGGCATCCTGCTTGCATGAATTGGATAGTAGACTGGGCTCCATTTCTTTATTGAATTTTCCAGTATAACTTTTATTTGTCAGAGACTCTAGAGTATGATGTTTGGTTCAAACACATTTTGCAGAAGATGAAGATGGCTTGTAATGACCATTTACTGTGTAATTTTGTAAACTTTTAACTTCGATGCTTCCAGCAAGTAACTTATGTGTAGTGTGTCAGTTTTCTTAAAAAAAGATGATATTTGACGTATGGGGTTAAGTAATTGAAGTATTGTTATTTACTTAGCAGCCTGTTGTAGAAATTATTGGCTTTAGAATGGGTGAGCTCAGGGGTCTTTCAAGACGGTGTTCTCTTTATCTAGGTATTGGTTTGGATGAGACACTGGTGGATAATGCGGTAGAAAAGGCTGAAATGCTGCTTGTACAGGGTGAGCGATTCATAAGGGTGCTCTCATCTGTTGTGAAACTAGTATGCCTGTTACAATCTTTATTGTGATTTCTCTACCTTTTTTGAGATCTTCTGTTTGCAACTATTGTGATATCTTCCTTATCTCTCATCAAGTATGGTATCATGTCTTTAGTGACTAAATTACTAAATTTTAGATGTTAAGTTGAACTATTTGTAGATAAGACATGATATGGGTGCTTAGAATGACCTATAGATGTAAGTCAAAGCATTTAATTATTTGAAAAATGAGCTTGTTATCGACATTGTAAAGGAGTCATTGTTACACATAACTTGAACCTGTTCAACAAAGGTCCATTTAGTACCTGTTGAGTTCGTTGCAGAATACTTATTGTTGTTTTGTTGATATCGTCATGCTTTTGAAGGAGCAAAAAAGAGAAACTGCACAACTTTTTCATATCTTTGCTTCCCATGCCTCACACAACTTGGGGTTTGTTTGTACCTTTTCAGTTCTCAAATGCTACCCTGAAGAAATGCAATCTTACTTGTTTCAAAACAAAAAAAATTATAGTGTGACTTCTAAAATCTGGAGCAAGATCAGAATATTGGTAGGATCCTATGTAATTCTCGAGCTTGTGGTATTTGCCTTGGGGATCAAAAGTATTTTGTATTCATTAATAATGTGCATGTTGCTGTAGCTATTGCTTTCGTCTCTCTACCAGTATGCAAATTTCTTCAGCTGGCTTCTGAAACGTATGAAGCGATTGATGTCAGAGCCAAGTGATCAACTTTTAACATACAATCTAACTTTTTTTCAATCAGGGTCCTTCCTTATAGTGAATTCCTATATACTCTTGTGAATTTCGATGGTGCACCTGTTGTTCTGTTCTTGAAGTTTCTATATGATCAAGATCCTGCTATGCATCTTCTATATCTTTCTGAGGCTGATGAAGAAATTGCCATTGATCCGTGAGTGATTTTCTCTAACTTGTTCTAGTTGCTAATTATACTTTACAATATGGCACTTGGAACCCCAGAATCTTTAGTTGTTAGTTGTTCATACCTGATGGAGGTACCAAGTGGAATGTTTGGCATCACTATCTATAAAAAGCCTCCAGTAGAAATTCCTTATGTATTTATATCTTGAAGGTTAAAGTTTTTCCAGTCATTTCAGTTCACATATACTTTTACTTGGGCTGAGTTGTGACATGTCATTATTGTTGATAGAATGGCTAACCATTGACTAATAAATTTTTTCTCTCGTGAATTATCTGTGAGTTTTGCTCTTCCTTGGTTTTCCTAATGAATTTCATTCAGCCAATGAAAAATAGGTTAACCTGGCCCTAGTTATAAAATCATATGTATCATCTAGAGACATGAAGTGAGACTGGATTCATAATTATACATAAGATGACCTTATAAATCAAAGGGTGGTGGGTCATCTCTTCATCCTCTGTACCTGAAATTTGGTGAGGTGGTGGCTTGGATACTGCAAGTTGTGGTCAGCTTAGTATTGCCTTCATGTACTCTAGCAGCTAATTTTGTTGGCCTTTGCTAGGTTGTGCAATCCATCTATGTAGCAGCGAATTAGAATATAAGCATGTAATGGAAATTGGTCATGCTTTAAATGTCAGAATGATGTGCTGTCAAGCCTAGTATTATTTTCATGTGCTTTAGCAGCTGACTCATGCTTTAAGGCAATGTGACCAAATTAGTTGCCAAAACTGAGGATTTGAAATTTTAAATGACTCCTGGTTTGGGGGTTAGTTCTTCATTTCAAGTCATCTTGCCATCGTCTTCATCTATATTCATTTTTGAATTAACGGATACCCACCAAAGCACGAAAGCTAGGATCTTTCCCGCAATAATACCTACAGGTTCTCCCAATTCCATGACTGGAACAGGAAATACTGAAGAGCATTTCCACTAGATGAGGTTGACTCGAGTTAGGGTGAGTTGCTAGGCTTCAACTATGGTTATCGTTGGTCCAGCACTATTTTAAATAACCACATGGTAACAAGGGTTGAAATTGACGTGTCGATCGTCGTTTCTCATTGGATTGGAAGGTCTCACATTCCAAAATATCAAATGCAATTCCTTGTGCTTTTCTGCCTTGATATATTTTGTCAGGTTAGTAAAGATGTCTTACCCTCATTGTTGTCTTAGAGAAACAATGCAGAGAGTCAGAGAATTAGTGCAGTTTGGAGGATTTGGGAATAACGAATAATTTCAAAGGACACTTGTGAAGGAATTTGAACAGATGGAACACAGGTATTAGCAAAAGAATTAGAAAGTTGAAATGTAATAGAATTTTGTTCGTGTATAGGAGTTCTTACTTGAATGTGTTGTCTATTGCTCTTTCATTGTAAATTCTTCACATTAATGATTTATCTACTTTTTCCATTCATAAATGTTCTTACACATGCTAGCAGTGGACTAAAATATGAACTATGGGATAAATCATTGCTGTTATCTGTTGTTTGAAGTGATGGCTTTTCCCCTCTTCAAGCCTGGTCCTCATTGCTGATATGTGTACCAAATGTGAAATTCTGGTTCTCTTTGTATGCATAACAGGAGTTTGAGCATGATTACCTGGGTTCAAAATTGATTTATATTGCATTGCAATTCTTTAATTAAAAGCTTGCACTTTCGGTTTTACCCAACTCATCAATTATTTGAGCTGAAATATTCATTTCTCATTTGGTTGATTTAGGACTTCTGCAAATGGGGTGTGTAGATATTTCTATCCATAAGCCTATTACCATAAAGTTGTAGCTATATATTTCACTTCCTTGCCTGAGTGGCCAAAACCTCTAGACTATAATGAGAGAAGGAGAGAGAGAAAAGGAAACCCATCTCTCAGTAAAAGCAGCATTGGCGAGGCAAGCTTACATTCGTCGCCATCAAAAGAATGAGCTGCAAACCCAGCGATCTTCACGCGCTTCGGATGTCCAGCCAAGCACGTGAAGTTTTGCAGTGGGCAAAATTCCTCTGCCTCGCAGATAAGAGGAGTGGCTGGATCAAACATGCCCTGCACATTTATTGGTAACAAGACTTGGTGATCCGTCCAAAGCGTGGATGAAGATAAAAATAAACACGAATGCCGTTCGCTGCTCGACTAGAAAATGATTCTATATGTTCAAGTTTGATATGCTATCGTCACAAATTGGAAAATAAAAGATAAATGGCATGTAAAAAGGGTTTGGATTTTGGGTGGTGATGGCAAATGACATGGTCAAAGTATTTCTATCTGGCTGAGTGTGTGGAGCTCGGGTGATGATGGCAAATGGCTTGGTCAAGTCCGAGCTTGGCCCGTCGTCTCGACATCTAAAGCAAGTGTGAAGGTTCAATCTAGTAAGATGCGGATTTCAATAATTCCTTAGTTTATTTTTTTAATTCAAAGTAAATGAGGATTAACGATCACATTGGTTCTTTCAAATTATAATTTCAACAACTACAACTAAATACACCACCGCATTTGCATCAATGTGATGTCCGATGAGTCCAATGTTTCCATGCCAGCTCTGCTGGAACAGAGCAAAGCCTCCTCCTCTCGGCCACTTCGTTTTGTTGGGGCGCACGCTGAACGATATTACCATTGAACGGGCCCGAATCAAACGATACCGTTCAATAGCAAACTTGAACACGTCACGCCATGCATGACATTATTTGTAAATTGACGTGAATTAAGGTTTCTTCATTCTCGCGAAAAATGAAAAATTATAAAATATATTTTTTTAAATGATTATTTGTATTGTTAGAAATAATCTATCAATGAAATACTTCTTATTATTGATCATAATTTATGTCCAAATATTTTTATGCATGATGATAATTCTTTGCATTCGTTCATTTTTTTAGCTGTACAAGTGATTTTTTTTTAAAAATTTCCAAATAAGTACTTCAGCTGGCAATTCAACACGAATCCCTAATCTAGAATCGATTTCAGTTTTATCTTTTCCATTGGAAATCAAGAGCGATGGAACATGTATCCCATTTGCCGGTAGATAAAAGCCCAGCAATTTGATCTGTTTTAGACCTCCTATGATCTCAAAATGCAAGCGCACATGCAATCTGTATGTGGTCCGGAGATTAAAACACAAATGGGCGGAACCATTCGATCCATACTTAGCTTATATATTTTCCTCATTTCTTTTTAATCAGCTACGCTGGACGTTCGCGTGGAAGAGCACATTGTTTTTGTCTCAATTCTTGATTGCAACCAAAAAAAAAAAAGTTTGTAAAAAGAAAATGCCCAAACACTTATTAAGCAATTATACGAAGAAAATTTACGATTTTTTTCAATGCGCTGCTTTTCTCTTTCATTTTTTCGTCTTCTGTTTTTTCTTTTTTTCATGTTGCTGTGCTGTTCTGTTTAAATTTTTTTTTCTTTGGTTCATTTTGCGATTTTATTTATAGGTAATTTGTATAGCAATTTATTAAAAGTTCATACTAGGTATAAGCAACGCAACAATGAATGAACATAAGGTGTACGATGACGTGTGAGCAACATATGGTTCAGTCTCATCAATCTTCATCCTTCACTTGCTTAGCAAAGGGAGATAAGGTAAAAAGAAACTTCTTGATTTGACTACTCTCATAACGAATTTCAAAGAACAAATTATTAGATACTTGTCGGAGATTACTGACCATCGATCTGATCAATCCTTGCCATACCAAGCATTGTGAACATATTTCCGTTAGAATAACGAAGGATATAACAAAGTCCAACGTTTTTTGGAATTGATTAATGGACGATCACGCGTGTTCCAAAAAATTCACATTTCATTTGATAAGAGAAACGGAAAGTATGAAATAGATAAATGGAATGGGGAAATGAAACGAAATCAAAAGAGAAATAAAGTGGAATGTGGATTTTCCTTTTTCGTCTAGATGTGATTACGATAATTAACCTATTAATTCAGAATATTCATATTCCAACGTGAAATATGTAATTAAAAGAAGCAAAAGAGGGAAAAAGAAAAAAGAAGAAGATAAGAGGTATAAAGTGCTTGGAAGTCTAAATGAGAATGTGACGTCGAGCTAAGGAGTTGGTCTTTTTAACACAGAAATGAAGAGTGAGCGAAGGTGACGCGGTACAAATCTGGCGATGACTTAATTGCGAGTGAAGAATTCCAAGCTGGTATTAGTTGAATGGAGGGATTTTATTTATAGGCGCAATAGATTCTCATCAACTTCTCGACCAGGTTGTTGCCTTACGAGACTTTTTCCATAACCTAGACGGACAGTCATCTAGCCCGACCGTAAGTGTACCATACTCCTGTATTGCCTTCTTGTTGCCCTCCCTCTTTGTACGCCAGTTCAAGTGTCCATGACAATAAAGAACATGAATCGGAGGCAATGCAGTTTATGCTATAGATAGAGCTATGTCAGATGCAGAAATATTTGATCCCCACTTGGAGTTCTGCAGGTTTAGCCCTTGCATAATACCATCTAAATGTCATCAGGCACCTAAAAAGATCTTCTTACATTTCTTTTACTGATTGAGCATTCTTTTACCAACTGATCATGTCCTCCAAGGAGAGATTTATTGGATACTGAAATATAGACTGTAGGTGGAAAGTCTCGCACATTTTGTATTGCTTGAAGTTATATTTATCTTCTTCTCATTACATAAGGGCATTTCATCAAATCTTTTTGATTAATCAGGTTCGCTGTTGAGAGTTTAACTTTTGAATAGGAATTTAACTGTTGGTCAGCCGAAAAATAGTAAGGTGAATACATGAGTTTATTTCATGGATGTTTTCAATTGTAGAAAATGAATGATTTGAAAAAATAATTTCTAAAAATGATTGCTTGTGCCACACAAGATAATCATGCAATAAAAAATTTTCGTTACCAATAACAAATTATGTTAAATATTTTCTTGGATTATAAAAATATTTTTCGTTTATTCAATTTTATTAGCAATACAAATGGTTATTTTTACAAAATTGCTTTCCAAGCCATTTATTTTTCACAAAACAAATATCACCCTAATTGTATGTGGTGTCTTCTAGTCTATTGCTAATGGAACTTAAGTCTTAGATTGACAAGAGAATCACATGCACCCGATCTCCTTCTTTTTACTTGGATACAGACTAATGTTTTCTACCATGAATTACTATTCTGGGAATGCTAGAGCTGTGGCAAGCGGACCACATGAAGTTACATTATGTAGATGTATCTAACGGGAGGAGCTGTAGAATTATGGCCGTTAGGACTTCCCCATCACACCCGTTAGCTATTTTGAAATAGAACTTGCTTATATCGATCATGCTAACTTCAATAATTTCCTCGACAGTACTAATATAGATAATGTCCTTTCATCATCAGGAAAGAAAGGAAATTTGTCATTTGGTTGTCTCGATCCAATGATGTATATATGCCTTTGAATCCGAAACAGAGAAATTATCAGGATTTTGCTCATGGAAACTGATATGGGCTGAGTGCAGAACCATGTAATAGTCTAATTCAAGGACAATCTGATCCATATCTCTCAGGCCTAGACCCAAGTAGATCCTAGCTAGAAGCCCAGAGATGGACCCATCATGCATCCATCGCCGTAGAAGGCGATCGGTCATGAGGATCCCATGGGATGTCGAAAAAGAAATGCCTAAACGCTTCTTTATGGAACAATGGATATGCGGTGTGCTACTTTATGTGCTAATGCTTGCAGCAGTTTGGCATACTGGTATAATCATTCCTAGTAGGGTATAAATATTAAGCAGAATGGAAAACTGTTAAGAAAAGTTCCATATGGTAGCTTTCGTGTGTCTAAACTGGGAGGGGAATGCCCAAGTGAATAGAGTATGTAGCATCTTTCAACTTGAAAGACTTTGTGTTCTTTATTACCAATAGCAGACATCTTATGGCTCACACCTTTCATAATGCTTTGTTTGCAGTTAAGTAGTTATTTTATCTGGTGTTCTTGAATACTTCTTTTTCAAATTTAGAATCTTACTTCACAGTCCAACAGCTTTAGCATGGGTTTTATGGAAGAATTTTTGAAAGCGTATGTTTTATGGAAGAATTTAGAATCAAGATTCATTTGTAGAGCTCTCAAAATCTTCAAAGCAATGTTTCAATAACCTTTGCCGGCGGAGATAAAGATGGGGTTTTAAGCTTCAGTATATTTGGTGTCTTTCCAATCGGAAGTATAGTAAGCGTCATGTTTATTCAAATGAAATATACAGCCGTATGGTCTATCAGATTTAGTTGACAATTCCTCTTTTCTTGTTTTTGCTTCTCATATAGCAGTCTTTCTTAATAAATAGATTTGATGGCAGACGGTATTGCCTGGAGAGTAATGGGCTGGTTAAGTAAACAACTATACTAGGTGAAGTTATGCTTGTGAAAGTTCCATATGTCTATGCCATTTCCCAAGCTAGATTTCACTTCTACTGGTCACTTTAGAGATGACACCTCCAATTTCGATGCATCACACTTATCCAAAGCTTTTAGTTGTTTGACCTGAGGTTACTGTAGACAACTGGGTTTCTGCTCCATATTGGGAAGATTGAGAGAGCCTATGAGGATCTTTCCCCTTTCCAGCAAGTTTAATCGAGACCAAGAATATTGCAGAAGCCTAAAAGCTTAAAGCTAATCCTTACTAGTTTTGAATGCTTTCGGTATTTTGAAGATCGACTTTCAATTGAAAATCGGCTTCAAAATTGAATCAAATGCTGCCTAAGAACCTTTAGGATGAGCTCAAGAGAGGGCAATTTCTATATTGACGGGGGGACAATCTCGGCATTTAGGGACCGAAATTCCCGGCCGAAGAAGACAGGAAAATCTGGGCTCAGGAAAAATAGAGGATTCTCGCCCAAGTGGGTTGGGCATTTTTTTCAGCATGCAATAATTGCCTAAGGGAGCTCGAAAAAAGAAGTGGACAGTGCATTTTTCCACAGCCAAGAAAAAGGAGATAGAGAGAGTGTATTGGGGGTCCGCAAAAGAAGAAAAAATGGAGAGAGAGAGGAGAGAGAACTGTCGGGGCACGTGGGAGGAAATGACAAAAAGCAAAAAAGTCGTAATTTCAACGTAAGTTCGTTCAACCTACTCACGAAGCATCCACGTTTCATCCAAGTTCACTTTTTCCTGTGCACTTTAATTTCCAAGAATTTCACTCTTCATAGTTAAACTTCTCCATCGTTTCTTTTCGAGGCCAAAAACGAAATCAAGTTCAGCGCTGATTTGGAGTTGAGCACGTTAGCATCGAAGTATGAAAAACCATCTTATCTTTTATAGAAAGGACATGAAAAGTTGGAAACTTTGCAAAAGTCATGATTGACAGTGAAGGATTATTTTCATGGGCTGCTGAAAATTTACTTTTCAATAAAATAACTTTCACAAGTCAATAAATTATTCTCCAAAATGATTATTCAAAATTATCTATAACGCAAAACTATAAAATTTCGTTTTGATAAAAATCTTACCTCAAATTAACTTCTACCTCCACGATACTCTTACTTTCGCAGCTTAATAACTCCAAAATTGAATTTTGCAATTCATACTTCACATCATTTTCGAATTTGTGCTTTAATTTAAAAAACAATTTTGATTAGACAAATAAAGGATTTAAATCTTTATCGGGTTAAAATAAGTCTGACATGATGAGCTCATGATGAGCTCCCGTGACGTGTACGCAAAATCCTCTTTCTTTTTTTCCTTTCCCTCCTTCTTTTTTGTCCCTTTCTTCCTCTTGTTTTCCCCATCTTTTCGTGCCTATCTTTTCGTTTCTATCGTGGTGCCTGCTCTCCTTTTTCCCTCTCTTTTCGTTTCTGCCGTGGTGTGTGCTCTCCATCTTCCCTTTATATCACTTATTTTTTCGTTTTTCTTTAAAGCCCACTTTTTGACCAAGTCAAGAAGAGTGGCAAAATATCAGAGCAATCACTAAACTAAACCAAGAGTAGCCAGCATTGGCACGTATGGCCCTCGATCGGGAAACCTAGTATTAAGAGTTTCACCTCCATATGTCTTTCCAACAAAAACGGGTTGCAAGGTTAGATTCATTATTTATGTAGGGTCCTCACCTACTTCTGCCTCCTGTAAACTTTTCTTCCTAGTAGAGATAAAGATACTTGAGAGTTTTACAGAGTAAGTCCTTGCTCTCGATTAAGTTTATCAAGGGCTTACTTAGGTCGACTCCTTTTTCTTTTCCCTTTCTTTTCGTTTCTGTCGTGGTGTGTGCTCTCCCTTATCTCTTTATATCACTTTTTTTTTCTTTTTCTTAAAGCCCACTTTTTGACCAAGTCAAGAAGAATGGCAAAATAATAAAGCAATCGCTAAATTAAATCAAGAAAAAATATTTGTCGAGAAAAGTTATAAATTTTGATTTATTAATTTGGCTTTGCCTTTACAGCCCAAAAGAATTGGCTTTGGATTAGTTAAGAAATTGTGAAATAAAATTAATAAATTTGGCTAATTAAAATCAATAAGTTGACATCCAAGAGTTCCTCGCATGATTGGTGCCCATAGATGCTGGTTTAACTAACAATGGTTAAGATACAATTGTGGAGCTCTCAAATTCTCTGTGTTTCAATATCCTTTGCAGTGGAGATAAAGATGAGCTAGAGTTGATTAGCTTTAGAGAACAATGCAGTTAAGCTATTGAATTTAAAGTGATAATTTAGCACTTATAAAGTATTGTAAATTAATACTATAAAAAACAGTGATTATGAAATGCAAAGCACTCTTTTTTTTTTTTTTAACTCCACAATTTCAATTAGTGACATTTTAGTTTGGCTTGTTGGTACATAAATAGTGTTGATAATTCTTTTAGCTTGTATCCTTATAGGTGGATATGAGAATAAGCTTCTTTCTATTGTAAAATGAAGTAATTAATTCATTGGATATTTTACATTTCACTCAATTCTTGATGCAAATCTTTTGATTAGAGTGGATTCAATGTCTGAAGAATTTTGTTTTATCAAGTAATTACATTAAAAAGAATGCGTTAAAAGGCATCTAAATGGATGGATTCACTATTAAGCATACAAATTGCTTCACATCTTGCACCAACCAAGTTGAATAACAATATTAATATGCTTACATATATTTTGAGTGATAAGTAAAATATATTGAACACATTTTTAAAATATAGCTTCAACTCGTTATTTAAGAGTAATAGATAATTGTAGGATAAGAATAATATGCTTAGGCATATTTTGGGTGGTAAGTAAAACCTATTTAACATTTTTTATTAACATAGCTACCCCTCATTATTTAAGAGGAACCGCATGCGTTTATGCTTAAGTATTATATAAAGTATATTCAATCTAAAATGAAATAACACTGAACAATTTAGCTCCATTCAATAATATAAATATTTGAATTAACATATTTGATAAATTATAGGTGTTTAAGGAAGGTTGCAATCGCTAAAGGGAACCAAGCAAAAATTGTCCAGAAAAAATTTGAAAATTTTGATTTGTCAATTTCACTTTAGGTTCGAAAAAAAATTGTGAAATCAAAAAATGTAATCGGTAACTTCAGAATTAATTAGGGAGCAGAGTGATGGGTCCGATCACTCATTCAAAATAGAAATGGACGAAAACCAAGAAGTGGTGGGACCAAGCCATCGACGGAGGGGGAGAAAGAAAATTATTCGAGCCATCTAATTACAAATCTACCCCTAGATTCTAAAATCCAGCGAAGCTGCTCGGCTTTCGCTTCCCTCTTTTCATTTTGTCCTGAATACCTAAAGACCCGCAAATTTTAGGTTTGGTTTTAATTTTATCTCGAATTTTTTTCTAAAAAATCTCAAATTTTAACCAAATGCTACATCAACTAGAAAGAATTTTCAAACTTCATGTCCAGTCTCAAATGAACCTTGAATAACCACAAGTACCTCGAGGACAAGGCCAAGAGAACAGTTTCCATCTTAACCCGGGGGGGCAATCTCGGCATTTAGGGACCGAAATTCACGGCCAGAGAAGACGAGAGAACAAAGAGAACAGTTTCCATCTTAACCCGGGGGGGCAATTCTCATTTAGGGACCCAGTGGGGTGGGCGATTTTTCCGCATGCAATCATTGCCAAAGAGAGCTCGAAAAATAAAGGGATGGAGCTTTTCTTCACGGCGAAGAAAAGGAGATACAGAGAGATTTGGACCGGACGAATCTCTCCCTCTCCCCCCACTTCTCATTTTCTCTTGCAAATCCATGTCACAGGCACGTGAGGTAAGCAATGACGACAAGGGAAAGATCAATTATTTGGAGCGAGGAAGAAAGAAATGTACAAAGGAACTAGAAAGAGTTGTTGTGGATTTGAAAAGTCTACCTAGAGAAGAAATTAGACCATAGGAAAGACAAAATATATGGAGCATTGAGGCGTTGAAAGGAGTCTCCACCTTAACGTGGAGTAAGGGTTATAGAAATATCTACCCTTGCACTGATTCTTATTCAACAATGTCTGCTCTTTGGTCCATGCATCTACACGTTTCTTATCTTGCAAGTATGTCCATGTACTATTATGTATTTAGAAAATCTTCCCACTATATCTACCAAGACTACCATCGTATTCAATTACATGTTATTGAAAGTAGACAATAAGTGCTTAAATCCTTATCAACATTGCGAATGGAAGGAAATCTTGGGGAGATCCGTGTACGCGCAAAACCTATTTTCTCTTTTCATTTTCTTTTTGTCTTCTTTTTCCTTTCTTTGCTTTTCTCTTCTTATGCGTGCTCTTTCTTTTCCCTTTTTATCTTTTAAAAACCCTCAAATTTTATGTTCCATTTTAATTCTATCCTAAAGTTTTGCATTATATCCGAAAATCCTTAATTTTAGATCCAATACCAAATCAGCCCCTAACTTGTTCGTCTTCAAAAATTTCAAACTTTATGTTTAGTATCAAATTTGCCCTTCAAAAATTTCAAACTTTATGTTTAGTATCAAATTTGCAAGAAAGAACCTTAATGACGAGATCGAGGACGAGCAATTTCCATCTTGACGGAGAGAGCAATGTCGAGAACTGGAATCCACGGCCAAATAAGACAAGAAAATCTGGGCAAGAAAAAAAGGCAGAGGATTCTCGGCCAAGTGGGGCGGGGATTTTTCTTCGCAGCCAAGAAAGAGAAATACTTTTACCAAAAGTATTAATTCTATCCTGAAATTTTGTTATCTAAAAAATAATACTCAACTTTAGTTTCAATCATAAATTTATCTCCAATTTTTTTGTCTAAAAAATCCAAAACTTTATGTCTAATCCAAAAAATGCCCAAACATTTTTTAATCTAAAAAATCACTAACCGATCTTCAATTTGATCATAAAATTAGGCATTGGTCTACCTAGATAAGTTTGCTTATTCAATTCGCTAGCAAAAAAGGACACGCAAATATGTGCTTGATTTGGATTATCTAAGGAAATGAATTTAATTTGTTAAATGGTCAAAAACATTTAATCAATCTAACGAATATGTTTGTGACTAATTTTGTCACTAAAATAATTTATAAGTATTCAAATCGAATATTCACCATAATATGATGATCAAAAGTTTACTTTCTTAGAAGGTTTGTGCATGTAGGCACCATATAAGCTTGTACAGGGAAGCTTGCACCCTTCTAAATTATCATGCTATCCAAACACGGCAATAAATATATCTTAGAATAGGTATGGGCATGAACATTCAATAATATTAAAAAAAAGTAAATTCAATTCAAAATTATTGATTTCGAAATATATATATAAACTCAACATATTGGAAATTAAGTGCTCTAATTTTAAAATTATAGTAATTCAAAAGATTAAACAATTATTAGGACTATATAGGTAAGGTAAGGAAATAGCTTTATGAACATTGTGGAATTAGAATTCTTTAGTTTCTTTGGTTGAAAAAGCTTTCATTAAGTTCTAAACATTATCTATTTATACAAATATAATGTTGAAAACTTGAGAATCTCTTGTGCTCTCCTAAAATATTCTTTATACTCTCACCTAGTATTATGATCTTAATGGGTGAGTGAGGTAAAACTACCAGCGCGTCTTTTCTAGTTCCTTAATTTTCCAGGACAAAGGGAAAAAGGTTTTGAAGGTGGGGCTTGCACTCTTGCCAAAAGTATTATTTTTCATTAGAAAAATAAGATTTAGGTAATGCGCCCCATCAATTTTCTCTTCTTCCCAGAGCTTTTGAGTATAATCAAAACTAAAGCTATCGGAAAACTAATTTCATCTTTCATTGATTTTCATTAAAGATGTTGATATTTATCAAGAAACTTCGGTATTGTGATTTTAGAAATAAATCGAATAGATCAATTTAGAATTTTTATTCAAAGACTTTATACATATTTAATAGATTTGAGGATAAGTAATCATTGATAATGCAATATTTCAGTAATGAAATCGGTCCGATGCAATAATATTTAACATGTTCAGAGTGAGGGGGTAAATTCTTAAGCGAAGTCAAGAGCTTAAATTAGCAAACCAAAAGGATAGTTCGATGGTGCAAGTAGTGGACTAAGCGTGCCCTCTTCATTGTCGTGATGCTTTGTATGTATTTATCTACTCTAAGCACTTGTGTGGAAAATATTGGACTAGACGAATCGATGTCTCTCTTTCTCTCTCTCCCCACTTTCCATTTTGTCCCGCAAATCCATTTCGCAGGCACGTGAGGGAAGTGGTGACAACAAGGGAAAGATCAAGGATTTGGAGCGAGGAAGAAAGAAAATGTGCAAAGGTTAAGGAAGGAACTAGGAAGAGTTGTCGTGGAGTTAAAATGGAGAAGAAATTAGACAAGAGGAAAAGACAAAATATAGGGAGCATAGATGCGTTCAAAGGGATCTCCACATTAAAAGACGTGGAGCAAGGGGTTATAGAAATATCTGCCCTCTTATTAATTCTTATTCAACATTGGCTGCTCTTTGGTTAGTCAAACAACTAATAAAATATATCAATGGTTCATGCATCTGCACGTTTCTTGTCCAGATGGATTGCAAGTCGTTGAGGATGAGGTCAAGAGGGAATAATTTCTATCTTGACGGGGGGACAATCTCGGCAATTAAGGACCGAAATTCCCGGCCAGAGAAGATAGGAAAATCTGGGCTCAGGAAAAACAGAGGATTCTCGCCCAAGTAGGGTGGGCATTTTTTTCAGCATGCAATAATTGCCTAAGGAGAAAGAAAATTATTCGAGTTATCTAATTATAAATCTACCCTTAGATTCTGAAATCCAGCGAAGCTCTTCGGCTTTCGCTTCCCTCTTTTCATTTTGTCCTAAATACCTAAAGACCGCAAATTTTAGGTTTGGTTTTAATTTTATCCCGAATTTTTTTCTAAAAAATCTCAACTCAAAACCCAATGCTACATCGACTTCCAATTTTTTCATCTAGAAAGAATTTTCAAACTTCATGTTCAATCTCAAATGAACCTTGAATAACCACAAGTATCTCGAGGACGAGGCCAAGAGAACAGTTTCCATCTTAACCTGAGAGGGCAATCTCGGCATTTAGGGACCGAAGTTCACGGCCAGAGTAGACGAGAAAAACTGGGCTAAAAAAAAAAGGGGATTCTCGGTCCAGTGGGGTGGGCGAATTTTCAGCATGCAATAATTGCCAAAGAGAGCTCGAAAAAGAAAAGGATGGAGCTTTTCTTCACGGCGAAGGAAAGGAGAAACAGACATAGGGTTATGGTCAGCAAAAGAGAGAAATCTTTTATATAAAAAAACTGAGAAAGCGGTCCGCAAAGAAAAAGAAATAAAAGAAGAACAGAGGAGGTGAAAATAAAAAATGGAGAGAAAAGCTGTCGGGGCACGCGTGGGGAAACAGTAAAGAGCCAAAAGCTGCAACCTAAAAGCTCACTTTTTCCTGTGGATTGAAACTTCCACCACGTGATGGCAATGACCATATGGTCCCTGTCAACGCGAATTACTAATTTAGATCTTGTTTGGCAAGTCTAAGGTAAGGTGAGTGCCAATTAGTTGACAACATAAATCAAATCAATAAAGAAACATCTAGGTAGTGAAAGCGAGACTAAAAACAGAAAGGCATTTTGACTTATTTATGAGATTAAAAGGAAAAATTAAGACTAAACCAGAGCAAAAAATAAACTCTTCTCATGGTGCTAGGGTACCGAATGAATATATATATATATATATATATATATATTGATAATTTTTATTAATCCTTGACACGTGTTGATAATATAATTTTTTAGAATAAGTTATTATTAATAATACAACATTTCAATATTTCAGTATCAAAATAGAATTTATTGATTTGACTGTACAATATATATCTTGCTCAAAATAAGAGGGGTAAATTCCTAAGTATGATTAAGAGCTTAAATATATTTGACAAGAAAAACCCTTTTCTGATGGAAAACAAATTAACAAAACAAAGAGGAAAGTTGTACGGTGCAAGCAGTGGACTAAGCGTGCCCTTTTCATTGTCCCAACACTTTGTATGTTTTCATCTATTCTGAGCACTTGCGTGGAATATATTGGACTGACCAAATCTCTCTCCCTCTCCCCCCACTTCTCATTTTCTCCTGCAAATCCATGTCACAGGAACGTGAGGGAAGCAGTGACAACATGGGAAAAGATCAAGGGTTTGGAGCGAGGAAGAAAGAAATGTGCAAAGGAACTATAAAGAGTTGTTGTGGAGTTGAAAAGTCTACCTGGAAAAGAAATTAGACAAGGGGAAAGACAAAATATACAGAGCAGTGACATGTTCAAAGGGGTCTCCACCTTAAAGACGTGTAGTAAGGGTTATAGAAATATCTGCCCTCCTACTGATTCTGATTCAACATTGGCTGCTCTTTGGTCCATGCATCTGCACGATTATTGTCCTGCAAGTCGCTGTCCATGTACTATTATATATTTAGAAAATCTTCCCACTATATTTGCCATTGTATTCATTTACTAGCAAAATAAAGGCAGATGTGTGTAAAAAATTATATGTAATTGAAATTCCTTTAGGTTTGTTCTTTATTATAGACCATATTTATTACGTGTCCAATTCAATTAATGGTTGCACTTTGGTTTGTCCAAGAAACAATTGAGGGAGAAATGCAAGGAAAAAGTCCTACAAGTGCAAATCTTCACCTGCTTCCCTAAGGTGGAGTCACAACATCAAGCCGGTAGAGTTTTTCTCTTAACTTTTTCAGGGTTTATAATCATCCAAAGGCTTTATATATATATATATATATAGATTTTTAAGTGATCGTTAAAATGTGTAATGAAATTCATCAATTTTATATGGTAATATCTAACAGGTTCAAGGTGTATTTTTATTTGGGATTAAGGATCTAAATATATTCAACAAAAGTAACTTTTCTGATCAAAATAAATTAAAAAAAGAAAAGAAAAGTTCAATGATGCAGTGTCTATGGCGACGCTTTGTCTGTATTCATCAACTATGACCACTTTCCACGGAAACCAATACCGGAGTTGTCCTTTATTTTTGATTTTTTTCATTATTTCTGCATCGAAACTTGCTCACATGTTTCCTCCTTCCTGGCCCTCAAATCAATTCCCGTTTAATCCCACAGCTTTACAACATCCTTTTCCACAATTTAACAATTTCAAAATCGAATGTTGTAATATAAATTTCTTAAATTTTTTGAATTTATACTCTAATTTTGAAAATCACTCCGATTAAATGAATAAAGGGCTTAAATTCTTATTAGGTATTGTGAATGGAAATAAATGTTGAGGAGATCCCTGTGTACACGCAAAACCCACTTTTCTCTTTTGTTTCCTTTTTTTCTTCTTTTCCCTTTCCTTTCGTTTCTCTCCTGGTGCGTACTCTCCTATTCCCCTTCATATCTCTTAAAAAGCCCTTAAATTTTAGGTTGTCTTAATTTCATCCCAAACTTTTTTTTATATTAGAAAATGCTTAATCTTAGACCCAATACTAAATCGGCCTGTGGCAAGGTCTTTTAATTGAGGGTACCTTGTTTGGCAGTAGATTACAAGACTTTACTCAAATTTGTACTTATTCTTAGGCCTTGTTTGGTTCGAACTTTTTAAGAGAACTTTAAAAGCTTCTTTACCAAACGCGAACCCATTTGGTTCATTTTTGGAGAAATTTTTACCAAATACACCGTCTTCAAACGGCTCGCCTAAGGCGCTTTTAAATTCAAGAGTGCCCTGGTGATTTTGGGAAATTACATCTTGCAAATGCAAGTTGCACTATTCATCTTCTCCAAGGAGCTGACGATGCCGAAGACCGCCGGCCAAGGTGTCCCTGATGCCGGCGACCGCTGGCCAAGATCGCGTGACCCAAGCGACAGAGGCAATGGAGGCGACCGTCGCCTAGGTCACGAGCCCAAGCGACGGTTGACCACCGCCTGAGGTCACCAACCTCAGGCGGTGCTATTCGACGACCAGATTTGACCGCTGGAGGTGAATAAATTAAAAAAGAAATTACAAATTTGTTATTAAAAAATAAATTTAGTCAAAGTGCTTTACAAAATATAGTATTTACCAAACGGTATTTAGGCCAAAGTTGCTTCGCACCGCAATGAAATTTTTCATTTGGTTGCATTTTGAAAACCCCTTCCATCTAAAGATACTTACATTTTCCTAAGGGAATTTATCCAAAGCCGAACTATACAGGCTACTCACTCTAGGTGCAATGGACTACCATACTTTGCCTATCCGGAGGTAGTGAAGATCACAATCTTGACATGGAGTCTACTTTCTTCATTGTAAAATCCCTAAATTAATACTGCATCTTTTTCTTCCCAACGCTAGGGAACACCAGGGATTCTCGCACAAGAGGCTAAGGTGTCCTGCTCTTAAGTTTCTGCTCGAGTCTTTTAAGACCTCCTCAGTCTAAAAAAAAAATTATATTAGAAAACCCTTAATTTTAGAGCCAATATTAAACCGGCCCCTAATTTTTTGATCTTAAAAACTTTCAAACTCTATTATGTTCAGTATCAAATTTGCCCTTACAAAGGCAAGAACCTTGACGGCGGGATCGAGGACGAGCAGTTTCCATCTTTGACGAGGGAGCAATCTCGGCATTCAAGGACCGGAATTCACGGGCAAAGAAGACAAAAAAAAGCAGAGGATTCTCGGCCAAGTGGGGCGGGGATTTTTCTGCACGGCAAAGAAAGAGAAATACTTTTACCAAAAGTAAAGAAAAAAGGAAAGAGAAATATAGAGAGCGCGTTATTGGGGAGAGAGAACTTTAATAAAGAAAAACTGAGAAGTGGTTGACAAAAGTGAAGAAAGAAACAGGAGGACAGAGGAGGCAGATTAGCGTGGAGGAGGTGAAATGAAAAGAGTGAAAAGACAGAGAGAGGAGAATTGCCGGGCCGCACGCGTGAGGAATTTATGCTCTTTTTTTTGCCCTTTTTCGTTTCTTGTTTAATAGAGCCCACTTTTTGACCAAGAAGGGCAAAATATTAGAGCAATTGCTAAACTAAATCAAGAAAAAACATTTGCCCATAAAAATTGTAAATTTTGATTTATTGATTTGGCTTTGGGTTTGGTTAAGAAATTGTGAAGTTGAAAAAGTTGACTAAATGAAACCGATATATTGACATTTTAAAAAAATAATTAATAATTCGACAATTAAGAAAAGAGAAAAGTGACAAAATAAGAAATGGATAAAACTTTGTTAGAGAAGAGCATTAGCCTCAAGCTAAGCAAGTACTAGTGGGACCTAGCCACTAGGCATGAAAAGAAAATTATATGCTATCTAATTATAAATCGATGAAACTCCTTAATTTTCTGTTCCCTCTTTATATAGGCCTAATCTCCTAAAAACTCTTAAAATTTTAAATCAATTTAATTCTACCCAAAAAAATTTTATCTAAAAATTCTCAACTTTGAATCTAGTCCTAAATCTGTCCTTTATCTATAAAAATTCTAAGACTTTATATCCAATCTAAAATATGCCCGAACATTATTTTTATCTAAAAAAACACTAACTAGTCTCAAATTTGTCTTATTTCTTGACATGGCATGTTCATGTCAGTAAAAAAAATCCACATCTTCAAAGTGACGGGAAAAATTGTATCTAAAATAAAATCGTGTTTAATTAGAAAATTAAGAATCGGTCCGCCTGAATTAGTTTGCTAATTCAATTCACTATCAAAAAAGGGCACACATATATGTGCTTGACTTGGACAATCTAAGGAAGTGAATTTAATTTGTTAAAGGGTCAAAAACATTTAATCAATATGACGGAAATGTTTTTGACTAGTTTTGTCACTAAATTAACCTATAAGGATTAAAATCAAACATGCACAGGAATACAATGGTCAAAAGTTTACTTTCTTAGAAGGTTTGTGCATGTAGGCACCATAAAAATGTGTACCCTAGAACTTGTACTCTTATGGATTATCATTTTGTCCAAACACAGCAATAGATTATTCTTATAATATGCATGTGCATGACCATTTCATAATATTAAAGAAAAGCAAACTCAAATTTATTGATTTTGAATAAATAAACTGAACTAATTTGAAATTAAGTACTTTAATTTTAAAATGATAGTAATCTGGAAGATGAAGCTATTATTGATACTAAATACGTAAGGAGGTAGCTACTTTGTGGAATTAGAATTTTTAAGTTTCTATGGTTGAAAAAGCTTTATTTAAGTTCTAAATATTATCTGTTCATATAAGTATAAGACTGAAAACTCAAGAATTTCTTGTGCTTTCTCAAAATATTCATTATGCCCTTACCTAATATTACGATCTTAATGAATGTAAAATTGTTATTCAGTGCGGTAAAAATATCTACGCGTGTCTTTTCCAAGTTCGTTAGTGTTCTAGGACGAAGGGAGAATGGTTCTAATGGTGGGGCCAGCATTCATGTGAAAAATATTATTTTTAACAAAAAGAGATATGATTTAAGCAATAGGCCTCATCTATTTTCTCTTCTTCCCGATGGGGCTAGTTGTTAGGCATTTTTGATTTATTTATGAGATTCGAAGGAAAAATTAAGGTTCAACTAAAAAAAAAGAGAGGAGAAAATTAAGGTAGAACCAGAACCAAAAAGACATACTTCATATTGTGCTCAAGTACAAAATGAATATATATAGCAATTTGATAATTTTTTGTGATTGCCACGCGCATAAATAACATAATTTTTTAGAATAAATTATCAATAATAATATAATATTTTAATATTAAAATGAAGTTTATCGATGTGGCAATACAATATTTAAAAGGCTCAAAGTAAGAAGGTAAATTTCAAAGTGGAATTACGACAAAAAAAAATTTCAAAGTGGGATCAAGAGTTAAATATATTAAAAAAAATACCTTCTCTAATGGAAAATAATTTAACAAAAGAAAAGGACAGTTCACCATTGAACTAAGCGGGGCCCTCCTCACAGTCCCGACGCTTTGATGTTTTCGTCTCTTCCGAGCACAATCTCTCTTTCTCTCTCTTCCCTCGCCGCCCCCCGGGAACTTTTCATCTTCTCCTGCAAATCCATGTCCCGTTCTCGTCCGAAGTCTCTCTGCACTCTTCATCTTCCCAACAAATCCACCGCTTTATGCGTATTGAAATTTTAACAGACCACAAAAGAAAGGGCAACAAGAAAGGCGTTTCCTGTTTCCCGAGAGGCATTCTGGTTTTTTCTCCGTCAGGCTTGAAAGCGAAAATCAAGGGCAGATCAGCGCGAAGACGAAATGCATCATCTCGTTTTTGGGCTTTCGTTCGCCGAGCTCGTGGCACCGATCCTTCTCCTCGGGTTTGCGTTGTATTTTCTCAATAAGAAGAAAGCTAGCGTGTGTAGAAATGCAGAAGATGCTGATACTGGCGCATCTGGCTCGTTGACTGTGCCGATAGAAGCTAATTCCGTTGGATCTAATTCGTCTCGGGCAACTACTTCTGGTGGATTTAGTTCGTCTCCAACAGAAACTAAATCCGGTGGATCTTGCCCGTCTCCGACAGAAACTAACCATGGTGCATCTAGCTTGTCTCTGTCTTCTGCAGAAACTAATTCCAGTGGATCTAGTTTGCCTCCATCTAAAATTAACAACAGTGCAACTAGTTCGTCTCTGACAGCTTCTAAATCCAGTGCATCTAGTTCGTCTCCCACAAAAAATTATAACAATGCATCTAGTTTGTCTCTGTCTCCGACAGAAACTAATTCCGATGGATCCAGTTCGTCTTCGACAAAGACTAACAATGGTGCATCTAGCTTGTTGACTGGAAATTGCTACGAGGTGTTCTTGAGCTTCAGAGGTCCAGATACTCGATATGGCTTCACCGATCACCTCTACAATGGGCTCCTCAATGCTGGAATTGATGCTTTCAGAGACGATGATGAGCTCTCCCAAGGCGAGAACATCAGGCCAAAGCTTGTGGAAGCCATCACGAATAGTAAAATCCTGATCCCCATTCTCTCCGTGACTTATGGTACAAGCAGTTGGTGCCTGGATGAACTGGTTCAAATAATGGAGCGCAAGGATAAGAACGGGCAGATAGTGTTGCCTATATTCTACAAAGTGAAGCCAGCTGATGTAAGACATCAAATCGGGGGTTTTGGAGATGCATTTCATGAGCGTGAGAGGCGTTTGCAGGGGAGGCCTTTCGACTCAACGATTTTGGAGAAATGGAAGAAAGCACTCAATGAAGTTAGCGCCTTGAAAGGATACGAAGCCAATGGGTAAAAATTCTCACTAAAACATACTTTACTTTCTTTTAATATGTGGGTGTTTACTGGTTGTTCTGATTCTCACCCGCTTCATTTTCGTTATATACAATAATATCTCGTTGGCAGTAAGATCCTGGAATGCATGGGTTCTATAAGTTATTCTCTCTCTCTCTCTCTCTTTTAAAGTTTTTTGCTATAACGAATTGACCAATCTAATTATAGATTTTATTGTTATGATCTCATTTGCCTGAATAATAAGATTTTATGAATGAAATATTTACTCTTATATCCAAAGATTTTGTTAAATTGTGCCATTTTTATGTCATGTTTATAGTGTACAGCACATTAATCTGTCACAAATTTTTCTAATTACTTATTTATTTGAGATTAATGGTACGACTTATTAATGATATTTATATAGAGCTCATAACATCATATACCGTGCATGGTGATTGTCAAAGCCATAATTATTTATCTTCCCACATTACATATATTAAATCATTAATGTCATTGATTAGTTGCTATCAAAATTATTTTTACAAAAGAAATGTTATATTTATTATATATGATGACAGTAAATGTTATAAAGAAAAAGAAGGATTATTTTTATTATGTGCTTTTTAAAATAATTTTAAACGCATTTTCCTATCGTCAACAAGTTGTTTCTATCTCATACACCTGCATATATTGAAGCAGTGTTTTTTGGGGGTAAAAATTATTCTTCTACTTCTCTATAAAATCAATACTAGATCAATTAAAATCATAGAAAAAGGTACTCAAAAAGAATATAAAGTACAACCTGTTATCATCCCTAGAGGTAATGAAAACGTACAAAAACACCGATCTATAATGATGCTAAATCGACAACATGAGTGGAAACTTGCAAGCGTATATAATTGCGCAAACAAGGAGAAATCCCGTCAATTCAAGTTGTTCACAATTTTACAATTTGAACGACTTTTTGGATTGGTATTACAAGAGCTAACACCCTCTTGCATCAAAAGTTATGATCAGTTCATTGATTGGTTGCTAACTCTCATATTAGGTTGGTTTGATGGAATTTTGCTTATTCAAACACTCTGGAAAAAGTGACGTCCACATCATCCTCAATATCTTTAAGAAACAACAAGTTTAAAATTTGGTTCAAATCCATAACATATACAAGATTCAAGATTCATAAGCGTACCCTCAAGTTTCTTCTGGCTCAATAAATTATCTCAGAGTGATAGTGGAATGGGGCATGCCATGTGAACCACAAACATTTCTCAACTTTCGTTTTAGGTCAATAAATAAACGTAGGTGTGACAAGAATGATTCTTAAATTTTTTTCAATTTATCCTCAAATTTGTTTATTACTGTGTTCTCATTAGACAAAAAATATAAAATTATAGTTGCCACATATTTGAACTCGTCACATTTGACAGGTCTGAAGCAGAGTTGGTGAAATTGGTTGTTCGAAAAGCATTGAACGAATTGAAGAAAAAGTTTGAGTTGGTTATTTCTGAGAATTTGGTCGGAATTGATAGTCATGTGAAGAAGGTTGTAGAACTTATGGATAATGAATCTCATGCCACCCTATTTGTTGGTATCTATGGAATGGGAGGCATTGGTAAGACTACTCTTGCTAAAACCATCTACAACAAGCTCTCCAATCAATTTGATTGTCGTAGTTTCATTGCTGATGTAAGGGAATCATGGAAGCATAATGGCATACATCACTTACAAAATCGGTTAATCTATGATATATTGAAGCTAGACAATCAAATTCATAATGAAGATGAAGGGACTAGGTTCATCTCCACTAAGTTTAAAGGTAAAAAGGTCCTCGTACTTCTTGATGACGTGGATAATGTTGTTCAGTTGAAGCGGTTGGCTGGTAATCGTGATTGGTTTTCTTCGGGAAGTAGGATCATTATTACCACCAGAAATAAGAGGATTCTTGAAGAAGTTGGCGTGGACTGTAGTTATGACCATAAGGAAATGGATAAAGATCAATCTTTAATTCTATTTAGCAAACATGCATTTCGAATGGACTCTCCTCCAAGGGAATTTAAGGGCCTCACTCAAGAAGTCGTATCCATCACTGGAGGGCTTCCCCTATCTCTTGAGGTTTTTGGTTCATTATTTTGTGGAAAAGAGCCAACACAATGGAGAGATACGATACATAAGTTAAAAAAAGTCCCTCATATGGAAGTGCAAGAAAGGTTAAGAATAAGCTATGAAGCATTAGACGATGGACAAAAACAAATGTTTTTGGATATCGCTTGCTTTTTCATTGGCACCGACACGAGAATCGCATCTTACATGTGGGAGGCCTGTGGCTTTTTCCCAGGGGAAGGAATTGAAGTATTGAGATTCATGTCAATAATAAAAGTTGGATATGATCATGAGCTCATAATGCATGACCAATTGAGAGATCTTGGTAGGGAAATAGTTCGCAAGGAAAACCAGTGGCAGCCTCAGTACCGTAGTAGGTTATGGGACTCCAAGGAAGCTTTGAAAGTGCTAAAGGACAATAAGGTAACCGTTTCATTTCTTTTGCTCACTCAGTCCATGTTCTACCATTAGAGTAATGTTGGTCCCTACGCTGTGCTTGCTCTAGGGAACAGAGAACCTTTTACTATTATTGCCCCCAAATGTTTCATTGAAGAGATTAGAAAGTAGGGAGGTTGCTTTCTCTTAGCAAGTATTGTAGTGTTATCTGAGATTTTTCTTAAAGCGTATATTACGAAATCATCTCCAAGAATGAGATAATTTCAAATCTTTTAGATACTTGACAGGGATATTCTATATTGGAAAGATCTTGAATTTCTATAATTGCTTCATCTACGTCTTTGATGTACGCAATAAATAACTTGACTATGCAACTGTAACCATAAGTACTCAGGATACATGAGTCATAGGCTTGTAATCGCTAGATGTTAAAATTAATATAATAGGACTAACGATGCCCACATTTCTTATGAAATTTTAGTCATTATTGCATAATGGAGAGTGAAAGGGATACTTATTTTATGTAATATTACGTTAGGAATTCCATTTACCAATATTTATAGGAGGACTGATTTAAAACTTACCAAATAAGATAGGAACATAAATTCCTTTTGTATATATTATGGATGAGTGTGTATATATGTATATATACCATCAAGTGTATTCAATGACCATTAAAAAGAGAAATGTTTTAATTTTTCTACATAAAAAATCCAAGAGATAAGTACTTTAAAATTCTATTTTCTATAATTATGTGAGTGCATTTGCATTAATGAAATCAATCATAATTTGACTACTACTTTTACTCCATCATTTGGGTTGACTCAAGTTGTTGCTAAAAGGACTAGCACTTATTTGCAATCTCAACGTGGGACGATGTATAATCTCAAGAGCCAATTCATATATTGAAAAATTCAAAGCCAATGTTTATTTATTATGCCTTTCGTACTGCATGATTAAATAAACTAAATTAATTAAAAGAAAAAATGAATATGCTATATATTTTATATACAAATAAAATGGCATAGCCAAATTTTACGACTAAAAAGGTACATTTCTATATAATTATTTCAGTGATTTTGCACTACAATTTTTTCTTCATCCACGGTACTATCATAAAAGGAAGCCCATCCTTTTGCATATGGGACAAAAATAACGTTACCTTTCAAACTCATCCTTTTGCTCATGGGATAAAAATGACACCGGCCATCAATTCTGCCTATTCTCACTTTATATTGCCCCGCGTGTCCTACATAGCTCATTGTGCAAACATGCCCAATGAACCACGTTGACCATGACCACAAATGACTTTTTCTTCCTCTTCTTTTTAAATAAAAAAAAGTCAGAAATTTTGTAAGAAAGATTATAACCAAAGTCTGTTAACAAGATTATAAAATAAAACCCATCATTTTTATTAGTGTGGGTTGACATCGCTCGCTGTATACGTTAGCATAGGGAGCAATGTAGGGTATCCATGGCGATTTAACAATGATAATGGATGAAATTTGTAACTCGCGTCAGTTTTGTTCTATGGTTAAATAGTCGGGCTATTTTTATTACATTTGAAAGGTTATGTTATTTTTGTGGTAGATATTGAAGGATAGGCTTTATAGATATTTGAAAGGTTTTGTTACTTTTGTCGCAAGTACAAAAGGTTGGGCTTATTTTTGAGATTTGGCTATCGATTTTTGAACGGGAAAAAGTTACACACCACACGAAGGAATCTTCGAGATAGATAGGGTATCTTGATATTTTGAGAGGGAAGTTCACGGGGGAAATGGCTAATGTGAGTAGATTACTTCTGTTGAAGATGGTTTTTCTTTTATAGTTACTCTTCTCTTGGATTCCTTTTTAGGTATCGAGTTCTAATTCCTTCCCAAATTATTATGTCGTTCACCTTTGAGCATCCATGAAATCTTGCACAACATTGGCTAGTACAATAACAAAATTTCTGGTTCGGAACAGCTGACATGAGGGAATCCATGAACTGTCTGTATTACTTCTTGACTTCTTATGCATGTCATTTTTTTTTTTTTGGTGAAAGCATGCTATGCATTTAGTTCTTAGGAATAACTATTTTATTTCCAATCTATTCTGAGGAAGCAATTATTCCTTCATTTTGTTCAAAGATAGGTTAAAAATTACTATTCTGTCAGAAGCAGGAATAGTCATTCCTGGGCGGCCGAGGAAAAGCTATTCCATTTAGGCTTGGAGCCAAGAAGCTTCAATTTTCACATTTCTAAAAATGTTTTTGCACTTTCCACAATTTTTTTTTAAAAATATATCAAAGTTTTTAGGGTATGTTTATTATATTTATTGTGCTTGAGTAACTCATTTATAATTATGATTATCTCAAATTGTAGTATATAGTTAAACTAAAATTTAATAAGTTGTAGAGATTATTAATATAACTAATAAGATTTTATGATTATGAATATATCAAATTGTAATCTATAGCAAACTAAAATATATGATAAAATAATAAGTCGTAGAGAATATTAACATAACTTATATTACTGTCTTAGTTATTTATGATCAGAAAATAATTAGTTAAGAATATTTCAAGTTATTACAAGTAAAATAATAAGTACATAATATTTTTTTTTTTGGTAAGGTATAAGTACATAATATATTAATATAACAAATATCACAATATTCAGTTTCTTGTGATTAGTTATTACTTCAATGGAAAATAAGAGTATATATTTTTTATTGACCACATAAGTAGCACGATCGAATAATATACACAATTAATGGGAAGTTTACATGAAGAAAAAAAAATTATATTTCTATTATAATTGATCAAATTAACTTTTGATTTTGCACATAGCATTTTGAATAAATTCCTTGCATTGCACTCTTGTCTAACTGGTATGTAATGAAGCTACAGTATCGGAAATTTGAAGATTATACTATGAGCCATTACATCATAATTCTTTTTAAGATCTGAATGCGTATGACCAAATTTCAAAATGGAAGTCAACATCATTTGCTTTGTTAGCCTTAATAAATATTTGTTCATTGGTGTGAAAAAGAAAAAATTGTATCTTCACATTGCGAATCTCTTGAACGCATTAACTCGCGTCAATAGCAATATGAACAAATGATATTCGATTACTTTAGTTGGATATAGTACTAATGAATATTGATTCTTGCTTATAGGGAACAAACATGATTGAGGAGATTAATCTGAGTAGAGACAGCTCAAATGGCTCTAATGAAATAGATGAGCGAGGTGATGACATTTACACAGAAAAACAATTCAAGAATTTGACGAGGCTAAGATTCCTTCACTTGGAGAGGGCACATCTCAGCGGAGATTTTAAGGACTCAATGAAGGAGTTAAGATGGCTTCGATGGCCAAATTGTCCTAATTTTGAAGTAAATAATTTTCACGTAAAGGAATTAGCCGTACTCGAATTGCGAAAAGGCAAGATGACTGAGAAATGGGAAGGATGGAGTTTTTTTATGGTAAGAACTAAAGTCTTTTTTCTCTCCTTTTATGCGTTCTTTTGACTCATAATCACTCTAGACTCACCCCTTGATGATCATTTTCTTTTTTTTTAACCAGATGGCAGAGAAACTCAAATTTCTCGACCTTACATGTTGTTTATCCTTGGAAGAAGATACGAACTTCCTCTCAGCCTTTAAGAAGTTAGAGGTTCTCATCCTCAATTTGTGTCTTTATCTGAAGCGAATCAGTGCTTCAATTGGAGACATGGAGGCCCTCCTTCGCTTGGAGCTGTGCGGGTGTCGCAGCCTCACGAAGCTTCCAGTAGAAATAGGTAATTTAAAATACCTGAAGCAACTCATTCTAAAAGATACTCGCTCCCTTTCTACATTACCAGATAGCATAGGGTTTTTGGAGAACCTAGAGATTCTAGATATTTCTGGAAGTGGTATAGAAGAATTGCCTAGCGGTATCGAGAGGCTGAAAAAGCTCCAAGAGTTACGTGCTGTCGAATGCGGAAAGCTAAAAGGGATAATGGCAAAAAGCATGGGTGATCTTTCTTCCCTACGATGCCTTAATTTTCTTTACTGCTATAAGCTCCAATCATTGCCAGACCTTCCTTTCGGCATAACAGATTTGCTCGTCACCTGTCGAAGTCGCAAATTGCCTTTGCTTTGCCACCTAGCCCATCTCAAGGAACTACAAGTATGGGGCTGTGCATTTCTGGAGTGCATCCAGATGCTTCCATCAATGCTATTGAAGAATTCAGAATGCTCGCGACTGATGGACGTTGAAGAATCGAAATCACCACAACCCCTCAACACGCCCTTCAAGTTGGAAATCTTAAAATTCAATTTATGTGGTTCTATCAAAACACTGGACGTTTCACCGTTTATCCATCTAAGGACATTATTTGTCGGTGATTGTGAGAATCTATATGAAGTTCGAGGTCTTGACAAATCAACATATTTGGAAAGCTTACAAGTCCAAAACTGCCACTCAATCAGGCGGTTGGACCTTCCAAAATCCGGGAGGCTAAAGAAATTAAAAGTTGATGGTTGCGGAGACTTAGTCAAAATTGAAGGTCTCGATAAGTTGGAGTATTTGGAAAGGCTAGATATCAAATGGACTTCAATTGGATGGCTAGACATTCCAAAATCTGGGAGGCTGAAGAAATTAGAAGGCTACGAAACTTCGCTGAAATTGAAGGTCTCAATAGGTTGGAGTATTTGGAAAGGTTAGATATCCAAGGGTGCACTTTAATTGGAAGGCTAGACCTTCCAAAATCCAAGAGGTTGAAGGAATTGTACGCTAAAGACTGCAAAGACTTAGCCGAAATTGAAGGTCTCGATAGGTTGGAGTATTTGGAAAGGCTAGATATCCAAGGGTGCACTTCAATCAGAAGGCTAGACCTTTCAAAATCTAGGAGGCTGAAGGAATTATATTCTAAAGGCTGCAAAAACTTAGCCGAAATTGAAGGCCTCGATAGGTTGGAGTATTTGGAAAGGCTAAATATCGAATCATGCATTTCAATCGAAAGGCTAGACCTTCCAAAATCTGAGAGGCTGGAGGAATTATACGCTAAAGGCTGCGAAAACTTAGCTGAAATTGAAGGTCTTGATAGGTTGAAGTATTTGGAAAGGCTAAATATCGAATTGTGCACTTCAATTGAAAGGCTAGACCTTCCAAAATCCGAGAGGCTGAAGGAATTATATGCTAAGGGCTGCGAAAACTTAGCCGAAATTGAAGGTCTCGATAGATTGGAGTATTTGGAAAGGCTAAATATTGAATTGTGCACTTCAATCGAAAGGCTAGACCTTCCAAAATCCGAGAGGCTGAAGGAATTATATGCTAAAGGCTGCAAAAACTTAGCTGAAATTGAAGGTCTCGATAGGTTGGAGTTTTTGGAAAGGCTAAATATCGAATTGTGCACTTCAATCGAAAGGCTAGACCTTCCAAAATCCGGGAGGCTGAAGGAATTATATGCTAAAGGCTGTGAAAACTTAGCCGAAATTGAAGGTCTCGATAGGTTGGAGTATTTGGAAAGGCTAAATATCGAATTGTGCACTTCAATCGGAAGGCTAGACCTTCCAAAATCCGGGAGGCTGAAGGAATTGTACGCTAGAGGCTGCAAAAACTTAGCCGAAATTGAAGGTCTCGATAGGTTGGAGTATTTGGAAAGGCTAGATATCGAACGGTGCACTTCAATCAGAAGGCTAGACCTTCCAAAATCCAGGAGGTTGAAGAAATTAATAGCTGAAGGTTGCAAAAACTTAGCCGGAATTCGAAGTTTCGATAGGTTTTGAGTATTTGGAAAGGCTAGATATCGAAGGGTGCACTTCAATTGGAAGGCTAGACTTTCCAAAATCCAGGAGGTTGGAGGAATTATATGCTGAAGGCTGCGGAAACTTAGCTGAAATTGAATGCCTCGACAGTTTGGAGGATTTGAAAATGCTAAATATCAAATGGCGCATTTCAACTTGAAAATCTGGGAGGTTGAAGAAATTAGAAGCTTGAGGCTGCAAAAACTTTAGCCAAAATTCAAGGCCTTGATAAGTTGGAGTTTTTGGAAAGACTGGATATCTCTAATTGCATATCAATTGGAAGGTTGCTCCTTCCAAAATCCAAGAGTCTGAAGATAATAAAAGTTAAAGAATGCGCAAACTTAGTTGAAATTCAAGGCCTCGATAGGTTAGAGTTTTTGAAAGAACTGAATATCATTCGATGCAAGTCACTCAAGAAAATTCCATTATTATCTAGAACTTGGATTTATCAATATTATGAGATTACAGATGGCGATATGACATGATTTGAATCAGACGATACAAATGGCGATATGATAGGATTTGAATCAAACTAAATAGATGGCTCAGATGAGTTGATATAATGGCAATGATCCACTTTTTCTAACGAAGGTATATAAAGGAGGTTAGTTACCTTTGCTCTTCTGAGATTTACTACCCAATTTTCATTTGTATTTCCTACTTGCAATATCTTTCAAAATTTTTGATCTTGTTATTATTATTTCCTAATTGATAGTGTTATCGTTGTTTTCTTACTTGAATTCAAGGAATCCGGGGGAGGAGTTCATTAAAGATAATGTGTGCTTTGGCAAAATGGTTTTGCTTATCATGTAGTTCAGATGTTGAAAGTTGTGAGGCAAATTTGTTGCAAAACTTTAGACATTGTTACATGATTCCAGGTCACTTTTGTTCTCGACTGCTCAAGGCCTGCTTAGTTTTGGGAAACTCCTTTAGTTTCCATTTTCATAGAAACTGTTTTCGATGTTTTTTGACAAATATTTGTTAAGTGAAAACAATGTCATTGTGGATGAAAATTGTGAGAACATGCTCGGGTTACATCACATTCCAAAAACAGGCTTAGTTATTCCAAATCTCCATGTTTTTGTGTGGAATGAGAATACTAAAATGTCATCTGCAGTATATGATTTTGATTCTGAGAATAGTTTTCCTTTTATTCATCAACTGCTTTCGGAGTGTCACCAAATGCATTTTCTGGTCTGTTTTAATTCTCAAATTGAAATCAGAACGGACTTTTGAGAATCTTCATCAGCCGAATGCCTCCTTAGATTATCAATCTCTTTTCTGTCTGCAGAAAAAATGAACTTCATGAAGTTGCTCAACAGGCTTTGAACATTGAAGATTTATTTCATGTCATCCGGACATCATTGTCAGTCATGCATAAGCAGTGGGCTGATGCCATTAACATATTTCATGAGAAGTTTGATTTGCTGTCAAACCTTGTTAGTGACCAGGGCAAGTGGTACTGTTCATACAGAGTGATGGATGGCATTTCATTTTTCTTCATTTAACTGTTTTCGTTTGCTTATCTAGGTCTTCACTCTTCTCCTCAGGAGGAATTTTTGAGTTTTTCCAGTGGTGATAGTACCCATCCTGCAGTCCATCAGTTTCTTTTTAATTCATTGGGTGAAGTGGTATGGCTGGTTTTTTAAGCTCTGTTGATGCTATAGGACTTTGGCTTTATGGTTGGTTTTTATAGTCTTAGTCTTCTAGTTTGTTCAATGATAGGGTATGAAGCGTGTATCAAAAGTTGTTTGTGGCGCTGGAAAAGAACTTCAGCTGGTTGTCCTTAATCATCTGCAGGTGCACGTTATTATCTTTTCATTTGGCCTTTCTCCCTGACAAATTATTATGTTTGAAGCATCTCAGATAACAGTCTTGGAGGTGATTAGATAGAGATAGGAATTTGTCATAGTAAGTTATGCTTTGCTCATCTTGAGACACGCCATATATTTCAGAACATTATGATGTGGATTTTTCATGCAAACATATCGCATGATATGGATTACTAACATTAAGTGTCTGGAAAGGTGAAGTAAAATCTGATATGAATTTAATTCAACAAGTTGGCAATCTCTCTTACAAGCGTATAATGGAAATTATAGGTCATTAATCATTGGTTTGAACTTGAACTTGATCTAAGTTTGAGCTTTAAGTGTACTGTACATGAAGATTTGGATATAAAATGTTTATACATTCACATTATAATTAGCAGGTGTAGGGATATGTTCTCAGTTTAAAAGGAAAGAGTTTATTGCCTGCTTCGATCTTAGCACATATCCCTTCATAATTGCGAGAGTCAATTTTGTACCAAAGAATCATATTAACTCCTTTTACCTACCAATATTACTATTAGAGCCAAGGGGAAGTTAGACTTATTTATACCAAATTTCACTCATTGAACTCGATGTAGTAAGTCAAACTCTTCTTTCCTGTGTTATGTTTACTGTCAACAAGCTAAGGATGAGAATGAAAACTCAGTAATCTGAAGAAAATGAGCAGAGGGGAAGGGGGGGGGGTGCTCGGATGACAGTGAATCGAGCCTACATGGATCTAATCTTTGATGCTAACCATGGTTATAAGAGCCTCTGTTTGTAATCATTTGTTTAGTACTTAGATGTGAGAATTGTTTAATTTATATTATGTTTTTATCATATCTTTAAATCACAATTTTTGATATTCCGCCTCTTTTTTGGCAGAATAGTGCTGAGGATATTAAGTCCTAGTATTGAAATTGGTTTTACTAAGTCACGTGCCAGATAGATTCGTGTTAGGTATTTGTAACCTACTTACGCATTATACTTGCATTTTTCCTCTTCAAATTAGTTTTGTATGCTACTCTTAGTCCCTTGTACATGCGCCTTTTTTGGTAGTGCATTGGTAGCTCTTTGGATCCAAAGTTTCTCTTGAACTTTTTCGATCTTGACTTTGAGTAGTGGCAGCACCCTTTTGTCACGATGATGTTACTTGCAAAAGGAATTACAACTATGAGTTACTAGTGTTTTTGCCCATGTAGATGATGATTATGCTGATTAAAGCACAAAATCTTACGTGAGATGTTGATGTTGGTACTTGAAACCATATGATTAGATAACGTTTGATGGAATAAAGGGTAATTGAAAAAACTTACAATCCTCAGAAAAGTGTAAGTTTCCTTTAATAGATTATATAGTTCACCCATAGCGCATCAAGGGGGTGCAACCCATATACAAAAGGAGCCCAAAAAACTAAAGCCATATACAAAACAACTCCCAAAACCTAAGGGGAGCTCAAATACCAGATAAGTCATTGACTGATCAACCAAGGCATTTACATCCATATGCAAGTTTGGGGCATCCTGCTTGCATGAATTGGATAGCAGACTAGGCTCCATTTCTTTATTGAATTTTCCAATATAACTTTTATTTGTCAGAGACTCTAGAGTACGATGTTTGGTTCAAACACATTTTGCAGAAGATGAAGATGGCTTGTAATGACCATTTACTATGTAAAGCATTTTCTTTTGTAAACTCTTAACCTTGATGCTTCCAGCAAGTAACTTATGTGGAGTGTGTCAGTTTTCTTAAAAAGATGATATTTGACATATGGGGTTAAGTAATTGAAGTATTGTTATTTACTTAGTAGCCTGCTGTAGAAATTATTGGGTTTAGAATGGGTGAGCTCAGGGGTCTTTCAAGATGGTGTTCCCTTTATCTAGGTATTGGTTTGGATGAGACACTGGTGGATAATGCGGTAGAAGAGGCTGAAATGCTGCTTGTACAAGTTGAGCGATTCATAAGGGTGCTCTCATCTGTTGTGAAACTAGTATGCCTGTTACAATCTTTCTTGTGATTTCTCTACCTTTCTTGATATCTTCTGTTTGCAACTATTGTAATATCTTCCCTATCTCTCATCAAGTATGGTATCATGTCTGTAGACAAGACATGACATGGGTGCTTAGAATGACATATAGATGTAAGTCAAATAGAGTTTAATTATTTGAAAAGTGAGCTTGTTATCGACATTGTAAATGAGTCATTGTTAGATGGTGGGCCTTTACACATAACTTGAACGTGTTCAACAAAGGTCCATTTAGTACCTGTTGAGTTCGTTACAGAATACTGACAATAACATATTGTTGTTTTGTTGATATCATCATGCTTTTGAAGAGCAAAAAAAGAGAAACTGCACAAACTTTTTCGTATCTTTGCTTCCCATGCCTCACACAACTTGGGGTTTGTTTGTACCTTTTCACTTCTCAAATGCTACCCTGAAGAAATGCAATCTTACTTGTTTCAAAACAAAAAAAATTATAGTGTGACCACTAAAATCTGGAGCAAGATCAGAAGATTGGTAGGATCCTATGTAATGCTCAAGCTTGTGGCATGCTTGTCGTATTTGCCTTGGGGATCGAAAGCATTTTGTATTGATTAATAATGTGCATGTTGCTGTAGCTATTGCTTTCGTCTCTCTACCAGTATGCAAATTTCTTCAGGTGGCTTCTAAAACGTATGAAGCGATTGATGTCAGAGCCAAGTGATCAACTTTTAACATACAATCTAACTTTTGTCAATCAGGGTCCTTCCTTATGGTGAATTCCTATATACTCTTGTGAATTTCGATGGTGCACCTGTTGTTCATTTCTTGAAGTTTCTATATGATCAAGATCCTGCTATGCATCTTCTACATCTTTCTGAGGCTGTTGAAGAAATTGCCATTGATCTGTGAGTGATTTTCTCTAACTTGTCCTAGTTGCTAATTATACTTTACAATATGGCACTTGGAACCCCAGAATCTTCAGTTGTTAGTTGTTCATACCTGATGGAGGTACCAAGGGGAATGTTTGGCAACACCATCTATAAAAAGCTTCCAGTAGAAATTCCTTGTGTATTTATATCTTGAAGGTTGAAGTTTTTCCAGTCATTTCAGTTCACATATACTTTTACTTGGGCTGAGTTGTGACATGTCATTATTGTTGATAGAATGGCTAACCATTGACTAATAAATTTTTTCTCTTGTGAATTATCAGTGAGTTTTGCTCCTCCTTGGTTTTCCTAATAAGTTTCATTCAGCTAATGAAAAAAAGGTTAACCTGGCCCTAGTTATAAAATCATATGTATCATCTAGAGACATGAAGTGAGAGTGGATTCATAATTAGACATAAGATGACCTTATAAATCAAAGGGTGGTGGGTCATTTCTTCATCCTCTATACTTGAAATTTGGTGAGGTGGTGGCTTGGATACTGCCAGGTGTGGTCAGCTTAGTATTGCCTTCATGTACTCTAGCAGCTAATTTTTTTGGCCTTTGCTAGGTTGTGCAATCCATCTATATAGAAGAGAATTAGAATATAAGGGTGTAATGGAAATTGGTCATGCTTTAAATGTTTGCTGTCAAGCCTAGTATTATTTTCATGTGCTTTAACAGCTGACTCAAGCTAGGCAATGTGACCAAATTAGTTGCCAAAACTGACGAATTGAAATTTCAAATGACTCCTAGTTTGGGGGTTAGCTCTTCATTTCAAGTCATCTTGCCATCGTCTTCATCTATATTCATTTTTGAATTAACGGATACCCACCAAAGCATGAAAGCTAGGATCTTTCCCACAATAATACCTACAAGTTCTCCCAATTCTGTTCCACGACTGGAACAGGAATACTTAAGAGCATTTCCACTAGATGAGGTTGACTCAAGTTAGGGTGAATTGCTGGGCTTCAACTATGGTTATTGTTGGTCCAGCACTATTTCAAGTAACCACATGGTAACAAGGATTGAAATTGACATGTCGATCATCATTTCTCATTGGATCAGAAGGTCTCGCATTCCAAAATATCAAATGCAATTCCTTATGCTTTTCTGCCTTGATATATTTTTTTTCAGGTTAGTAAGATGTCTTACCCTCATTGTTGTCTCAGAGAAACAATGCAGAGAGTCAGAGAATTAGTGCAATTTGGAGGATTTGGGAACACCAAATATTTTCGAAGGACACTTGTGAAGGGATTTGAACAGATGGAACGCAGGTATTAGCAAAAGAATTAGAAAGCTGAAATGTAATAGAATTATGTTCGTGTATAAGTGTTCTTACTTGAATGTATTGTCTATCGCTCTTTCATTGTAAATTCTTCACATTAATGCCTTATCTACTTTTTCCATTCATAAATGTTCTTACACATGCTAAGCAGTGGAATAAAATATGAGCTGCTATGGGATAAATCATAGCTGTTATCTATTGTTTGAAGTGATGGCTTTTCCCCTCTTCAAGCCTGGTCCTCATTGCTGATATGTGTACCAAATGTGAAATTTTGGATCTCTTTGTATACATAACAGGAATTTGAGTATGATTACCTGGGTTCAAAATTGATTTATATTAACATTGCAATCCTTTAATTAAAAGCTCGTGCTTTCGGTTTTACCCAACTCATCAATTATTTGAGCTGAAATATTCATTTCTCGTTTGGTTGATTTAGGACTTCTGCTAATGGGGTATGTAGATATTTCTATCCATAGGCCTATTAACATAAAGTTGTAGGTATATTTTTCACTTCCTTGCCTGAGTGGCCAAAACCTCTAGAGAGAAGGAGAGAGAGGAAAGGAAACCCATCTCAGTAAAAGTAGCATTGGCAAGGCAAGATTACATCCATTGCCATCAAAAGGATGAGCTGCAAACCCAGCGATCTTCACGCACTTCGGATGTCCAGCCAAGCACGTGAAGTTTTGCAGTGGGCAAAATCCCTCTTGCCTCGCAGATAAGAGGAGTGGCTGGATCAAACATGCCCTGCACATTTATTGGTAACAAGACTTGGTGATCCGTCCAGAGTGTGGATGAAGATAAAAATAAACACGAATGCCGTTCGTTGCTCGACTAGAGAATGATTCTGTATGTTGAAGTTTGATATGCTATCGTCACAAATTGGAAAATAAAAGATAAATGGCATGTGGAAAGGGTTTGGATTTTGGGTGGTGATGACAAATGACAAGGTCAAAGTATTTCTATCTGGCTAAGTGTTTGGAGCTCGGGTGATGATGGCAAATGGCTTGGTCAAAGTCCGAACTTGGCCCGTCATCTCGAGACGACATCTTAAGCAAGCGCGAATGTAAGCAAGCGTGAATGTTCAATTTAGTAAGATGCGGATTTGGATAATTCATTAGCTTATTTTTTTAATTCAAAAGCAAATGAGGATTAATGATCGCATTGCTTTTTTCCAATTATAATTTCAACAACTAAATACACCACCACATTCGCATCAATGCGATGTCCCATGAGTCCAACGTTTTATGCTAGCTCTGCTGGAACAGAGCGAAGCCTCCTCCCTGTCAACCACTCCATTTTATTGGGGTGCGCGCCGAACGAGATTACCATTGAATAGAATCAAAATGATACCGTTCGGTAGCAAACTCGAACACGACATGCCATACATTACATTATTTGTAAAATTAACGTGAATTAAGGTTTCTTCATTCAGTGAAAATGAACAAATTATAAAATATATTCTTAAAAATGATTATTTGTATTGTCTCAAATAATTGATCAATGAAATCCTTTTTTATTATCAATCATAATTCATGTCCAAACATTTTCGTGCATGATGATAATTCTTCGTGTTCGTTCATTTTTTTAGTTGTACAAGTGATTTTTTTTTAAAAATGATTTTCCAAATAAGGACTTCGGCTGGCAATTCAATACGGATCCCTAATCTGAAATTGATTTCAGCTTTATCTTTTCGAATGGAAATTGAGAGCAATGGAACATGTATCACATTTGTCGGTAGATAAAAGCCCAGTAATTTGATCTGTCTTAGACCTCGTATGATCTCAGCATGCAAGCACACATGCGAGCTATATGTGGTCCGAAGATTAAAACACGAATGGGCAGAACCACTCAATCCATGCTTTAACTAATAGATTTTCCTCATTTCTTTTTAATTAGCTACGCTGCACGTTGGCGTGGAAAAGCATATTGTTTTTGTCTCAGTTCTTGATTGCAACAAAAAAAAACAAAGTTTATTAAAAGAAAATGCCCAAACACTTATTAAGCGATTATACGAAGAAAATTTACGATTTTTTATAATGCGCTGCTTTTCTCTTTCATTTTTTTCGTCTTCTGTTTTTCATTTTTTTCATGTTGCTGTGCTGTTCTGTTTAAAGTTTTTTTTTTCTTTGGTTCATTTTGGGATTTTTTTTTATAGATAATTTGTAGAGCAATTTATTAAAAGTTCATACCCGGTATAGGCAATGCCAAAAATGAATGAACATAAGGTATACGATCACGTGTTAGCAGCAAATGGTTCAGTCTCATCAATCTTCATCCTTCACTTGCTTAGCAAAGGGAGACAAGGTAAAAAAAAACTTCTTGATTCGGCCACTCTCGTAATGAATTTCAAAGAACAAATTATTAGACACACGGCAGAGATTACTAATCATCGATCCGATCAATCTTTGCCATACCAAGCATTGTGAAGATTTTTCCATTAGAATAACGAAGAATATAACAAAGCCCGACGTTTTTTGGAATTGATTGAAGGCCTCGATAGGTTGGAGTGTTTGGAAAGGCTAGATATCGAAGGGTGCACTTCAATTGGAAAGCTAGACCTTCCAAAATCCGGGAGGCTGAAGAAATTAGAAGTTGGAGCCTGCGAAAACTTAGCCGAAATTGAAGGCCTCGATAGTTTAGAAAGGCCAAATATCAAATGGTAATTGCACTTCAATTGAAAGGCTAGACCTTCCAAAATCCGGGAGGCTAAGGAAATTATTTGCTAGAGGCTACGAAAGCTTAGCCAAAATTGAAGGCCTCGATAGGTTGGAGTATTTAGAAAGGCTAGATATCCGATGGTGAACTTTAATTGGAATGCTAGACCTTCCAAAATTCGGGAGGCCGAAGAAATTAATAGTTAAAGGCTGCGAAAACTTAGCGGGAGCAAATTCTATCTTGACGGGGGAACAATCTCGGCAATTAGGGACCGAAATTCCCGGCCAGAGAAGGCAGGAAAATCTGGGCTCAGGAAAAACAGAGGATTCTGGCCCAAGTGGGGTGGGCATTTTTTTCAGCATGCAATAATTGCCTAAGGGAGCTCGAAAAAGAAATGGACGGTGCTTTTTTCCACAGCCAAGAAAAAGTAGATAGAGAGAGAGTGTGTTATGATCGGCAAAAGAGTTGTAATTTCAACGTAAGATCGTTCAACCTACTCACGAAGCATCCACGTTTCATCCAAGTTCACTTTTCCCTGTGCACTTTAATTTCCAAGAATTTTACTCTTCATTAGTTAAATTTTTCCATCGTTTCTTTTCAAGGCCAAAAACGAAATCAAGTTCAACGCTGTTTTGGAGTTGAGCACGTTAGCATCGAAGAGAGAAAAACCATCTTATCTTTTATAGAAAGGGCGTGAAAAATTGGAAACTTTGCAAAAATCATGATTGACAGTGATAGATTATTTTCATGGGCTGCCGGAAAATTTACTTTTCAATAAAATAACTTTCACAAGTCAATAAATTATTCTCCCAAATTGATTATTCAAAATTATCCATAATGCAAAACTCTAAAATTTCGTTCCGATAAAAATCTTGCCTCAAATTAACTTCCGCCTCCACGATACTCTTACTTTCGAAGCGTAATAACTCTAAAATTGAATTTGGCAATTCAAAGTTCACATCATTTTCGAATTTGTGCTTTAATTTAAGAAACAATTTTGATTAGACAAATAAAGGATTTAAATCCTTATCGGGTCAAAATAAGTCTGACATGACGAGCTCCCATGACGTGCACGCAAAATCCTCTTTCTCTATCCCTTTCCCTCCTTTTGTCCCTTTCGTCCTCTTCTTTTGCCCATCTTTTCGTGCCTATCTTTTCGTTTCTATCGCGGCGCCTGCTCTCTCCTTTTTTCCTTCACGTCTCTTCTTTTTCTTTGCCCTCTCTTTTCGTTTCTGTCGTGTGTGTGCTCTCCATCTCCCCTTTATATCACTTACTTTTTCGAATTTTTTTTTAAAGAAAAAGATATAAAAATTCCAAACTATACCTCTTTTGGATAATTTTATCGAACTTTTTTTATGTCATAAAAATCCCAAATTATGTCCATTTTGGATAATTTCTAATTTTTTTTCATACATAAAAATTTAAACTATCTTCTGAAAAATTACTTTTTTTCAAACATCTACAAAAAATCAACCATGCCACTTGAGACATTTACCCCAAACTTTTTAACTAAATGGCATTTTCGTCTTTTCCTTTTTTTTCTTTTTTTTTCCCTCTTCCCTCTACTAAAGAAAAAAAGAAAAGATGAAAATGCCATTTAGTTAAAAAGTCTGGAGTAAATGTATCTCGAGTGGCATAGTTCAGGATTTTTCGTGACACAAAAAAAAGTTCAGGGTAAAATTGTCTAAAGTGACATAGTTTGGGGTTTTTAGTGGTACAAAAAAAAGTTTAAAGTAAAATTGTCCCAATGGACATAGTTTGGGATTTTTATGGTACAAAAAAAAGTTCAGGGTAAAATTGTCTCAATGGACATAGTTCAGGATTTTTTGTGGTATTTTCCTTTTTTTTAAAGCTCACTTTTTGACCAAGTCAAGAAGAGTGGCAAAACATCATAGCAATCACCAAACTAAACCAAGAATGGCCAGCATTGGTACGTATGGCCCTCGGTCAGGAAGCCTAGGATTAATCAGAGTTTCACCTCCATATGTCCTTCCAACAAAAATGGGTAGCAAGGTTGGATTCATTATATATAATAGGGTCCTCAACGACTCCTGCCCCCTTTAAAATTTTCTTCCTAGGAGAGATAAAGATACTTGAGAGTTTTACATAGTAAGTCCTCGCTCTCAATTAAGTTTATTAAGGACTCATTAGGTCGACTCCTTTTTCTTTTCCCTTTCTCTTCGTTTCTATCGTGGTGCGTGCTCTACCTTTAGTCCCACTTTTGGACCAAGTCAAGAAGGATGGCGAAATATTAGAGCAACCGCTAAACAAAATTTTAAAAAAAATTGTCAAGAAAAATTATAAATTTTGATTTATTAATTTGGTTTTGCCTTTACGGCCCAAAAAAAAATTGGCTTTGGATTAATTAAGAAATTGTGAAATAAATAAATAAATTTGGCTAATTAAATCAATAAGTTGACATCCAAGAGTTCCTCACGTGATTGGTGCCCAGAGATGCTGGTTTAACTTGCAAAGGTTAAGATACAATTGTGGAGCTCTCAAATTCTCTGTGTTTCAATATCCTTTGCAGTGAAGATAAAGATGAGCTAGAGTTGATTAGCTTTAGAGAACAATGCGGTTAAGCTATTGAATTAAAAGTGATGATTTAGCACTTATAAAGTATTGTGAATTAATATTATGAAAAATAGTGATTATGAAATGCACAAGCACTCTTCTTCTTCTTTTTTACGCTCCACAATTTCAATTAGTGACATTTCAGTTTGGCTTGTTGGTACAAAAATAGTGTTGATAATTCTTTTAGCTTTTATTCTTATGGGTGGATATGAGAATAAGCTTCTTTCTATTGTAAAATGAAGCAATTAATTCATTGGATTTTTTACATTTCACTCAATTCTTGATGCAAATCTTTTAATTGGAGTGGATTCAATGTCTGAAGAATTTTGTTTTATCGAGTAATTACATTAAAAAGAATGTGTTAGATGGTATCTAAATGGATGGATTCACTATTAAGCATACAAATTGCTTCACATCTTGCACCAACCAAGTTGAATAACAATATTAATATGCTTACATATATTAACACATTTTTAAAAGATAGCTTCACCTTGTTATTTAAGAGTAATAGATAATCGTTGGATAAGAATAATATGCTTAGGCATATTTTGGGTGGTAAGTAAAACCTATTTAACAATTTTGATTAACATAGCTACCCCTCATTATTTAAAAGGAACCGCATGCATTTATGTTTAAGTATTATATAAAGTTATATATTCAATCTAAAATAAAATAACACTGAACGTTTTAGCGCCATTCAATAATATAAATATTTGAATTAACATATTTAAGAAATTATAGGTGTTTAAGGAAGATTACAATCGCTAAACGGAACCAAGCAAAAATTGTCTAGAAAAAAATTGAAAATTTTGATTTGTCAATTTCACTTTAGATTTCGACCAAAAAAAAAAATTTCACTTTAGGTCGAACAAAAAATTGTGAAATCAAAAATGTAATCGGTAACTTCAGAATTAATTAGGGAGTAGAGTGGTGGGTCCAATCACTCATTCGAAATAAGAAATGGACGAAAACTAAGAAGTGGTGGGACCCAGCCATCGATGGAGGGGGAGAAAGAAAATTATTCGAGCTATGTAATTACAAATCTACCCTTGGATTCTAAAATCCAGCGAAGCTCCTCGGCTTTCACCCTCTTTTCATTTTGTTGTAAAGACCTAAAGACCCGCAAATTTTAGGTTTGGTTTTAATTTTATCCCGAATTTTTTTCTAAAAATTCTCAAATTTAAACCAAATGCTACATCGACGTCCAATTTTTTTGTCCAGAAAGAATTTTTCAAATTTCATGTCCAGTCTCGAATGAACCTTGAATAACCCACAAGTACCTCGAGGAAGAGGCCAAGAGAACAGTTTCCATCTTAACACGGGGGGGCAATCTCGGCATTTAGAGACCGAAATTCACGGTCAAAGAAGACAGCAAAATCTGGGCTTAGGAAAAACAGAGGATTCTCGCCTAAGTGGGGTGGGCATTTTTCAGCATGCAATAATTGCCAAGAGAACTCGAAAAAGAAAAGTACGGTGCTTTTCTCCACAGCCAAGAAAAGGAGATATAAAGAGAGAGAGAGAGGGTTATGGTCGGCAAAAGAGAGAAAGCTTTTATAAATAAATAAATAAATAAATAAAATTGAGAAAGTGGTCCGAAAAAACAAAAAGAAATAAAAGAAGAACAGAGGAGGTGAAAAGAAAAAATGAAGAGAGAAAAATTGTCGGGGCACGCATGAGGAAACAACCGACAGCAAAAAGCTGTAATTTCACCGAAAGTCTGTTTACTTTTGTAAAATCAACGTTTCCTAAAGGTTCACTTTTCTTGTGGATTAAAACTTCCACCATGTGATGGCAACGATTATGAGCGCGTACGATATCATTTCTGAAACAGAAATAATTTTTTTATTTTTATTTTTAGATGAATTTATGAGCCAAAAAACGCGTTTGATAACGATAAAAAATTTTATTTTTCTAAGTGACGACGAGAATGGGAGGATCGGCGACTGACGACCGGCGACCGGCAACGGTGACTAGCGACCAGTGGGCGACGGCCGGGGACCAACGATGGGTGGGGTGGTGGTGGTGGGGAGCGGCGGACGAAAAAAAACTTTTCGGGTGAGAAGTAAGAAAAAGAGAAACAATTTCTGATTTATATTCCATAAATAGAAAAGTAAAAAAATTTTGTTTCTGATTTTTCTTCCAAACCTATTTTTGGAATATTTGTTCCAAAAATAAAAATAATTTTTTTTTACCAAACGGATTTATTTTAGAAACGTAATGGTTGCCATGCGCGAGCTTATATGATCCCCTGTCAACTCGAATTACTAATATATATCTAGTATGGCAAGTCTGAGTTAAGGCGAGTGCCCATTAAATGGACTAGATAAATCAAATCAATAAAGAAACATATACATATATAAGATAAAGTAAAAGCGAAAGCCAAACTAAAAATAGAAAGGCATTTTAGACTTATTTATGAGATTTGAAGAAGAAATTAAGACTAAACCAGAGCAAAAAATAAACTCTTCTCATTGTGCTAGGGTATTGAATGCATATATATGCATGTTGATAATTTTTATTGATCATTCACACACACGCGTTGATAACATAATTTTTTAGAATAAATTATTATTAATAATACAATAGTTCAGTGTTTCAGTATCGAAATGGAGTTTATCGATTTAACTGTACAATATATATATATATATATATATATATTAGGCTCAAAATAAGAGGGGTAAATTCCTAAGTGTGATTAAGAGCTTAAATATATTTAACAAAAATAACCCTTTTTTTCTGATGGAAAACAAAGAGGAAAGTGGGACGGTGTAAGTAGCGGACTAAGCGTGCCCTCTTCATTGTCCCAACACTTTGTATGTTTTTATCTATTCCGAGCACTTGCGTGGAATATATTGGATTGGACGGAACTCTCTCCCTCTCCCCCCAACTTCTCATTTTCTCCTACAAATCCATGTCAAGGAAGCAGTGACAACACAGGAAAAGATCAAGGGTTTGGAGCAAGGAAGAAAGAAATGTGCAAAGGAACTAGAAAGAGTTGTCGTGGAGTTTTACCTGGAAAAGAAATTAGACAAGGGGAAAGACAAAATATATGGAGCAGTGACATGTTCGAAGGGGTCTCCACCTTAAAAGACGTGTAGTAAGGGTTATAGAAATATCTGCCCTCGTACTGATTCTCATTCAACGTTGGCTGCTATTTGGTCCATGCACCTGCACGATTATTTCCTACAAGTCGCTGTCCATGTACTATTATATATTTAGAAATTCTTCCCACTATATCTATCATCGTATTCATTTACTAGCAAAATAAAGACAGATATGTGTAAAAAATTATATGTAATTGAAATTCCTTTAGGTCTGTTCTTTATTATAGACTATATTTATTACGTGTTTAATTCAATTTATTGGTTGCACTTTGGTTTGTCCAAGAAACAATAGAGGGAGAAACGCAAGGAAAGTCCTACAAGTGCAATCTTCACCTACTTACCTAAGGTGGAGTCACAACATCAAAGCCGTTAAGAGTTTCTCTTAACTTTCTTAGGGTTTATAATCATCCGAAGGCTTTATATATATTTACAATTCTCTAAAATGTCTTTTGATACTCCAAAAAGATCCTGTGATATTAGGACAATTCCTTCTTTCCACTCATCCTTTTCTAGAAGATCCGTCGATTTAAATCGTAATTTACCTCCTATTATTGTTCAAAATGAAACCCAACTTAGTGCTCCTCTTCCCACCAATGTTAGTGGCATTGACAATAGATCAGGAATATCTAGACCGATATATTAGCAAGAACAAAGTCCAGATTATCCTGAGCCTACTCCTTCCGAAATAACTAATCCAAAAATCAATATTTTGACTGAGGAATTTGTTCCCAACAAAGCCCCTTTTAAATTAAGAGTTTAATTCTTTTGAAAATACTGAAGTTAGAAATTGGTTCTTTCTAAATTTCAAAGACCAAGCAAAACAGATCAAAGAAGAATGTTATGAATACATGTATGAACACGAGATTCAAATACCCTTTTTTGATTGGCTTGAAAATTCCATTTTGAAAAACAAAGAAACTTATAATTTGGATTAATTTTACAAATGGAAACTACATGATGGCCAAATCATAGAATCCAATCACCCACCTCTTCGTCAAATCAAAATTCCTCATAAAAACACCGAGGTCATTGCTTCCCCTTTCAAAACTTCCTCATAAATCGATGGAATAGGAATCGAGAAGATTGTTGAGCAAAATAATTTCTCTAACCAACATCTTCATACGATTGGCAAACAGCTGGATAGGTTAGAATCATCTATTCATCATATAAACACCTAGTCGAAAGTTTTGAAAACTCCTTTGTTTAAAAATTTTAAATTACCAAAAAGCCCTAGCATAGATTTTGCTAAAGTTTTGGAAGAAAGAAAAAGGCTTTCAAAAGGAAAATTGGCTTCTACTTCTAACTCCATTACTTTAGACACTCCTAAAATAGGAAATCTTATCATAAAAGATACCCGGGACCAAATCAATGTTTTGGATCAATCTAATATTGCATCTATTCTTGAAATCAAAAAGACTACTTGGAAAGATCTACACAAATTATATTATTCTAGAGCCACACCTCCTGATATAGCTTTAGAAGAATCAAGTGTTAATACTCAACACAAATATTCTTCAAGTTCTATCTATGAATGGAACATAGACAGAGCCTCTGAACAAAATCTTTTAAATATCCTAAGCCAAATGGTTATGCTTACTAATACCTATAAAACCATACCCGATACTACTGATCAATCGGTGGCTTATCTTTTAATAGTCGGTTTTATTGGTCAATTAAAGGGATAGTGGGAGCAAAGATCGCAGATTCTTAATGCTTATAAGTTAGATGGTAATGGTCATGCTATTATGGACGAAAATGATCAACCCATCCAAGATGCTGTGAATACTCTTCTATATTTCATTTCCCAACATTTCATAGGTGATCCCTCACACATTTGTGATAAGAATCTATATCTTCTATCCAATATGAAGTGTAAATCCCTCGGAGAATTTAGGGAATATAAAGATATTTTTTTTCCAAAGAGTTCTCCTCCGAACAGATTGTAATCAACCTTTTTGGAAAGAAAATTTTCTTATTGGTCTTCCTAACCTTATAGGAGAACAAGTTCACGATAAGATAATGGAAGAACATAACGGACAAATCCCTTATGATCTCATTTCTTATGGTGAACTAGCTTCCTATGTTTATAAAATTGGAACACAATTGTGTACCAACATACGTCTTCAAAAACAACTCAAAAAGGAGCAAAAAACTCAAACAAAGGTTTTGAGACTTTTGTGCTCATCATGACCCATTTTTTATAAATCCAAAAAATACAAAATCTTCTAAAGCCAAATGTTCGGACAAATGTTCAAAATATTGCCCTCAATGCTCTTCCAAAAAACCTGAGAGAAATTTCAATAGATCCAATAGATCTTACAATAAGGATAACAAAAGACAGAATTCCAATAACACAAAGAAAAATTCTTATAGAAACATTTAATGTTACAATTGTGATAAAAATGGTCATACTTCCAAATTTTGCAAAATTAACAAAAAACTTAATGAATTACATCTCGAAGAAGAAACTTTTAACAGTCTTCTCCAAATCATGGTAGAAGAAAATAGTTCTTTGGATGATTTTACTATAGAAGATGGCCTCCAGGTTAATGACATCGAAACCTCTTTAGAATCCTATAATGATGACTATCAAGATTCCTTTGAAATAAATGTTTTGACTAAGGAGGAAGAAATTCTTTTGCAAAAAATCGACCAAATCCAAGATCCCGAAGCTAAGGTAAAATTTCTTAATAGCCTCCAACCTTCCATAGCCCCCATACCTCAATCCAATATTCCTTATAACCTTTCCACCATTTTGGAAAGAGGGAAAAATGTTATCTCTCAACCTATTTCTATAAATGATCTCAATCATGAAATCAATAATAAAAAATTAGAAATTCAAAACCTTAAAAAAACCCAGATTGAAATGCAAAAGGAGATATTAGAAATGAAAACTAATTTCTTTAAACAAAATGAAGAAGATTCTCTAGCCCTAAAGATCCGGGATTTTTACTATTATTTTCAGAAATAACAAATATAAAATGGTTAATTCATATCTCCATAAGAATCAATAAAGAATTTATGTTGAAAACAACAACCCTTTTTTATATTGGAGTAGACCTTAATTGTATAAAAAAAAGCCTTATACCTATCAAATATTTTGAAAAAACCACTCATTCACTCAAAACGGCATCTAGTGATAGGCTTAAAATTAGTTACAAGATCTCAGATGCAGAAGTCATAAATGATAGTATCTCTTACAAAACACATTTCATTCTAGTCAAAAATATTAAACAAAATGTTATACTAGGAACTCTTTTCATAGGATTAATACAACATTTTACCGTTGATAAAAGAGGTATCCAAACCCATTTTCTAAATAGAAAAATTAATTTTGAATTTATTAGCAAACCACAAACCCGCAACTTGAATATTCTCCATAAACATTCTATTTCTGAGATAAATTATATAATCCAAAACAAGGAAAACCATCTCCAATTCTTAAAAGAAGACCTCAATTACAAAAGGATTGAGCAAAATCTTCAAGATCCTAACATCCAAAGAAAGATTGTTAACCTTGAATCTTGTATAGAAAACTCCATTTGTTTTACCATTCCTAATGCTTTTTGGTCAAGAAAAAGTCATGCCATTGGTCTACCTTATGAACCAGATTTCTCTGGGAAAAAAAACATCCCAACCAAGGCACGGCCTTCCCAAATAAATCATGAAGTCATGAATTTTTGTCAAAAGAAAATTCAAGAACTTCTTGGCAAAAAACTCATCAGGAAAAGCCAATCCCCTTAGAGTTGCTTTGCTTTCTATGTCAACAAAAATGCCGAGTTAGAAAGAGGAGTCCACCGTCTTGTTATTAACTACAAACCTTTGAATAATGCCCTAAAATGATTAAGATATCCCATCCATAATAAAAAGGATTTATTGAATAGACTTCATACTTCAAAGATATTTTCTAAATTTGATATGAAATCTAGATTTTGGCAAATACAAATTAATGAAAACGACATATATAATACTGTTTTTACTGTCCATTTCAGATAATATGAATGGAATGTAATGTTTTTTGGTTTGAAAAATGCCCATTCTAAATTCCAAAGAATTATTAATAATATATTCAATTCGTACTCAAATTACATAATAGTCTACATAGATGATGTTCTTGTTTTCTCTTCAAATATTGATCAACATTTCAAGCATATTGGCCATTTCATTAACATAGTAAAAAAGAATGGTCTAGCAGTGTCTCCTAGTAAGATATCTCTCTTTTAAACCAAAATTAGGTTCCTTGGACATCATATCCATCTCGGAACAATCATACCTATTGAAAAATCGATAATTTTTTATGAAAAATTTCCTGAACAAATAAGGAATAAAAACCAATTGCAAAGATTTCTTGTAAAATTTGAATTATGTCATAGATTTCTTTCTCAATGTTAACATAATTTGCAAACCTCTTCATCAAAGGCTTAAAAAAGATCCCCTCCATGGACTAGTATCCACACCGATGTGGTTAAAATGATCAAGAAAAGTATAAAAGAAATTCTTTGTTTACACCTTACCGATTCATCTGCATTCAAAATAGTTGAAACCGATGTGTCTGAAATTAGCTATGGAGGAATTCTCAAATGGTCAAAAGACAGTAAGAAACAAATTGTCCAATTTGTTTCCAAACACTAGAATGACTGCCAAAAGAATTACTCCACTATAAAAAATGAAATTCTTGCTATAGTTTTATCTATCTCCATATTCCAAAGAGATCTTTTGAATCAAAAGTTTCTATTAAGAATTGATTGCAAATCTGCGAAAAATGTTTTGTTAAAAGATATCTAAAATATTGCTTCAAAACAAATTTTTGCCAAATAGCAATCTATTTTATCTATTTTTGATTTCAATATTAAATTTATAAATGGTTCTTCAAATTCATTACCGAATTTTCTCACTCAAGAATTTTTACAGGAAAAATGTCTCCCAAACTTACCGGAAAAGACAAAGGCAATGAAGTCCAGTCTTTGGCAACAAAACCAAAAAATATGACCAATATCAGAAGCTGGTTACAAGCTACCCAGCAACCTTTCAATACATCAAATAGCTAGATTATTATATCTCCCAAAGAGCAACATTTCTCGCCACCTTCAAACCCCACTTTTTCCATATCCAACCCGTCTTACCAGGATGCCCTAAAGCTTCTTGAAATAGCCTTCAATAATCTAGATACCAACCAAGTGGAGGTAAGCCTAAATCATTCCCTTTGAGTATAAAAAAAACCAAAGGGAAAAATGACTCTTAGTGAGATGGTGATTTAGTCTACTAAGGCAACCCCTCCAAGATCAAAGTTTTTTTTATAAAACAAATTATCAAAATATTTGCATTGTTGAAAATGGTTTTTATGACGAAGACTCAATTATCTTCGTTAAAAAACATGTTTTCTGAGAAGTTTAATTATACCCCACATGATCCTTACAAAATGGTGAAGTTTTATGAAATTATTTTGACAAAAACCAAATCTGTTACTTTCAAACATTTTTCTAACAAAAATCATATCAATTACTCCACGGTAAGGATACACAAAATCATGGTCAAATTTGATACCAAGATCACCGAACCTATACCATACGGAACCTCTTATTCGTATTTTGATTACCAACAAACCTGGTAGTATACTTTCCTCAAAAAAATGCCAATAACACCCATACATAGTTGATCTTTTTGGAAGATTTAAATACCCTCATGATACCCTTTTGGTTCATTCAATGGTGGGAACATTTCGAACTCATTAGTGATATTTTGCACCCTTTGGTGCAACCTAGTTATAAACTTTTCTCTAGCCAATTTAAACCTCTTTCATATGAAAATAGATTCCCTAACTTGATGCTCTTTTTCATATACTTTGGAGTATCATGGGTTATGGCATTGAACTTTGAATACAAAAGGATCTTGAATCAGACACTCTTATATTGACCAGAAAATTCAAAGTAAAGTGGTGGGATGGTTTTAAATTTTTTGATAGGGTAAGTGAACAGTCAGTCACATACTGATTGAGCAAGAGAAACCCCAGCTAGAGTTGTTCTAATATCCTCCCACCAGAAGGAGTTATCATTTTCCTCCATGATAAGGGGTTCGTTTTATCTAAACTGGCATCGGCTCAGTCTCAAGATCAACTCAAGGGACTTTTAAAACATGCAATAAGTGAGTTGGAAGAATCAAGCTCTTCCCACTCTCATTGTAGTGGCAACACCAATGAAGATGATTGCTATGGCATTAATCTGGCAGAATATAAAGACTGAAAAAGCAAAGGTATGACAACCAATGCCAAAGAATTTATCACGTGATTCTGCTCAAATATTCCATGAGTTCTGCACAAAGATTCCCATTGAATTTCTGTGTACTTTAGGTCAAATCAGATTCCATATTTTGAAAACGGCACAAAGATTCTTATAATATCACTATGCACTTTTAGTTCAATCAAGTCACTTTTTACTGTAGACAAATTAGAATTGCTCGTGAACGCATTGTTCGCCTTTTGTTTGTAATGGCTAGTCTCTCCTATAAATAAACCCTTGCATAGAAGAGGAAGGCATGCTTCAAACTGAGAGAGCCCTTCTACTTCCTTCTTACCTTTATCCCAATGAGACCTCCCTCATCCTAAAAGAGTTCTTCACTTCTTCATCCAACAACCAACCCTCTTACATTCTCTTTCAAGATCAATAACCAAGTACTTGATTCTGATCAGTCCTTTGTAAGATTTTCATATTCCCATTTTACCGTTCTATCATCATAAACCCCTGTTAAATCAATGGTTACAAACCCTGTTCATGGTTTGTGAATCAAAATATCTTTTCTTTATTGCACTTGTATTTCTTATGCAACTTTAAATATCTATATTGGTGACTTTCAGTTAATGCAATAATTTATTTAAACTTTTCTATCTATTTAAATTATTGCTCATACCCCACAATCCGCCAGTTTAACCGCCTATAGTTGGTGATTTAATTACCCTTATGCTTAAAATTATATTTCATTTTACTAACTTATAATTTTGCTTCATCTGCTTTATTTCATTATCACTATTAGTAAATTGAATCGTTTTGCTAAACCATTAATTAAGATTAAGCTTAAGCTTAATTAAGTCTGTCTTAATTTATTAATCATTTCTCTAATCACACCCTAGATCCTTGTGGCGTGTATATATATATAGTAGATCTAAGTGAGTGTTAAAATGTATAATGAAATTCATCAATTTAATATGGTAATATTTACAGTTTCAAGGTATATTTTTATTGGGATCAAGAATCTAAATATATTCAACAAAAGTAACTTTTTTGATGGAAAATAAATTAAAAAAAGAAAAGAAAAGTTCAATGGTGCAGTAACTGTCACGACGCTGTGTTTGTATTCATCAACTATGACCACTTCCCACCGATACCAATAGAGGAGTTGTCCTTTATTTTTGGTTTTATTTTATTTTTCATTATTTCTACATCAAAACTTGCTCACATGTTTCCTCCTTCTTGGGCAAGATCGCCTTGGATTCTCCCATCCATTGAAACTTCCACCACACGAAGGCAACGGCTATAAATGCACAGTTAGTGGCCTCGGTCAATGAATTACGAATTTATATCTAGCTCAACAGATTTGAATTATTAGTGCATGCTAACTGTTTAGATTAGATAAATCAAACTAATAAAAAAATATGTAATAAAGTAAAAGTAAAAAGACATGTTGATTAATTTATGAGATTTAAGGAGAAATTAAGGCAAAACTAGAGAAAAAAGAAATTCTTCTCATTGTTCTCAGGTATGAAATGAATACGTATAAAATGTCGATAATTTTTTGTGATCCTAGACACATATTAATAACATAATTTTATCAATAAACTTATAAGTATTAAAATGAATTTTATTGATTTGATAATATAATATTCAATCGGCTCAAAGCGAGAGGGAATAAATCCTAAGTGAGATCAAGAGCTTAAATATATTCAGTAAAGATGCCTTTTTGATGAAAAATAGGGAAAATGACACCAAAAACCCCAAACTATCCCTCGGGACAATTTTACCATGAACTTTTTTTGGGTCATAAAAACCCCAAACTATCTACTTGGGACAATTTTATCCCGAACTTTTTTTATGCCACAAAAAACCCTAAATCTATGCCACTTGGGACACATTTACCCTGACTTTTTAATTTAAGGGCATTTTCGTATTTTCACTTTTTCCTCTTTTTTTTTTATCTTTCTTTCTTCCCCTGTCAGGAAGAGGAAAATGAAAAAAAAGAAAAAAAAGTGAAAAGACGAAAATGCCCTTCAGTTAAAAAGTATGGGATAAATGTGTCACAAGTGGCATAGTCGAGGTTTTTCGTGGTATAAAAAAAGTTCGGGGGTAAAATTGTCCCAAGTAGCATAGTTTAAGGTTTTTTATGACCCAAAAAAAAGTTCAGGGTAAAATTGTCCCAAGTGGCATAGTTTGAGGTTTTTTATGACCCAAAAAAAAGTTCAAGGTAAAATTGTCCCGAGGGGCATAGTTTGGGGTTTTTGGTGTACTTTTCCCAAAAATAAATTAACAAAAGAAAAGGAAAGTTCAACAGTGCAAGGAGTTGACTCGGTTCGATGAAGAGTCGTCCCAAGTCTCTCTCCACTCTTTGTCTTCCCAACAAATCCCCTGTTTTAAATGTATCGAAATTTTAACATACCTTATTTGTTAAAATGCTACCACAATTCAACTCCCATTTAACTCCCCAGCTTTACAACATCCTTTTCCACAATTTAACAATTCCAAAATCGAATTTTGTAATATAAATTTCATAAAACTTTTGAATTTATACTCTAATTTTGAAAATCATTCCGATTAAATGAATGAATAAATGGCTTAAATCCTTATTAGGTATTGCCAATGGAAGTAAATCTTGAGGAGATCCCTGAGTACACGCAAAACCCACTTTCTCTTTTCATTTCTTTTTTTTTCTTTCTTTTCCCTTTCTTTTCGTTTCTCTCCTGCCGCCTGCTCTCCTATTTCCCTTTATATCTCTTAAAAAACCCTCAAATTTTAGGTTCTACTTAATTTCATCCCAAATTTTTTTATCTTAAAAAACTCTTAATTTTAGACCCAATGCTAAATCGGCCCTTGGCAAGGTCTTTTAATCACGGGTACCTTGTTTGGCAGTCGGTTACAAGATTTTACCTAGATTTGTACCTATCCTTACTCACTCTAGGTGTGACGGGCTACTATACTCTGCCTATCATATTCATTGAATAACTGATGATCCAATGGTTCTTATTCAGGGAATCTTTGGACTTAGTTTGAAGTTTTATTGAATCATCGCGGTTCTAGTATAAATATGAGGTTTCAATCAAATTCATAGGGTCTTAACAAGGGAATTCCTATCAATAATAAAGAAAAGAAGAGTAAAGCTGCATTACACACAAAAAAATAAATAAAAATAACAAATCAAAGAAAAAGAAGTAGGTAAATAGAAGATTCAAGAGGCCTGTAACGATCAACATAAAGACGAATGAGCCAACTTGATATTTTGGCATTACAACCACAAATAAGAGCTTTCGTATTTTTACTGGTTCGTATCTTCAGAGAATTTAAAAAGGGTTGATGACGAATTTTCAAACTTTCTTTTCCATGAAACCAAAGCAATCAAGATCAAAACCTTGATGTGGAGTCTATTTTCTCCACCATAAGACCCCTAAATTAATACTGTATCTTTTATTTCCCAACACCAGGGAAGACGAGGGATTCTCCCACAAGGGAATAAGGTATCCTGCTCTTAAGTTTCCCCTTTGAGTTTTTTAAGAACCTGTTCAAGTCTTTAAAAATTTTATATCAAAAAACCCTTAATTTTAGAGCCAATATTAAATCAGCCCCTAATTTTTTTATCTTAAAAACTTTCAAACTTTATGTTTAGTATCAAATTTGCCCCTTATAAAGGCAAGAACCTTGACCACGAGATGGAGGACGAGCAGTTTCCGTCTTGATGAGGGAGCAATCTTGGCATTCAAGGACCGGAATTCACGGGCAAAGAAGACAAAAAAAAAGCAGAGGATTCTCGGCCAAGTGGGGTGGGGATTTTCTTCACAGCCAAGAAAGGGAAATACCTTTACCAAAAGTAAAAAAGAAAAAGAGAAAAGAGAAATATAGAGAGCACGTTATTTGGGAGAGAACTTTAATAAGGAAAAACTGAGAAGTGGTTGACAATAGTGAAGAAAGAAACAGGAGGACAGAGGAGGCAGATTAGCGTGGAGGAGGTGAAATGAAAAGAAAGAAAAGAGAGAGAGAAGGGCAAATTATTAGAGCAATCGCAAAACTAAATCAGGAAAAAACATTAGCCCATAAAAATTGTAAATTTTGATTTGTCAATGTGGCTTTGGGTTTGATTAAGAAATTGTGAAATTAATAAATTTGACTAAATGAAATTGATATATTGACATTTAAAAAATAATAATTGATAATTTGATAATTACATATAGGGAAGATTGGTGTGCTCAACCACTCATTTAAAATAAGAAATGGACAAAAATTTGGTAAAGAAGAGCATTAGCCTCAAGCTGAGCAAGTACTAGTGGGACCTAGCCACCGGGCACCAAGAGAAAATTATATGCTATCTAATTACAAATTTGTCGCTCGATGATTAAAATAGGTAAAACTCCTCAATTTTCTCTTCCCTCTTTATATAAGCCTAATCTCTTGAAAACTCTCAAATTTTTAAACCAATTTAATTCTACTCCTGAATTTTTGGGAAAATATTAAAAAAGGACCCGAAGTACACATATTTTCTTAAATAAGGACCCCAAGTAACCGTTATCTCAAATGAGGACCCAAGTAGCTAAATCAATCTCAAATAAAGACCTCAAATTGTCGGCCAGCCAAATATTCACCGGCCGGTGAGTGTGTGGCATTTTCCATGACTAGAATAAGGCAATTTTGTCAAAAAAAATATTAATAGAAATTAACTAACCCTAAAAACAAAACCCCCAAACTCTTCTTCATATGCACTTCATCTTCTAGGTTCTTTGTCCCCTCTTGTTCGGAGAATCCAAATTCTTTGTTAATGGAGCAAGATCTTTGACTCCCTGAGTTCCAAACAGACGTGCCAGCACCCCCCTTGGCACTCTCTCTCTCCCCCCCCCCATGGAAGTGGATTCAAATTGTGCCCAAGATATGGGTCCTCAACATCGAGATGTTCTCCGTCTCTCGATTGGGAAAAGATGATGAAGAATCGATGCTATCGTGTTACATACGAGTGTCTGAATAACGAAGAAGTGGCTTTACTCGAGATTTGTTTTCTTTGTTGGAAAGAAATGAAGACAAAAAAAGAGAGGAAGAAAATGTGAAAAAACTAAGGTAGGGGTTTCTTGTTGTGCTTCAATTCGTGCTCCATTAACAAAAAATTTGGATGCTCCAAGCGAGAGAGAATAGAGAACGGAGAAGATGGAGAGTATAAGGAGAAAACTTGAGAACGTAAAGAGTTTGGGGGTTTTATTTTTAGAGTATGTTAATTTCTATCAATATTTTTTTTTGACGAAATTATCCTTATTCCGGCCACCGGAAATGCCACATGCTCATCAGCCGGTGAACATTTGGCTGGTTGGCAATTTGAGGTCCTTATTTGAGACTGATTTAACCATATTGAGTCCTAATTTGAGACAACGGTCACTTTAGGTCATTATTTGAGAAAATAGGCTCACTTTTGATATATTTTGAAATTTTCCCTGAATTTTTTATCTAAAAAAATTCTCAACTTTGGATCCAGTTCTAAATTTTCCCTTTATCTGCAAAAATTCCAAAACTTTATATCCAATTTAAAATATGACCAAACATTATTTTTATCTAAAAATCACTAACTGGTCTCAAATTTGTCTTGTCGTTTGATGTGGCATTTTCATGTCAGTAAAAAAATCCACGTCTTCAAAGTGACATGGAAAATTGGATCCAAAATAAAATCGTGTTTGATTAGAAAATTATGAATCGGTCCACCTAGATTAGTTCGCTAATTCAATTCACTATCAAAAAAGGGCACACAAATATGTGCTTGACTTGGATAATCTAAGGAAGTGAATTTAATTTGTTAAAGGGTCAAAAACATTTAATCAATCTAATAGAAATGTTTTTGACTATTTTTGTCACTAAAATAACTTATAAAGATTAAAATAACATGCACAAGAATATGATGATTAGAAGTTTAATTTCTCATAAGGTTATGTAGACACCATAAAAAGTGTGCACACTGGAACTTGTACTCTTCTAGATTATCATTTTGTTCAAACACAGTAACAAATTCATCTTATAATATGCGTGGGCATGACCATTTCATGATATTAAAGAAAAGTAAACTCAAATTTATTGATTTCGAATATGTGTGTTTATATATAAGTTGAACTAATTTGAAATTAAGTACTTTATTTTTTAAATGATAGTACTCTGAAAGATGAGGCTATTATTGGTACTACGAAGGTAAAGAGGAAGCTACTTTGTGGAATTATAATTTTTTAAGTTTCTAGGGTTGAAAAAGCTTTATTTAAGTTATAAATATTATCTATTCATACAAGTATAAAACTAATAACTCAAGAATTTCATGTGCTTTCTCAAAATATTCATTATACCCTTACCTAATATTGTGATCTTAATGAATCAAATCTTGTAAAATTGTTATCCAACGTGACAGAATTATCTACACGTCTTTCCAAGTTCGTTATTGTTCTAATACAAAGGGAAAATAGTTTGGATGGTGGGGCCAGCATTCATGCGAAAAATATTATTTTTAACAAAAAGAAATATGATTTAGGTAATAGGCCCATCTATTTTCTCCTCTTCCCAAACCTAGGGCTAGATGTTTGGTTTCATTTTTAGTGACCTTTTTTATTGGACTAGACCAACTTCGATCTCCGATTTCAAAATCAGGAACTGGTGTTTTCGATCCAATTCTCGAATCTTAAGAGGGCTCGGACTTGGAATTGATTATATTAGCAATTGTCTTTTACTTTTGGATTTTTTTCATTGATGTGCACCGAAACTTGCTCACATGTTTTCTTCTTCTTGGTAGGATTGCCTTGGATTCTCGTGTGCATAGAAACTTCCACCACATGAAGGCAATGCTTGAATTATTGGTGAGTGCCAACTAATTGGATCAGATAAATCAAACCAATAAAGAAATTAAGGTTCGACAAAAAAAAGGCATTTTTGATTTATTTATGAGATTTGAAGGAGAGATTAAGGTTCGACAAAAAAAAAAAAAGAGAGGAGAAAATTAATGTAGAACCAGAACCAAAAAGACATTTTTCTTATTGTGCTCGGGTACAAAATGAATATGTATAGCAATTTGATAATTTTACATGATTGTCAACATGTGTAAATAATATAATTTTTTAGAATAAGTTATCAATAATAATATAATATTTCAATATTAAAATGAATTCTATCGATTTGACAGTATAATATTTAAAAGGCTGAAAGTAAGAAGGTAAATTTCAAAGTGGGATTACGACCAAAAAATTCCAAAGCGGAATCAAGAGTTTAAATATATTCAACAAAAAAATCTTCTCTAATGGAAAATAATTTAACAAAAGAAAAGGACAGTTCAATGGTGCAACCAGCGGACTAAGCGGGCCCTCTTCACCGTCCTGATGCTCTGATGTTTTCGTCTGTTCCGAGCGCTTGCCTGGAAAATATTGGACCCGACAAATCCCCGTCTCTCTCCTCCTCCTCCCCCCCGGCCAAAACCCCACTTTTCATCTTCTCCTGCAAATCCATGTCACCGTCTCGTCCCCAGTCTCTCTGCACTTCTCATCTTCCCAACAAATCCACCGCTTTTTGTGTATTGAAATTTTAACAGACCACAAAAGAAAGGGCAACAAGAAGGCGTTTCCTGTTTCCTGAGAGGCATACTGGTTTTTTCTCCATCAGGCTTGAAAGCAAAAATCAAGGGCAGATCAAAGCAAAGACGAAATGCATCGTCTCGTTTTTGGGCTTTCTTTCACTGAGCTCGTGGCAACGATCCTTCTCCTCGGGCTAACGTTATATTTTCTCAATAAGAAGAAAGCTGGTGAGTGTGGAAATGCAGAAGATGTTGATACTGGCGCATCTGGTTCCTTGACTGTGCCAACGGAAACTAATTCCGTTGGGTCAAATTCGTCTCCGACAGAAACTAACAATAGTGCATCTAGTTCATTGACTGCGTCGACGGGAAACTGTTACGACGTGTTCTTGAGCTTCAGAGGCCCAGATACTCGAAAAGGCTTCACCGATCACCTCTACCATGGGCTCCTTGATACTGGAGTTCATGCTTTCAGAGACAATGACGAGCTTCGCGAAGGCGAGAACATTAGACCAGAACTTTTGGCAGCCATTAGGAATAGTAAAATCCTGATCCCCATTCTCTCCGAGACTTATGGTACAAGCAGTTGGTGCCTGGATGAACTGGTTCAAATAATGGAGTGCAAGAATAATAATGGGCAGATGGTGTTGCCTATATTCTACAAAGTGAAACCAGCTGACGTGAGACTTCAAACCGGGAGTTTTAAAGACGCATTTCGTAAGCGTGAGAGGCGTTTGCGGGAGAGGCATTTCGACCCGACGATTTTGAAGAAATGGGAGAAGGCACTCCTTGAAGTCGGTACCTTGAAAGGATACGAAGCCGATGGGTAAAATTTCTCACCAAAACATTCTCCACCTTCTTTTAATGTGTGGGTATTTAATGGTTGTTCTAATTCTCACCTGCTTCATTTTTGTTCTTTTTTTTTTAATCTATAAAAACAATAAGATTTTTTTTTGACAGTAAGATCCTACGATGCATGAGTTCTGTAAGAATGGTTGTTCTAATTGTCACGTGCTTCATTTTTGTTCTTTTTTTTTAATGTATAAAAACAATAAGATCTCGTTGACCGTAAGATCCAACGATGCATGAGTTCTATAAGGTTTTTTTAGTTTTTTTTTTAGTGTTTTTTGCTTTAATGGTATTGACCAATCTAATTATAGAATTTATTGTCATGATCCCATTTGCTTGAATAATAAGATTTTTTGAATGAATTTTTACTCTTATATCCAAAGATTTCGTGATATTGTGCCATTTTTTCATGTCTATAGTGCACATTATGTTAATTTTCGTCACAAACTTCTCCAGTTACATATTTATTTGAAATTAGTAGTACGACTTATTGGTGATTTTTATTTAAAGCTTATAACATCATAGCATCCAAGCATTGCCATAATTCTTTATCTTCCCAAGTTACATTTGTCAAATCACTGATATTGTTGATTCATTGCTATTAAAATCATTTTACAAAAGAAATGTTTCGTTGGCTATACAAGATGATGGTAAAGGAAAAAAGGATTATTTTTATTATATGTCTGTTTAGATAATTTTTAAAGCATTTCCTATCTTCAACAAATAATTTCTATCTCATGCACATGCATATGTTGAAGCAATGTTCTTATTTTGGGTAAAAATTATTCTTCTACTTTCCTATAAACACCATATTAGATCAATTAAAATCACATACTCAAAAGGAAAATAAAGTACATCCTATTATCATCCTTTGAGGCAATTGAAACCGATAAGAGCACCAATCTAGAATGATACTAAATTCACAACACGAGTAGAAACTTACAAGCATGTAGAATTGCGCAAACAATAAGAAATCCCTTCAGTTGCATCCATGTAGTTCACAATATCACAATTTAACTTTTCGGATTGGTATTATGGGACTTGAATTCATCTCACATCAAAAGATATGACTTTTTTTATTGATTGATGGCCAAATCTCCTATTGGGCTGGCTTATTAAATTTTCGCTTATTCAGACGCTCTAGAAATTTTCAAAGTCACGTCCACATCATCCCTAATATCTTTAATAAACAACAAGTTAAAAATTTGGTTCGAATCCATAATATATACAACATTTAAGAGTCATAAGTAATACCCTCAAGTTTTTTTCTAGCTTGATAAATTTTGTTAGAATAACAGTGGGATGGGGGCACGCCATGTGAAGCAACCACCATCATTTCCCACTTTAGACTTAGCATATATGATGATATATGGAGGTATGAGAAAACGATTCTTAAAAATTTTTCAATATATTCCTAGATTTATTATTATTGTGTTCTCAATACATAAACGATATAAAATTATTATCTTTACAAAAAAATGATATAAAATTATTATTGCCACATATTTGAACTTGTCACATTTGATAGGTATGAAGCTGAGTTGGTGAAATCGATTGTCCAAAAAGTGTTGAGAGAATTGAAGAAAAAGTTTGAGCTGGTTATTTCCGAGAATTTGGTCGGGATTGATAGTCATGTGAATAAAATCATTGAATTTGTGGATGATAAATCTGATACCACCCTCTTTGTTGGCATCCATGGAATGGGAGGCATTGGTAAGACTACTCTTGCTAAAGCCATCTACAATAAGCTCTCCAATCAATTTGAACATCGTAGCTTCATTGCTGATGTAAGGGAATCATGGAAGCGTAATGGCATACATTACTTACAGAATCAGTTAATCTACCATATATTCAATAAAAAAAATGAAGTTTGCAATGAGGATGAAGGGATTAAGTTCATCTCCTCCATGTTTAAAAGAACAAAGGTCCTCGTTCTTCTTGATGATGTGGATAATGTCGGTCAATTGAAGCGTTTGGCTGGTAATCATGATTGGTTTTCTTCGGGAAGCAGGATCATTATTACCACAAGAAACAAGAGGATTCTTGAAGAAGTTGGGGTGGACTATAACTATGAACATGAGGAAATGGATAACAATCAATCTTTGATTTTGTTTAGCAAACATGCGTTTCGAAAGGACTCTCCTCTGAGGGAATTTGAGGACCTCACTCATGAAGCTATATCCATCACCGGAGGGCTTCCCTTATCGCTTGAGGTTTTTGGTTCATTATTATGCGGAAAAGAGTTAACACAATGGAGAGAGATTATAAAGAAGCTAAAAGAAGTCCCCCATATGGAAGTGCAACAAAGGTTAAGAATAAGTTACGAAGCATTGGACTATAGACAAAAACAAATATTTTTGGATATCGCTTGCTTTTTTATTGACACTGACAAGAAAATGGCATCCTACATGTGGGATGCTTGTGGCTTTTTCCCAGAGGAGGGAATTGAAGTGTTGATATTCATGTCATTAATAAAAGTTGGAGACGATGATGAGTTCAAAATGCATGACCAATTGAGAGATCTTGGTAGGGAAATAGTTCGTGAGGAAAACCAGCAAGAGCCGTGGTGTCGTAGTAGGATATGGGACTATGAGGAAGTCCAGAAAATGCTAAAGAAAAATAAGGTAATCATTTCATTTCTTTTTCTCATTTAGTCCATGTTTTATGATTGAGAGTAATATTGGTCTACTACTCAGTGCTTGCTCTAGTGGAATGAGAACCTTCATGTTTCACTGACGTGATTAGGAACTAGGCAGGTTGCTCTCTCTTAAAAAGTAATTCTTTTTGTGGTTTTTCTCTCATATGTTAATATTCCTGGTCATATGAGATTATGTGTATGTTGCAATATATATATAGAGAGAGAGATATTAAATCTCTAGTTTGATTTATTAAGTAGGTATTTCACGTATCACTTTTCCACTTGATAATTGGCTCTCTTCGTTGAGAATTTTTGTTTTTCTTTTAAGATGAATATCGTGATTTCACATACTCATATTATGTTAAATCAATACTTCTAATAAAAACCCCTTCATTAGGTTACTTGACAAGTACTTCTAAGATACCCTTAGACAAAATCTAATTGTCCTTTGTTGTTGGCAAGTAATAGACAGGCTGAAGCAAAGGGCGAGGTGGATTACCGCAACTAATGAAAAACCAAAAGTAAATATCTTGCTCTCCCGTCAAAAGATAAAATGTTACTCAAATTCCCGAAAACTTTGAAAAAAATCATGTAGGATTCGGCGTGTTAGCAAGTTTCAGGGATATACCACTAAAAAAATTAGCCCAAGTGTATGCTCTTGAGAGAAAACAAAATTTGAAGAGTAAAAGTTACTTCAAACAAGTCTTTTTGAATTATTTCAATTATCCAAATCGATGGTGAGAATTTCTTTCATCTAAAACGGTTTGGCCGGGATCTCGTGCCTCTTCATCTTCCCCCTTCCTTCCGGCTTTTGGAGTAGTCAAACAATTATTTCCATTTGGAAGTGTTATGCATGCGTAAAAATAAAGGAGTTTTATTTCTAACTTTTTAACCTAATTTTTTTGCTAGAAGTCTCCTTAATAACACCAAATCTGTGGTGAGGTAAGTTTGCTTGCTGACTCGCTGCTTCTGAGGTTTTCTCGTTTTTATCTATCCTTCCGCCCATGCATTGCTTGATAGAAAAAGTATATTTCCATTAAAATTTACTAGTCAAATTTTGATTTTGCACATTGCAATTTAATTAAATCCCGTGCACTACACGCATGTCTTATGATAATGAAGCTACAGTACCAGAAAGAAAAAGAAGATTACAAGTTGTAAAGTTTTTACTCTACATGAGCCATTACATCATAATTCTTTTAAGATCTGAATGCATATGGCCAAATTTCGAAACGGAAGTCCACATCCTTCACTTTGTTAGCCTTTCTAAGTACTATTTATTGGAGTAAAAAGATATCTTCACATCACTGGTCTCTTGAATGCATTAATGCATGTCAATAGCAATATGAACAAATGATATTCGATTACTTTAGTTGGATATAGTATTAATGAATATTAATTCTTGCTTGTAGGGAACGAACAAGATTGAGGCAATTAATCTGCACTCCTTCGAAATAAAGAAGCGAGATTACCGTATTTACACAGAAAAACAATTCAAGAATTTGACGAATCTAAGATTCCTTCACTTGGACGGGGCACATCTCCATGGAGATTTTGAGGACTCAATGGAAGACTTAAAATGGTTTCAATGGCTAGATTGTCCCATGAATTTTGAAGTAAAAAATTTTCACGTAAAGGAATTAGTTGTGCTCGAATTGTCAGGAAGTCAAATGAATGAGAAATGGGAAGGATGGAGTTTTTTCACGGTAAGAACTGCAGTCTTTTTTTCTCCCTTTTATGCTTTCTTTTGAATCATAATCACTCCAAACTCACCCCTCAACAATCATTTTTATTTTTTTATTACCAGATGGCAGAGAAACTGAAATATCTGGACCTTTCAGATTGTGAATTGGAAAATACGGACTTTCTCTCAGCTTTTAAGAAGTTAGAGGTTCTCGTCCTCGATTATTGCGGGAGACTGAAGCGAATCGACACATCAATTGGAGACATGGAGGCCCTCCTTCACTTGAGCTTGAGTAGGTGTCACAGCCTCACGGAGCTTCCAGTAGAAATAGGTAATTTAAAAGCCCTACAGCAACTCAATCTATGTTCTACTCCATCCCTTTCTGCATTGCCAGAAAGCATAGGATTTTTGGAGAATCTAGAGATTCTAAATATTTCTTACAGTGGTATAGAAGAATTGCCCCATGGTATTAGGAGGCTGAGAAAGCTCCAAGAGTTATGTGCTTCCAGTTGCAAAAATCTGAAAAGGATAATGGCAGAAAGCATGGGTGATCTTTCTTCCCTACGACGCCTTGATTTTTTTTGCTGCCATAAGCTCCAATCACTGCCGGACCTTCCTTCCGGCATAACAGATTTGCTCATCACCTGTCGAAGTCGCAAATTACCTTTGCTTTGCCACCTAGCCCATCTCAAGGAACTACGAGTCAGGGATTGTGAATTTCTCGAGTGCATCCAGGTGCTTCCATCAATGCTAATAAAGAAGTCAGAATGCTCGCAATTGATGGATGTTGAAGAATCGGAATCACCACAACCCCTAAACATGCCCTTCAAGTTGGAAATCTTGGAAGTCCGATTGTGTAGATCTATCGAAACACTGGACGTTTCAAGATTTATCTATCTAAGGAAATTATTCGCCAAAGATTGCAAGAATCTACTTGAAGTTCGAGGTCTTGACAAATCAATATATTTGGAAAGCTTGGTTGTCAAAGGCTGCGACTCAATCAAACTATTGGACCTTCCAAAGTTCAAGGGTCTGAAGGAATTGGATGCTTCTAACTGCAAGAATTTAGCCGAAATTGAAGGCCTTGATAGGTTGGAGTATTTGGAAAGGCTAGATATCGAATTGTGCACTTCAATTGGAAGGTTATTCCTTCCAAAATCTGGGAGGCTGAAGGAATTAAAAGCCAGAGGCTGCAAAAACTTAGCAGAAATTGAAGGCCTTGATAGGTTGGAGTATTTGGAAATGCTAGATGTCGAATCGTGCACTTCAATTGGAAGGTTATTCCTTCCAAAATCTGGGAGGCTGAAGGAATTAAAAGCCAGATGCTACAAAAACTTAGCCGAAATTGAAGGCCTCGATAGGTTGGAGTATTTGGAAAGGCTAAATATCGAATGGTGCACTTCAATTGGAAGGTTATTCCTTCCAAACTTTAGGAGGCTGGAGGAATTAAAAGCCAGATGCTGCAAAAACTTAGTTGAAATTGAAGGCCTCGATAGGTTGGAGTATTTGGAAAGGCTAGATATCGAATGGTGCACTTCAATTGGAAGGTTATTCCTTCCAAAATTTGGGAGGCTAAAGGAATTAAAAGCCAAAGGATGCAAAAACTTAGTTGAAATTGAAGGTCTCGATAGGTTGGAGCATTTGGAAAGGCTAGATATCGAATGGTGCACTTCAATTGGAAGGTTATTCCTTCCAAAATCTGGGAGGCTGAAGGAATTAAAAGCCAAAGGATGCAAAGACTTAGCCGAAATTGAAGGCCTTGATAGGTTGGAATATTTAGAAAGGCTAGATATCGGATGGTGCACTTCAATTGAAAGGTTATTCCTTCCAAAATCTGGGAGGCTGAAGGAATTAACAGCCAGAGGATGCAAAAGCTTAGTCGAAATTGAAGGCCTCGATAGGTTGGAGTATTTGGAAATGATAGATATCGGATGGTGCACTTCAATTGGAAGGTTATTCCTTCCAAAATCTGGGAGGTTGAACGAATTAAAAGCCACATGTTGCAAAAACTTAGCCGAAATTGACGGCCTCGATAGGTCAAAGTATTTAGAAAGACTAGATATCGGATGGTGCAATTCAATTGGAAGGTTATTCCTTCCAAAATCTGGGAGGCTGAAAGAATTAAAAGCCACATGCTACAAACACTTAGCCAAAATTGAAGGCCTCGATAGGTCGGAATATTTGGAAAGACTAGATATCGAATGGTGCACTTCAATTGGAAGGTTATTCCTTCCAAAATCTGGGAGGCTGAAGGAATTAAAAGCCAGATGCTGCAAAAACTTAGTCGAAATTGAAGGCCTCGATAGGTTGGAGTATTTGGAAAGGCTAGATATCGAATGGTGCACTTCAATTGGAAGGTTATTCCTTCCAAAATCTGGGAGGTTGAAGGAATTAAAAGCTAGAGGTTGCAAAAACTTAGCCGAAATTGAAGGTCTCGATAGGTCAGAGAATTTGGAATGATTGGATATCGTAGGGTGCACTTCAATTGGAAGGCTACTCCTTCCAAAATTTGGGAGGCTAAAGAATTTAACAACTAGAGGCTACAAAAACTTAGTTGAAATTCAAGGCATCAATTGGTTGAAACTTTTAGAAAGATTGGATATCTCTAAGAGGTATTCAATTGAAAGGCTAGGCCTTCCAAAATTTGGGAGGCTGAAGGAATTATATGCTAGAGGCTGCAAAAACTTAGCTGAAATTCAATGCCTCAATAAGTTGGTCTTTTTGGAAAGACTGGATATCTCTAGGTGCACTTCAATTGAAAAGCTGCCCCTTCTAAAATCCAAGAGTCTGAAGATATTAAAAGCTAAAGACTGTGCAAACTTGGTCGAAATTCAAGGCCTCGATGAGTTGGAGTTTTTGAAAGAACTAAATATCATTGGATGTAAGTCACTCAAAACAATTCCAGAATTATCTGGAACTCGGATTTATCAACATTATGAGATTACAAATGGTGAAGAGATAGGATATAGATCAGACTATACAAACGACTCAAATGAGTCAATATAATGGCAATGATCCACATTTTCTAATGAAGGTGTATAAAGGAGGTAAGTTACCTTTGCTCTCTTGAAATCTACTACCCAATTTTCATTTGTATTTCCTACTTGCAATATCTTTCAAATTTTTTGATCTTGTCATTATTATTTCCTAATTGATAGCGTTATCATTGTTTTCTTACTTGAATTCAAGGAATCCTGGGGAGATGTTCATTAAAGATAATGTGTGCTTTGGCAAAATGGTTCTACTTATCATGTTGGTAATGGAAACAGTTCTTTGCACATTCATTTTGTGTTGTGAAAACTGGTTTCTCTTAGTTAATCTAATCTACTCTAGGTAAATGTATAACATCATTATGCTGAGGTCCTGATGGCAAGGTCACTGTCTCGGGACTTGAAGATGGTATAGTTTCACTGCATGATGTAGAAGTAAGTTTTCCATGCCATTGTTGTAACATTACCCTCATTACTTCTCAACAAGAAATTCCTTCTGCAAGAATACTTTATCATTAGAATGCGTTCTTTTCTGACTCTCTTGAGAAATATTTTGAATTGCTCAAAAGCTGCATGATGCAATGCAAATAGCAAGCTTGCTGAATGAACATTTAGCTGCTAATGGAGATGGCAATCCATGCTTACTAGTCATGTTTGCCAATGTCAACTTAATATGGACTGTTAGATAGGTCAATCTGAGTAGGATAAGCTTAATGAATCTTATTAGATCATTGAAAATGGCCCATTAATTAAATAGGTCAGTAACTGAGAAGAGATGAATAGCATTCATGAATTATTCGTTTTGCATGTCATACATTAATAACGGATTCATACTTTTTAGGACTTGAATCTAATTGATGTGCTTGATTGCATTCTCTTGTAGGATAGGAAATTGTCACCTCATTGCTGATGTTTTCATTGATGATTGAAAATGCTTCAAATGTCAATGACAAATTTCAGCATAACGTTTACAGAGGTTGAGCTTATTGTCAGGATTTACACTCTAAGCACGTGGTGTCGATAGAACTAGTCATCTATGACGTGCTCATTTTCATCAAATTAATAGTTTATTTTGAATGCTGGAATTCAAATATGCTCAGTTCAGTCAAATTAAAAAGGTTATGGTTTAGGTGACTCCTAAATGATAGAACTTATATGTGCTTTGACTATGCTTGTGGGTGGAAAAGTTCATAGATAACTGGTTATGTAACTAAACTATAGCTGTTTGGTCATGAGTATGATGGCTGCGAATTTAGTTGATGCTGCTGCATTTCTGCTTCTTTGAGATGTCCACAAATTTCTTAACCATCATCCACTTCATTCATTACGTTTTGCTTGGAAGAGAGTTTGTAATTATATAATACATAATGAATGTTATCTTACCAATCTAGTTTTCTTTACTTAACTATGTGTTAAGAAAAACTCCTAATTTTGATGTTAAAAATTCACTTTATGCAAACAAGAACTTAAATATTTTCTTAGGAAGAAAAGTCACAAGGTGACATATTCTTCTAAGTCTGCATGAAGCAGAAGATGTCTCTGACGGAAAACTCGAGGAGACGTTCTGAGTCTACAGGAACCAGATGGAAAACTCAAGGAGACGTTTTGAGTCTACAGGTACTAGATGGAGAACTCAAGCAAACACAGAACTATGGCCTGATAGACCCAGAACGAAACTACATGATCGGGTCACTAACGGTCAAGATTTTCACTTACCATACTTAAATTGATCTTGTTATATTGAATCAATTAACAAGATCAATCATCGGACAACTTCCAAAGAAGAATAGAACACTTATAGAAGCCCGGATTTTGATTGTATAGGCGAACAGAATCTAAAGGGGATCCAATCCATCTTCAACGATCAAAAAGACTTTCCTTATGAAGTCTTCTAAGAAAGGAAAGGGAAGACGGATCTCTCAGGGAGATAGCCAATGGTCAAGTGTGGCTCGGAGAGTATATAAAGAGAGGATGCAACTAGGAGAGTGATAGGATGCACAAATTCCAAAGTTTGATTCAATTCTTCACTAGTTCTCTCAAAAAGAGCGAAATCGAGTGATCTTAGTGCATTACCAAGAAGAGTGACTTTGTGAGACATATTATCACCAAATGCTAACACTCAAGAGTGTGTAATCACCTTTGATCACATAGTGAAATCCAGCCTGTTGGCTGATCGCCTGGAGAGTGGACGTAGGCTTGCCAAAAGCCGAACCACTATAAATTGTGTTTGCAATCTTCTTTACTCTATTTATTTTTTGTTTGTAGATTGCAAAAGCTTTACATAATTCTATTACACCTATTCACCCCCCTCTAGGTGTTATACTAGCAATATCACTATGGACATGTGGTGTGTTACTTTTTATATGCTAGTGGTTGCAACAATTATAAATGTTGTGGTAAAATAGTTTCTAACATGCTATAAATATTAAGCAGAATGAAAAACTATTGTGAAGCTTGAAGTCCCATGCGGCAGCTGTGGTGTGTCTCGATGGGGAGGAAGATGCCCAAGTGAACAAGGTTTGCATCTTTCAATTTAAAAGTTGATACGACTTTTTGATCTCAATTCATAAAAAACAATTTTCCATTTTTCATATCTTACATGTTATTTCTAATGCATTGTTTGCAGTTAAGTTTCCAACTAAGAATCTTATTTCACAATCCAATAGCCTTAATTTCTGCCTTGACATGTCTTGTCGGGTTAGTAAGATGTCTTACGCTCATTATTGTCTTAGAGAAACAATGCAGAGAGAGATTTACTTGCAGTTTGGAGGATTTGGGGACACCGAATATTTGTGAAGGACACTCGTGAAAGAATTTCAAAAAATGGAATGCAGGTATTAGCAAAAGAATTAGAAAGTTGAAATGTAATGGAATCTTGTTCGTGTATAGAAGCTCTTACTTGAATGTGTTGTTTATTGCTCTTTCATTGTAAATTCTTCACATTAATGTTCTTACACTTGCCTAAGTGGCCAGAAACTTGAGATTATAATAGATAAGGAGAGAAAGAAAAGGAAACCGTTGGGGTTGGGGGTTGTCTTCTGGAGGTTGTCCTCAACAATGGTTTGTCCTTTTTCCTCTGTCTAATAATCTAGTTTTTCTTATTTAGTTTTGGGTTTGATTACCTGACAATGTACATGGAAGCTTTAATTGGGTGATCTTGTCGGATTTGGTTCTCTATTTAGCTTATTATCCCTCTGTTTGGATATACCGTATCTCATGTTTCCTGATTAGGAACTAATTTGAGCTTTGCATTTTCAAGAAAGTTGCCTAGATGCCTTTTTCTTCTATTTCGAAAGGACACTTTGCAAGAATTATTGCCACTATTCCCTCTTACATCAGTTTCAGCATCCATTATATACATTCCCAATTCATTATCCTTCTATGGGGTATATACTTTTGATCTGAAACTACATATATTATCCAAAGATCCCCATTTGTAGAGTACAACTGCTTTTTCATGCTATTCATTTCTTTATCTGACTCTACAGGATGACTCTGACTTTGCTTTAGATTATATTTTCTTCCATATACTTGACGAGTCTTTTGTAGATGTAACAAATTGTATAGCGGAGGGGACTTACGAATGATTCAAGCAATGTGAAGCAAGGAAGACCTTTGGAAGATTGTTGTGCATCCCTCCTGGTCACTGTTTTGTTGATTTGGCTCTATATAAGGTAAAAGCTCTGTATATTGTATATTCAAAGTCCAAATTTGCAAATGTGGCTAATATAGTATGTTGGAAACAGGATCATCAAATTGTTATGTTGCTAAATAAGATGAATGATTATGCTCGTGAAAATTTGGGAGAATGCCGGAATGATGATCCTGCAGGTTAGTGACCATCAGTTTGTGTATATTGCCAGAACCACTTATGCAAAACTAGGAGTCGTAACAATTGAAGATAACTCTTGGATCCGGAGCTTGCATATTGATTTCTTATTCATGATATCTAGAGTTCCGTTTTGATCATGTCAATTCACTATTTAAGACATTGATGGAAAAATGAAAAAACTAGCATGTTGTGCTTTTCTGTCGACTTCTATTCTTTTCAGAGTTTTAAGAAGTGGCTCTGGTTGAACCAAGAATAAGACCTGTCCAAATTGTTTTCCAAGTAGAAATAGTATTGGTCAAGAACCGATGGTATTGACCCTGTTCAATTGGTAACCGGGTGTACCTATCAACTTGTACCCGACAAACCTATCAACTAGTCTGGACTAGCTCTGGGCCTTAAAAAAATTAAAGTGGTGTTGGAATTAGGTTGGGGTTTGGCACTCCAACCACTTGTAACTAACAAGCGCGCCAACCACTATTTTTCCAATTGGAAAGATAATTATCCATTTTTTTCATTGGACACTTCAAGCAACTCTTTGGCATTTGAAGGTTGCACTACTCATTTCTTCTCTCCAACTCCATGAGTTCCTCATATGCCTAGACTAGTACTTGGAGAAACTGGTTTAATTAATGATGGTCAAGATTCATTCGTAGAGCTCTTAAATTTTCGAAGTAATTTGTCAATATCCTTTGAAGTGGAGATAAAGATGGGGTTTTGTTTTAGTATATATGGTGTCTTTCCAATTGGAAATGTTGTAAGCCTCATATCTGCTTAGATCAAATGTTTAGCAGTATAGTCTATCAGATTCAGTCAATGAGTACTTCTTTCCTTTCTTGCTTCCATACATCTGTCTTTATTAATAAATGGATTTGATGGCAGAAATCAGTATTGCCTACAATTAATGGGCTAGTTAATTAAACAACTATACTAGGTGAAGTTATTTTTATAGTAGTTCTAGATTTCATTTCTATTGGTCACTTCAGAGATGACACCTCTGACTTTGATATAGCACAATTATCCAAAGCTTTTGGTGTTTGTCTTGGGTGCTCCTTCTACCTATATTGCAGCTGAAGCACCTAAAGGAGAATTTGGTGTCTTTCTAGATTATCCTGCTGTACAGACTTTCCTTTTGTTTCAAACTCTTGAGTTTCTACTCTTTTTTAGGGAGATTGAGAGAGCCTATACGACCATCGGTTGGGGAAAGTGTTCTCTGTGTATGTATGCATGCCCGTGCGTAGATAGTTCTCTTTGAGGGTGTGCAACTATGAGAAAATTTAGAGAACATGATGAACTTCTCAACAAATATTTGATTAGTCTAGAAACGGGTGTTGGAGAATTATTCTAATCAGTGTCATAGGTTTCTGTAGTTGTCTCTTTAGTTACATGGAGCAAATCCTTATAGTTATAATTCCTTGTTGGGACTCTCCCAAATGAACTTCCTAATGCCCATTGCCTATCACCAGATTTATAAGTGTGGAATATAGTTTCCTAACGGGAGGTTTTTCATATCTATAAACAAGTTTGTGAATTGTTAGTGATGATTTGATCACAATGTCTTGACACGGTTGACTACCTAAAGTCAATTCCAATATCTATGTCCTATACCTAGAACATGTTATTTTTCACTTTAAGATGAGATATTTAGATGGAAAATTAAACATGAAATTAGGAAATCACTAGCTATGCAAATTGATGTAGCTCATTTAGTTCAATGTTGAGCTTCTGGGTTTTCTTTTTTATTTGAAAAGATGCCAATTGCAGGAATACTAAGTTTCTATGGAACCACAATGTGCAACTGCTAATTTAAGGCCTTCCAAGTTGCAAAGTGAAGTAGGTACTCTGTAGTTTGGTTTTGATGTAAGATCATTTAAAGGCCTTCAGAAAAGTCAAATCGATACCTATATTGCACTGATGTTGCCATGAAGTTTACCTATTTTGCTCAAGTTGTTGTTTCTCTCTATTTTCTAGTTCCATCATTGACTTGACCCAAAAATGAAGGTTGTGTTGCTTGGTTGATCTCCAAGTTGACCTTGTAGAGATAGCACAGTTCCAATCTCCAATAGTTATTTTAGTTTTGAAACTTTTTTAACTCGCTATTTCCACTTTGTTTGTATAGCTGCTTTGTTTTATTGAGTTCGCTATTTTCAGTTTGATAATCAGTCGCTTATTGCTTCTTGCTGTGTGATTGCCATAATGCGGGAATATGCACTAGAATATACATGAATGTGATATTCCTATGACAACCAAGGACAGAGACACCATTTGCTGACTCCTGAATGCTTCCATGAGGAAGGTACACTAACTACCATAATAGTTGCCTCTCAAGAGCCTACATGTTTTTAACTAATGGGTTAATGATAGTTGGCCTTTTTGCTCTGATGTGACTAATTTTATTTTCCTTCCTAATTAAGCTTCCAATATATTTCAACTTCATTTCATGGTAAATTGTCTTTACTTTAGTTTTCCCATGCATTAGGAAACGCAAACTACAAATAAACCTTAAGAGACACTTTCTGAAGCTTTGGGATCAAGTTAAACTTCAAGTTATGCAAATGAACCTAGACTAAATGAAGCAAAAAATTACTGGACCCACGGTGATGTTCTTGGCCCATATCACCATTTTGTTTCTCATGCCATAGTTATTTTGGATTGCTCGCTCTCATGGACTTCACGCCGTGGTGTGACATTTTTGTGGGATTGGAAAGTGGAAGTAGTGCCTAAGACTCTATTTGAATGCTTTTGAAGGGGTGGATTCAATGGATATTAGGGGTAGTTATCACTATAGCTGGGTAGAAGGATCATGGCTTTTATTAATCAACTATATTTTGTATTCGATTTAGATTATTTAATTAGAAACAAGAGAGTATATGTATTTACTAAGAAGGTTTTAAAAAGTAACTGTCTAACTTCTTCTTCTCCTTAAAACTAGAACACCAATCAAAACAATATTTTGTATGCTCTTGCAAGGCTCAAATAAATGACAGTTCCACCTCTCATGAGTTGCATTGATCTTAGACAATAATGTGATGAAAATGATCTTTTGTAGCAAAACCAAGCTGTGGATAAATGTTTAATTATTTATGTATGTTGAGCATGCTTATCGTCATTTTCTAAAATTTATTATGGGTTATAAATGAGTCTGTGATTGTCCATAGTTTCTTGCTCAAAATGCTCCGGTGACCCACAAAGAATTTCATTCACTTTGTGATGTGTAAGTTTTAGTCATCGGATACATTGTCTTTCATGAACACATTAATTGGAATTTGATAGAGAAACTATCACGTAAAAGCTCAATGGTAACTAAACATGTTTCAATGAAAATGTCAAAGAGCCATATGCAGTAAATGTCAAACTGCTTGGATAATATTTTGATAGACGTAAGATGCTGACTGTTTGATAAACTTCAAATGTACCCGTTGTAAGTTTATTCCTATATGATTGGATTATTTCAGATATCATGTTAGATGTTTCACCAGAGCAAGCTAACTGGCATGTTACTGTTATCATTAGATGGCTTTATTCAAGGATCTTTGTCATTTGATGGCTGCATGCTCAGGAGAACTTATTGAAGACACTGTTGAATCAAGAGGGGGTCAAACGGTTGGAAGATGTATGCATGGCTTCCATTGCTTAGTGCTTGGTACTTCAATATTCCAAAAGAGGTAACATTACACTAGGATTTAGTGTTATTCAAATTTCAGGTGAAAATTCTGTTCTATTTTTTTTTTTATTAAGTTTATGTAGGAGTGATTGTACACTATATTACAATTATATTAGGATTGTTTATATGCACTGATATCGGTATCAACTTTGTTTGGTTTTATGGAAAGTAAAACTCATATTACTCAAGATATTACCGTCATCCTTAAAAAAAAACCGATGGTTAACATGGAACAATTTTGAGGCATTTTTATTGGAATCAAGTCTAAACTTTGCATGATAGAAGGACTTTCCTTCTGATGATTTTAAATGCTCAAGTTGACTTTCAAGAGTCACCATAAGCTGAACAATATGACGGCTCATACTTTGAAGCCTGAATAATTTTGTTCATGCTTAAGGTTTTCACCCGACCTTTAAGTATCATACAATCTTTTAGTAGAAACCTCTAGAAATCGATGAAGTCCAGAAGTTGAAAGTGGTGGGACAAAAATGCAGGAGTTACTATAGGAGAGCTTTGAACATTGTTGCATGATGCGCATGTCATTTTTGTCCACAACCATTAGGGGCCTGCCAAGTTTTTGATTACATTTTTGGTTTCCATTTCTATAGAAACTGATTTCAATGTTTTTTCATAGAAAATTTGTTCAGTGAAAATGATGTATGTTGTAAGGGATGAAAGTTGTGAGAATATGCTCGTCATAGTAGGAAAATAGGCTTTTTCGAAATCTCCATGTTTGCATGTGGAATGTGAACACTAAAAAGTTGTCTTTAATTTTTAATTCTGATTTTAAGAATACTTTTCCTTTCATCAACTGCTTTAGAAGTGTTACCAAACACATTTTCTGAACGGTTAACACTCTTTGATAGAACGAGAACAGATTTCTGAGAATCTTTATCAGCCAAATACCTCCTTAGACTCTCGATATCTTCCTGTCTGCAGTAAAAATGAACTTCATCAAGTGTTCAACAGGCTTCCGACATCGAAGATGTACTTCATGTTGTCTGGACATCATTATCGGTCATGCACAAGCAGTGGGCTGATGCCATGAACATATTTCATGAGAAGTTTTGTTAACAAGCCTTACTAATGACCATGGTTAGTTGTCCTGTTAATATAGAGCAGTAGATGGCTTTTAATTTTTCTTCATTTAACTGTTTCTATCAGCTTATCTAGGTCTTGAATCTTCTGCTCAAGAGGAATTCGAGTCTTGTAGGTGGTGCTAGGACTATTCCTGCAGTCCATCAGTTTCTTGTTAATTCTCCGGTTGAAGTGGTACAGCTGGTTTTTTAAGTTCTGGTGTGGCTATAGTATTTTTGTTCTTTTTAATTGGTTTTTATAATCTCAGTATGCTAGTTTGTTCAATGATAGTGTATGAAGCATGCATCGAAAGTTATCTATGGCACTGGAAAAGAACTTCAGCTGGTTGTCCTCAATCATCTGCAGGTGCACATTATTACCTTTTCATTTGGCCTCTCTCATAAATTATTGAGTTTTAAGCATCACATAGAACGGTCTTGGGTGGTGATCAGATAGTAGTAGCAATTTATTATAGTAAGTTATGCTTCACACATTTTGAGGCACGCCATATCTTTCAGAACATCCTGATGTTGAATTCTTATACGAACCAATCGTATGCAGCGATATGGCTTACTAACATTAAGTGGCTGGAAAGGATTAGGTAAAATCTGATTTGATTATGATTTAACAAGTTGGCAATCTCTACTATAAGTGTAGAATAGAAATTATAGGTCATAATCATTGGTTTGAATTTGAACTTGATCTAAGTTTGAGCTTTCAGAATACTGTACATGGAAGAACAGATGGAAATTAATATGCATTTACATTATAATTTACAGGTACAAAGATATATTCTCAGTTTCAAAAGGAAAAACTTTATTGCCTGATTCGATCTTAATATATATCCCTCATAATTGCAAGAGTTAATCTTTGTATACATGAATCATGTTCAACTCTTTTTACCTACTAATAGCACTATTTGAGCCTAGGAGAAGTTAAGACTTATTTATACTACCAATTCCACTCCTTGGACTCGATGTAGTAAGTGAAACTCTGCTTTCTTATGGTATTATTACTGTCGACAAGCTAAAGTTAAGAATGAAAACTCAGCTAGAAGAAGAAAGTGGGTAGATAAAATAATGGCTTGATTCCAATAAAGATTTCGAATAACACTAAACCTTGTTAGTGACCAGGGCAAGTGGTACTGATCATACAGAGCGATAGATGGCATTTCATTTTTCTTCATTTAACTGCTTTCGTTTGCTTATCTAGGTCTTCACTCTTCTCCTCAGGAGGAATTTTTGAGTTTTTCCGGTGGTGATAGTACCCATCCTGCAGTCCATCAGTTTCTTTTTAATTCACTGGGTGAAGTGGTATGGCTGATTTTTTAAGCTCTGTTGATGCTACAGGCTTTGGCTTTATTGGTTGGTTTTTATAATCTTAGTCTTCTAGTTTGTTCAATGATAGGGTATGAAGCGTGTATCAAAAGTTGTTTGTGGCACTGGAAAAGAACTTCAGCTGGTTGTCCTTAATCATCTACAGGTGCACGTTATTATCTTTTCATTTGGCCTTTCTCCCTGATAAATTATTATGTTTGAAGCATCTCAGATAACAGTCTTGGAGGTGATTAGATAGAGATAGAAATTTTTTAAACTAAGTTAGGCTTTGCTCATCTTGAGACACACCATATATTTTAGAACATCGTGATATGGATTAGTTCATGCATGGATTACTAACATTAAGTGTCTGGAAAGGGTTAAGTAAAATCTGATATGAATTTGATTCAACAAGTTGGCAATCTCTCTTATAAGCATATAATGGAAATTATAGGTCATTAATCATTCGTTTGAACTTGAACTTGATCTAAGTTTGAGCTTTAAGTGTACTGTACATGAAGATTTGGATATAAAATGTTTATACATTCACATTATAATTAGCAGCTGTAGGGATATGTTCTCAGTTTAAAAGGAAAGAGTTTATTGCCTGCTTCGATCTAACGACATATCCCTTCATAATTGCGAGCCTCAATTTTGTACCAAAGAATCATATTAGCTCTTTTTACCTACCATTATTACTATTAGAGCCAAGGGGAAGTTAGACTTATTTATACCAAATTCCACTCACTGAACTCGATGTCGTAAGTCAAACTCTTCTTTCCTGTGTTATCTTTACTGTCAACAAGCTAAGGATGAGAATGAAAACTCAGTAATCTGAAGAAAATGAGCAGAAAACCAACTGGGGAGGGGGGGTGCTCGGATGACAGTGAGTCAAGCCTACATGGATCTAATCTGTGATGCTAACCATGGTTATAAGAGCCTCTGTTTGCAATCATTTGTTTAGTACTTAGATGTGAGAATTGATTAATTTATATTATCTTTTTATCATATCTTTAGATCACAATTTTTGATATACCGCCTCTTTTTTGGCAGAATAATGCTAAGGATATTAAGTCCTAGTATTGAAATTGGTTTTACTAAGTCACGTGCCAGATAGATTCGTGTTAGGTATTTGTGACCTACTTACGCATTATACTTGCATTTTTCCTCTTCAAATCAATTTTGTATACAACTCTTAGTCCCTTGTACGTGCTCCTTTTTCGGTAGTACATCGGTAGCTCTTTGGATCCAAAGTTTCTCTTGAACTTTTTCGATCTTGACTTTCAGTAGTGGCAGCACCCTTTTGTCACGATGGTGTTACTCGCAATAGGAATTACAACTGTGAGTTAATAGTGTTTTTGCCCATGAAGATGATGGTTATGCTGATTAAAGCACAAAATCTTACTTGAGATGTTGATGTTGATACTTGAAACCATATGATTAGATAACGTTTGATGGAATAAAGGGTAATTGAAATAACTCACAATCCTCAGAAAAGTGTAAGGTTTCTTTTATAGATTATATAGTTCACCCGTAGGGCATCAAGGGGGTGCAACCCATATACAAAAGGAGCCCAAAAAACTAAAGCCATATACAAAACAACTCCCAAAACCTAAGGGGAGCTCAAATACCAGATAAGTCATTGACTGATCAACCAAGGCATTTACATCCATATGCAAGTTTGGGGCATCCTGCTTGCGTGAATTGGATAGCAGACTAGGCTCCATTTCATTATCGAATTTTCCGGTATAACTTTTATTTGTCAGAGACTCTAGAGTACGATGTTTGGTTCAAACCCATTTTGCAGAAGATGAAGATGGCTTGTAATGACCATTTACTGTGTAAATCATTTTCTTTCGTAAACTTTTAACTTCGATGCTTCCAGCAAGTAACTTAAGTGGACTGTGTCAGTTTTCTTAAAAAAAGATGATATTTGACATATGGGGTTAAGTAATTGAAGTATTGTTATTTACTTAGCAGCCTGCTGTAGAAATTATTGGCTTTAGAATGGGTGAGCTTAGGGGTCTTTCAAGATGGTGTTCTCTTTATCTAGGTATTGGTTTGGATGAGACACTGGTGGATAATGCCGTAAAAAAGGCTGAAATGCTGCTTGTACAGGTTGAGCCATTCATAAGGGTGCTCTCATCTGTTGTGAAACTAGTACGCCTGTTACAATCTTTCTTGTGATTTCTCTACCTTTCTTAATATCTTTTGTTTGCAACTATTGTAATATCTTCCCTATCTCTCATCAAGTATGGTATCATGTCTTTAGTGACTAAATTACTAAATTTTAGACATTAAGTTGAACCATTTGTAGATGAGACATGATATGGGTGCTTAGAATGACATATAGATGTAAGTCAAATAGCGTTTAATTATATGAAAAATGAGCTTGCTATCGACGTTGTAAAGGAGTCATTGTTAGACGGTGGGCCTTTACACATAACTTGAACCTGTTCAACAGAGGTCCATTTAGTACCTGTTGAGTTCGTTACAGAATACTGACAATAACATATTGTTGTTTTGTTGATATTGTCATGCTTTTGAAGGAGCAAAAAAGAGAAACTGCACAACTTTTTCATATCTTTGCTTCCCATGCCTCACACCACTTGGGGTTTGTTTGTACCTTTTCACTTCTCAAATGCTACCCTGAAGAAATGCAATCTTACTTGTTTCAAAACAAAAAAAAAATATAGTATGACCGCTAAAATCTAGAGCAAGATCAGAATATTGGTAGGATCCTATGTAATTCTTGAGCTTGCGGCATGCTTGTGGTATTTGCCTTGGGGGATCGAAAGCATTTTGTATGATTAATAATGTGCATGTTGCTGTAGCTATTGCTTTCTTCTCTCTACCAGTATGCAAATTTCTTTAGCTAGCTTCTGAAACATATGAAGCAATTGATGTCAAAGCCAAGTGATCAACTTTTAACATACAATCTAACTTTTGTCAATCAGGGTCCTTCCTTATGGTGAATTCCTATATACTCTTGTGAATTTCGATGGTGCACCTGTTGTTCTGTTCTTGAAGTTTCTATATGATCAAGATCTTGCTATGCATCTTCTATATCTTTCTGAGGCTAATGAAGAAATTGCCATTGATCTGTGAGTGATTTTCTCTAACATGTTCTAGTTGCTAATTATACTTTACAATATGGCACTTGGAACCCCAGAATCTTTAGTTGTTAGTTGTTCATACCTCATGGAGGTACCAAGTGGAATGTTTGGCATCACCATCTATAAAAAGCTTCCAGTAGAAATTCCTTGTGTATTTGTATCTTGAAGGTTAAAGTTTTTCCAGTCATTTCAGTTCACATACGCTTTTACTTGGGCTGAGTTGTGACATGTCATTATTGTTCATAGAATGGCTAACCATTGACTAATAAATTTTTTCTCTCATGAATTATCTGTGAGTTTTGCTCGTCCTTGGTTTTCCTAATGAATTTCATTTAGCCAATGAAAAAAAGGTTAATTTGGCCCTAGTTATAAAATCATATGTATCATCTAGAGACATGAAGTGAGACTGGATTCATAATTAGACATAAGATGACCTTATAAATCAAAGGGTGGTGGGTCATCTCTTCATCCTTTGTACCTGAAATTTGGTGAGGTGGTAGCTTGGATACTGCAAGGTGTGATCAGCTTAGTATTGCCTTCATGTACTCTAGCAACTAATTTTGTTGGCCTTTGCTAGGTTGTGCAATCCATCTATGTAGCAGAGAATTAGAATAGAAGGGTGTAATGGAAATTGGTCATGCTTTAAATGTCAGAATGATGTGCTGTCAGGCCAGTATTATTTTCATGTGCTTTAGCAGCTGATTGGTGCTTTAAGGCAATGTGACCAAATTAGTGGCCAAAACTGAGGATTTTAAATTTTAAATGATTCATGGTTTGGGGGATAGTTCTTCATTTCAAGTCTGTCTAGCCATCATCTTCATCTATATTCATTTTTGAATTAACGGATACCCACCAAAGCACGAAAGCTAGGATCTTTCCAACAATAATACCTACAGGTTCTCCCAATTCTGTTCCATGACTAGAACATGAAATACTTAAAAGCATTTCCACTAGATGAGGTTGACTCGAGTTAGGGTGAGTTGTTGGGCTTCAACTATGGTTATTGTTGGTCCAGCACTATTTTAAGTAACCACATGGTAACAAGGGTTGAAATTGACGTGTTGATCTTGTTTCTCATTGGATTGGAAGGTCTCGCATTCCAAAATATCAAATGCAATTCCTTGTGCTTTCCTGCCTTGATATATTTTGTCAAGTTAGTAAGATGTCTTACCCTCATTGTTGTCTCAGAGAAACAATGCAGAGAGTCAGAGAATTAGTGCAGTTTGGAGGAGTAGGGAACACCAAATATTTTCAAAGGACACTTGTGAAGGAATTTGAACAGATGGAATGCAGGCATTAGCAAAATAATTAGAAAGCTGAAATGTAATAGAATTTTGTTCATATATAGGAGTTCTCACTTGAATGTATTGTTCATCGCTCTTTCATTGTAAATTCTTCACATTAATGCTTTATCTACTTTTTCCATTTATAAATGTTCTTGCACATGCTAGCAGTGGAATAAAATATGAACTATGGGATAAATCATTCCTGTTATCTGTTGTTTGAAGTGATGGCTTTTCCCCTCTTCAAGCCTGGTCCTCATTGCTAATATGTGTACCAAATGTGAAATTATGGATCTCTTTGTATGCATAACAGGAGTTTGAGTATGATTACCTGGGTTCAAAATTGATTTATATTGCATTGCAATCCTTTAATTAAAAGCTTGCACTTTCGGTTTTACCCAGCTCATCAATTATTTGAGCTGAAATATTCATTTCACGTTTGGTTGATTTATGACAGTATGACTTCTGCTAATGGGGTGTGTAGATATTTCTATCCATAGGCCTATTAACATAAAGTTGTAGCTATATTTTTCACTTCCTTGCCTGAGTGGCCAAAACCTCTAGATTATAATGAGAGAAGGAGAGAGAGGAAAGGAAACCCATCTCAGAGTAAAAGCAGCATTGGCAAGGCAAGATTACATCCATTGCCATCAAAAGAATGAGCTGCAAACCCAGCGATATTCACGCACTTCGGATGTCCAGCCAAGCACGTTAAGTTTTGCAGTGGGCAAAATTCCTCTTGCCTCGCAGATAAGAGGAGTGGCTGGATCAAACATGCCCTGCACATTTATTGGTAACAAGACTTGGTGATCCGTCCAAAGTGTGGATGAAGATAAAAATAAACACGAATGCTGTTCGCTGCTCGACTAGAGAATGATTCTGTACATTCAAGTTTGATATGCTATCGTCACAAATTGGAAAATAAAAGATAAATGGCATGTGGAAAGGGTTTGGATTTTGGGTGGTGATGACAAATGACATGGTCAAAGTATTTCTATCTCGCCGAGTGTCTAGAGCTCCGGTGACGATGGCAAATGGCTCGGTCAAGTCCGACCGAGCTTGGCCCGTCGTCTTGACATATGAAGCAAGTGTGAAGGTTCAATCTAGTAAGATGCGGATTTGAATAATTCATTAGCTTATTTTTTTTAATTCAAAGTAAAAATGAGGATTAAAGATCACATTACTTTTTTCAAATTATAATTTCAACAACTAAATACACCACCACAGTCGCATCAATGTGATGTCCCATGAGTCCAACGTTTCCATGCCAGCTTCGCATCAAGTGGCCTCCTCGTGTTGGCCACTTCGTTTTGTTGGGGCGCGTGCTGAGCGAGATTACCATTGAACAGGCCCGGATCAAAACGATACCGTTCGGTAGCAAACTTGAACACGACATGCCATACATGACATTATTTGTAAATTAACGTGAATTAAGGTTTCTTCATTCCGCGAAAAATGAAAAAAATTATAAAATATATTCTTAAAAATGATTTTTTGTATTCTTTGAAATAATCAATCAATGAAATACTTCTTATAATTGACCATAATTTATGTCCAAATATTTTTGTGCATGATGATAATTCTCCATGTTCGTTCATTTTTTTAGCTGTTCAAGTGATTTAAAAAAAAATTCCAAATAAGGACTTCGGTTGGCAATTCAATACAGATCCCTAATCTGGAATCGATTTCGGCTTTATCTTTTCGATTGGAAATCGAGAGCAATGGAACATGTATCACATTTGCCAGTTGATAAAAAGCCCAGTACTTTGATCTGTCTTAGACCTCGTATGATCTCAACATCCAAGCATACATGCAAGCTATATCTGGTCTGAAGTTTAAACACGAATGGGCGGAACCACTCGATCTGTGCTTAACTTATAAATTTTCCTCATTTCTTTTTAATCAGCTACGCTGCACGTTTGCGTGGAAGGGCACATTGTTTTTGCCTCAATTCTTGATTGCCACCAAAAAAACCAAAGTCTGTTAAAAGAAATGCCCAAACACTTATTAAGCGATTATACGAAGAAAATTTACAATTTTTTTCAATGCGCTGCTTTTCTCTTTCATTTTTTGTCTTCTGTTTTTTCTTTTTTCATGTTGCTGTGCTGTTCTGTCTAAATTTTTTTTTTCTTTGGTTCATTTTGCGATTTTATTTATAGGTAATTTGTATAGCAATTTATTAAAAGTTCATACTAGGTATAAGCAATGCAACAAATGAATGAACATAAGGTATACGATGACGTGTGAGCAGCATATGGTTCAGTCTCATCAATCTTCATCCTTCACTAGCTTAGCAAAGGGAGATAAGGTAAAAAGAAACTTCTTGATTTGACTACTCTCATAACGAATTTCAAAGAACAAATTATTAGATATTTGTTAGAGATTACTGACCATCAATCCGACCAATCTTTGCCATACCAAGCATCGTGAACATTTTTCCATTAAAATAATGAAGAATATAACAAAATCCGACGTTTTTTGGAATTAATTGATGGATGATTACACGATCCAAAAAAATTCACATGAGAAACGGAAGGTATGAAATAGATAAATAGAATGAGGAAACGAAACAAAATTAAAAGAGGAATAGAGCGGAACGAGGGTTTCTCTTTTTCGTTCAGACGTGATTATGATAATTAACCTATTAATTCATAACATTCATATTCCAACGTGAAAGATGTCATTAAAAGAAGCAAGAGAGGGAAAATAAAGAAATAAAATAATAATAATAAAAAAGATAACAAGTACACTTGGGATGATCCCAAGTGTAATGTTATCGCCTTTTTCTCTTTCTTTTGGGATCCAACAAAATATTCCAATTTCCAATTTCCAAAAAAATCAATGGGATTGCCGTTCCTTCACCGGCGACCAATAAAGTATTTCCAATTACCAATTTCCAAAATAAAAGAAAAAAAAGATAACATTAGACTTGGGATTCGATAAAAATTTTCAATTTTCAATTTTTCAAATAAATAAATAAACCCGAGGAAGGGTAACCATTGGTTTTTCGGATTGGTTGCGGAGTTTCTTCCTGGCAGTGGAGACTGGCGAAGGACGGGTCGCCGGCGGGTACTTCCGTTTCAGCTTCAACTTCCGACGACCCGCTTCGGCTTCTCACGTTCAGCTCCCGTCTGGGCCTTCTTCCTACGACGTCCTAATGGGGCGGGGTCGATTCGATTGTTTTCCAATTCGGTTGAGGCATTGGGCCTTATCTTGTTCTACTTTCTTTAGCTTTTCCCCGAGAGGAACAGCTGTAATTGCCAATCTAGCTTGAATTACGCTCGATAGAGAAATGGACGAATATAGAGGTATAAAGTGCTTGGAAGTCTAAATGAGAATGTGACGTCTAAGTTTAAGAGTGACCGCATGCATTTTTTGTTTAAGTATTGTATAAAGTTATATTCGATCTAAAATGAAATAATGCCGAATGTTTCGATCCATTTAATAATATAAGTATTTGAATTAATACATTTGACAAATTATAGGTGTTTAACGAAGATTGTAATCGCTACACGAAACCAAGCAAATATATTATCCCAAAAACTTTGAAAATTTTGATTTGTCAATTTCGCTTTAGGTTGAACAAAAAATTGTGAAATAAAAAAATATGATTAAATGATTCATCAGTAACTTCACAAGTAACTGGGATGCAGAGTCGTGGGCCCAATCACTCGTTCGAAATAAGAAATGCACAAAAACCAAGAATTGGTAGGACCCAGCCATCGACAGAGGGGAAGAAAGAAAATCATTACGAGCTATCTAACTACGAATCTGCCCTTGGATTCTAAAAACCAGTGAGGCTCCTCGACTTTCGCTTCCTTCTTTTCATATGGTCTTAAATAGCTGAAGACCCACAAATTTTAGGTTTGTTTTTCTTTTTTTTTCTTCAAAAAACTCTCAACTTTAAACTCAATGCTACGTCAGTCTCCAATTTTACCATCTAAAAAGAATTTTCAAACTTTATATTCAATCTCAAATAAACTTCGAATAATGACAAATACCTCGAGGACGAGAACGAGGTCAAGAGAAGAGTTTCCATCTTAACAGGGGGCAATCTTGGCATTTAGGGGCCGAAATTCGCGGCCGAAGAAGACGAGAAAATCTGGGCTTAATAATAGCAGAGGATTCCTCGCCCCAGTGGGGTGGGCGATTTTTCCGCAAGCAATCAAAACCAAAGAGAACTCGAAAAAGAAAAGGATGGAGCTTTTGTTCACGGCGAAGAAAAGGAGATACAGAGATAAAATTAAAAAAGGAAAAAGCTGGGAAAGTGGTCCGAAAAAAAAAAAAAAAAAGAAAAGAAGAACAGAGGAGGTGAACAGAAAAAATGAAGAGAGAGAGAGATAGAAAATGTTGGGACGCGCGAGGAAACGACAGAGAGCAAAAAGCTGCAATTTCACCGAAAGTTTGTTTAATCTACTTTTGTACCGTCTACTTTCCACTAAAGTTCACTTTTCCAGTGCATTGAAACTTCCACCACACGAAGACAACGACCATAAATACATGTTTAATTGTTCCGGTCAATGAATTATCAATTTATATATAGTTCGGCAAGTTTGACGCGTGTCAACTAGTTAGATTAGATAAATCAAATCAATATAGAGTATATATATAATAAAGTAAAAGCAAAAGTATATAAGTAAAAGTAAAAAGGTATTTTGATTTTTTTTATGGGGTTTGAAGGAGAAATTAGATGGTAACCAAAACAAAAAAATAAATTCTTTTCACAGTGCTCGGACATCGAATAGATATATTTATAAATGCATATTGATAAATTTTATGATCCTTGATAAGCATTGATAACATAATTTTTTAGAACAAGTTATAATTAATAATACAACATTTCAGTATTAAAATGAAGTTTATCGATTTGACTATACAATATATATATATCCCTCTCAAAGTAAGAGAGGGCAGATTCCTAGGTATGATTAAGAGCTTAAATATATTTAGCAAAAAATACCTTTTCTAATAGAAAATAAATTAATAAAAGAAAGAGGAAAGTTTATTTGGTTGCGAAGGAACCAGAAAGAGTTGCCGTGGGGTTGAATGGTCTGCCTAGAAAGAAATTAGACAAGAGGAAAGACAAAATATATGGAACATTAATTGTTCCACCTTAAAAGACGTGCAGGAAGAGTTAGAGAAATATCTACCCCGTACTAATTCAACATTGGCTACTCTTTAGTTAGTCCTAGAAATAATAAGATTTATCAGTGGTACATGTGTAAGCACGTTTCTTGCCGAGATGGATTGCAAGTCGCTATCCATGTCCACCTATTATACATTTAGAAAATCTTCTCACTATATCTGCCATCATATTCAATTACTAGCAAAATAAAGGCAGATGTGAGCAAAAAAATTACCTGTCATCGGAAGTCGTTTCGCTCTATTCTTCATTATAGACTATATTTATTATGGGTCTAATTCAATGCTATTGGCTACTCTTTGGTTTGTCCAAGAAACAATAAAAGGAGAAATGCAAGGAAAGTCCTAAAAGTGCAACCTTCACTTGTTTCCCCTAAGGAGGAGTCAGGATATCAAACCATTAGAGCTTTTCTCTTTACTTTCTTCAGATTTATAATCATGCGAAGGCTTTATATAGAGTAGATGTAAGTGATCTTTGATAATGCAATATTTTAGTAGTGAAATGAAATTTATCAGTTTGGTATGGTAAATTTTTAATTGGGATCAAGAGTTTAAATATATTTAATGAAAGTAACTTTTTTGATGGAAAATAAATTTGAAAATAAAAAGTTCAACAGTGCAGCAACTGTCCTCACGCGCTTTGTATGTATTCATCAATTATGCCCACTTTCACGGATACCAATACAGCAGTTGTCCCTTATTTTTTATTTATTGCTTCTGCATCGAAACTTGCTCACATATTTTCTTCTACCTTGATAGGATCGCCTTGAATTCTGCTGCCCATTGAAACTTCAACCACACGAAGACAACGACTATAAATGTATGGTAGGTGGTCCCGCTCAACGAATTACTAATTTATATCGAGTTTGAATTATTGATGCGTGCCAACTGACTGGATTAGATGGTAGTGAAATGAAGTTTATCAATTTCATCGTACAATATTTAACAGCCTCAGAGTTAAGAGGAGTTAAACTCCTAAGTGGGGTCTAAAGCTGATGGAAAATAAATTAACAAAAGAAAAAGGAAAGTTCGACGGTGCAAGCGGTGGATTCAGTTCAACGAAGACTCGTCCAAAGGCCCTCTCCCCTTTCCATCTTCTCATCAAATCCACCGTTTTATATAAGTGTATCGAAATTTTAACCTACCTTGTCTATTATTGACCTTGTTTGGTTCGGCTTTGTGAAGAGGCTTTGGATCTCTAAAGGACTTTTGCCAAATACAAACCTGTTTAATTCACCTTTTTTGATGACTTTGGCAAGATGCAATTGCATCTCCAAAGGAGTTCAAAAGCCTTTAGGCCAACGGAGGGCTGGAAGTTCCTTTTAAATTTGCATTTTCGAAATCTATTTGCTTGCTTTAATGAAAATATGCTAATTACCAATTTTATCCTCATTTATTTAACAAAATCCGTTTTTATCCTTTTAGAAAACTAAGTATTTTTTTTCTTTGCTCACTCCTGCGGCTATTACAAAAGTCGCCTGAACGCCTCTCTCTCGCCTGAACGCTCACCTGAACGCCCTCTCTCTCGTGCCTCACTCTTTCGCCTCAAGGATCTCTTTTGTTGACTCCAACAACAACGCCAGTGTCTTCGCCGCCGCCGATCCCGTCGCCGCCGCCGATCCCGTCGCCGCCGCCGCTCCCGATCCCGTCGCTACCACTGATCCCGTTGCCGTTGAGAAGGTCACGGTACTTCTCTTCCCTTTGTGTTCGTATTTTCCTTTATTTTCTCTTTCTCTTATCGATTTTATCTTTTGGATTCTCTTAGGCATTGAGATTTCAGCCACGTGAAGGCAACGGCTCTAAGCTCGTGGTTGACAAAGCTTGACTTATTGGTGCGACTCCGAGCACTTGGTTCCATTGTATAAATGATACCGCAGGAGATGAGGAGGCATTTCCTTGTTTCCTGAAAGGCATTCCGGCTTTTTTCTCCGTCAGACTTGAAAGTGAAAATCAGGGGCAGAGTCCGAGCAAAGCGGAAATGCATCGTCCCATTAAGAAGAGCAAAACTAGCGCGAGTAGAAATGCAGAAGATGTTGATATTGACGTGTTTGGTTCGAGGACTACGCCTACGGAAACTAATTCCGTTGGATCTGGTTCGTCTCCGACAGAAACTAACAACGGTGCATCTAGTTCGTCGATCTCATTGACTGGAAACTGTTATGAGGTGTTCTTGAGTTTCAGAGGTCTAGATACTCGAAAAGGCTTCACCGGTCATCTTTATCATTGGCTTCTTGGTGCCGGAATCGAGGTTTTCAGAGACAATGACGAGCTCCCCCAAGGCGAGAACATCAGACCGGAGCTTTTGGCAGCCATCACGAACAGTAAAATCCTGATCCCTATTCTCTCTGTGCATTATGGTACAAGCAGTTGGTGCCTGGACGAACTGGTTAAAATTATGGAGTGCAAGAAAAATAACGGCCAGATAGTGTTGCCTATATTCTATAAAGTGAAACCAGCTGATGTAAGACATCAAATCGGGAGTTTTGGATAAGCATTTCATGAGCGTGAGAGACGCTTGCTTGAGAGGAATTTCAACCCAATGATCCTGAAGAAATGGAAGCAAGCACTCCATGAAGTCAGCACCTTGAAAGGATACGAAGCCGATGGGTACAATTTTTTACCAATACGTTCTCTACTTTCTTCTAATATGTGTGGGTGTTTAGCGGTTGTTCTAATTCTCACTTGCTTCATTTTCCTTTTTTTTAATATATAAAAAAAGAGACAGTAAGATCATGTTGGCTGTTAAATCCTATGACGTATGAGTTCTATAAGCTTTTTATTTTTTTCTTTAATGATATTGACCAATCTAATTATAGATTTTATTGTTATGACCCCATTCATTTAAATAATAAGATTTTTTGAATGAACTTTCTCTTATATCGAAAGATTTTGTAACAATTTGGACTTTCCTTCATGTTTATAGTGACCATTACATTATGTAGAATTGCCCAAATTAGGAGAAATTCCCTCAATTGTATTTAGGACTTCGAACAACTCTCCATATTGATATTACAGGACACAAATATCTCTTGCATCAAAAGTTATGTCATATTTATTGAAAGATGGTTAGACTCTTTTACAGGGCTGGCTTACTGGACTTCTTATTCAAACGCTCTAGAAAGTTTTCAAAGTCATCTTGTCATCCACGTCATCCTTGATAGCTTTAACAAACAGCGAGTTTAACTTCTGATTCAAATTCATAATATATTCAATACAAAATCCATTAGTGATATCCTCAAGTTTCTTCCGGGCTCAATAAATTATGTCAAAGTAATAATGGATTAAGGCATGCCATGTGAAGCCACCACCGACATTTCACCCCTTTAGTTTTAGCATATAAGATAATACATGGCGGTGCGAAAGCAATTTTTTAAGTTTTTCTATTTATCCCCAAATTTCTTTCTTATTGTGTTCTCATTTGACAGAAAAAACATAAAATTACTGTTGTCACATGTTTGAACTCGTCACATTTGACAGGTGTGAAGGAAAATTGGTGAAATCAGTTGTCCAAAAGGTGTTGAGTGAGCTGAAGAAAAAGTTTGAATTGGTTATTCCTGAAAATTTGATCGGAATTGATGTTCACGTGGAGAAGGTCATGAAATTTGTAGATGATAATTCCAATGCCACCCTATTTATCGGAATCCATGGAATGGGAGGCATTGGTAAGACAACTCTTGCTAAAGCCATCTACAGCACGCTCTCCGATCAGTTTAAGTATCGTAGCTTCATTGCAGATATTAGGGAATTGTGTGAGCGCAATGGACTTATGTACTTGCAGAATCAACTAATCTCTGATATATTGAATGAAAAGAATCGAGCTTCTAATATGGATGATGGGATTAAGTTTATCTCATCCAAGTTCAAAGACAAGAAAGTCCTTATTCTTCTTGACGACGTGGATGATGATGATCAGTTGAAGGCTTTGGTTGGAAACCATGATTGGTTTTCTTCTGGAAGTAGGATCCTTATTACCACTAGAAACATCAATGTTCTTGAAAATGAAAGGGTGAACTTCAGATATGAACATAAGGTAATGGATGAGAATCATTCTATGGTTTTGTTTAGTAGGCATGCATTTCGAAGGAACTCTCCTCCAAGTGAATTTAAGGACCTTGCTCATGATGCAATCACTACCACCGGAGGGCTTCCCTTATCTCTTGAGGCTTTAGGGTCACTTTTGTGTGGAAAAAAGCAAGCGTTCTGGAGAGACGCGATAGCCAAGTCAAAAAAAGTCCCTTTAAAGAAAGTGCGAGAAAGGTTAAGGATAAGTTATGAAGAATTAGACTATGAACAAAAACAAATATTTTTGGATATTGCTTGTTTTTTCATCGGCGAGGACAAAACAAAAATATCCTATATGTGGGATGCATGTGACTTTTTCCCGAGGGAGGGAATTGAAGTATTGAGATTCATGTCATTAATAAAAATTGAAGATGATGATAAGTTCATAATGCATGACCAACTGAGAGATCTTGGTAGGGAAATAGTTCGTGAGGAAAACCAACGAGAGCCTCAATGCCGTAGCAGGTTATGGGATTCCAAGGAAGTCCTGAAAGTGTTGAGGGAAAATAAGGTAACCATTTCATTCCTTTTGCTCACTTAGTACATGTTCTACTATTAGAGTAATGTTGGTCCTCTACTTACTGCTTGCTCTAGTCAACTGAGAACCTTAAACTATTATCGCCCTCGAAAGTAGGGAAGGTGTTCTCTCTTAATACTTCATGTATTGTTATTTGAGATTTTTCTTAAGAGTGTGTATTATGAAAAGATCTTGAACTTCTTTAATTGCTTCATTTATGTCCTCGACACATGCATTAAATAATTTGACTATGCTACTGTAAACCATAAGTACTAATAATACATAAATAATACAATTATAATCTTTAGATGTTATAATTAATATAATAGGACTAACGGTGCCGACATTTCTCATGAAATTTTAGTCATTATTCCATAATGGAGAATGGAAGGGATACTTATTATTATATTACGTGAGGAATTCCATCTACCACTATTCATTGGACAAGGACTGGCTTAAAACTTACCAAATAAAATAGGAACAGCAGTTCCTTATATATATATATATATGTCTGTATAACATTAAGTGTATTTTATGCAACCATTAAAAAGAGAAATGTTTTAAGTCCAAGAGACAAATACTCGAATTCTATTTAGTATGATTAAGTATATGATTGTTTTTGCATTTGTGAAATTAATCATTATTTTGACTCCACTCCTTTTAATTCAGCACTTGGGTTGACTTAAGTTGTTGCTCAATATACAAGCACTTATTTACGCTCTCAATGTGCGACCCATGTAGAATCTCAAGAACCAATTCAAATATTAACAAATTCATATCCAAAGTCTATTTATTACGTCTTTCATACTACATGATTAAATAAACTAAACTAACCAAAAAGAAAATTGAATATGCTGTACATTTTATATACAAATAAAATGGTATATCTAAATTTTACAACTAAAAGGGTACATTTTTATATGATCATTTCAGTATTTTTGCATTACTCCAAGTTGCTCTTCATCCATGGTACTATTCTAACGGGAGGCCCAGCCTTTTGCATGAAGGATGAAAATAACATTAACTTTCCAACTCATCTTTTTACTCATGGGACCAAAAATGACGCCTACTCTCACTTTAAATTGTTCCGCGTCATCCTATATAGCTCATTGTGCGAAAATGCACAATGAACCATGTCAATCATGACCACAAATGACTTCTTCATTTTTTACAAAAAGCAAAAAATTTTGTAAGAAAGATTATAAACAAAGTCTGTTAACAAGATTATAAAATAAAACATGACGTCTTTTTTGTGAGTTAACAATGATAATGGATGAAATTCATAACAGGTGTTAGCTTTGTTCTACAGTTAAAAAGGTGGGCTATTTTTATTACGTTTGAAAGGTTATGTTATTTTTGCCATAGATGCCGAAGGTTAGGGCTTTATAGACGTTTGAAAGGTTTTGCTACTTTTGTCCCAAGTACAAAAGGTTGGGCTTATTTTCGTGATTTGGCCAAATTTGAGCTATCGATTTTTGAAGGTGAAAAAAAGTTACACACCACACAAAGAAATCTTGAAGATAGGTAAGGTATCTTGATATTTTAAAAGGGAAGTTTATGGGGAAATGACTAACGTGAGTAGATTACTTCTGTCGAAGATTTCTTCCTTTTTTATAATTACTCTTCCCTTGGATTCCTTTCAGGTGTTGAGATCTAATCTCTTCCCAAATTAATATGCTGTTCACCTATGAGCATCCATGAAATCTTGTACAGCATTATGAAGCACAATAACAAAATTTCTGGTTCGGAGAAATTGACATGTGGAAATCCATGAACTTTCTGTATTAATTCTTGACTTCATATGCATACGTGATTTTTTTTTTTTTGCTTGTGAAAGCTTGCTACACATTTGGTTCTTAGGGATACCTACTCTATTTCCAGTCTATTCTGATGAAGCAATTATTCCTTCATTTCGTTCAAACATCGATTACAAATTGCTATTCTCTCACAATCAGGAATAGTAATCCTGGGGAGGCCAAGGAAAAGCTATTCATGTAGCTAAGGACAGCTTCAATTTTCACATTCCAAAAATGCTTTGCACTTTCAACAGTTAATCTTTTTAAGGCACATCAAAGTTATTAGGGTCTGTTTATCATATTTATTAAACTTGATTAACCCAGTTATTTATGATTATGATTATATCAAATTGTAATCTATAGTTAAACTAAAATATATGATAAAATAATAAGCTGTGGAATATTAATATAACTAATATTATTGTCTTAATTACTTATAATTAGAAAGTAAATAATTAATAATATTTCAAGTCACTATTAGTAAAATAATAAGTACATAATATATTAATATGACTAATATCACAATATTCAGCTTCTTGTAATTAGTTATTACTCCAATTGAAAATAAGAATATGTTTTTTTTATTAATCGCGTAAGTAGTAGAATTGAGTAGTATACACAAAATTAATATGAAAAATTACAGAGACTCGCTGCTACTAATAAAAACCAAAAGTAAATATCTTGCTCTCACGTCTAAAGATAAAATATTGCTCAAATTCCAGAAAACTAAAAAAAATCATGTACAATTCGGCTTGTCAACAAGAAGTTTCGAGGATCACCAAAAAGAAAAAGAAAAGGCCAAAGTGCATGCTTTTGAGAACAAAACAAAAGATGAAATGTAGAAGTTACTCGAAACAAGTCATTTTGACAGTTTTTTCAATTATCCAAATTGATGGCGAGAAGTTAATTTCTTTTGTAAAAAACGGTCCCCTTTCCGTTCCAACTTTTGTAGTAGTCAGAACGGTTATTTCCACTTTGAAGTGTTATGAAGGCGTTGAAATAAAAAAAAAAAAAGGAGTTTTATTTCTTACTTTTGAACTTTTTATTTTTTGCTAGAAGTCTTCTTAACAATATTGAACCTATGGCAAGGTAAGTTTTGCTCGCCGACTCGCTGCCCCAGAGGTTTTTCTCGCTGTTATATATCCTTTCACCCATGCATTGCTTAATAGAAAATGTCTCCTTAATTTCTATTAAAATAGACCAAGTCAACTTTTGATTTTTCACATTGCAATCTGATTAAATTCCCTGCATTGCACGCATGCACGCATGTCTTAACTAGTATTGATAATGAAGCTACAGTCCCGAAAAGAAGAAGATTCCAAGTTGTAGAGTTTTTACTCTATGGGAGCCATTACATCATAATTCTTTTTAAGATCCGGATGTGTATGGTCAAATTTCGAAATGGAAGTCGATGTCCTTCACTTTGTTAGCCTTTATAAATATTGTTTATTGGCATAAAAAGAAAAATCATATCTTCACATTTGCTGCTCTCTTGCACGCATTAATGCATGCCAATAATGATATGAACAAATGATATTCGATTACTTTAGTTGGGTATAGTCTTAATGAATATTGATTTGTGCTTACAGGGAACGGACAAGATTGAGGGCATCAATCTTAGTGTAGGCAAATCAGAAAGCTCCGCTGAAATAGCCAGGCGAGATGACAACATTTGCACAGCAAAACAATTCAAAAACTTGACGAGTCTAAGATTCCTTCGATTGATGTATCAACACCTCAGTGGAGATTTTAAGGACTCAATGAAGGAGTTAAGATGGCTTGAATGGAGTGGTTGTCCCGTGAATCTTGAATTAAGTAATTTTCACGTAAATGAATTAGCCGTACTCGATTTATATGGAGACGAGATAAATGAGAAATGGGAAGGATGGAGTCTTTTTACGGTATGAACTAAAGTCTTTTTTTTCTCCCCTTTTATACTTTCTTTTGACTCATGATCACTCTAGACTCACCCCTTGACGATCATTTTTTTTTAACCAGATGGCAGAGAAACTCAAATTTCTCGACCTTAGATGTTGTTTTTCCTTGAAAGAAGATATGGACTTCCTCTCAGCCTTTAAGAAGTTAGAGGTTCTCATTCTCAATGGGTGTCATAGTCTAAAGCGAATCGGTGCTTCAATTGGAGACATGGAGGCCCTCCTTCGCTTGGAGCTACGCGGGTGTAGGAGCCTCAAGGAGCTTCCAGCAGAAATAGGTAATTTAAAAGCCCTGCAGCAACTCATTCTAGAAGACACTCAGTCCCTTTCTACATTACCAGATAGCGTAGGGTCTTTGGAGAACCTAGAGATTCTAGATATTTCTTACAGTGGTATAGAAGAATTGCCGGACGCTATTGGGAGGCTGAGAAATCTCCAAGAGTTACGTGCTATCCAATGTAGAAATCTGAAAAGGATAATGGCAAAAAGCATGTGTGATCTTTTTTCCCTACGACGCCTTTATTTCACTCACTGCTACGAGCTCCAATCGCTGCCGGCCCTTCCTTCTGGCTTAATAGATTTGTGTGTCACCTGTCTAAGTCGCGAATTGCCTTCGCTTTCCCACCTATCCCATCTCAAGGTACTACAAGTTTCGGACTGCAAATTTCTGGAGTGCATCCAGATGCTTCCATCAACGCTATTGAAGAATTCAGAATGCTCGCGACTGATGGACGTTGAAGAATCGAAATCACCACGATCCCTAAATACGCTCTTCAAGTTGGAAATCTTGACTGTCTATAGCTGTCATTCTATCGAAACAGTGGACGTTTCGCCATTTATCCTTCTAAAGACATTATCCATCCATTATTGCGAGAATCTACTTGAAGTTCGAGGTCTTGATAGATCGATATATTTGGAAAGCTTGAATGTCGAAGGCTGTGATTCATTCGAACGGTTGGACCTTCCAAAGTTCGAGGGTTTGAAGAAATTAAATGTTTCTAGTTTCAAGAAATTAGCCAAAATTCAAGGTCTCGATAGGTTGGAGTTTTTGGAAAGTCTGGTTATCGATGAGTGCACTTCAATTGGAAGGCTAGACCTTCCAAAATCTGGGAGGCTGAAGGAATTAAAAGTTGGAGGTTGCAAAAACTTAGCCAAAATTGAAGGCCTCGATAGTTTGGAAATGCTAGATATCGAAGGGTGGACTTCAATTGGAAGGCTAGATCTTCTGAAATCTGGGAGGCTGAAGGAATTAACAATTGGAGGCTGCGAAAACTTAGCCAAAATTGAAGGCCTCGATAGGTTAGAGTATTTGGAAAGGCTAAATATTGAAGGGTGCACTTCAATTGGAAGGCTAGACCTTCCAAAATTCGGGAGGTTGAAAAAATTAAAAGTTGGAGGCTGCAATATTTTAGCTGAAATTGAAGGCCTCGATAGGTTGGAGTATTTGGAAAGGCTAAATATCCAAGGGTGCACTTCAATTGGAAGGCTAGACCTTCCAAAATCCGGGAGGCTGAAGGAATTAGAAGTTGGAGGCTGCGAAAACTTAGCCAAAATTAAAGACCTCAGTAGGTTGGAGTATTTGGAAAGGTTAGATATCAAAGGATGCACTTCAATTGGAAGGCTAGACCTTCCAAAATCTGAGAGGTTGAAGAAATTAGGAGTCGGAGGCTGCGAAAACTTAGCCGAAATTGAAGGTCTCGATAGTTTGGAAATGCTAGATATCGAAAGGTGCACTTCAATTAGAAGGCTAGACCTCCCAAAATCTGGGAGGCTGAAGGAATTAGAAGTTAGAGGTTGCGAAAACTTAGCCGAAATTGAAGGTCTCGATAATTTGGAAAGGTTAGATATCAAAGGGTGCACTTCAATTGGAAGGCTAAACCTTCCAAAATTCGGGAGGCTGAAGGAATTAGAAGTTGGAGGCTGCAAAAACTTAGCAGAAATTGAAGGCCTCAGTAGGTTGGAGTGTTTGGAAAGGCTAGATATCGAAGGGTGCACTTCAATTGGAAGGCTAGACCTTCCAAAATCCGGGAGGCTGAAGAAATTAAAAGTTGGAGGCTACAAAAACTTAGCCGAAATTGAAGGCCTCAGTAGGTTGGAGTGTTTGGAAAGGCTAGATATCGAAGGGTGCACTTCAATTGGAAGGCTGACCTTCCAAAATCCGGAGGTCAAGAAATTAAAAGTTGGAGGCTGCAAAACTTAGCAGAAATTGAAGGCCTCAGTAGGTTGGAGTGTTTGGAAAGGCTAGATATCGAAGGGTGCACTTCAATTGGAAGGCTAGACCTTCCAAAATCCGGGAGGCTGAAGAAATTAAAAGTTGGAGGCTGCAAAAACTTAGCAGAAATTGAAGGCCTCAGTAGGTTGGAGTGTTTGGAAAGGCTAGATATCGAAGGGTGCACTTCAATTGGAAGGCTAGACCTTCCAAAATCCGGGAGGCTGAAGGAATTAGAAGTTGGAGGCTGCAAAAACTTAGCAGAAATTGAAGGCCTCAGCAGGTTGGAGTGTTTGGAAAGGCTAGATATCGAAGGGTGCACTTCAATTGGAAGGCTAGACCTTCCAAAATCCGAGAGGCTGAAGGAATTAAAAGCTGGAGGCTGCGAAAACTTAGCTAAAATTGAAGGCCTCGATAGGTTGGAGTGTTTGGAAATGCTAGATGTCGAAGGGTGCACTTCAATTGAAAGGCTAGACCTTCCAAAATTCGGGAGGCTGAAGGAATTAGAAGTTGGAGGTTGCGAAAACTTAGCCGAAATTGAAGGCCTTGATAGATTGGAGTATTTGGAATGGCTAGGTATCCGAGGGTGCACTTCAATTGGAAGGATACACCTTCCAAAATTCGGGAGGCTGGCGGTATTAGCAGTTGGAGGCTGCAAAAACTTAGCCGAAATTGATGGCCTCGATAGGTTGGAGTATTTGGAAAGGTTAGATATCAAAGGGTGCACTTCAATTGGAAGACTACACCTTCTAAAATCCCAGAGGTTGGAGAAATTAGGAGTCGGAGGCTGCGAAGGCTGCGAAAACTTGGTCGAAATTAAAGGCCTCGATAGATTGGAGTGTTTGGAAAGGCTAAATATCGAAGGGTGCACTTCAATTGAAAGGCTAGACCTTCCAAAATACGGGAGGTTGAAGGAATTAGAAATTGGAGGCTGCGAAAAGTTAGTCGAAATTGAAGGCCTCGATAGTTTGGAAAGGCTAAATATCGAAGGGTGCACTTCAATTGGAAGGCTAAACCTTCCAAAATTCGGGAGGCTAAAGGAATTAAAAGCTGGAGGCTGCAATATTTTAGCTGAAATTGAAGGCCTCGATAGGTTGGAGTATTTGGAAAGGCTAGATATCCGAGGGTGCACTTCAATTGGAAGGCTAGACCTTCTAAAATCCGGGAGGCTGAAGAAATTAATAGTTAAAGCCTGCAAAAACTTAGCCGAAATTCAAGGTCTTGATAGGTTGGAGTATTTGGAAATGATAGATATCTCTAAGTGCAATTCAATTAAAAGGCTAGACCTTACAAAATTTGGGAGGCTAGAGAAATTATATGTTAGAGGCTGTGAAAACTTAGCCGAAATTCAAGACCTTGATAAGTTGGAGTTTTTGGAAATACTGGATATCTCTAATTGCACTTCAATTGGAAGGTTGCTCCTTCCAAAATCCAAGAGTTTGAAGATAATAAAAGTTAAAGAATGCGCAAAATTGGTTGAAATTCAAGGCCTCGATAGGTTAGAGTTTTTGAAAGAACTGAATATCATTGGATGCAAGTTACTCAAGAAAATTCCAGAATTATTTGGAACTCGGATTTATCAATATTATGAGATTACATATGGTGATATGACAAGATTTGAATCGAACGATACAAATGGCGATATGATAGGATTTGAATAAGACTATACAGATGACTTGGATGAGTGAATATAATGGCAATGATCCACATTTTCTAACGAAGGTATATAAAGGAGGTTAGTTACCTTTGCTCTTCTGAAATTTACTACCCAATTTTCATTTGTATTTCCTACTTGCAATATCTTTCAAAATTTTTTATCTTGTCATTATTATTTCCCAATTGATAGTGTTATCGTTGTTTTCTTACTTGAATTCAAGGAATCCCGAGGAAGTGTTCATTAAAGATAATGTGTGCTTTGGCAAAATGGTTCTGCTTATCATGCCAGTAACAGAAATAGTTCTTTGCACATTCATTTTGTGTCGTGAATATTGGCTTCTCTTAATTATTCTAATCTACTCCAGGTAGATGTATAACATCATTATGCTGAGGTCCTGATGGCAAGGTCGTTGTCTTGGGACTTGAAGATGGTATAGTTTCACTGCATGATGTAGAAGTAAGTTTTCCATGCTATTACTGTAACATTACCCTCATTACTTCTCAACAAGAAATTCCTTCTGCAAGAATCCTTTATCATCAGAATGTGTTCTTTTCTGATCTCTCTTGAGAAATATTTTGAAATGCTCAAAAGCTGCATGATGCAATGTAAATAGCAAGCTTGCTGAATGAACATTTAGCTGCTAATAGAGATGGTAATCCATGTTTACTAGTCATGTTTGCTAATGACAAGTTAATATGGACTGTTAGATAGGTCACTCTGAGTAGGATAAGCTTAATGGATCTTATTAGATCATTGAACATGGCCCATTTGTTAAATAGGTCAGTAAATGAGAAGAGATGAATAGCCTTAACGAATTATTCGTTTCACATGTCATATATTAATAATAGATTCATACACTTTAGGACTTGAATCTAATTGATGTGCTGAATTGCATTCTCTTGTAAGATGGGAAATTGTCACCTCACTGCTGATTTGTCATAGATGATTGAAAATGCTTCAAATGTCAATGACAAATTTCAGCATAGCATTTGCGGAGGTCGAGCTTATTGTCAGGATTTACACTTGAAGCACATGGTGTCAATAGAATTAGTCATCTATGATGTGCTCATTTTCACCAAATTAATAGTTTATTTCGAATGCTCAAATCCAAATATGTTCAATTCAGTCAAATTAAAAGGCTATGGTTTAGGTGACTCCTAAATGATAGAATTCATGTGTGCTTTAATTATGCTTTTGGGTGGAAAAGTTCATAGATAACTGGTTATATGATTAAGCTATAGCTATTTGGTCATGAGTAAGATGGCTAAGAATTTGGTTGATGCTGCTGCATTTCTGCTTCTTTGAGGCGTCTACAAATATCTTAACCATCATCCACTTCATGGACTACATTTTACTCAGAAGAGAATTTGTATTTATATAATACATGATGAATGGTATCTTACCAGTCTAGCTTTCTTTTTCTTGATCTTGATTCTTAACAGACAATATTTCGTTCTTCGTATCTTACATGTTATTTCTAATACTTTGTTTGCAGTTAAGTTTCCAACTAAGAATCTTATTTCACAATCCAATAGCCTTAATGGAAATAGATGAAAAGCAAAGCTTTCTAAGTGCATCCTTTGTCATTAGTCTTCAAGTAAGATCCTTCACCCTATGCAGAAGAACAAAGATTCTCGACCTTCCATTGATTCTAGAATGCTGGAAGTACTGAATAAAAACTAATGTGCATAGGATTTTGATAGCATGCCAAAGGTCATTGTATAGGTTGAAGAAAATGCTAAATGAAGGACTATGTGGCGGTCCTACTAATGTGAGGTTTTGGCTCTGTTCTCACCACGCAACTCATGACTGCATGTTTCTAAGTTACGCTTAAGAGTGAATTTACGGTGCAATTGGAGCACGTAGACAAGGCATCCCTTAGTATGCATAAGCTACTAACTTGGGATAAAATTTGTTCAACCTTGAGTTCCATACATTTTATCTCACAGAACTATCTGCATTAGCTGATTAAAGTACTCTTGTTGGTCTTGAAATGCTAAATGCAAGAATGAGCACTTCTCCTAGTGGTGTGGCTGTGAGTGAACTAGCAAACAGGGCAGAAGCAAAAGCATATGAATTATTTGGATTGATTGAGAAAATTGCAATTTGAATTTTTCTGACTATGAATCCATGTTCATTTGTTTTGAATCCAGGATATACCTAAGAGTCCAAGGCTCATAATAGATTATCCCAAAGAATGCATCTTGATGTTTATGGTGTTGGCAAAGCCATCTGTCATATACCTGAACTGTTAAGCCAAGCAAGACATTAACTAGAATGTCATTTGACATAGCTAGCTGTACTGTGAAATAATTCCTTATATTGCGCTTAAGCTCTTGTTTGGTCGTTTACTTGCTGAGAAGATAAACACATGAAGCATTTAAGTGAGTTTCATGAGGAAACTTTTCTATATCCTACATGCCATTTGAAAATTGTCTTGCATTTATTCTAATGCATGAATAGCACATAATGATAAGGAAAAGAATCATACTATTTCCCACAAAAGCAAGCATCTTGAGTTGAATACACAATGCTAATTTGATCAAAGCTTTTGTGGTTGATGATGTTAGAAGCCCCATTAGTTGGATCCAAATAGTTCAAAAAGACTATTGAATTCGACTTAATTGTTCTGACTCAATTTTGCTTGATTTTTGATTGGTAGGTGAAGATGGCGGAATGGAATTCGGAGAAGTGTTGGCTGATGTTGGTCACAGAGGACTCATAGGTGGTGCTTCATCACTTCAGTTGGCAGAGGTTGTGGGCAGTCGCTCCTTGTAATTGCTCCGAAGTGAGAAAGTTGGTCAGCTTTGTATTATTCCTTAGATTCTGCGAAGTATGGTCAGCTTAATATTGCCATCATGTACTCCGGCAGCTTTAATCCAACATGACAATTACTTGCTAAATTGATGATATGCAATTGTAAATGACTCCTGGTTTGTAGGTTAGTTCTTCATTTCATGTCACCTTGCTATGGTCTTCATAAATACTTAGAGCACTTCAACTGGATAAGGTTGACTTAAGTTAGGGTGGTTTCCTGGTCATCAACCGTGGTTTTTGTTGGTCTAGCACTATTTTAATTATCCACATGATAACAAGGGTTAAAATTGACAGGTTGAATGTAGTTTCTCTTTGGATCGGAAGGTTCTCACTATTTGAATCTACTGTAATTTCTTGCGCTTTTTTGCCATTGATGTATTCTATCAAGTTAAGTCAGCAAGACGTCTCACACGCGTTATTATGCTAGAGAATTACTGCAACTTGGAGGATTTGGGGACAGTGAATATTTTTGAAGGACACTTGTGGAGGAATTTCAATAGTTGGAACATAGGTACTAGCAAAAGAATTAGAAATGTGAAATGTAATAGAATGTTGTCGGTGCATGTAAGTTCTTATAGAACGTGTCGTTAATTGCTCTTTCATTATAGATTCTTTTTATTAATGCCATATCGAGTTTTTTTATGCATAAGTGTTCTTACACATGCCACCTTTGTGGAGAAGTATGAAATATGGGACAAAATGTTGCTATTATCTTTTGTTTGAAGTGATTGCTTTTTCCCCCTTTCAAGTCTGTTCCTCATGGCTAATGTGTACCAAATGTAAAATTTTTTATCTCTTTGTATGCATAAGAGGAGTTTGACTATGATTGCTCGGGTTCAAAATTGATTTGTGGAAACATTGCAATCCTTTACTTAAAAACTTGTGCTTTTGTGTTACCCAACTCATCAATTATTTGTGTTTGTCTGAAGATCTTTCTATCCATTGTCCTATTACCATAAAATTGTACGAATATTCTTCATATGCTTGCGTGAGTAGCCAGAACTTTGAGACTATAATGCGAGGAGAAAAAGAAAAGAAAACCTTTGGGGGTGGGTTGTTGTCTTTTGGAGTTTGTAGTCAACAATGATTTTTCACTTATCCTCTTTCTAATATTCTAGCGTTTTGTATTTGATCTCAGGTTGGTTACTTGACAATATAATTGGAACTTAAGTTGGGTGATCTTGTTGGATTGGGCTTTCTGTTTAGCTTATGATCATTATGTATGGAAAAACAATATCTCAATTTTCTGAAATAATTTAATCATTATAGTTTCAAGGAAGTGGTCGAGATGCCTTTTTTTACTATTTCAAAAAGATTCTTAATAAGAATTTATTGCCACAATTCCCTACTACATCTGTTTTAGCATCCACTATATACCTTCATGTTTCACTATCCTTCTATGAGAAATATACCTTTAATTTGAAACTACTATTTTCTTTAGAGATATACATGTGCAGAGTACAATTACTTTTTCATGCTAATCATTTCCCTAAATGACTCTCGAGGATGTTTCTAAATTTGCTTCATCTAATCAAACTGATGAAATTGGGTTTACAGATTATATCTCCTTCCAAGTAGTCTTTTTAAGATATTACAAACGGTATAGCAGTGGTGAGGTGATTTATAAATGATTCAAGCAATGTGAAGCAGGGAGGCCTTTGGAAGCGATCTTCTTGTGCATCGCTCCCAATTACTATTGCGTGGACTTGGCTCTATATGAGGTAAAAGCTTGGCATATCATATTTTAAAGCCCTTATTTGCAGATGTGGCTAATATATTCTGCTAGAAATAGGAACATCAAATTGTTATGCTGCTAAGTAAGATGAATGATGCTCCTGAAAGCTTGGGAGATGCCTTCCATTTGTGCATATTTCAAGAACCACTTGTGCAAATAACTAGGAGTTGTGCCAATTGAAGGTAACTTGTGGATCCAGAGCTGGCATATTGATTCTTTACTAGTAATAAGCATAGGACGCTTCTAAGTTCTATTTGTTCCAATACATGTCAATTCACTATTTAAGACATTGATGGCAAAAAGAAAAACTACGATATTGTGAATTTCTTTCAAGTCTGGTTTCATAGCAGAAATAGTAGTGATCAAGAATCGGTGGTATTGACCATGTTGAACCAGTAACCAGGAGTGCTGTCATTGGTAACGTAATGTAATTGTCAACTAGTCTGGAACAATTCTAGGCCTTCCATAGACTTAGAGGAAGTGTTGGAGTTGGGTTGGAGTTTGGAACTCCAACCTATTGTAACTAACAAGCATATTGACCATTTGCTCTGGTGTCTTCTTGTTGCATTTTGTGGTGGATAATTTATTTGTTGACTGTATTGGTTTAGTCTATTAGAAATCTGAACGATGCTATTGAGAGCAGGAATCCTGTTTTTTGTGCTCTAATGGCTTTGCTGAGTCATATTCTAAACATTTATATTCTATCAGATAATGTCACATGCAATCAAGTCAACTGGTCGACTGGTAGAGCATGGTTCTACCAATTTGACGGGTTGAACCACTAGTATGGTCTTATAAACATTTGTTCTTTTGTTCTTCCTATTTAATATGTATCAGCTCTAGGAGTAGCAACTAAAATTTTCCTCCTATGTGCATAGGCATGCCATTTCATGCTTGCAGTTTTAAAGTATGTTCTACTTTCTGACTTATCATAACTCCAAAAGTTCCAACGTATCTTGATAGTCGGAGCCTTGTACTTGTACGTATGTTAAGACGTGCATCTGATGACCCTAATGGACTAGTAGTGCCACTTTTGCTTCTATTTTGTGAGAACACTTTTGCTTGGTTTTCTCATTCTCACTTATGAAACACTAACCCAGTGAAATTGCACCTCTAGGACTCTATCTTACACTTGGAAATGGAGAATGAGAAGTTGGCAACATTCCCCGTACTGCAAGTCCTCCTTGTCAGTTAGTGGTAAGAATTTTTCACCCGGCCATACAATCGAGCTAGGGATCAATTCATTGCCATGCCATCAATCGTATACTTAGAAAACTATTTTCCTCGAGCTTCTACCATGTCCATTTGCAATTTGGATGTTTGGTAACTTATTGTTGCCCAGTCTTTCCTTTCTATGTCATTGTTTGATAAACTTGCTAATGTCGATAACAAATTTATCTCGTTGACTGGGTGGTGGAACTGAATTAATCCTATCCATGCTCCTTACTAAATTTCCACTTTTAAAACCTACTCTTAAGGTTAAAAATGACTGGCATGGCTACTCTTTAATTTTAGAGGGTTGGAAACAAGCAAACTTATGCTCCACAAAAAAGAATATTTTTTCATTTGAAGAAGTAAAATACTGAAGTATTAGGTTTTCCTCTGAATTTTATATCAATTGGGAGGTCAAAGTGTGAAAAAGATGAATCTTTAATGGCCAGATGAACACAAAAAAAAGAGATGAATCTTTAGTGGCCAGATGAACACAGAAAGAGTAATAATCTTCTTAGGGTAGGTTCATTGAGGTACTGCTTGAGAACTGGTACATACATGTTCATGATGATAGATACTATCATGGTATCTAGTATTATAAGATACTGTGGAGCATTCATGATTCCCATGCATCCCATGGCCTCTTCGGTACAGAAGTATTGCTTCCTCGTGTTTTAGCACAATGCAAGTATTGTGTTTATTATATTTACCCAACCGAGGTATCAAAACTCGCATTAGTTATGGCCGTATTATAGGATAATCGGAGTGAAAAAAAGTCCTTTTTTTTTTCCTTGCAACAGAAAGTAGAGGCGCGGCTTGTGTTTTGGCTACAAGAAAGCGGTCCCTAGTCTATATACTGGACGAGGATAACAATGAAATCTCTGACTCAAAATGAACGTCTGTTTGTGAATTTGCGGCGATAATGCTCATGTTGCTCTTGTGCGTGGACCTCTAATACTTGAAGCTATAGACATCAATGTGAGAAGCAATGCATGTATGGCTTTCGACTGAAGCTCCTTGGCTCCACACTTATTGGAGAATCTTAATTTATGCTTGCCATGACCCTTTTTCTGCTAGGCAGGCATTCATCGAAGGGAAAAAGCAGAGTGAAGGTTAAATATTTATCTATTGAGTTAGATGGAATCGGCTCAAAGATATTGACCCACCGTTGCTATCTCGGGTACTTGTCTTCATTGTGTTTCCACAAGCTTTGATACCTATTCGATAGTGCCAGCTTTTGCTTCATGCGTATATGTTTATTATTTCCGTGTATAAGAGAACCAAATGTCCGGTTCAGATTGTTTATATTGGCTTGAATAGTTTACATGGTGTAATGGACTAGCAAACTTTGCTTTTGAATGCTGAAATCTCACCTAGAATTGGCTCGCTTCTCCATGCGTCATTGTCATGTGATGCATCTGATCCAATGTACAAAATACACGTGCGAAAGGGTCAACCTTGAAATTACTATAATCGATATGACTAGCGAGATACATAGAGGGTGGCATTAAAGTACATATACTATCTTCTAATATTAGAGATTCGAAATTTGCAAATAAATGGTAGGTTTAAGATTGAGGCTATGTTTCGTATTCGTAATTGTTGAGAAAATTCATAGTTTTGATGCTAACAAAAATTTCTATAGCTTTAAACAAGCGACATTTCTGGTATGAACTTTGGAAGAAGACTCGTGTGTTTATATATTCAGCAAAGTCTATCCATTACAAAAGGAAGCATAAACAAACACAGGATCTCATTTTGTCAGTGACCCAGAGCGAACCTCAAGGACCAGAACGAGGACTAGATCCCCAACGGTTACGAATTTCATTTACCTTATTTATATTGATATTGCTAATCAATTGATTGACAGAATCAATTAACGAGACAATTTCCAAAAAAGGACGAAACACTTATGGAAACCTAGATTCTACTTGTCTAGGTGATCATAATCAAATGGAGTTCAATATGTTTTCAACGGCTAGGAAATCTTTTCTTATGAAGCTTATTCAAGAAAGAAATCTCAAAAAATATAGGTTTAGGGGTATAGTCCAAAGGTGGGTCCAAGAACCTCATTAGACATAGGCTCTCCCAAGCTCATACCACGTGTAACATTGGGTGTTCATGAAAATCTTTAAATGAGGAGTCGCTACTAGCCTTTTGGGGTCAGCTAGAAACCAGGTGAGGTATGGGAGTGTGCCTCACTTTCTACGCAATCGGAGAATTTAGGGTCAGGGAGTTGATTACATTAATTAACCAGTTAGTGCCATTTCGGTATCTAATTTTGTTCATTTCAAAAAGACTTTTGTCAAGTAGTTTGAATTGATTTTAGACTTAATCATTAAAATGTGAAATGATCATGCAGGTGCGCAATCATCAGAATAATAATCAGCAATTAAAGAAAACATTAAATAAATTGCAAGAGAAAATAAACACCTAAGAGATAAATAAATGGCAATCCTAATTAAACTAAGGGAAAACCATGATCATCGCATCGCATCATAAGTGTGCAAGCAAGGACAATTGTATTTGAGAATAATTAAAACTATAAAGTGAAGCCGTAATGACTTATTCCATTTTAAGCATAATCTTAAGTCGATGATTTTTCCACACATTTTAAGAGAAAATTGTCCAATAATTATTTTAAAGCTTTTTATGGAACTCTAAAACAAATTTGGAATTTTTGAAAAAAAAAAAATTTAGAATTTCTAAATAATTTAATATTTTCGATTTTTAAAAAAATATATGTTTTTTTCAGAAAAATTTTATAAATTTTCAGGTTTCTGAATTCTCCATGAATTTTCTGAAATTTCGAAATTTTTATGATTTTTTCAATATTTAAAATTTTTTTTATGATTTTTTGAATTTTTAGAGATTTTTTTTTTTTTAAAACATGATTCGGACTGGGTCAGGAAGGCCCCACTGATCCGATTAGGACCCTGCCGGTCCGGGTTGGGCTACAGGAACCAGACCGACCCTAAATCCACGAGGAAGGCCCACACAAAATTCTCTTTTTTTATAAAAACCCAATTTTGATTTATATTTTTCTAGCCCAGCTAAAAACCCAGCCCGCGAAAAATTCAGCCCGACGGAAGCAGGCCTACGGTGAAGCCCATCTCCTTGCCCCCTATCCTATTTTTTGGCCTTTTCTGTTTTTCCTTTTTTTCTTATTTTTTAATTTTTTTTCTCACTTTTTGTCTTTTTCTGCGTGCATATTTCTCATGCATCCCCTGACGTCTTTATGCAGGGTCTTCAGCCTACGCAGTTTTCTTCTCGCCTGCGAACTTTTTCTTTCTTTCTTTTTATGCTTTATTTTTCTCTTGGTCCTATTTTATTATGGTCTTCTCCCCTCTTCGTCTTTTTCTTCTTCCCGTTTCCTCTTGACCCGAAGCCACCCTCTCGCTCCTACGCTCTTCTTCACCGAAATATCTCGACCAAATCGACGCTAATTTAACAAGCTTCACCATCATTCGTCACCAGCGCCTACATCATCGGTGCTCAGGCCACCGCCGAGCCGACACCCAATCTCTTATAACCAGGAGGACAAGAGAAGGAACTGGTAAGCTCGAGGATGTCGCCGAGAAGGTCGTCGAACAGGCCTGTGCGTGGCTAAACCCCTCTCTCTCCCGCTTCCAGTTGCTCAGATCACTCTCCCCGTTTGCCGTCTCTCTCCACCCTACTCGAGCTTCTCAGATCCCTTTCGGTCTCTCGCTCTTGTTCGGTCTGTTTCCCAGTCTTTTCTCTCCGGTTTCTCTCGATTTTTTTCTCTCCTGTTTTGGTTTTCCTCCCTCGGCTCCCGCTCTCTCAGCTCTCGCCGCTGGGTTCGCCTTCTCTGTCTTAGATCTCTCCGTTTCTCCGTCCCTCGCTCCAACCGCGACCAAACACCGCCCTGTTTCAGATGCAGGAATGGAGGCACGGCAATGGGTGGTTGGCCGCGGGTCAAGCGTGGCTGCCAACAGTCTCTCGCTCTCTCTCCCTGCTCTCCCTCGAGCTCGCTCTCCGTTTGTTTTCTTCTCTCTTTTCCTCTCTGAGTTCTCTCTCTCCGTTCCCTCGACACAAGAACCCCAAGGAGAAAAGGCGTCGAAGGCCGAGAAAACCCAGAAAAATCCTCCTGCTCTCTCGGTTTTCTTCCCTCGGTCTCTCTCTTTTGAACTCTGGTTTTTTCCTTTTGTTTTGCCGACCTAACCTCTGCCCTCTAACCTGCAAATCACTCCATCCTGATCTTCTGCTGCCATGCTACAACTTGCTTCCATTTTTTTATTTCCTTCTTGCAGGCTGCCACTCCCGTGCGTGGAAGAAGAACGGGAGAAGAAGAAGGGGGCTGAGCAGGCCAGGCCAGGCCCACACGAGGAAGGGAAAGAAGAAGAGAAAGGGGCGAGGCAGGCCCAGCCCTGGCCCGGACCCACATTTTTTTTTTAATTTCGAATTTTTTTAATTAATTAATTTTTTTGTAAATTTTTTTGATGAATTTTAAAACTAATGATGCAAGTGCTCCTAATGTCTATGTGTGATGTAATTTTAATGAAAATTTTTTGTTAAGGGATTAGAAATTAATCCCTAATTTTTCAATGCAATTAATAAATACTTAAGCAAATCACCAAATTTTAGGTGTCAACAATAGTAGGTAATCTAATCCATCTCAAAAAGAAGTTACAGAAGATCAGCAAGAACAAATCTCGACTCAAAAGGATTCAACTCAGATATCTGAAGATTATGAAGGAAGTGAGAAATACAACAAGAACTGGAAGCATAAATTCAGTCATCCTCACAATCTAATAATTGGAAACATTGACGAAGGAATACGAACCAGATCAAGAAACAAGGAAGAAGTAAACGTAGTGACACTCATTTATGAAATCAAGTCGAAAGGAGTAGATGAAGCTCTTGCAAATGAAATCTGGATAGAAGTAATGCAAGAAGAGCTTCAACAATTCAAAATAAATGATGTATGGGAATTAGTACCCAGACCTAAGGAAATAACTATCATTAGAATAAAGTGGGTATTTATAAACAAAGTAGATGATCAAGGAAGGGTAACCAAAAACAAAGCAAAGCTTGTAGCCAAAGGTTACTCCCAAGCAAAAGGAATAGATTATGATGAAACTTATGCACGTGTAGCTAGATTGGAAGCCATAAGGCTTTTACTTGCTTATGCATGTTGTCAGAAGTGCTTTTTTAGATGGATGTCAAAAGTGCTTTTTTAAATGGGTTCATTCAAGAAGAAGTCTATGTCGAACAACCTCCCGGTTTTGAAGAACCCAGGAAGGTGGATCATGTATACAAACTAAAAAAGGCATTACATGGATTGAAACAGGCACCTCATGCTTGGTATGAAAGACTAAACAAGTTCCTAATGAACAACGGGTTTAAAAAAGGTATGGTTGACACTACTCTTTTTATTAAAAGAGAAGGTAAGGATATTCTACTTGTCCAAATTTATGTCGATGATATTATCTTTGGTTCATCTAATGAATTTTTGTGCAAGAAATTTTCTAAGTCCATGTAGGAAGAATTCGAGATGAGCATGATAGGAGAACCAACATTCTTCTTAGGTTTTCAAGTCAAACAAACAAAAGAAGGAACATTTATTTTCCAAGAGAAATATGCAAGGGACTTGATCAAAAAGTTTGTAATGGAAAATTGCAAGAAGACCAAAACTCCAATGTCTAGCTCTACCAAACTAGACAAGGATGGAGGAGGAAAGAAAATTGACTAGAAGACTTACAGAAGCATGATCGGTTTTTACTATATCTTATTGCTTCTAGACTTGATATTTTATATAGTGTATGCATGTGTGCTAGATTTTAGGCTGATCCTAGAGAATAAAACGAATTATTAAATATATTGCTATTAACCCAAAGTTAGGTTTGTGGTATCCCAAAGGAACATATTTTACACTTATTGGATACTCAGACGTTGACTTAGCTAGATGCAGAGTAGACAAAAAGAGTACGTCTGGAACCTGTCAACTTTTGGGACAGATGCTAGTTTCATGGTTCTCTAAGAAGCATCTCTTGGTTGTTGCTTTGGTAGTTATTGTTCACAGGTTCTATGGATTAGACAACAATAAATAGATTATGGAAAGGAAGAAGCTTTCACTTAAATACGGTGTGACAACACTAGTACTATCAATCTTACAAGGAACCCTATCCTTCATTCAAAAGCAAAACATATAGAAATTAGACATCACTTCATAAGAGACCATGTGTAGAATGGAGCAAATGGATGTCAAATTTATCGATTCAAATAATTAGTTGGCAAACATATTCACTAAACCTTTGGAAAGATGTACATTTGAATTCATTTGCAATAAATTAAATATTACTAATCCATTTGTTTAAAGTCTACATGAGATAGGTAAGTCAAATATTAGCATTCGGAAGAAAGAATCTTCTGGAACACATTCAGAAGATTATGTTTGTAAATTTTGGAAGTTCAAATTTTGGCGTGTAAGTCATTTCCTTATATGATCAAATAGTTAAGTAATTATTCTGCAAATATATCATCTGATTGAGCCTTGATTATTTCCATTTTTATTTAAATCTATTTTTGATAGTTTTAAAATTTTAAAATACATAACTGCCATTTACAATTTCACTTCCCAAAATTTGCATATCTTCATTGCATCGATACAGAAGGTATATAGAAACCCCAAGAATCAATTTTTTTTTTGACCAACAACATCTCCCTTATTCGAACTCTCTTTGTAAACCCTAAAAGTCCTCATCTTTCCCCTCAAATCTCAAAAGTTTATCATTTTTCTTTAAAATGTTTTCGAAATCCTCCAAATCGATGTCAATCTCTTCACAACAAGATCCTCACGCATTGCAAGTGAAGGACCAAGTCTATTGAAGGAGGATAGACTCACTTTGATTTAACTAGATCGTTTGAAGTCGTTTGAAGAAGAGTCCCCTAAACTTTCTACACAACAATTTGAATTTTGCACAACAATCTGAGAGGATTTTCAAAGGTATATCGTTAGCAATTGTTAAGCCTATTCAAGTAGGGGACCCTAAGAAGGTTTTTCGACAATGTGATTTTTGAAAATGGGAGGTGCTTTGAATGATTTTTTGCTTGAATACTTGAAAGATCATGGATATGGAAATGAGATAAAGTTGATGGAGGCCTTGTTGGCCGTTATAAACCTAGATTGGAATAGGTCGAAGGAAAAAGATGTAGAATAGGTTGGCTAGACACCTAACCCTAAAAGTGGTATTGAGAGTTTATGGGAAGGTAAAAGAGAAGAAGATGATGAGAGGTTTTCCAAAAAATTTCAAGTGAAAATGGGTGTGGCCGCTTGACAAGCCAAAAGGAAAACCATTTTGGTCAAAGGAATATAAGGATTGTTATGTTCTTTGCTCAATAGAGGGATCATGAATCACCAAACCATAGACTTTGAATTTCTAGATGTTATAGGAGTAAAAATAAGGAACAAGTTCAAAAGATTACAAATGGATGATTTCTACATGCCAGTCTTCTAGGTTTATCCTAAACTCACTGCCTACTTTTATTTGAATTTATCCTTCTTATCTACTAGCAAAATGTAGTTAAGTGTTTATGATGATGTTTATGACATTGATGTGGATGTTTTGGCTAATATCTTGAAAGTGGAAAAGGGAGACTTCAAGTCAATTGGAATGTTGTATGAAATAGCCTATAAGTATCTCACCATAGGGAATATTCTAAAGGTTAACATCACTTACTCTAGCGTAACTTCTACCAAAATCATTCTACATAAGATTGTGATCCACTGCATTAGGCCAAAAGCATCCTCAAAGATTGATGTGGCAAAGTTTGAAGCCAAAATGATGTGGGCCATTGAAAATGATATCATGTTCTCTCTCTCTCATACTATGATGTTGCATATGTATAGAATTGTACTAAAAGAGAATGGGCAATTACCATATGGAGCTCTTGTGACAAAGATATTTCAACACTTCAAAATTCCATTACCCTTCAAGTTTTGCACCAAAACTCTATCTATAATGCCCATTGGAGAGAAGATGATTACAAAGATGCGTGTGAAGGATGTTGTTGAAGTTTGGAGAAGTAAGAAGAAGGAAACACCCAAAACAACAACCATCACTAGTGAGAAGTAGAGGAAAGAAAAAGAACTTGTGTTTTCTGAAAAGACCAAGAGGAGAAGGAGAACAATTCTTCTAGAAGATGAAGACAAGGATGAAACTCTCTCTAATATCATCCACTTTGCAGTTTACACTACATCTACACTTCTTGAAGAAGTAGAAGCAAACAAGGAAGGAGATAAAGGAGAGGGCACACGGCAAGAAATAGAAGAAGAGGGTAACAAGAATGAGGATCAACCCAAAGATGTAGATGATGAAGATGTGTCAGAAAGAGAGGACGAAGGAGAAAATTAGAGGACTTTGAATAGGAATGTGAATAGGATGAAGAGCCAGAAGAGCAAGACGAAGAAGAACAACAAAAGGGAGGAATGATCGTCGCAGGGGGAGAAACTGCAAAAATTCTTGACCAATCAAAGGCTAATGATTAGTTAAGCAAATCCCCACAAGAAGCTGAGGGACAGCATCCAGAACAAATTGTTGAAGAATGAGCAGAACCAACATCAGGGGGAGCATCATACTAACAAGGCAAATTATGAAGGAGATTCACCAAACATGTTGATTGGAGAAACCAGTGCTCAATCTAATCCTGATCCTAACTATGCTAGGATAGTTGATTTGGTTATGCAAATAAAAATTCAGCAATATGCCTTAGAGATTGATCTTCAAACTCTGAAAATCTCCTTGAACAACAAATTGGAGACTCTTACCCAACAGAATGAACAAAATATGGCAAGGATGTAATCAATATTCACTCATTGCATCAGCAAAGTTCAAGAGTCTATCATAAACATGGAGGATTTTCAACTCGTTTGCTTTCCCCGAAAGCCTTGATTTTGTTTTCAAAAAAATTTCCCTTGTTTTACTTTTGCTTTTGTGCTTAGAGTTGTTTCTAGTGTGTTTGGTATGGTTTGTTCTACTCTTGTAGACTTTCGCTCCTCTTGACGATGACAAAAATGGGGAGAAGTTGCAAATATTTTCATTTTGGTGTGGCTTAGTATGACTTTATGGCTTAGTTTATTAATATGCTTATTATTGTGTAGCTTATTATTCCTTATCATTATGTTGTGACTATGCATATATATTCTACTATGCCTAACCTTGTTTTGCAGGAATAGAAAAATATATGCATGAAGTTTTGTCACCATAAAAAAAAGGGGGGAGATTGTTGAGAAAACTCCTAGTTTTGATACTAACAAAACTTTCTATAACTTTGAACGAGCGACATTTCTGGTACAAACTTTGGAAAAAGACTCATGTGTTTATGTATTAAGCAAAGTCTATCCATTACAAAAGGAAGCATAAATAGACGCAGGATCTCATTCTGTCAGTGACCCAAAACAAACCTCAAGGACTAGAATGAGGACTAGATCCCCAACGACTACGAATTTCACTTACTTTACTTATATTGACTTTGCTAATCAATCAATTGACAAAATCAATTAACAAGACAATTTCCAAAGAAGAAGGACGAAACACTTATGGAAACCTAGATTTTGTTTGTATGGGCAACCAGAATCAAATGGAGTTTAATCTGTCTTCAATGGCTAGGAAATCTTTCCTTATGAAGTCTGTCCAAGAAAGGAAATTGAAGATAATCCTTCATGGGTGATGGCCAACGGCTAGCTTTGGCTCAAAGGGTATATAAGGAGGATATATGGCTAGTAAAAGATAGAGAGAATACGAAATTCCAAAGTTTGATTCTGTTCTTCATCAAATTGTTTGGGAAAGTGGAAAAACAAAGTGATCTAGAGTGAATTGCAAAGAATAGTGACTTAGTAAGAGATCATATCGCTGAGTACTTGCACTCAAGAACGTGTAATCATTTTCGATCACATAGTGAAATTTAGCCTATTGGTTAACAGCGTGGGAGAGTGGACGTAGGCTTGACAAAAGTCGAACCACTATAATACTGTTTGCAATCTTCTCTTCCCTTACTCTTTTTATTTTGAATTGCTTATGACAAAAGTCTATTGCTTCCAGACTATCTTTATTCTTAAACTTTGTACCTATTACATCTAGACTTTGTGAATATTGATTTAGTGTAAAAAGTTCAGTTACACATATTCACCCCCTTTAGGTGTCGGCACTAGCAATATCAGTAACAAGAGTATCATGTAGCCAAAAAATTTAATGACGTATAGATATATAGGAATGTAAAATTATTTAATTTTGTCATTGGTTCTCTAGGATTTATTGCCAATCTGGAGGAGAAACCCTTATTATAGACGTAATAGCTTTGTGTTCGATCATATGCACTAAGATAGTAATTGCATTGGTATACATGATTGTATGTATGTAACATATGCATGCGTGATATTTCTTTTCTTGTGTTTATTAATTGTCTATCTGATGAGTTTCTGTCGACTTTAGCTGAATCTACACTGAGATTAAATGCTGCTTTATTTATTTCTTTCCAAATCTTCACATCATCAATGTATCCTTTCCCGATGCATAATAAGTGCAGAAACAGTGACAAATGGAAATCAATAATAGGACGAAACAACACATATTACGAACAAAATAAATGATACATATTTGGTCTGCTACCATTGGAAATCACGGGTTAAATCAAACTATGCACAAGCCATCTTACACGAGCTCGTTTGGAAGAAACTACTGTCTAAAATTTCAAGGACCGAGAAAACAAGAAGAGAAGACCAGGATCATGAGTACCACTAGAAAAAGGGGAGAAGCTTTAGTATTGATAGGAAAGTCACACTGAACACCTTTGGCTAAACCTGTATCATAGCTGTTGTGTGCTCTTATGAAATTTGCTTCTACTACTACTATTTTGTAACTCAACATTCTTAGTAAACTAACAGTTTGAATGAAGGATATTGAGGGAACTTAGCATAATGATTTAATAGTGCATGCGCTCCAAAAATTAGCTATATTGCCTGTGGATAGCAGCAAGGCAAGACTCAATTCATAGCACTGGATTGACGATGTTCTTAGTTTTTTTTCCAAAAATTGATGTAATTATTAGCTCGGCAACCCTTATTTAAATGTTAGATTAGCCCTGTGGTTCCAATTCTAATGCAAAACAAGTGCAGAATCCGAGTATGCTCTTTGAATTATATACCTTTGAGTTCCTTACATGTGAAAAATCTAAGGACCTTTTGAAGAAAGATGTTAAAAAGAACTGGAGTAGAGAGACATTGTCTGATGAAAAATTAGTAAACAAAGCTGCTCTGTCCACAGATGAATAACATTATGTGATGACAGGGTCCTACATAGACAAGAAACAAATGTGCCCTCGTCTAACAAAAAATTACAATTGATTCTATTAGATAGATATATGTCTTAGTGTGATGGTAAGAATGAATGAATCGAGCATGGACTTCAGTTAGGTGGTTCATCCAACTGCACAATTTTGACCCCTCTCTTCCTGATGATGAAACCCCACTGCATCTTGACCTCTATCTTGTGTAGCGGATAATTATGTTCGACTAGCCAACATTTGTCAATCACAAGTTTTTGCAAGTTTCTCGAATAAATCTTGCTGTGATCCCTCCCCGTGCATGCAACTTTTAAACTTACAGTAAATTCCAGTCGATCAAAATCTTCTCGATCACATCATCACTTGCCTTGACCTGGCAAATGGACAAAGACTTAAGTAAAGTCTAATCGATCTCTGATCGTCTAACTCTGATACCACTTGTTGAGTAGGGAAGCATGACTCTAATATCAATTGATGGGTGCGAAAGCGAGGTGCTAGTAATATGACAAAATTATTATAGACAACTTGAAACACACAAATACCGGTATAAACATAACACTAAAAAGAAAATGATCATGTCACACACAACTAGTATACAGTATTGTTGACACTCAAAATTTTGTCGACACTTTTAAATACCCATTAATTTTGCAAATATATAGATGTATAAATTTTTAGAAAGGATAAAAAAATTTCAAAAAAATCGGCTTTAATAGGAAATGGGTTTGAAACTGAATAAAATATGGAGATAGCGAAGAAAATCTGATTCTAGAGAGATTAATTTTTATGAGGCCGGAGGACGATTTTCAGTTAGGGAGCAAATAATCGAAGATCGCCGAAGGAGAGAAATCGGGGAAGAGGAGCTTCTTCGGAGGATTTTTCCGGATTCTCTGAGGGACCATTCAAAAGAAAAGAGCTCGAGAGCCTGAAAAAAAAAGAAAAAAGCAATAGAGAGAGAGAAGCGACGGCCGCAACGCAGAGAACACACGTTCTCCGCAAGAGAGAAGCGAGGGCCACAATTGAGAATTTTTTTTACAATATTTCTCTCTCCTCCCATCTCCACATTCATCCCTATGCGCCCTTTTACTTCGAGTAAATCAGAGACTCCAACATATTATTTTTACCATTCCTCATGACCATGGATGGTAGCATGGATTATCCCATGATCTGACCATCACTCCCTGGAGGCCCGACACAACCAGTAGAGAGACACGTTTCTTGGCGAATCTTCAGCGAAGCGACTAGCGAAGCCAGCTGCGATCACGTACTCCAGCGAACACTGCCCCACCTGGCTGAGACGTCCGTCCGTGAAGACGTTACTGCTGCCGTGTCTAACTCCGCGGTGCACGATTGCTGCCCTAAAGCCCGACGACGCTGCTTATTCTGCTGTCCCGAATGTCGCCGCCGCTGCTGCTCCGAGTGCCGCTGCATCCCTGCTTGCCACTGCTGACGTGATTCGACGTCTGTAACTCGTCGCCGCATCACTTCTTCCGGCGAGCTCCGCCCCACGACGCCCTCAGGCCGAAACAGGTAGGTTCAGATCCCTCTATTCTTTCTTTTTTTTTGGGCGTGACTGGCTGGAGCTCGCGGCCGTTTGGCTCGCACGAGCTCCGACCCAAGCTCCTCCCCTGGTCGTACGACGAGTTCGCCGGCGTGGGTTCGAGCTCCGGTTCGAACCGAAAGTCTCTCCTCCCGTAGTGTCAACCGCGTGTTCGTTAAAATGTTGAAATGAGACATGAATCTCTTTGGTTCTTTTGGCTGAAGCTCGCTGTTTTCATCCATGCCTGTTCTGAACGAGATTAATTTGTCCTTAAGTTTCTCTTGAGCGTTCCTCGCACATGGCCTGTCGAGTTTTGCCTGAATCCGTGCTTTGAGTGGGTCTGCAGCCACCCTTTCGATAACGCCATCCAACCGTTTGCCAAAATGCCTCAAAGAAGGCCGAAAGTCAGTTCACGTTTTTACTCGAGATCGATCCGTGTTTGCGTCTATAGCCATTGCATCACGTTTGATTTTCGTGTGTTCATTGTGTTTTGGCGTCATTTTCATGGAATAATCGTGCATCCTCAATTTCGCGTGGGCTTTCTTTGTTTCAATGAACGGGTTAATAGTCGCCGGATTTTGTGGCTGGCGCCGGTTTGGGGAGTGGCTGATGAGTGGTGCTGGTCTAGTGATGGAGTAAGCGCCGGTTGCTTTGGCCGGCGATGCTCTTGCTTGAGTGAAATTCGAGCGGGCCAGCTTCGGGTAGGCGGCCTTCGTACGTGAAGAAGATGAAATGCAGAAGAAGGTGCGGGTACTTCGGGGAGAAGAAGACCAGAAGGGGAAGAAGACAGAAAGAAAAAGAATAAAAGAAAACAAATGAAAAAAAAAAGGAAAACATAAAAGGGCCGAAAATAAAAGGAGATGGGCTTCGCCTCGGGCCCGAGCGTGTTGGGCTGAGTTAGTCACGGGCTGGAGATGACTGGGCCGAGAGCAGAAATCAGAAATGGGCCGTTTCTCTAAAAAATGAATTTTCGTGGTTTTAAAAAAAAAATTCGTGGTTTTTTTTTAAATCCCTAGTGATTTAGAACCGGCCCAGTCTTTTATAGTCCAATCCGGATCATTAGGGTCCGAGTCGGTTTAGTAGGGCCAGGTTTTCTGACCCGGTCCGAATTATTTATTTTTTTGGTTATTTTGGATATTATTTTTCTTGCTTTAGAATTATTAGGATAAGTTTTAGATTTCTTGAATAGGTTGCCACGGTTTTAATTAATACACAATTAAGGTAGGTACCGAAATGGTGTTAGTGGTATGATTAACGTAACCAAGGCCTTGAATTTAGAATTTCTGGTTGTGCAAATAGTAAGGTATTATCCCGTATCTTATTGGGTTTCTAACTGACTCTAAATAGGTTAATGGTAACTCCTTTGTGTGAATTTGCATAGGCTAGATCGATTAAAATTTCGAATGTCCAATGTCACGCGGGGGTATGGAGCTCAAGTTAATAAAGGGTCGTTGGCTTGAAGTTAACAATACCCCTAAACCTAGTCAAAGATTCCCCAATCTAACCTCTCTAAAATTAGGTCGCGACAAGTATGAGTAGGAAAAGACCGCACCCCCCTATTACAGTTGATTTTCTCACGCCACTACAAAACACTTAGAGCAAGCGAGCTCATACAAAGACACATTGTCTAAGGCTCTATTCGTGTCTTGAAAAATCAATCGATTGGAAATTTTTTTTCCTAATCATATATCCTAGAAAAAAAAGGTAATAGGAAATATTCTTGTTACCAAAAGATAATATTTTGGCATGAATTGTTGTTAATAATGAAAAATAATTTATCATTGACTCATTTTTAAGAGATAACATTGATTAAGTTTAGGAAAATATTTTTAAAATTATTAACTCTTTTTTGGCAAAAGAAACGGGGCGGTGCTCTTCATCATGCCGTCGGTTTCTCTCGCGAAGCCAGACTCTCTTTCTCCCTTGTTGTCAAGCTCACTGGCTCCGTGGGTTGCTACTAAACGCCACGTGAAAACTCTATAAATGGGCCGCGCCCTGACATGAACATTAGTCTGGCGGGCCCGAAGGGACATTTGTTAAGCCCGGCCCATAATCAAATTCTCTCTCCTCTCTCCCGCCTCTTCTTCCCCTCCCGCAATCTTCCCTGCAAAATTCCCAGGCTCTCGGTGCACTTCGTTGCTCTCTTGCTCTTGCTCTTGCTCTTCCTCTTCCGTCTCCCTCTTCAGGCTTTTCTTCTAAGGTTTTCGGGCTCCACCCTCCACCCTCCACTAGCTCTCCCTCTCTCGGTTCGCATTGCCGCCGCCGCCGCTTCTTCTGTACGCTCCCTCGCGGCTTGCTCCGGCGGCTGGTGGCTGCGTTTTCGGCTGCGCCCGGAGCTTTTTCAGCTATGGAGACCGACGAAGGGTCGCGGCATGTGCTTCCCTTTCAGCTTCAGTTCGACAAACCGCTGGCTTCTCAGGTTCGGCTTTTGCGACCTAGTGGGCGGTCGATTCGATTGTTCCGATTCGGTTTTGTGAGGTTTTTTTGCTCGATTTCTTGCGATTGGCAGGTGAAGATGGCGGAGTGGAATCCGGAGAAGGATTTGCTGGCGATGGTCACGGAGGACTCGAAGGTGGTGCTTCATTGCTTCAATTGGCAGAGGCTATGGACAATCTCTCCTGGTAATTGCTTCGCCTTGAGAAAGTTCTTTTTTGTTATTCAGTGTGTTTGTTCTTCAACGATGGCTTGGTGTGTGCCCTTTGAGTCATTGGCCTTGTTATTGTTGTTTATGAAATCACTTTTCTTTGCACATTCCATTGTAAGTCGTTATACTGGATTATCTCAAATGTTCTAATGCACTTTAGGTAAATGTATAACATCATTGTGCTGGCGTCCTGATGGCAAAGTTGTTGTCTTGGGACTAGAAGATAGTACAGTTTCACTGCATGATGTTGAAGTAAGTTTTCTATATTATTACGTTAACATTACCCTCACAATTTCTCAACTAGGATTCTTCCGGCAACAATCCCTTATCATCAGAATGTGTTTTTCTCTAATCTCTGTTTGGAATGATTGAATTGCACAAAAGCCACATGATGCATTGCAAACAGCAAGCTTGCTCAACAAACATTTAGCTGCTAATAGAGATGGCAATCCATGTTTACGAGTCAAATTAACAGGGGACTGCTAGATAGGTCATTCTGAGCATAAAAGCTTAGCAAATTTTATTAGAACACTCTTTTCGAGCATGCCCCCTTTGTTAAATAGGTCAACAAACGACAAGAGATGAATAACCCCTTTGATGGTTCATTCCAATCCAGACAAGTCCGAGGCAGCATGAATAACTTGTACAATACATATAGCATGCATATCTTCGTCAATGTCATATAATTTTTAAAAAGAATAGCCGTAAGCCTACAAAGTTCTAGGTTTAGATGATATCTTGTATCTTATATAAGCCCATTTAACTAATTAGATTGAACAGTTCATTCCAATCCAAACATGACTGAGACAGCATGACTAACTTGTATAATATGTACAGTATGCATATTTTCATTAATGTCATATAATTTTTAAAAAGAATAGCCGTAAGCTTACAAACTTCCAGGTTTAGATGATATCTGGTATCCTAATGGTTCATTTCAATCCAAACATTACTGACACAGCATGTGTACAGTATGTACAATATGCATATCTTCGTCAATGTCATATAATTTTTTTAAAAAAATAGCATAAGCTTACAAAATCCCAGGTTTAGATGATTTCTTCTATCTTGATTACACGCGCGCGCGTGCACACACACATTGTAACCACAATAAAAACCGAATTCATGTATGATTTATTATCACAAGACTCACTGAACTAAATATAAATAGGTCAAGATAGGTCAGGTCACTAATCAAGTTGGGACGATTGTTTAGTTAGATGGATTACACGAGTCAATTTGTGTTACGTGGTTTGAACTTTGAACATGAACTATATTCATTTGTTAATTGTGTTAGCTGTTTAATAGGTAGACAGCTTTGATTTGACTTGACTACCACTCAGGGCCACCCTTAGTCGTCACATGGAGATAGAACTCACGAATCAATTATGTGGTTCGTAAACATAGGACCCGGAACCCTAATCATTTGAAGGGAGGGATAGTTTTGTGTTTTAGAGCATGTACCTTCAGCAGTGGAGCCTGAATTTGCCAGAGTAGCTTCCGGACCAACTGGAGCGGCACAGATTCTTGGAGGCAAAGCAGTTTTACCAGTATATGCTGGAGAAAGAACTAGAATAATTTTGTGGCTAGTAAACATAGGATCCGGAATTCTAATGATTTGAAGGGAGAGACAGTTTGGTGTTTTAGAGCACGTATTTTCAGCAGTGGAGCCCACATTTGCCTGAGGAGCTTCTGGACCAACCGGAGCAGCACAGATTCTTGGAGCCAACTTAAGTTGAACAGGGGTGAGATTTTCAATTGGTCCATCAAAAACTTGAGACGGAGAAGAGCTTGAGCTTTTCTTCTGCATTGAACCAGAAAAGGTCTCACCATTGAACTTCTTAACACCATTCCATTTATCAAAGGCCTCTTTCACGATTGTATTTCAGAAAACACTTGGTATATTGCTCAAGCTGGACTAATGGAAGTATTTATCTCCACTATTGAAAGTACTTCAAGCAACAATTTCTTTTTCAGCAAGTAATGTTGCATTCCAATGTGATCGAACTTGTATTCAGAGTGAGTACGTAAGTGCAGCAAAGAATAAAAAAAAATTGAAAGAGCCTTGCTTCAATTTATGCCTATTGGCGCCCCCTGCACCACATAAAGGTCAGGTCCTCGAAAGATATAATGGCGAGTACAATCAAGGCAGGGCCTCAGGGTAAAGATGCAAAGTTGATTGAGAAATGACCAGTTAAGAAATCAAACACGCATCAACTCGTATTGTGCAAGTAATTAAGATCTTCATAGTTTTTAACTTGGAAAGTAATAGTTGCAGCAGGAATGTATTAGTCATTCGAACTCTGATATGATGATGAGTGCCTCAGATTTTCTTGGATAACACGAAATCAACTGCCGAAAGTGTTCTTTAACTTATTATTATTATTATTATTATTTTGTATAATTTTGAATGCTGAGTACAGAAGGCCACTTAGATCTACGCGATCACCATCCTCAAATTTGCATTGTAAAGAGCAAAAGCTCAAAACCGTTTTATTAAGGCAAACTTTCTCTTATGGATCCAAACAAAGCATCTATGTTTTCTTTTTATTCTCTCCTCAGGCCCTTTATATCACTTTTACTGGTAACAATAAAAACAAAAACGAAAAGAAAAACTAAGCATCTAGATGTCCAACCAACTACTGTTTCAAGTTTCCATATCTTTTATCAATCCCAACACCTATCTATTAAGCCACACAGCTACAAGTGAAGGTGACAAATTATATGAATTCAGCATGATGGTGTGTAAAGCATGAACTGGCTGGACAAAACTCGGTAGGAACTCCTTAGTTACTTTCCTTTTCTTCGGTAGAAAGTCAGTGAGTAGAAAAACATGCACCCATCTTTGATTAGCGAGGTCAGTTGACAATTTAGTGTTGAATACAGCACCATGCTTCCTCATGCCATCGGTATAGTACAGTTTCCAATTTGTTTTGCAAGTCTTTGCATGATCTACAAGGATATCCTGGTTCTTCAGTATTATGCTCTCTCCATGAATCTATGAAGAGTGAAGATACAAGCCTTACATTCTTAGTTGTCCATCAAAACCTAATTGAGAATCACTAAGTGCTTACCTCTCTCAGTTTTTTGGAGTCCACAAAGAGTTGCAATGGAAAGCCCTCCACCTTCTATATTCTAGCTTCACGCAGTTTTTGGTGAGATTTCCCATCTTTGTCAATCTTCTCCAACCTCCAGACCTCATTGTCAGAGACAGTAGACGATGCTTCATGTATGCTGTAAAATGAAGAGAACATATACAATAAGGTCTCGGGCACTATTAGATTAATGAGTAGAAGCTAACTTTTGATAGGCATGCAAACTCTCTTCTTGAGATGCCAAAGTGTCAACATTAGTTGATAACAAAGATGCCTAACGTTTCTTATTTTTCAGAATTATTGTTCAAGAGGTAAGGGTCTGTACAAAATGAAGCTCTCAACTAAAAAATTGATGACTCTGGATATCCAAAATCATGTTATGGTCAGTCATAAAGGACAGGTTTATATACTGTAAAAAGACTGAAGGACTTACATTCTCCTCTGTGTTCCTTGACATGGAAGGCATTTGTTTTTGCTTTTCGTATTTGTGTACTCACAATAACTTGATGCCAACTTAAGCCCTATCCTGAAACTTTTACTCCTATTCCAGCTTGAATTGTCAGTTCCTTGACGTTCTTTAACTACGTAGTTCTCAAACTCTTCTTTGGTCCACTTTTCTTCATCGCCTCTGTTGAAATCACCTTCAAGCACAATGACATCCAATATAATGGAGGATTCCAGGCCAGATGTAACGACACCCCCTGTTTTCGCATCAATCAGGGCAACTGCAATGCAAGCACCCCTCTCTCCTAGTTTCTTTCCAGTAAATAGAGGAAGTGAAAGTTTGGTTCAAAAGTGAAGCTGTAAGTTTCTTGCGTCATTCTTTGCCATAGATTTAGCATTAGCCCTGCATTCTCTCCGGAAAACAACCATTAGAAATAGGTAAAATTGGAAGAGTAATGATAAAGAGAGACAAACCACCAAATATCTCACTTAGACAAGTCATACTGTCGGGGAAACTACAAGGATTATTAGATCCGTTGTCCAAGAGTTTAGTAAAGCAAATTTTTGAAAAATAAAATAAAACAAAATGCTCCACTGCATTCAAGCTACAAAAATTATAATCTAAATTAGAGCATTGACATTGTGGCACACGACCACGTCATTGTGGCCCAATACTCACTGAGCCGTGACTCTGCCTGCTGTAGGTTGGCAGTGGTAGGTCGGACCATTCTTCCGCCAAAACATCAACAATGCATAACCAGTCAATACTACAAAGAAAGCCTTTCTCGATGGCATCATGGGGAAAGTGCTTTCATACCTTGCAAGGTGGGGAGAGTGAGCGTTTGTAAGCTCCACTTCTACCCTCTGTTCAATAATGCTAACAGCAGCATTGTCAAAGTTATACACATGGAAAAAAAAAATGAAGCAGAAGGAACACGAAACCAATTCATTCCATCAAAAGAAGTTGAACAACCCATTTTATTGTTCCTTCTTAAGAACAACTTATCAAACACCTTCTTGAGCTAAGTTCTTCAGGCACATTTGAAATCATAGTGTTTAGCAACAGCAGTTGCATATATGGCTCTTATAAACAATCGCAAGCGTTTTCATTTTCCCCTCCCATACCTGGTCCATGCAAAAATTTACATGTGCTTTATGATTCAGCTTTGGGTGATATAGCCACGGTTGTCGAGGCAAATGGATGGAGATGGCGTCCAGCAAGGTCTGATGATCTGCTTGGAACTCAAATGGCTTTACGTGGTTTGATTTCTCTAAACTCTGGCTCTTTAGACAAAGTAGAATTTACTGGATCATCTAGGGGCTCTTTCTCTGTAAAAGAGGCTTCGAAGCTAGTGAGGAAATTTGGAAATAATAGACTTGGATTAGGCTTCTATGTTTTAAGCCTAATGTGCGAAAATATGGCTTTACAACTTGCTTGGTGATTCATAATTAGTTGCACACTTACCCATAAGATAAATACGTGGTGTGACATTGATAGCACTTGTGAGCTATTTGGACAACATGAAGAATATTAAATGCACTTGTTCTCTTAGTGTATTCTCAAAGTAGATTTTGGGAACAAGTTTTACAGCTACTCTCATGTACGAGATCCGCAAGTGACTCGAAGGGTGAATTTTCTTGGGCCTTGCAGAACATCAAGGGGAACGATTTGAAGGTATCAGTGAGGAAATTAGCATGAAACGGCCATCGACCAGGACGAAAGTCAGCCCTAATGATCATACGATGCTGAGTTGAAGGGCCGTCGTACAACAAATAAAAGTTACTCATGTTTTATTTGACACCTCAAAGTCGGCTGTGTATGTGGACATTATGCTTTAATGACTTGTACGTGAATTTAGTCCCTCATGTTTTTCTTTCCACAGGTTAGCAATAGAATGAATATTTTTTTTATAAAAGGAAAGGAAATTGTGCAAAGCTTGTGTAAAATGATTGCTGTTCTAACAGTCAGCATAAATCAACTCACAAGCAACGGATTTGTTGGTCAATGAGTTCATTCTGTCACTTCATGACATGCACATAAATAACTCATAACTGAAATGTACGCTGTGAAATTAAAGGAATTATCCTGGAATTATTCTAATTTAAAGATACTCAAAAAAAATTTCGGATGTGACAATACGGACAAAATTAATTAAAATCAATAACGAAATACTCAAATTGAAATCGCACAGGATCGTTACTTAAGTCAAATATCAACTTTCCGGATTTGAATTCAGAAGATGGATACGGAAATTGCGGTGGTCGATCACGGTGATGCTCGGCAGAGAGGGGCGGGGCGGGTTCACAGCCAAAGAGGACTCGTGGACTATTTGTACGCCGCGGGTGAGGGGACTTCACGGCACGGTGAAGATTGGCTTTTGACGAATTGATCATTGGGTATGGAGATCCAGGGTCGCTGCGCGTCTGGAACAGAGGAAAACGGAGCTCTTGCTCTAACACGGGACTGGACAAGAATGTCACGGGACAAGCTGATTCACGGCCAGGAAGGTGGAGCAGCAGGTCGTCGTTGGGTTTAGCTCGGTATCGCAGTATTGACACGGCAGGTGGCCCATCGTCGAGGGGCCAGGAGGCGTGAGCGCGAGGGATGATGGCGTCAGGCTCAGCTGAGGTCAGTGGGTGGCGTGGTGGCTGGACGGCAGAGCTCGGAACAGCAGCATCAGGTCATCGTCGAGAGGCTGAAGTAAAGCGGAACTCGTCATGCAGCGGCGTCATCAGGTGGAAGCTAAGATGCGGCGGCTCAACAACAGGGGTTGCTTGTCGTCGAAGAGATCGGCAATTGAAATATAATAAACACGGTAATTTATGTCCAAGCTACTCAGCTCCTCAGCTCGAGTTTCCTCTCGGACCCGTTTCATTCTTGACTGCGTGAAGTTCGTCACAAAAATACAAGCAAGATAGGATAATCAAGCAAACAGGAGAGAAAACTAACCCGATAACAATTACAGCTCACTTGCTAGGTAAAAAAATTATAATGGAGTTCAATTCAAACAAAAAGACCACAACATTTAAGGCCTTTAATACTTGACATTGAAGCCACAGCGCCAACCCACAAACAAAAAACTGAACGGAAGCGATTTAGAACAGTCATGACTCATGAGGCAAAAGGCAATCAATCTCATACTTACAATGCAGGCTTCTGTCATATTTCTCATCTAAAGAATCCTCGACACAAGAACTCTTCATTGAATACTTCCCTCAAGTAAAGCTAAAACTGCGATCATCAAGCAATTAAGCAAGCATTGAAACACCAAGAGAGGGAAGAGTGAACCCACTTGATTGGAGCGAAGCAGGACCTCTTGGGTTGACTTGGTTGACCTGAAGAAGAGGAAGCCGAAGCTCTCTTTATCACTGGGGTGTATTCCCTTTTATAGTGCATGAAGGAGTAGGCTTGCTATGTCTGAAAGTGTAATCACGAAATGTTCGCAGAAATGCGACTTCGTGTACATTTCCAGGAAACATTAAAGAGTTTAAATTTCTTTCTTCTTTCTTTCACATTTTTCCGTCTATTGCCTATCAAATAATTGTCCTATTTTCACCTTCAACGCTGGTTTCGGTAAATCTTTCAACTCGATATCTTATCAACTCGCAACATGCTCAAATAATATAAAATATCATCTATGTGTTGATAGATTATTGGAGTAGTTTATTATTTTTTATAAGGATAGCAACTTTGACACGTTACTAACTCTAAAGACAATAGTAAGCGTACTCAAACGATAATAGTAACTTCCCAAAAGAGTTAGTGACCTGAACAAGTTGATAAGTTGTGCAAATTAATGCTATTAAATTATTAGAATAGTTGGCAATTTCGATAGGATCAATCAAACGTTCAGACTGATTAAAGTTAAAAGTTGGTAATTTCCTATAAGAGTCAGTAAGTGCATCTTAGTAACTATTATTGGAACAAAATAGTCGACTATTTCAAACAATCAAATAACATTGATATAATGACTCAAATAAGAGTTGACAGTTTCTTGTAAGGGTAAGTAAATTTAACACACCAAAACCTTAGTAAATAAATGCTGGCAAAAAATCATTAAAGCTGGTGAAAATTTTGAAAAATCACTAAGTAAATAGTAGGTAACTTAGAAGTTAGGAAATCACCCAAATCAAGAATAGTAATATCATATGAGGGTTAGTGACTTCTACAAATGAACGTGGTTAGCTCATCGGCGCAACCGATAACAATCTGGACAAGTCAATAATATATATATAAATCTTTTAGCCTTTTCACCCCCCTCATCTTTGACGCCTGGCTCCCCTATTCTCAGAACTCCCACCTTCAATGACTTCCGTAGTGAATCTTCATGCCTATGGATCAATGTCTAAAGCTTCACTGAACTCGAAACATTCAAAACCTTATGCTCAAAAGTAATCCCATACCACCATCACTCATTCTCGCTCCTCACCGAACCACCGTCTCCGACCATCAGCTACCCATTGCGCCCGCCCTTGCATCCGCAAACGCAGGGAACAAAAACAGGGATACCATCGTTGATGACCGTCGCTGAACGCAGCAGGAAGGCTTGGTTTATCGGCGGCGTAACTGAGCTGCGACGGATACTCGCAACCGGCGTCTAGAACCTTTACGACCTACTCCGAATAGAACCACGACCGGCGAGGGGGTGTTCGGATGAGATCTGGGCTCTTCGGTTTTCACGGTGGGAAGTGAAGGAGCAATAATGGAGCAGGAAAGGGCGGCTCGGGAAAAGATAGGGCAAGCGGCTATGGCAACTGATGGCGTCGAGGGGAGTGATGGAGAGGCTCATCGAAGTGATGGTGTGGGTTTCAGTCATTGGGATGGACCACGGCGACTATTGCTCCGACTCCTCAAGAGAATGAAATCCAAGAGCAATGGATACAGCTCTGCGGTGATGAGGATGAAGTCCAGTGACGATGCGGCCACGGTCAAGGTGTGTACACAGCGCTCGGTAAGGAGGATTCAGCACCAAGAATCGATCCTCCTAATTTTTCTCTCTTCTTCCCCTCCTTGCGATTTTGAAAGTTGTGAACTCAAATCCTATGGTAATAAATATGGTGCTCTAAATGGGTTTCTCTAATCGAATTCAAGATAAGTAAATTTCGTTGTTCCGAATGCCTAAAAAGATTAAGACTAGTGAAATAATAATTTTTGTCGGTCAAAGGTAAATTCTATGATTTGACCAAAAAAGTGATTCTCGGCCAATTCCGCGAAACTTGTTATCTAAAGGCCTATTTCTTCTTCTTTTTTTAGTCGGTAAAGGTCTATTTCTACATGCCTATGTTGAATTAACACATATGCAATTAAGGTACTAATAATGCCGATGTAATTTTTTGAGTCGAGAAACGAGTCTCGCCACCATCGGGGATCATGAATCTCGAATTTTTCTAACTTTAACCATTGCGAAAATTCGAATGGCAATAATAATATATTAAAAAAAATCTTATTAATTGTTGGTATTTTCTTAAAAGTTTTGGTGACTTGCCAAAACGTTACCGATTGAATAAGTTATCAAACAACATTTTGTTATCAAAACAAAATGTCGGATGTTGGCTTATATGAGTTATTTGAGCATCCAGAGGGATTGTCCAGGAGCTCGGCCAACACCCAATGACCATCATATGGCCGGTAGGTGGCAGCGTCTAGGTGCCCAATCCTCTCCACATAGCTCTGCCACAAGCTCACAACGCCTCCTAACATGTCTCTAAGCCATAAACTCAACAACCTTAAATAGTTATGTCATGGAGAGGCCACCTAAGTGGAGACGCACAATGTACATCCCAATAGTCTTGCATTTGGCAAGGTGGTGAGCCAAGGAAAGTCTTCTCCAGTCGCATACTTGTCAGCCGGTTTGAAAAATAAAAGAACACGTCTATCCTAGGCTAGCGAACCTCATGAATTTCTTGGCCTATCATTTCTTGCGTTCGAGCCAATGTAATTTAAGATGTGATGGAAGCAATTGTCTGTTATTTTTAAAGCTTCAGCGAGGGATGCGGGTAGCTCTACGGAAGCCCAAGCTCAGTCGAGCAATAAGAAAACCTAAAACCACAGGCTCGACCATTGACCCCCATGGTGAAGAAGCGATCACAGACCCCATCATTGTCTCCTTCTCTCCTCGGTGCGAAATCCTTGGTGACGATGCCGATCACATCAGCACCTTGCCTGACTCGGTGATCCACCACGTCTTCTCCTTGCTTGACACTGCACACATTGTCCGAACCTGTGTCTTGTTGAAGTGGTGGCGATCCGTCTTGACTGCGACCCCAGACCTCATCTTCTCCTTCCCCTGGCACGATGCCCCTTCCATGGACAGCGTCTTGATCCTCTATGCATCCCCTGAGGTGAGGAAGTTCCACATCCATATCAATTTTCTCGACTATTGAGCGCCCGAGCTCTGTCCGTGGCTCTGTTTTGCTGTCAAGCGCAGTGTCGAGGACCTCTCCGTCAATGTGGGTAAGGGTTTGCGCGAGATGGCTGGCCATTTCACGGTACTGCTGCTCCTTTATGAATGCTCATCATCAATAGCTTTGCATCTAAGGCTGTGTAGCTTCCCATTTAGTAGGAGTATTTATCTCAAGTCCTGGTCCATATGCAGCTCGGAGATCACGGATAAGGTGATGCATGACATGTTGACGGGCAGTCCTGTTCTCAAGTACCTTAGGTTGCCGTTGCAAGGCTCCATTTGCGAATGGAGGCAGGGATTTCTTGGAGGCATGCTTAATCAAAATACTCGAGAAGGGCAGCCCTGTTCTCGGAGATCACGGATGAGGATGCCGTTGAATAATTCATTAGGATATTTCTTTAATTCAAATGTTTACGGCGATTATCGCATTGGTTTCCCAAATTACATTTCAATAATTAATCCACCGCATTTGCACCGACATAATGTGTCATGAGCCTGGCGTGCAGGGACCCTTCAGCCTCCATGGGCCCGAAAGGGCGCCTTCGGGCGTTGTTTGACAAAAAGGATATATTAGTTATAAAGTTCAGCCTGACCCATTTGATCCCGTGGCGGCCCATTCCGAAATCACATACAAACCTTTCCCATATGCCAATGTCCCCAATATTAAGCACGCACCTTCTTTTTTTTATCATAGACTTGAGGAGTGCAGGCTCAAACGGTGGGACACGAAGGAGTGAATGAGACACCATTCATTATTCCCCCCAAGATCTACAAGATCGTGTGCGGCGCTTTGTGCAACGCAAGTGGCTAGCGTCTTATGGTGTCGACGAGGAATTGATTTTGCATGCTTTGTCTGCGGCTCTTCCTAGACATATCCAGCGCCACCTGTGCTTGGACCTTGTTTGGTAAGTAAGTTCTCATTAGTTCTAATTGACTTTTCCGTGAACATAATGACTTTTCTGAATGACTGTTCCATAAATTTTACTACATTACAAGCAGTAACCTAATATTATGGATCAATTTCCCATTATTGATCCCATTTTTCTCGTAAATGGATGACCGGCTGCTTGATGCCATTCATGAGCGCCTCGTGTATTTGACTTAGTATTATTGATTGAGTTGTGTAGACCTTCAAGCAGCTCAAGTTTGCACGGGTGAGATCGTTCCACATGCCACAAATTCAACCATAAAGCTTCACATTGTGTAGCACCACATGGAACATCTTTTCCACCGAAATTTTCATTATAGATGTCGATCTCTTCAAGGAAGTATCTAAAGATTTCAAGATGGGAATTTCAACTCGACTTCATGATCGTGTTTATGTATGTAACAATGGTTGATTTGCTCAATTGGGATCAACACATTCCTAAACCTTTTGAAGCACAAAAGTGCATAATAACAAAACGTGCTGCACAGTGAAAAAGGCATTTTTGCATTTGAAATATTGTACCTCATCATTATTAGAATTATATAAATGGTTGGGGTAATTTAGAAAATTCAAAATAGGTTGCTTTAGTGATTACTTTTTGCACATGGAAAGAGGGAGCTGAGAAGTTTGATTCTCCACTTTCTTAAAAAGCTAGAGTTGAGGATCAAAAATATGAGAATGTATTGAGATTAAAAAGAGAATGGACTAAAAAAAAAAAATGAGGCAGCTTCAATTAATCAGGTCACGTTTTTCATCATTCATTTACTGAAGTCAAAGTTGTATTATTGGCGATATAGGCATTCGCTTCCGTTCCAAATTCCCACCCAAAAAAATTTATCGACTATTCACAGTTCAACAATTAATATATTACTTGATCTACTATTTTAACAAACAAAAAATAAAACTATTTCAGTACTCCCCAACTAATGATAACTGTAATAAATCCAATGAGGTTGAAACCTTACGCACCCCACGACAACCTCGACATATTCCAAACCACAATCCACACGTGTGATTAATCAGCGGTCCGTTTCATGAATTCGCAATCGCACCACGTTGTAATTTAAAATAGCGATGCGTGCTGTAATATTCGCATATGCAATACATGTTTCGAAGGAGCGACACCTTTATCAAAGCGTCACGATCCTCAGACCCCTCAGCCTCCATGGGCCCCGAAAGTCCGGTAAGGCCCATTTGATCCCTTGGCAGCCCATTAAAAAAATCTCTCTATCTCAGTCTTCCTTCGGTTCCCCTTTTTCCCGCCTGCAAATTTTCTCCGGGAATTCTCGCTCTTCCAGTGGGGGCCACCTTCCTCTCTTTTGCTCTTCCATCCTTCGCCTCGCTCTTCGACCGCCTCCCTCGCTGTCCGTACTCTCCTCGCGGTTCGTTCCAGCAGAGCTGGAGCCTGTGGTTTTCGGGCTGCTTGCGGAGCTTTTTGAGCTATGGAGATGAGCCAGGGTCGCGGCGCCCTGCAGCCTTTTCAGCTTCAAGTTCCGACGAATCGCTATGGGTTCTCGGGTTCGGCTCCCGTTCGGGCATTGCCACCTAATGGGGGCGGCCGACTCAATTGTTCCAACTGGCGGGTGAAGATGGCGCAGTGGAATCCGGAGAAGGATTCGCTGGCGACGGTCACGGAGGACTCGAAGGTGGGGGTGCTTCATCGCTTTAATCGCAGAAGCTGTGGACAATCTATCCTGGGTATTGCTTTGATTCGAGAAAGTTATCCTTTTTTTCTTACTTCAGGGTGTTCGTTTCTTCAACGATTGCTTGGTGTGTGCGCCCTTTGACTCATTGGCCTTATCTCGGTCTCCTTCTTTAGCTTTTCCTTAATGTGCCACTCTTCCTTTTTCGCCATAAGAACCACTGTGAGTGCCAGTCCAGCTTGAATTGTGTTCGATGGATAATTGGAAGAATATAGAGGTATAAAGTGATTGGAAGTCTAAATGAGTGCCACTCTTCTTTTTGGTTTATAATAAAGTCACTTTCTTTGCACATTTCAATATGTGTCGTCAATGCTAGCTTCTCTTAATCATTCTAATCTGCTATAGGTAAATGTATAACATCATTATGCTGGTGTCCTGATAGCAAGGTTGTTGTCTTGGGACTTCAAGGCAGTACAGTTTTACTGCATGATGTCGAAGTAAGTTTTCTATGTTGCTACTTGAACGTTACCCTCATTACTTCTCAACTAGAAATTCCTCTTGCAACAATCTTTTATCATCAGAACTTGTTCTTCTCTAATCTCTCGTGGGAAAGATTCTGAGTTGCTCAAAATCTGCATGATGCAATGCGAATAGCAAACTTGCTCAGCGAACATTCAGCCGCTAATAGAGGTGGCAATTCATTTTTATTGGTCATCTCTGTCAATGTCAAGTTAACAATGGATTGTTAGATAGGTCAATCTGAGCAGGATAAGATTAACAAAGAAATTTGCTACAAAACTCTATTTGAACATGACCCTTTTGTTAAATAGGTCAATAAATAACAAGAGATGAATAAGCCATTTAACTAATTAGATTGAATTGAATGGATCATTCCAATTTTAACATGACCAACACGGCATTTGTAAAATATGCATTTTGTCATCAATGTCAAATAAGTTTGGAAAGAAACTAGTGGTAAGCTTACAAAATCCTAGGTTTACATGAAATGTTTTATATATATACAAGGTGTGATCAAACTGTAATTTGTAACCACCATGGAAACGAAATTCATGTATGATTATTATTAGAGAACTTAATAAACTAACTATAAACAGGTCATGATAGGTCAGGTTGTTAATCAAGTTGGCACTATTGTTTAGTTAGATAGATTACATGAGTCAATTTCTACAGTTTGAACTTTGAATTTGGAACAATATTCATTTACTAATTGTGTTAATTGTTAAGTAGGTAGCCACAATTTTGATTTGACATGATAACCACAGAGGGTCACCCTTAGTTGTCACATTGAAATACGAGTCATGAATCAAAAAATTAAATCTATGTATTGTGGATCGTGAATTTCATCCAAAGGAATCATAAACAATGATATAATGTTTGAGATTGTTATTCCATGGTAGATGTAAATTATTTGTAAAGTATGGTGTTATTTTTATTGTTAGGTAATTACTAATGCTAAAGATACTTCACATTCGACTAATGTTATTATTTCCATACATGAGATATTGCTACATTTTATTTTTCTTTTGTCAGATAAAAAGTATCCATTTCACTTCAAGGATACACAGATCGTGTACATAGAGATGTAATTGGATTCCCATTCATGACTCATATTTTATTTCTACAAAGATAGTTGTAATTTTTACTTTTCAATAGAGTTGATAATTTATTGAACTCGGCAAGTGTTTGCTTTGCAGATTGTGTGATGCAATTCCTCTTTGGTGTCTTGCTTAAAAAACCCTATGTGTGATGCTTAGGCAGTTTTGCATGTGATGCTTAGGCAGTTTTGCATGTGATGCCTAAATATTTATTCTTTATGGTGGGACTCATTATCCTACATCAAAGCCATGAAATGTTTTTGATACTACATTGTTTGATGCATGAATTAAATTATGAATCAGGAAATTGATTGACTGATATCTAATCAGTGAAATCAGTAGCAAATTGCTTTTATTACATATCACACAGAATTTATATACTATTCAATAGATTTATATACTTTAGGACTTGAATCTGATTGATGTGCATCATAGCATTCTCTTGTAAGAAAAAAAAATTTCACCTAGCTGCTAACGTCGTCATTAGTGATTTAAACTAATTCAATTGTCAATGACAAATTAAAGCATAATGTTTGCTGGGGTCCAGCTGGCTGTGAGAATCTATGGTCTAAGTGGATGTTGTCATGTAGAAGCATTCTTCTGTGACGTGCTCATTTTCATCAAAATTAATAGCTTGTTTTAATTATTTATAAAATATGTTCAGCTCAGTCAAACTAGGAAGGTGTTAGGTGACTCTTTAAGTGATATGATTTGTATGTTCTTCAATTATGCTCATGGGTGGAAAAATTTGTAAAAATAAGCGGTTATGTTTCTGCTTGGTCATGAGTAGAATGGCGGAGAACTTGGCTGAACTTGCTGCAATTCTGTTTCTTTGAGATCTCTACCAGTTTATTACTAATTGTCCACTTCAGAGATTACATTTTGCTGAGAAGAGAGTTTGTTTGTACGTAATGAATGTTATCTTACCAAAGTAGCTGTCTTTATGGAACAGTGGGTGTGCGGTGTGCTGCGTGCTGCTTTATGTGCTAATATGCTTGCAGCAGTTTGGCACACTGGTGTAATCATTTCTAACATGGTATAAATATTAAGCAGAATGGAAAACTGTTAAGAAAAGTCCCATATGGCAGCTTTTGTGTGTCTCAACTGGGAGGGGGATGCCCAAGTGAATAGAGTATGTGGCATCTTTCAACTTGAAAGTTGATACGACTTTGTGATCTTTATTGCCGATAGCAGATATCTTATGGCTCACCCCTTTCATAATGCTTTGTTTGCAGTTAAGTAGTTATTTTATCTGGCGTTCTTAAATACTTTTTCAAACCTAGAATCTTACTTCACAGTCCAACAGCTTTAGTATGGGTTTTATGGAAGAATTTTTGAAAGCATATGTTTGGTGTCATCTGTAACTTATTGATTTGTTTGGCTCCTTAGCTTTAATCTCATATTTTTTTCATCTTTTTTTATTTTCCAACTGGAAAGTAATTATTCATTGTTTTATAGAACTCTTCTGGTAACTCTTTGGAATTTGAAGATTGCACTGATCGATTTTTTCCTCCAGCTCAAAGAGTTCCTTGCATACCCGAAGATGCTGGTTTAACTGAAGATGGTCAAGATTCATTTGTAGAGCTCTCAAAATCTTCAAAGCAATGTTTCAATAACCTTTGCAGCGGAGATAAAGATGGGTTTTATGCTTCAGTATATTTGGCGTCTTTCCAATCAGAAGTATAGTAACCGTCCTGTTTATTCAAATGAAATATTTGGCAGTATGGTCTATCAGATTCAGTCAACAATTCCTCTCTCCTTGTTTTTGCTTCTCATATAGCAGTCTTTCTTAATGAAAGGATTTGATGGCAGACGGTATTGCCTGGAAAGTAATGGGCTGGTTAAGTAAACAACTATACTAGGTGAAGTTATGCTTGTGAAAGTTTCGGATGTTTATGCCATTTCCCAGGCTAGATTTCACTTCTATTGGTCACTTTAGAGATGACACCTACAACTTCAATGCATCACGCTAATCCAAAGCTTTTAGTTGTTGGGCCTGAGGTTAGCCTGCCTAACATACTTTCTGCTCTACTCTAGACTGTCGGGTTTCTGCTCTGTACTGGGAAGATTGAGAGAGCCTATGAAGATCTTTCCCCTTTCCAGCAAGTTTAGTCTAGGCCAAGGACATTGCAGAACCTTGGTCTAGACTTAATAAGAAATTTTGCTTGGAGGGTCAAGATGATTGTCAAACGTTCGTGCAATATGATGTCGTAAAGCAAAGTGGGAAAAAATGTACAACGTAAATACAAATTTAAAGCGACATTTGCAGAACTAAGTGGCATGCATATAATGAATTTTCAATAATATAAACTTAAAAACATAAAAGTCATTGGCATTGCTTTTTGGTTACCAAATAATTTTGTGTTGAATTCGATAAAATGGTGTTTTTGGTTATTAGATGTCGGCTTTATTGCATCAAGCTAATGATTGATGATGGTATATATTGATAGGCTGAATTTGATAGTATTGCAATAGTTAACATGGCAAAAATAACTAGTACACTCTCATTAGAGTGGTAAATGTATGGGCTGATAATTTATCAGTGATAAATTACATTCATGTCTGATGCCTTTTCGGTTAGATGCATTTTTGGCAAAGTTCTCTAACTTACGAGCTAGACTTGATTAGCTTTAGAGTATAATGCAGTTAAGTTCTTAAATTTACCGTGATAATGTAGCATCTATAACGTATTGTAAATTCATACTGTGAAAAGGAGCGCTCATGAAATGCTCGGGCACTTTTTTTTTTTTTGGTTCACACTCCACAATTTCGATATTACGTTTAAGTTTGAACCATTGGTATATACATAGCATTGATGATTTCTTTTAGCTTGCATTTTTATAGGCAGGTATCAAAATAATCTTTTTATTGTAAAATGAAGTAATTAATGCATTAAATTTTTAACATTTCACTCGATTTTTTATGCAAATCTTTTGACTAGAGTGGATTCAATGTCTAAACTGCATTATTTTATCGATTAACTAAATAAAAAAATGCATTAAATGGTATCCAAATGGATGGACTCACTATTGAACATACAAATTACTTCACATCTTGCACCAAGTTGAATGACAATATTAATATGGTTAAACATACTCTGAGTGGTAAGTAAAACCTATTTAACATATTTATAAGAGATGGCTACATCTCGTTATTTGATAGGAATAGATCTATATTAAATGAATTGTTGGATGAGCATAATGCACTTAGATATATTTGGGGTGGTAAGTAGAACTTATTTAATATTTTTATTAATATTGCTAACCTTCGTTATTCAAGAGGAATTGCACACATTTATGTTTAAATATTGTATAATTTTGTATTCAATCTAAACGTGTTAAGATTACATGTTTCGGCTCTATTCAATAACATAAATATTTGAATTAACACATATGACAAATTATAGGTGTTTAAGGAAGATTGCAATCGCTAAACTAAACCAAGCAAAAACATTGGCCTGAAAATTTTGAAAACTTTGATTTATCAATTTGGCTTCGGGTTAATTAAGAAATTTTCAAATCATTAAAATTTGATTAAATGATTAATTGATAACTTGCAATTAAGTGGGCAGGAGAGTGGCGGCTTAGCCACTCATTCCAAATAAAAAATGGACAAAAAGCAAGAACTGGTGGGATCCACCCACCGAGAGAGAGGCGGGTGAGAAAATTGTTGCAAGCTATCTAATTACAAATCTGCCCCTAGATTCTAAAAACAAATGAAGCTCTTCAATTTTATCTTTCCTCTTTTTACCCGGTCGTAATTATTAAAAGACTTTGAAATTTTAGGTTCAACTTTAATTTTATTCCGAACATTTTTTTTATCTCATAAAACCCTCATCTTCAAACTCAATGCTACATCGGCCCCCAATTTTTTGTCTAAAAAATTCCTAATTTTTATGTCCAATGTCAAATGAACTCCGAAAAATGACTAAGGACTTTCGAGAAGATGAGGTCAGGAGGGCGCAAATTCTATCTTGACGGGGGACAATCTCGGCATTTAGGGACAGAAATTCCCGGCCAGAGAAGACTGGAAAATCTGGGCTCAGGAAAAACAGAGGATTCTGGCCCAAGTAGGGTGAGCATTTATTTCAGCATGCAATAATTACCTAAGAGAGCTCGAAAAAGAAATGGACGGTGCTTTTTTCCACAGCCCAGAAAAAGGACGTAGAGAGAGAGCGTGTTCTGGTCGGCAAAAGAGAGACAGCTTTTTATAAAGGAAAACTGACAAGGGGTCCGCAACAGAAGAAAAAATGGAGGGAGAGAGAGAGAGAGGAGAGAGAACTGTCGGGGCACGTGGGAGGAAATGACACAAAGCCAAAAAGTCGTAATTTCAACGTAAGTTCGTTCAACCAACTCACGAAGCATCCACGTTTCATCCAAGTTCACCTTTCCCTGTGCACTTTAATTTCCAAGAATTTTACTCTTCATTGTTAAATTTCTCCATGGTTTCTTTTCAAGGCCAAAAACAAAATCAAGTTCAGCGCTGTTTTGGAGTTTGAGCAAGTTACCATCGAAGTAAGAAAAACCATCTCATCTTTATAGAAAGGATGTGAAAAGTTGGAGACTTTGCAAATGTCATGATTGACACTGATAGATTATTTTCATGGGCCATCGGAAAATTTACTTTTCAATAAAATAACTTTCACAAGTCAATAAATTATTCTCCCAGATGATTATTCAAAATTATCCATAATGCAAAACTCTAAAATTTCGTTCCGATAAAAATCTTGCCTCAAATTAACTTTTGCCTCCACGATACTCTTACTTTCGCAACTTAATAACTCCAAAATTATATTTTGCAATTCAAACTTCACATCATTTTCGAATTTGTGCTTTAATTTAAAAAACAATTTTGATTAGACAAATAAAGGATTTAAATCCTTATCGGGTCAAAATAAGTCTGACATGACGAGCTCCCGTGACGTATACGCAAAATCCTCTTTCTCTTTTCCTTTCCCTCCTTCTTTAGTCCCTTTCGTCCTCTTGTTTTGCCCATCTTTTCGTGCCTCTCTTTTCGTTTCTATCGTGGTGCCTGCTCTCCTTTTTCCCATTATATCTCTTCTTTTTCTTTTCCCTCTCTTTTCGTTTCTGCCGTGGTGTGTGCTCTCCATCTTCCCTTCGTATCACTCACTTTTTCGTTTTTCTTTAAAGCCCACCTTTTGACCAAGTCAAGAAGAATGGCAAAATAATAGAGCAATCGCTAAACTAAATTAAGAAAAAATATTTACCGAGAAAAATTATAAATTTTGATTTTTTAATTTGGCTTTGCATTTACGGCTCAAAAAAATTTCCTTTGGATTAATTCAGAAATTGTGAAAAAATAAATGAATTTGGCTAAATGAAATCACTAAGTTGACATCCAAGAATTCCTCGCATCATTGGTACCCATAGATGCTAGTTTAACCAACAACGGTTAAGATTCAATTGTATGGCTCTCAAATTCTTCATGTTTCAATATCCTTTGTAGTGGAGATAAAGATGACCTAGAGTTTATTAGCTTTAGAGAATAATGCGGTTAAGCTCTTGAATTTAAAGTGATAATTTAGCACTTATAAAGTATTGTAAATTAATACTATAAAAAACAGTGATTATGAAATGCAAGAGCACTCCTTTTTTTTTTTGAACTCCACAATTTCAATTAGTGACATTTTAGCTTGGCTTGTTGGTACATAAATAGTGTTGATAATTCTTTTAGCTTGTATTCTTATAGGTGGATACGAGAATAAGCTTCTTTCTATTGTAAAATGAAGTAATTAATTCATTGGATTTTTTACATTTCACTCAATTCTTGATGCAAATTTTTTAATTAGAGTGGATTCAATGTTTGAAGAATTTTGTTTTATCGAGTAATTACATTAAAAAGAATGCGTTAAATGGTATCTAAGGATGGATTCACTATTAAGCATAAAAATTGCTTCACATCTTGCACCAACCAAGTTGAATAACAATATTAACATGCTTAAATATATTTTAAGTGATAAGTAAAATTTATCTAACACATTTTTAAAAGATAGCTTCACCTTGTTATTTAAGAATAATAGATAATCGTTGGATAAGAATAATATGCTTAGGCATATTTTGGGTGGTAAGTAAAACCTATTTAACAATTTTTATTAACATAGCTACCCCTCATTATTTAAGAGGAACCGCATACATTTATGTTTAAGTATTATATAAAGTTATATTCAATCTAAAATGAAATAATGCCGAACGTTTCAGCTCCATTCAATAATATATATTTGAATTAACATATTTGATAAATTATAGGTGTCTAAGGAAGATTGCAATCGCAAAACGGAACCAAGCAAAAATTGTCCAGAAAAATTTGAAAATTTTGATTTGTCAATTTCACTTTAGGTCAAACAAAAAATTGTGAAATCAAAAAATGTAATCGGTAACTTCGGAATTAATTAGGGAGCAGAGTGGCGGGTCCAATCACACATCCGAAATAAGAAATGGACAAAAACCAAGAAATGGTGGGACCAAACCATCGACAGAGGGGGTGAAAAGAAAAATTATTCGAGCTATCTAATTACAAAATCTACCCTTAGATTCTAAAATCCAGCGAAGCTCCTCGGCTTTCGCTTCCCTCTTTTCATTTTGTCCTAAATAGCTAAAGACCCGCAAATTTTAGGTTTGTTTTAATTTTATCCCTAATTTTTTTCTAAAAAATCTCAACTTTAAACCCAATGCTACATTGACTTCCAATTTTCAATTTTTTCGTCTAGAAAGAATTTTCAAACTTCATGTCCACTCTCAAATGAACCTTGAATAACCCACAAGTACCTCGAGGACGAGGCCAAGAGAACAGTTTCCATCTTAACCCGGGGGGGCAATCTCGGCATTTAGAGACCGAAATCCACGGTCAAAGAAGACAGGAAAATCTGGGCTCAGGAAAAACAGAGGATTCTCGCCCAAGTGGGATGGGCATTTTTTCAGCACGCAATAATTGCCAAGAGAGCTCGAAAAAGAAAAGTACGGTGCTTTTCTCCACAGCCAAGAAAAGGAGATATAAAGAGAGAGAGAGTTATGGTCGGCAAAGAGAGAAAGCTTTTATAAATAAATAAATAAAAACTGAGAAAGTGGTCCGAAAAAAAAAAGAAATAAAAGAAGAATAGAGGAGGTGAAAATAATAAATGAAGAGAGAGAGAAATTGTCAGGGCACGCATGAGGAAACAACGGACAGCAAGAAGCTGCAATTTCACCGAAAGTCTGTTTATTTTTGTAACATTCACATTTCCTAAAGGTTCACTTTTCCTGTGGATGAAAACTTCCACGTGATGGCAACGACTCTATGGTCCCTGTCAGCGCAAATTACTAATTTATATCTAGTCTGAGTTAAGGCGAGTGCCCATTAATTGGACTAGATAAATCAAATCAATAAAGAAATATATACATATATAAGATAAAGTAAAAGCGAAAGCCAAACTAAAAATAGAAAGGGATTTTAGACTTATTTATGAGATTTGAAGGAGAAATTAAGACTAAACCAGAGCAAAAAATAAACTCTTCTCATTGTGCTAGGGTACTGAATGAATATATATACATGTTGATAATTTTTATTGATCCTTGACACGTACGCATTGATAACATAATTTTTTAGAATAAGTTATTATTAATAATACAACAGTTCAGTGTTTTAGTATCAAAATAGAATTTATCGATTTGATTGTATAATATATAAGAGACTCAAAATAAGAGGGGTAAATTCCTTAGTGTGATTAAGAGCTTAAATATATTTGACAAAAAAAACCCTTTTCTGATGGAAAACAAATTAACAAAACAAAGAGGAAAGTTGGATGGTGCAAGCAGCGGACTAAGCGTGCCGACACTTTGTATGTTTTTATCTATTCCGAGCACTTGCGTGGAATATATTTGGACCGGACGAATCTCCCCGTCTCCCCCCACTTCTCATTTTCTCTTGCAAATCCATATCACAGGCACGTGAGGTAAGCAGTGACGATAAGGGAAAGATCAATTATTTGGAGCGAGGAAGAAAGAAATGTACAAAGGAACTAGAAAAAGTTATTGTGGAGTTGAAAAGTCTACCATGAGAAGAAATTAGACCAGAGGAAAGACAAAATATACAGAGCACTAGGCCTTGAAAGGGGTCTCCACCTTAACGTGGAGTAAGGGTTATAGAAATATTTACCCTCATACCGATTCTTATTGAACATGGGCTGCTCTTTGGTCCATGCATCTGCACTTTCCTTATCTTGCAAGTCTATCCATGTACTATTATGTATTTAGAAAATCTTCCCACTATATCTACCAAGACTACCATCGTATTCAATTACTAGCAAAATAAAGGTAGATGTGTGTACAAAATTACATGTTATTGAAAGTCGTTTTGGTCTATTCTTCATTATAGACTATATTTATTATGGACTAATTCAATACTATTGGTTGCGCTTTCATTTTTCCAAGAAACAATAAAGAGAGAAATACAAGGAAAATCTTAAAAGTGCAACCTTTGCCTGCTTCCTCTAAGGAAGAGTTAGGATATCAAGTCACTAGAGTTTTCCTCCTAACTTTTTATGGGTTTATAATCATCCCAAAGCTTTACATATGGAAGATTTAAGTGATTGTTGATAATGCAACATTTCGGTTATAAAATTAAATTTATCAGTTTGATACAATAATACTCGACAGGCTCAAAGTATGAGGAATAAATTTCTAATTGGGATGGAGAGCTTAAATATATTCAACAAAAGTAACTTTTTTAATGAAAATGAATTTTAAAAAAAAAGAAGAAGGGAAAGTTCAATGGTGCAGCAACCGTCCTGACATTTCGTACGTATTCAGCAATTATGATCAGATGTTTTCTTCTTGATTGCCTTGGATTGTCTTGTCCATTGAAACTTCCATCACATGAAGGCAACTTCCATTTAAATATTAAATCATAAGTGGGTCGCTACTTAGAACCCAACTCCTCAGTCCACTCAACTGCTCTTCAGTCCTTCTCCATCTCCTCTCCTCTCTCAAATCGCATGTCTCCTCTCTTGAATCGCACGGCATTCTCTCTCCCACCGCTCGCACAGTAGCTCCTCCTCTCGCTCGCACGGTAGCGCCGTCTCACACAGCCACCACCATCGTCGAACCTCTTTCGATCTCTGACTTCCGCTCGTGCCCACACAACCCCAGCCGCCGTGCCTTGCTGGCTTGATTGGCCGTGAAAATCCAGGTGAGTCTTGTTTCCCCATATGTGTGCGTGGTTGTTTGATCGCCAAGAGTGGTGCCCTAGCCGAGGTGATCAGAACCGTTGGTGCCCCATTCCTACGTGAGGCCCAGTTAGCTAAACCACATGCGATTTAGGGGTGTGGGTGGCTCTCTGGTACGAGTCTTGCAAGTTCATCATAAGATTCATGCGGCGAATCGTCGGTTCGGAATTGGGTTCGGGTTTGTTAGTCTAGGGTTTTTCTTTATACCATCTTCCCTTGGAATCCACGTTTTTATGCCCATATTTGTGACTTTGTTGATTGTTCTCCTCCACAATCTAAATGGTAGTATGATAATTCATAACTGTTTAAAAGCTCTTTCGTGCCCGAATCGTGTTCTTGGGGGAAGGAGCTGTCTCTAAGCTATGGGGAGAGGAAAGTTCAAGGGCAAGCCCACAGGTTGTCGCCAGTTCTCGACTCCCGACAAGCTCAGTAAACTGAAAGCTCAAAGATTTGACTTTTCTTACGAAGTTCGACGACCCTCTTTCGTTTGGTACCGGTTCTGATTGTTGGGAATAGCCCATTCGTTGACCTTCGGTTGGTTGTTTGTTTGGACGTGATCGGGCTGAATTTGGGTGTGGTTCTATTTTGCTGGATCTGTTGGGTTTTGAGATCTTGGTGATGCAGGAAACAAGTGAATCTTGGGAGGAGGTGGGGATGATGGTAGTTTAGAATTTATCTAAAAAATTGATGTGTCTTTGTTGCTATTGAGTTATGGTTTCATTGTCATAGATGTCGAGAAAGAAAGAACAAGGATGGTAGTCGGATTTGGACTTTAGTATGATTGTCCTGCTGCAGCAGGGAGAGACGTGCAATTTAATTCGAGCCTAGATAAAACAGTTGTCGGCTGATGATTCTAATTTCTTTTGTTAGTAAAATTCTCAATAATGGTAAGGGTCCAGCGTGTTTTTTCGTAGAACCAAATATGTTTTCTGTTTTGACGTTATTTCCTGATGGGACAAGCCGGGTTATTTTGTCAATTTGATGAATTGGATTACTTGATATCCATAACAGTGATTACAATGAGGACCGTCTAAAAACAATGATTATAATGAGAGAGAGAAAAACTAAGTTTGAGTTTTGTGCTCTCTTACTTCTAAATAAGTCAATATTCAGAACGATTGCACTTGGCAAGCTCTTGCTGTTGTTATCTTTTGACGAACCTATTGTGTTTTTGCCTGACTTTATACTTGGCTAAGTTGGCTTTGTTGTTTAAATTGTTGCAGTTGCGAGTACTTCCAGTCGTTCTTGGACATTTAAACAGGTCTCTCTCTCACAGAATCTTGAGTGCTGGAGAGCTTTTGTTTTATTCTTTCACACTATTTTACACGATAGTATACTAATAAGTGTATATTTTGTTACAAGGAAGAAGCTGAGCCTGTAGAATCTGAAGAAGAATCGGAAGAAGAATCTGGTGAAGAGACTGAAGTGAGTAATGCCTGTGTGCCTATTTCGGTCGAAAATGTCATTTGATTATTTTAAAAAATAAACAATATTAAAGGAATATAATCTTTTTTTAAGAATAAGTTTTCCTAAGTTTAGTTAGATAGAAAAGTGTTTTAACAAAATGGGTTCGGTCAAAAATTTTATACTATCTTAAATGGGTTATAAACGGGTTAATGGGTCATTTTGGTTGGATCATTTATAATTCGACCCAACCCGACCCGACCCGACTCACCCGTTTAACAGGTGTAGTCCCGGTCACGAATTTATATCTACCTCAACAAATTTGAATTATTAGCACGTGCTAACTATTTGAATAAGATAAATCAAACTAATAAAGAAATATATAAAATAAAGTAAAAGTAAAAGCAAAAAGGTATGTTGATTAATTTATGAAATTTGAAGGAGAAATTAAGGTAGAACTAGAGCAAAAAAGAAATTCTTCTCATTGTGCTCAGGTGCGAAAGGAATACGTATAAATTGTTGATAATTTTTTATGATCCTAGCCACATGTTAATAACATAATTTTATCATTAAACTTATAAGTATTGAAATGAAGTTTATCGATTTGATGATATAATATTTAATCTGCTGAAAGTGAGAGGGGTTAGATTCCTAAGCGAGATCAAGAGCTTAAATATATTCAGTAAAAATACCTTTTATGATGGAAAAATAAATTAACAAAAGAAAAGGAAAGTTCAACGGTGCAAGGAGTGGACTCGGTTCAACGAAGACTTGTCCCAAGTCTCTCTCCACTCTCCGTCTTCCCAACAAATCCACCGTTTTAATTGTATCAAAATTTTAACAGACCTTATATGTTAAAATGTTACCTCAAATCAACTCTCATTTAACCCCATAGCTTCACAACATCCTTTTCATAATATAAATTTCATAAAATTTTTGAATTTATACTCTAATTTTGAAAATTACTCTGATTAAATAAATAAATGGCTTAAATTCTTATTAGGTAGTGCGAATGAAAAAATCTTGGGTAGATCCCCGTGTACATGCAAAACCCACTTTCTCTTTTCATTTCCTTCTTTTTCTTTTCCCTTTCTTTTCGTTTCTCTCCTGGCGCGTGCTCTCCTATTTCCCTTTATATCTCTTGAAAAACCCTCAAATTTTTGGTTCTATCTTAATTTTATTCCAAACTTTTTTATATTAGAAAATACCTAATTTTAGACCCAATACTAAATCGGCCCCTAGCAAGGTCCTGTAATTAAGGGTACCTTGTTTGGCGGTCGGTCACAAGACCTTTCTTAAATTTGTATCCATTCTCACTCACTCTGGGTGCGGCAGGCTACTATACTCTGTCTGTCTGACTATAGTTAAGATCGAAACCTTGATGTAGAGTCTACTTTCTCTACTGTAATATCCCTAAATTGATAATATATCTTTTTTTTGGGAATATGGGAAATTCTCCAACAATGGATTAAGTGTTCCACATTTGAATTTTCCTTTTGAGCATTTTAAGAATCTGCTTAGGTCTAAAAAAAATTTATAGCAGAAAATCCTTAATTTTAGACCCAATATTAAATCGGCCATAATTTTTTCATCTTAAAAAATTTCAAACTTTATGTTTAGTATCAAATTTTGACCCTTACAAAGGCAAGAACCTTGAGGACGAGATCGAGGACGAGCAGTTCCCATCTTGACGAGGGAGCAATCTCGGTAATCAAGGACCGGAATTCACGGCCATAGAAGACAAAAAGATCTGGGCAAGAAAAAAAAAAAGCAGAGGATTCTCGGCCAAGTGGGGCGGGGATTTTTCTTCGCGGTGAAAAAAGGGAAATACTTTTACCAAAAATTTAAAAAAAAAAAAAAGGAAAGAGAAATATAGAGAGTGGGTTGTCGTGGAGTGAAAACTTTAATAAAGTAAAGCTGAAAAGTGGTCGGCAGAAATAAAGAAAGAAGCAGAAGGACAGAGGAGGTGAAATGAAAAGACAGACAGAGAGAGAGAGAGTTGCCGGGGCGCAGGCGTGAGGAAGCCCATTTTTGTTTTTTTGCCCTTTCTCGTTTCTTTAGATCTCTTTTTTTTCTTTTTCTTTTTCTTTTTTAATGAAGTTAACTTTTTGACCGAGGAGACAAGAATATTAGAGCAATCGCTAAACTAAATCAAGAAAAAAAATATTTGCCCATAAAATTTTTTAACTTTGATTTATTCATTTGGCTTAGAATTGATTAGGAAATTGTGAACTAATTAGATTTGACTAAATGGAATAAGTAAATTGATATTTAAAAAATAACAATTGATAACTTTATAAAGAGTGGTGAGTTTAGCCACTCAAATCAAAATAAGAAACGAACAAAAACTTGGTAGAAAAAAAAGTAGTAGCCTCAAGTTAAGCAAGGACGGACAGAGGAGGCACGTTCCCGTGGAGGAGGCTAAATGAAAAGAAATGAAAAGACGGTGAGAATTGTCGGGGCACGCGCGTAAGGAAGCCCACCATTTTTCCCTCTCTTTTCCCAGTATATCTCTTCTTTTTCTTTTTCTTTTTAAGCGCAGTTTTTATCTAGTCAAGGAGGGCAGAATGTCAAAACAATCTTTAAACCGAACCAAGAAAAAACATTCGCCCATAAAAGTTGTAAATTTTGATTTATTAATTTGGCTTTGAGTTTGATTAAGAAATTGTGAAATTAATAAATTTGACTATATGAAATCGAATATATTGACATTTAAAAAAATAATTGATAATTCAACAATTAAGTAGAGAAAAGAGTGGTGAGCTCAACCACTCGTTTAAAATAAGAAATTGACAAAATTTGGCTGGAAAGAGCATTAGCCTCAAGTTAAGCAAGTATTAGTGGAACTCGGCCATTAGGCACGAAAATAAAATTATATGCTATATAATTACAAATTTGTCACTGGATGATTAACATAGGTGAAACTCCACTATTTTCTCTTCCCTCTTTACGTAGGTCTAATCCTCTAAAAACTCTCAAATTTTTAAACCAGTTTAATTCTACTCCAAAAATTTTTTATCTAAAAAAATTCTCAATTTTGGATCCAATCCTAAATCTACTCTTTATCAATAAAAATTCCAAAACTTTATGCTCAATCCAAAATATGCTCGAACATTATTTTTATTTAAAATAACCACTGACTAGTCTCAAATTTATCTTGTTGTTTGACATGACATTTTCATCTTAGTAAAAAAAATTCATGCCCTCAAAGTGATGTGGAAAATTGGATTCAAATTAAAATTGTGTTTGGCTAGAAAATTAGGAATTAATCCACCTAGATTAGTTTGTTAATTCAATTTACTTACAAAAAAAGGGCACACAAATATATGCTTGACTTGGATAATTTAAGGAAGTGAATTTAATCTATTAAAAGGTCAAAAAAATTTAATCAATCTAATGGAAATGTTTTTGACTAGTTTTGTCACTAAAACAACTTATAAGGATTAAAATCGAACATGCACAAGAATACGATGATCAAAAGTTTACTTTCTTAGAAAGTTTGTGCATGTAGGCACCATAAAATGTGTGTACACAAGAACTTGTACTCTTCTAGATTATCATTAATAAATTCATCTTACAATATTCATGGGCATGATCATTTCATGATATTAAAGAAAAGTAAACTCAAATTTATTGATTTCAAATATATAAGATGAACTAATTTGAAATTAAGTACTTTATTTCTAAAATGATAGTAATCCGAAAGATGAGGTTATTATTGGTATTATGTACGTAAGGAGGTAGCTACTTTGTGGAATTAGAATTTTAAAAATTTCTATGGTTGAAAAAGCTTTATTTAAGTTCTAAATATTATCTATTCATACAAGTACAAGATTGAAAACTCAAGAATTTCTCGTGCTTTCTCAAAATATTCATTATACCCTTACCTAATATTATGATCTTAATGAATCAAATCATGTAAAATTGTTATCTAATGCGATAAAAATATCTACGCGTGTCTTTCCAAGTTCGATACCCTTCTTGGACGAAGTTAGAATGGTTCCAATGGTGGGGCCAGCATTCATGTGAAAAATATTATTTTTAACAAAAAGAGATATGATTTAGGCAATAGGCCCCATCTATTTTCTCTTCTTCCCGGGTGTAGGTCTAGTTGTTAGGCATTTTTGACTTATTTATGAGATTTGAAAGAAAAATTAAGGTTTGACAAGAAAAAAGAGACGAGAAAATTAAGGTAGAACCAAAACCGAAAAGACATACTCCATATTGTGCTCAAGTACAAAATGAATATATAGAGCAATTTGATAATTTATTGTGATTGTCGACACGCATAAATAACATAATTTTAATATTTCAATATTAAAATGAAGTTTATCAATTCGACAATACAGTATTTAAAAGGCTCAAGGTAAGAAGGTAAATTTCAAAGTCAGATTACGATAAAAAAAAAATTCTAAAGTGGAATCAAGAGTTTAAATATATTCAACAAAAATATCTTCTCTAATGGAAAATAATTTATCAAAAGAAAAGGAAAGTTCAATGGTGCAGCCAGTGGACTAAGCGGGTCCTCCTTCACCGTCCCGATGCTCCGATGTGTTCGTCTGTTCCGAGCATATTGGACCCGACGAATCACCCCTCTCTCCTCTCCCCCCCGAAAACCCCACTTTTCATCCTCGCCTGCAAGTCCATGTCACCGTCTCGTCCCCAATCTCTCTGCACTTTTCATTTTCCCAACAAATCCACCGCTTTATGTGTATTGAAATTTTAACAGATCACAAAAGAGAGAGCAACAAGAAGGCATTTCCTGTTTCCTGAGAGCCATTCTGGTATTTTCTCCATCAGCCTTGAAAGTGAAAATCAAGGGCAAATCAGAGCAAAGACGAAATGCATCGTCTCGTTTTTGGGCTTTCTTTCGCCGAGCTCGTGGCAGCGATCCTTCTCCTCGGGCTGACGTTGTATTTTCTCAATAAGAAGAAAGCTGGTGTGTGTGGAAATGCGGAAGATGTTGATACTGGCGCATCTGGTTCCTTGACTGTGCCGACAGAAACTAATTCCGTTGCATCAAGTTCGTCTCCGACAGAAATTGACAATAGTGCATCTAGTTCGTCGACGCATTACGAGGTGTTCTTGAGCTTCAGAGGTCCAGATACTCAACATGGCTTCACCGATCACCTCTACAATGGGCTCCTCAATGCTGGAATTGATACTTTCAGAGACGATGATGAGCTCTCCCAAGGCGAGAACATCAGGCCAAAGCTTACGGAAGCCATCACGAGTAGTGAAATCCTGATCCCCATTCTCTCCGTGACTTATGGTACAAGCAGTTGGTGCTTGGATGAACTGGTTCAAATGATGGAGCGCAAGGATAGTAACGGACAGATAGTGTTGCCTATATTCTACAAAGTGAAGCCAGCTGATGTGAGACATCAAATCGGGAGTTTTGGAGATGCATTTCGTGAGCATGAGAGGCGTTTGCGGAGGAGGCCTTTCGACCCAACGATTTTGGAGAAATGGAAGAAAGCACTCGATGAAGTTTGCGCCTTGAAAGGATACGAAGCCGATGGGTAACAATTTTCACCAAAACATTCTCTACTTTCTTTTAATATTGTGGGTGTTTACTGGTTGCTCTCATTCTCACCCGCTTCATTTTCATTATATACAATAATATCTTGTTGGCAGTAAGACCCTCAAATGCATGAGTTCTATAAGTTATTCTCTCTTTTTCTTTTTTCTTTTTATTTTTTTGCTTTGTTGATATTGACCAATCTAATTATAGATTTTATTATTATGATCTCATTTGCCTGAATAATAAGATTTTATGAATGAATATTTACTCTTATATACAAAGGTTTTGTTAAATTGTGCCATTTTTATATCATGTTTATAGTGTACACCACATTAATCTTTGTCACAAAATTTTCTAATTACTTATTTATTTGAAGTTAATAGTACAACTTATTGGTGATTTTTATTGAGAGCTCATAACATCATATACCGTGCATGGTGAGTGTCAAAGCCATAATTATTTATCTTCCCAAGTTATATATACTAAATCATTAGTGTCGTTGATTAGTTGCTGTCGAAATTATTTTTACAAAAGAAATGTTCCATTGGCCATCTATAATGACGGTAAATGTAAAAAATGAAAAAAGGATTATTTTTATTATGTGCTTGTTTAAATAATTTTTAAATAATTTTAAATGCATTTTCCTATCTTCAACAGGTAATTTCTATCTCATACACCTGCATATATTGAAGCGATTTTCTTTTTTTGAGTAAAAATTATTCTTCTACTTACCTATAAAATCAATATTAGATTGATTAAAATCATAGAACATAGATACTCAAAAAGAAAATAAAGTACAACCTGTTATCATCCCTAGGGGCAATAGAAACTTATAAGAGCACAAATCTAGAATGACACTAAATTCAAAACTCGAGTAGAAACTTAAAAGTCTGTAGAATTGCGCAAACAAGAAGAAATCACTTCAATTGCATTCAGGTAGTTCACAATATCACAATTTGAACAACTTTTCGGATTGGTATTACAAGACCTGAAATCATATTGCATCAAAAGTTATGACTTGTTTATTGATTGATGGCTAACTCTCATATTGGGTTGGCTTATTGGATTTTTGCTTAAATAAACACTCTAGAAAATATTTGAAGTCACGTCCACGTCCTCCCTAATATCTTTAACAAATAGCCAGTTTAAAATTTGGTTTAAATCCATAATCTATACAATAATTAAGATTCACAAGTGATACCCTCCAGTTTTCTCTAGCTTGATTGGAATGGGGGCACGCCATTTGCAGTAACCATCATCATTTCCTACTTTAGACTTAGCATAGATAATAATATATGGAGGTATGACAACGATTCTTAAATTTTTTCAATCCATCGCCAGATTTATTTATCATTGTGTTCTCAATAGATAAACAATATAAAAGTATTGTTGACACATATTTGAACTTTGGCCACATTTGATAGGTCTGAAGCCAAGTTGGTGCAAGAGGTTGTCAAAAAAGTGTTGAGCGAATTGAAGAAAAAGTTTGAGTTGGTTATTTCTGAGAATTTGGTTGGAATTGATAGGCAAGTGAATGAAATTTTGGAATTTGTGGATAATAAATCTAATGCCACCCTATTTATTGGCATCCATGGAATGGGAGGCATTGGTAAGACTGCTCTTGCTAAAACCATTTACAACAAGCTCTCCACTCAGTTTGAGCATCGGAGCTTCATTGCCGATATAAGGGAATCATGTAAGCGTAATGGCGTGCATTATATACAGAATCAGTTAATCCATGATATACTGAAGCGAGAAAATGAAGTTCGTAATGAGGATGAAGGGACTAAGTTCATCTCCTCCAGGTTTAAGGGTAAAAAGGTACTCATTCTTCTTGATGATGTGGATGCAGTCTTTCATTTGAAGCGCTTGGCTGGTAATCATGATTGGTTTTCTTCGAGAAGTAGGATCATTATTACCACTAGAAATAAGAGGGTTTTGGAAGAAGCTAGGGTGGACTGCTGCTATGAACATGGCGTACTGGATAACAATCACTCGTCGATTCTATTTAGCAAGCATGCATTTCGGAAGGACTCTCCTCTAAAGCAATTTGAGGACCTCACTCATGAAGTTGTATCCATCACCAAAGGGTTTCCCTTATCCCTCGAGGTTTTAGGTTCATTGTTGTGCGGAAAAGAGCTAGCATTCTGGAGAGGCACGATAAACAAGTTAAAAAAAGTGCGTCATAAGGAAGTGCAAGAGAAGTTAAGGATAAGTATTGAAGCATTAGAAAATGAGCAAAAACAGATATTTTTGGATATTGCTTGTTTTTTCATTGGTGCTAACAAGAATATCGCATCTTACATGTGGGATGCCTGTGGCTTTTTCCCAGGGGAGGGAATTGAAGTATTGATATTCAGGTCATTACTAAAAGTTGGAAATGATCATGAGCTTATAATGCATGACCAATTAAGAGATCTTGGTAGGGAAATAGTACACGAGGAAAACCAACGTGAGCCTTGGTTCCGTAGCAGGTTATGGAACTATAAAGAAGCCCGGAGAGTGCTAAAGGAAAGTAAGGTAACCATTTAGTTTCTTTTTCTTTTAGTCCATGTTCTACAGTTACAAGTAATGTTGGTCCACTTTTTAATGCTTGCTCTAGTGGACTGAAAACCTTCACTATTGTTGGCCTCGAATGTTTAATTGACGTGATTAGAAAGTAGGGGGTTACTTTCTGAGTGTACGTTGCCACACACACGTGAAATACAAGATTTTTACCAATAAATAAATTAAACAAGTGATTTATTATGTACTATGCTGAATCGATACTTTTAAATAAGAACTACTTCATATAGAGTTTCTTTTTTGTTTTCTCTTTCAGTCAGGTTACTTAATAAGTACTCCCAATATACCTTTAGACAAAATCTAATTATCCTTCTTTGTTATTGCCAAATAATAGACCGGCTGAAGCGGAGGGCGAGACAGATTGCTTGCCGCAACTAATAAAAAAACCAAAAGTAAATATTTTGCTCTCCCGCCAAATGATAAAATATTACTCAAATTCCATATAAAGAGTAAAAGTTACTCAAATTCAGGGATATACCACTAAAAAAAATAGCCAAAGCGCATGCTCGAGAGAAAAAAAAAACGAAGCCAAAAGATGAAGAGTAAAAGTTACTTGAAATAAGTCTTTCTAACGGTTATTTCAATTATCTGAATTGATGGCAAGAAATTAATTTCTTTCGTCAAAAACGGTTTGGCTAGGATCTCATGGCCTCTTCATTTTCCCCCTTCCGTTCCAACTTTTGGAGTAGCTGGAACGGTAATTTCCATTTTGAATTGTTATGATAAAAAGAAAAAGAGGAGTTCTATTTCTGACTTTTTAACCTAATGTTTTTGCTAGAAGTCTCCTTAATAACACCGAATCTGTGGTGAGGTAAGTTTTGCTCGCCGACTCGCTGCTTCTGAGGTTTCTCTCGCTTTATTTATCCTTTCACCCATGCCGATTTCGCTTGTTCTCCGGTGAAGATAACTTTTTTCTAGGTCTGTAAAATGGGTTTTGGATTCGGCGAGGGTGAATTTGTCGTCGGAACATCTGTTTTTTTCTCTATTTTTTTTCCTTTTCCTTTTGCCGGTGGGGCATTGTGCGATTCTGATGTCTCGAAGTAATTAATAAGCTAGACCGGCATGAGGGACGTGTCAACTCTGGGATATATAAATCATAGAATTATATTCTCTAGATGTTAAAATTAAGATAATAGGACTAACGATGCCCACATTTCTCATTATTCCATTGTGGAGAATAGAAGGGACATTTTATATAATATTATGTTAGGAATTCCATTAACCAATATTCATAGGATAAGGGCTGATTTAAAACTTACCGAATAAGATAGGAACAGAAATTCCTTACATATAATATAATATACATGTGTGACATCAAGCGTACTTTATGCAATGACCATTGAAAAGAAAAATGTTTTACTTTTTCATCATAAAAAGTCCGAGAGATGCATACTCAAATTCTATTTTGTATAATTTAGTATGTGATTGTATTTGCATTTGTGAAAGTCCAAGAGAAAAAGTATATTTGTATTAAAATTGACAAGTCAAATTTTAATTTTGCACTTTGCAATTTGATTAAATTCCATGCATTGCACGCATGTCTTAACTAGTATGATAATGAAGCTACGGTACCACAAAGAAGAAGATTATGAGTCGTAAATTTTTACAACATATGAGCAATTACATCGTAATTCTTTCTAAGATATGAATGCGTATGGCCAAATTTCGAAATGGAAGTTGACATCCTTCACTTTGTTGGCCTTTATAAAATTTTGTTTATTGGTGAAAAAAGAATGATCATATCTTCACATTGCTACTCTCTTGAATGCATTAATGCACATCAATAGCAATAAGAACAAATGATATTCGATTTCTTTAGTTGGATATAGTACTAATGAATATTGATTCTTGCTTATAGGGAACAAACATGATTGAGGGGATTAATCTAAGTAGAGACAGCTTACATGGCTTCGACGAAATAGATGAGCGAGATGACATCATTTACATAGAAAAACAATTCGAGAATTTGACGAGGCTAAGATTCCTTCACCTGGAGTGGGCACATCTCAGCGGAGATTTTAAGGACTCAATGAAGGAGTTAAGATGGCTTCGATGGCTAAATTGTCCTATGAATTTTGAAGCAAATAATTTTAACATAAAGGAATTAGCCGTACTCGAATTGCAAGGAGGCAGGATGAATGAGAAATGGGAAGGATGGAGTTTTTTTACGGTGAGAAGTAAAGTCTTTTTTTTCTCCCCTTTTATACTTTATTTTGACTCATAATCACTCTAGACTCACCCCTTGACAATCCTTTTTTTTTTTTTTTACCAGATGGCAGGGAAACTCAAATTTCTCAACCTTAGCAAATGTTGTTGCTTGAAAGATACGAACTTCCTCTCAGCCTTTAAGAAGTTAGAGGTTCTCATCCTCAATGGTTGTTCTGGTCTGAAGCAAATCGACGATTCGATTAGAGACATGGAGGCTCTCCTTCGCTTGGAGCTGCGCTATTGTACGAGCCTCAAGGAGCTTCCAACAGAAATAGGTAATTTAAAAGCCCTGCAGCAACTCCTTCTAGAACGCACTCACTCCCTTTTTACATTACCAGATAGCATAGGGTTTTTGGAGAACCTAGAGATTCTAGATATTTTTTGCAGTGGTATAAAAGAATTGCCCAATGGTATCGGGAGGCTAAGAAAGCTCCGAGAGTTACGTTTTGACCTATGCGAAAATCTGAAAGGGATAATGGCAAAAAGCATGTGTGATCTTTCTTCCCTACGACTCCTTTATTGTTATGGCTGCAACAAGCTCAGATCACTGCCGGACCTTCCTTCTGGCTTAATAGATTTGCACATCACCTGTGAAAGTCGCCAATTGCCTTCGCTTTCCCACCTATACCATCTCAAGGAATTGCAAGTTTCGAACTGCGAATTTCTGGAGTGCATCCAAATGCTTCCATCAACGCAATTGAAGAATTCAGAATGCTCGCGACTGATGGATGTTGAAGAATCGGAATCACCACAACCCCTTAACACGTCCTTCAAGTTGGAAATCTTAAAAGTCGATTTTTGTGGTTTTATCGAAACACTGGACGTTTCACCGTTTATCTATCTAAGGACATTAGTTGTTGTAGCTTGCAACAATCTACTGGAAGTTCGAGGTCTTGACAAATCGACATATTTGGAAAGCTTGGATGTCCAATTTTGCAACTTAATCGAGCGGTTGGACCTTCCAAAGTTCGGGTGTTTGAAGGAATTGAATGCTTTTAATTGCAAAAATTTAGCCGAAATTGAAGGTCTCGATAGGTTGGAGTACTTGGAAAGGCTAAATATCGAAGGGTGCACTTCAATTGGAAGGCTAGATCTTCCAAAATCCGGGAGGCTGAAGGAATTAAAAGCTAGAGGTTGCAAAAACTTAGCAGAAATTGAAGTCCTGGAGTGTTTGGAAATGCTAGATATCGGATGGTGCACTTCAATTGGAAGGCTAGACCTTCCAAAATCCGGGAGGCTGAAGGAATTAAAAGTTGGAGGTTGCGAAAACTTAGCAGACATTGAAGTCTTGGAGTGTTTGGAAATGCTAGATATACAATGGTGCACTTCAATTGGAAGGCTAGACCTTCCAAAATCCGGGAGGCTGAAGGAATTAGAAGTTGGGGGCTGCGAAAACTTAGCCGAAATTGAAGGCCTCGATGGGTTGGAGTATTTGGAAAGGCTAAATATCGAAGGGTGCACTTCAATTGGAAGGCTAGACCTTCCAAAATCCGGGAGGCTGGAGGAATTAGAAGCTAGAGGCTGCAAAAATTTAGCCGAAATTGAAGGCCTTGATAGGTTGGAGTATTTGGAAAGGCTAAATATCGAAGGGTGCACTTCAATTGGAAGGCTAGACCTTTCAAAATTCGGGAGATTGAAGGAATTTAAAGCTAGAGGCTGCAAAAACTTAGCCGAAGTTCAAGGTCTCGATAGGTCGGAAGTTTTGGAAATATTGGATATTTCTAAGTGCACTTCAATTGGAAGGCTAGACCTTCTAAAATCTGGGAGATTGAAGAAATTAAAAGCTGGAGGCTGCAAAAACTTAGCCGAAGTTCAAGGTCTTGATAGGTCGGAAGTTTTGGAAAGATTGGATATCTCTAAGTGCACTTCAATTGGAAGGCTAGACCTTCCAAAATTCGGGAAGCTAAAGGAATTAGAAGTCGAAGGCTGTGAAAACTTAGCTGAAATTCAAGGCCTCGAGAGGTTGGAGTATTTGGAAAGGCTAAATATCGAAGGGTGCACTTCAATTGGAAGGCTAGACCTTCCAAAATCCGAGGGGCTGAAGGAATTAGAAGTTGGGGGCCGCGAAAACTTAGCCGAAATTGAAGGCCTCGATAGGTTGAAGTATTTGAAAAGGCTAAATATCGAAGGGTGCACTTCAATTGGAAGGCTAGACCTTCCAAAATCCGGTTTGCTAAAGGAATTAGAAGCTAGAGGCTGCAAAAATTTAGCCGAAATTGAAGGCCTTGATAGGTTGGAGTATTTGGAAAGGCTAAATATAGAAGGGTGCACTTCAATTGGAAGGCTAGACCTTTCAAAATTCAGGAGATTGAAGGAATTAAAAGCTGGAGGCTGCAAAAACTTAGCCGAAGTTCAAGGTCTCGATAGGTTGGAAGTTTTGGAAAGATTGGATATTTCTAAGTGCACTTCAATTGAAACGCTAGACCTTCCAAAATCTGGGAGATTGAAGGAATTAAAAGCTGGAGGCTGCAAAAACTTAGCCGAAGTTCAAGGTCTTGATAGGTCGGAAGTTTTGGAAAGATTGGATATCTCTAAGTGCACTTCAATTGGAAGGCTAGACCTTCCAAAATTCGGGAAGCTAAAGGAATTAGAAGTCAAAGGCTGTGAAAACTTAGCTGAAATTCAAGATCTCGAGAGGTTGGAGTATTTGGAAAGACTAAATATCGAAGGGTGCACTTCAATTAGAAGGCTAGACCTTCCAAAATCCGGGAGGCTGAAGGAATTAGAAGTTGGGGGCTGCGAAAACTTAGTCGAAATTGAAGGCCTCGATAGGTTGGAGTATTTGGAAAGGCTAAATATCGAAGGGTGCACTTCAATTGGAAGGCTAGACCTTCCAAAATCTGGGAGGCTGGAGGAATTAGAAGCTAGAGGCTGCAAAAATTTAGCTGAAATTGAAGGCCTTGATAGGTTTGTGTATTTGGAAAGGCTAAATATCGAAGGGTGCACTTCAATTGGAAGGCTAGACCTTTCAAAATTCAGGAGATTGAAGGAATTAAAAGCTGGAGGCTGCAAAAACTTAGCCGAAGTTCAAGGTCTTGATAGGTCGGAAGTTTTGGAAAGATTGGATATCTCTAAGTGCACTTCAATTGGAAGGCTAGACCTTCCAAAATTCGGGATGCTAAAGGAATTAGAAGTCGAAGGCTGTGAAAACTTAGCTGAAATTTAAGGTCTTGAGAGGTTGGAGTATTTGGAAAGGCTAGATATCAAAGGGTGCACTTCAATTGGAAGGTTGCTCCTTACAAAATTAAGGAGGCTGAAGGTATTAGATGCTGCGTGTGGAAATGCAGAAGATGCTGATATTGGCACATCTCATTCTTTCACTATGCTAACGGAAACTAATTCCGTTGGATCTAAGTTGTTTCCGGCAAAAACTAATAATGGTGGATCTAGTTCATTGACAGCTTTGACTGAAAGCTGCTATGAGGTATTTTTGAGCTTCAGAGGCTTAGATACTCGAACAAGCTTTGCCAATCACCTCTACAATGGGCTCCTCGATGCTAGAATTGATGCTTTCAGAGATGATGAAGAGCTCCACGAAGGTGAGAACATAAGGCCAAGGCTTTTGGCAGCCATCATGAACAGTAAAATCCTTATCCCCGTTCTGTCAGTGAATTATGGTACCAATAGTTGGTGTCTGGATGAACTGGTTCAGATTATGGAGTGCAAGAAATATAACGGGCAAATAGTGTTGCCTATATTCTATAAAGTGAAACCAGCCGATGTGAGGCATCTAATCTTTAGTTTTGGAGCGGCATTTCGTAAGCTTAAGGCGCATTTGCTCAAAAGGAATTTTGACAAAATGGAAGCAAGCATTCCTTGAAGTCAGCACTTTGAAAGGATACGAAGCCGTTGGGTACAATTTTTTACCAATACGTTCTCTACTATCTTCTAATATGTGTGGGTGTTTAGCGTTTGTTCTAATTCTCACTTGCTTCATTTTCGTTTTTTTTAATATATATATATATATAAAACAGTAAGATCTTGGTGGCTGTAAAATCCTAGGACGTATGAATTCTATAAGCTTTTTATTTGTTAGTTTTTTTGCTTTAATGATATTGACCAATCTAATTAGACATTACATTGTTATGATCCTATTTGTTTGAATAATAAGATTTTTTGAGTGAATTTTTACTCTTATATCCAAAGATTTTGTAAATATGGACGTTTCTTTTCATGTTTATAGTGACCGTTACATTATGTAGAATTGCCCAGATAAGGAAAAATTCCCTCAATTGTATTTAGGTAGTTCACTATATAGCACTTCGAACAACTCTCCATCTTGATATTGCAGAACGCAAAATATCTCTTGGATCAAAAGTTATGTCATATTTATTGAAAGGTGGTTAGACTCTTGTACAGGGCTGGCTTATTGGACTTCTTATTCAAACGCTCTAGAAAGTTTTCAGAGTCACGTTAGAGTCACATCAGAGTCACATCCTGTCATCCACGTCATCCTTGGTAGCTTTAACAAACGAGTTTAAATTTTGATTCAAATTCATAACATATTCAATTCAAAATTCATTAATGATATCCTCAAGTTTCTTCCAGCTCAATATATTATGTCAAAGTAATAATGGATTAAGGCATGCCATGTGAAGCCACCACCAACGTTTCCCCCCTTTAGTCTTAGCATATAAGATAATACATGGATGTGCGAAAGCAATTCTTTAAGTTTTTCAATTTATCCCCAAATTTGTTTATTATTGTGTTCTCATTGTTGTCACATGTTTAAACTCGTCACATTTGATAGGTGTGAAGGAAAATTGGTGAAATCAATTGTCCAAAAAGTGTTGAGTGAGCTGAAGAAAAAGTTTGAGTTGGTTATTCCTGAAAGTTTGGTCGGAATTGATGATCATGTGGAGAAGGTTATGAAATTTGTAGATGATAATCCCGATGCTACCCGATTTATCAGAATCCATGGAATGGGAGGCATTGGTAAGACAACTCTTGCTAAAGTCATCTACAACAAGCTCTCCGATCAGTTTAAGTATCGTAGCTTCATTGAAGATATTAGGGAATCGTGTGAGCGTAATGGACTTACGTACTTGCAAAATAAACTAATCTTTGATATGTTGAATCAAAATATTCGAGCTTCTAATAAGGATGATGGGATTAAGTTCATTTCATCCAAGTTCAAAGACAAGAAAGCCCTTATTCTTCTTGATGACGTGGATGATGATGATCAGTTGAAGGCTTTGGTTGGAAACCATGATTGGTTTTCGCCTGGAAGTAGGATCCTTATTACCACTAGAAACATTAGTGTTCTTGAAAATGAAAGGGTGAACTTCAAATATGAACATGAGGTAATGGATAAGAATCATTCTATGGTTTTGTTTAGTAGACATGCGTTTCGAAGGAACTCTCCTCCAAGTGAATTTGAGGACCTTGCCCATGATGCCATAACTACCACCGGAGGGCTTCCGTTATCTCTTGAGGTTTTAGGTTCACTTTTGTGTGGAAAAAAGCTAGCATTTTGGAGAGATACGATAGCCAAGTCAGAAAAAGTCTCAAAAGAAAGTGCAAAAAAGGTTAAGGATAAGTTATGAAGAATTAGACTATGGACAAAAACAAATATTTTTGGATATCGCTTGTTTTTTCATTGGTGTTGATAGAAGAATCATATCCTATATGTGGGATGCCTGTGGCTTTTTTCCAGAGGAGGGAATTGAAGTATTGAGATTCATGTCTTTAATAAAAATTGGGGATGATCATAAGTTCATAATGCATGGTCAACTGAGAGATCTTGGTAGGAAAATAGTTCGTGAGGAAAACCAGCAGGAGCCTCATTACCGTAGCAGGTTATGGGATTCCAAGGAAGTCCTAAAATTGCTAATGGAAGACAAGGTGACCATTTCATTCCCTTTGCTCACTTAATACATGTTCTAATACTAGAGTAATGTTGATGCTCTACTTACTGCTTGCTCTAGTGAACGGAGAACCTTATATTATTATTGCCCTCGTATGTTTCATTGACATGATTAGAAAGTAGGGAATTTTTTATCTCTTAATAAGTATTGTAGTGTTACTTGAGATTTTTCTTAAAGTGTATATTATGAAAAGATTTTGAAATTCTATAATTGCTTCATTTACGTCTTCAACACACATTAAATAATTTGACTATGCTACTATAAACCATTAGTACTCGGGATATATAAATCATGGAATTATAATCTTTAGATGTTAAAATTAATATAATTGGACTAGTGATGCCTGCCTTTCTCATGAAATTTTAGTCATTATTCCATAATGGAGAATGGAAGAGATACTTATTATTTGTAATATTACATTAGGAATTTTATTTTCCAATATTCATAGGACAAAGATTTACTTAAAACTTACTGAATAAAATTGGAACAAAAATTCCTAATATATATATATGTATAATATGTGTGTGCGTGCGTATAACTAGGGGTGAGTGGTTTGTTTTAGGGTTTGCCTAGAAGCCGGAACCTACCATCGAGTAAAGGTTCCTCATTTTTTGGGGTCTGAAACTTACCCTATTACAGGTTTCGAGGTCGGTTTTAGGTTCTAACAATTTTTATTTTCATTTTTAGTTAAGCGAAGTGAAAATAAACGTAGCAATAAAAATGAATAAGTATTTTATTATCGATTGCCAAACATCTGTCTACAACTTATTTAAAAATACTTCACATATGATACTTATCTAATAATACTGAATAGATAATGAAAGATGCTTAATCCAAATTGTTCTCGACTTAGTCTCTCAATTATTCTTCACTTTTGTAACTATGCTTTCGATCCTTCCTGTCAAAAGACAAAATACAAAATTCACAACATAGAGGCGAGACCACCATATAGAATACTACTAACAAGGATGCCCCAGTGCAACTTGCTCTTTTGGATCCAATTGAGATGAAGCTAGCTTTATGTGTCTATGCACACCAATACATCATTCCAAAAATCAAGCCACCACATGAATGCACATGGAGTATAGTGTTTCTTTTAAACAAAATCCTATGGGCACTACTTTTCTCGGATGTTTCTTTTCATTCATAAGGGCGCATTAATAGGGAGTCACCTCTAGAGATTGTTTCATTCATATAGTCATACATGCCAATTAGAGCAAGCAAACTAGTAATGCCAGATTTTGTAGATGAGCTATTCAATCTAAATTAAAAATTTCTTCAGCATATATCTACTATCATGAGTCACAGAAAATGGTAGATATCGTTAGACAAACTCTCCAAGTCAAAATAGAAGAGGCATATAGTATATCTCCATCACGGGTGCTTCTTTCCTTCTACTATTCAAACTGAGAAGAGAACATCTTTAAGACTAATAAACAGAACACACCAACTCATCCCCATTCTTCCCTAAGATCTCTCACCCTACATCTTCGATCTGCTCAGTAAGGCTTCATAAAAAATGCCTCTAGATAAACCAATAATCAAGGTAGCTCCAACAGCCAAAACTTTCCAAAAAATCAAAGGGATGAAATCATCAACTGATCGCCATTGATAGCGGCATCGTGCGCCTTTGACAACGCAGCCAAAAAACGCCCTAGGGCGAGGAGAAATTACCTGCCTCGATGACAGGACCGCCCTAATGGGAACCGTCAAAGAACCCTAGACGGCTGCGAGGGGGGGATCGACGGGGGTAGCTGCTCCCTCGGGTGGAAGAGAAGGGTACGGGTGAAGCGAGTACGGACATCACGGAGGGGGAGTAGAGATGAATGAGAAATGGTCCCTCTTGTTCTCGAGAGAGATCAACGAGAAAGACGAGGGGAGAATGAAGCTAAATTAGGAGAATTAGGGATATGGCTCTTTTACTAGAAGACTTTTAGGGTTTGGAGTCTTGATTCCTAGGTTCCAATTTCCTGTTCTTGATTCCGGTTCGAGTTCCTATAGGAACTGGAAGCCGAACTAGGAACTAGCGGTTCCTAAAAAACTATAATTGAGAACCTTCCCATCCCTCAATAGAATAGGCAACCGTACACATAGGAGAAATGTTTTACTTTATCTTCATAAAAAGTCCAAGAGATAAATACTGAGATTCTATTTTCTATAATTAAGTATGTGATTGTATTTGCATTTGTGAAATTAATCATAATTTTGACTCCACTACTTTTAATTCAAGTTGTTTCTCAATAGACTAGCACTTATTTGCGGTCTTAACGTGCAACCCATGTAGAATCTCAAGAGCCAATTCATAAATGAACAAATTCATATCTAGTGTCTATTCATTACATCTTTCGTACTACTTGATTAAATAAACTAAACTAACCAAAAGAAAAATGAATATGATGTACATTTTATATCCAAATAAAATGGTATTGCTAAAATTTTCAACTAAAAAGGTACATTTTTATATAATTATTTCAGTATTTTTGCATGACTCCATTTGGTCTTAATCCATGGTACTATCTTAACGAGAAGCCCAGTCTTTTGCATATGGGACGCAAATAAAATTACCTTTCCAACTCATCTTTTTACTCAAAGGACAAAAATGACGCCCGCCGTCAATTCTTCCTACTCTCACTTCAAATTGTTCCGCGTCATCCTTTATAGCTCATTGTGCGAAAATGCACAGTGAATCATGTCAATCATGACCCCAAATGACTTCTTCATTTTTTACAAAAAGCAAAAAATTTTGTAAGAAAGATTATAAACAAAGTTTGCTAACAAGATTATAAAATAAAACAGGACATCTTTTTTGGTGAGTTAATGATGATAATGGATGAAATTCATAACAGGTGTTAGCTTTGTTCTATGGTTAAATAGTTGGGCAATTTTTATTACATTTGAAAGGTGATATTGTTTTGGCCATAGATGCCGAAGGTTAGGCTTTATAGCCATTTGAAAGGTTTTGCTACTTTTGCCCCAAATACAAAAGGTTGGGCTTATTTTCGTGATTTGGCCAAACTCAAGCTATCGATTTTTGAAGGTGAAAAAAGTTACACACCACGCAAAGAACTCTTGAAGATAGGTAAGATATCTTGATATTTTAAGAGGGAAGTTTATGGGGGAAATGACTAACGTGAGTAAATTACTTCTGTTGAAGATCTCTTCCTTTTTTTAATAATTACTCTTCCCTTGGATTCCTTTTAGGTGTTGAGATCTAATTTCTTCCCAAATTAATATGCTGTTCACCTATGAGTATCCACGAAATCTTTTACAGCATTATGAAGCACAATAACAAAATTTCTGGTTTGGAGAAACTGACATGTTGAAATCTATGAACTTTCTGTATTACTTCTTGATTTTTTGTGCACACGTGATTTTTTTTTTTTTTTGCTTATTAAAATTTGCTACACATTTGGTTCTTAGGGATAACTTTTCTATTTCCAATCTATTCTGATGAAGCAATTATTCCTTCATTTCGTTCAAAAATAGAATGCAAATTGCTATTCTCTCACAATCAGGAATAGTATCCTGGGGAGGCTAAGGAAAGCAATATAAAAGAAAACTTGAATGCAGTGAATTACCCTTTTGGACTAATAAGTTTGTAAAATGAAAAAAAATATTGATGAAACTAAAAGGAAAAATCATACTCTAATTTGACTTGGAAAGCACAAAAAAAGTCTTAAACCTATTTCATTTGTGCCAATTTAATCTTTCAATTGGCCTAATTAGTCTTAAACCTTTTACATTTTGCCAAATGAGTTCATCCGGTTAATTTTAGTCAAAAATCGTTGATGTGGACGCTGGGCATCCTGCGTGACATGACCGATACTAACATGAATAATTGTTATAATCGTTTATAGGGAGAATTGTATAGATCATGGAAGGCAGAGTAGATTATTTAATCATGAAATAGCTCTCAACACAATGAAGAGGAAAAAGGTGAATGTTTGGCGTGCTTTGTTTTTTCTTAAATTATTCATCGTGAAGCATAAGAAATAGCTTTGTTGTGTTTACCGCCAAAGGAAAGGAACTATTTCGCCAGGGTACTGTCAAAATCTGACCATGTGTACAATTGACGTCGTTCGTCATTTATCTTTAGGAATGTTTCCTAACTAGTTACGTGTCAAGAAGCGAGACCATCCTCACTTCGTTTTTCTCGTCCGTCGCAGGGAACGAAACACGTTGAGGCACTATGCCTCAACTTTCAGTGGCATACATCAGTTGAACTCACACCAGAAAATTTTAAGAGCATGCCAAACCTACGGTTTCTTCAATTGGATCATGCAGACATTGCTGGAGATTTTGGTAACGTTTTTCCAAATTTAAGATGGCTCCGTTGGCGAGGGTGCCCTCAACAACTGCAAGTTAGCAATTTTCGCTTGGGAAACTTAACCATTCTCGACTTGTCATGGAGCAAAGTCACGAAAGACTGGAAAGGCTGGGATCAAATAGAGGTAGTTTACTATTCATTGCTTTGGTAAAATCGCTGTTCCAATGTAACTATTTATGAAGTGAACTCATGCAAATATTTGTCCTGTTTTGCAGATGAAGAACTTGAGAGTTTTAGATCTTACAGGATGTATTGACTTATTAGTCACTCCTAAGTTCTCTGGCTGCCAAAATTTGGCCATATTGATTCTGGAGCGATGTTCACAATTGGTCAAAATAGATCATTCGATCGGCGACTTACAGCACTTGGTTACCTTGAATTTGAAGTTTTGCACAGAGCTTAGCATGTTGCCAGTAGAAGTGGGTCACCTGATAGCTTTGAAAGAGATTTTCATGGACGGGACTTCAGTACAAGAAATTCCCATCTACATTGGTCGTTTAAAGCAGCTTGAAACTCTGAGTGCCTCAAATTGCGTCTCATTGACTCAGCTACCAAGAACAATATGTCACCTGACGAATATCTCACTTCTTTCCCTGGATGGCAGCAGAATCACAGCACTTCCTGATTCCGTTGGAGAACTGGTCAGACTTAAACACTTGTCATTAAGGGATTGCTGTCAAATTACAAAACTTCCAAAATCCATCGGCAATATAGGGAGATCCTTAATCGAGTTAGACATGTCGGGGACAGGTGTTGTCGAGTTTCCAAATTCGCTAAAAAATCTGCAGAATTTGAAGGTGCTGAGAATGGAATCTTGTTTCTTCAAAGAGTTCCCTCTTGATATTGGAAAGCTGAGCAGCCTTGAAGAGATACACGCCTGCTGGTGTCGGAGTCTCGAGGGGGGAATTCCAAGCGAGATTGGAAAACTGCGTAGTCTGAGAATCCTGAGGCTGCGAGATTCGACTATTTCTAGCATACCGGCAGAGATCCTCCAACTTTCCAATCTTCAAACCCTTGACTTACTTAACTGCAACATGATCAAAGAGTTGCCAAGGCTTCCCTCTAGCATAACGGTTTTTCAAGTGGATGATGAGCTGAGTGGTTCGCATCTGCCATAGCTAGGAAAGCTATGCCACTGTGATGAAGACTAGGCTCTGGAGACCCGGGTGGACTGATGGCCTTTCCATTTACTTCATGTCTTCATTCCAAATTTGAATAAGGATCTCACCAAGAAGATGTGTTTTTCTGAAGTTTGGAAAGTCGTTTTATTTGAAAAGTGAAAACACGGAGCTTTATATGCTGTGTATATGTGTAATGGATTCATGCCTATCTACATATTACCTTAATGACCGAGGCGAGAATTCTTGATGCAGCATCACATTGGATCCATCTCACAGGTAACTCAGGAGCTTTGATTTCTGCTAACATGGATAGTACGCGGATCAGCATATAGACTTTTATGATAGTCTTCAAAAGATTAGTATTAGATTCTGCTTCGCCCTATCATCCCATGAATTGAAATTAGAAATGTATATACATGTCTAGTTCTGTTTATTGGGTCCCTCACGTCCGAGAGTCCCTTTTTAAAGAGAAAATATTCAGTGGTACCAGCACGCCATGTCATCTGCTGACGTGGTGCGCATGTACCACTGAATATTCGACACGTGTCTCGTAATGGGACCCGCCCGTTGGAAAAAGGAAGGGGTTTTTTATTTTGCCTTCGGCTGGTGCTCGGCTGAATCTCGGCTGGCTGGCAAAATAAAAACCCCTTCCTTTTCCAACGGGCGGGTCCCACTACGAGACACGTGTCGAATATTCAGTGGTACATGCGTACCACGTCAGCAGATGACGTGGCGTGCTGGTACCACTGAATATTTTCTCTTTCTTTACCCTTTCTTTTCGGTTCTGTCGTGGTGTGTGCTCTTCTTTATATCACTTCTTTTTTCTTTTTTTTTAATGCCTACTTTTTGACCAAGTCAAGAAGAGTGGCAAAATATTAGAGTGATCACTAAACTAAACCAAAAATGGCCAGCGTTGTTACGTATCGGCCTCCGTAAAAACCGAGTCTTAATCAGAGTTTTATCTCCACCTATCCTTCTAGTAAAGACGAGCTACAAAGTTAAATTTCTTATTTATCATTAGGCTCTCGCCATCTTCCGTCCCCCCATAAACTTTTCTTCCTCAAAGGAACTTAGGGATACTCGATAATTTTACAGAACAAGCTCTTGCTCTTAATTAAGTTTTTTAAAGACTTGTTCAAGTCGGCTCCTTTTTCTTTTCCATTTCTTTTCATTTCTATCGTGGTGCGTGCTCACCTTTTTCTCTTTATATCACTTCATTTTCTTTTCATTTTTTTAAAGCCCACTTTTTGACCAAGGCAGGAAGAATGGCAAAATATTAGAGTAATTACTAACCTAAATCAAGAAAAAACATTTGTCAAAGAAAATTATAAATTATAAATTTTAATTTATTAATTTGGCTTTGGGTTTACGGCAAAAAATGGCTTTGAGTTAATTAAGAAATTGTGAAATATATAAATGAATTTGGCTAAATGAAATCAATAAAGTGATGTCCAAGAGTTCCTCACATGTCTGGACTAGTACCCAGAGATGCTGGATTAATTGACAATGGTCAAGATTCAGTTGTAGAGCTCTCAAATTCTTGACATTTCAATATCCTTTGCAGTGGAGATAAAGATGAGCCAAAGTTGATTAGCTGTAGAAAACAATGCCGTTAAGCTCTTGAATTTAAAGTGATCATTTAGCACTTATAAAGTACTATAAATTAAACTAGAAATGCTGGTTTAACTCACAATGGTCAAGATTCAATTGTAGAGCTCTCAAATTCTTCATGTTTCAATATCCTTTGCAGTGGAGATAAAGATGAGCTAGAGTTGATTAGCTTTAGAAAACAATGCCATTAAGCTTTTGAATTTAAAGTGATCATTTAGCACTTATAAAGTATTGTAAATTAATGGTATAAAAATAGTGATTGCACTCATTTTTTTTTCACACTCTGCAATTTCAATTAGTCACGTTTTAATTTGGATTGTTGGTATATAAATAGCATTGATAATTCTTTTAGCTTGCATTGCTACAGGTGGATATCATAATAAGCTTCTTTTTATTGTAAAATGAAATAATAATTCATTGGATTTTTTACATTTCACTCAATTCTTGATGCAAATCTTTTCATTAGAGTGGATTCAATGTCTGAAAAGTTTTGTTTTATCGAGTAACTACATTAAAAAGAATGCATTAAATGGTAACAAAATGGTTGGAGTCACTTTTAAACATATAAATTGCACCACATCTTGCACCAACCAAGTTGAATAACAATATTAATATGCTTAGATATATTTTGAGTGGTAAGTAAAACATATTTAACACATTTTTAAAAGATAGCTACACCTTATTATTAAGAGTAATAGACAATTGTTGGATAAGAATAATATGCTTAAGCATATTTTAGGTGGTAAGTAAAACCTATTTAATATTTTTATTAACATAGCTACCTCTCGTTATTTAAGAGGAACTGCATATATTTTTGTGTAAGTATTGTATAAAGTTATATTTAATCTAAAATGAAATAATACTGAACGTTTCAACTCTTTTTAATAATATAAATACTTGAATTAATACATTTGACAAATTATAGGTGTTTAAAAAAGATTGTAATAGCCACTTGAAACCAAGCAAAAATATTATCCGGAAAATTTTGAAAAATTTGATTTGTCAATTTCGATTTAGGTTGAACAAAAAATTGTGAAATAAAAAAAAAAAAGTGATTAAATGATTAATCGGTAACTTCACAATTAACTTGGAAGTCGAGTTGTGAGCCCAATCACTCATTCGAAATAAGCAATGGACAAAAATCAGGAAGTGGTGGGACCCAGCCATCAACAGAAGGGGAGAAAGAAAATTATTATGAGCTATCGAACTACAAGTCTGCCCTTGGATTCTAAAAACCAGTGAGGCTCCTCGACTTTCGCTTCCCTCTTTTCATATGGTCCTAAATACCTGAAGACCCACAAATTTTAGGTTTATTTTTAATTTTATCCTGAATATTTTTTTCTCCAAAAACAATCAACTTTAAACTCAATGCTATACATCAATCTTCAATTTTTTCATCTAAAAAGAAATTTCAAACTTTATATCTAATCTCAAATAAACTTCCAATAATGACAAATACCTCGAGGACGAGATCCAGAGAATACTTTCCATCTTAATCAGGAGGCAATCTCGGCATTTAGGGCCGAAATTCACGGCCAAAGAAGACAAGAAAATCTTGGCTTAAAAAAAGCAGGGGATTCTCGTCCCGGTGGGGTTGGCGATTTTTCCACACGTAATCATTGCCAAAGAGAGAGAGCTTTTATCAAAAAAGAAAAGGGTCAGCAAAAGAGAGAGAGCTTTTATGAAAAAAAGAAGAAGGAAAAAGCTGGGAAAGTGGTCCGCAGACAAAAGAAAAAAGGTAAAATTCCAATTAAGGGCATAATATGCCATTTTCTCAAAAAAGTCAAAGTGGACATTTTGAATAAGGGCAAGTGTCCAACCTTATTTCGATTAAGGCTGCTTTCGCCGTAAAGCGAAAACTGATTTTCCGGTGACCGGAACAAGGACATTTTTGTCATTTCCCACTTTTTTTTCTTTTTTTTTTTTTTTTTCCTTATTTCATCTTCTTCATCATCGCCGGTGGCCGGCCGGCCACCGGCGACGCCCACAAAGGGCTGGGCGAGGGTCGCCCTCGCCTGATCCGGCAAGGGCCACCCTCGTCGGCCTTAGGCGAGGGACGGGTGAGGCCGTCTCTCGCCCTGAGGAGGCCGCCTCGCGGCCATCGGCAAGGTCGGCCCTCTCCGGCTGCGGACGAGGGCGACCTCGCTAGATCTGGCGAGGTCGCCCTTGCCCGCGGCCGATGAGGGGCTCCTCGCCCGTCCCTCGCCTGAGGCCGGTGAGGGTGGCCCTTGCCGGATCGGGCGAGGGCGACCCTCGCCCAACCCTCTGTGGGTGTCACCGGCGATGATAAAGAAGATGAAATAAGGAAAAATGAAAAAAAAAAGAAAAAAAAGTGAGAAATGACAAAAATGTCATTGTTTTGGTCACCGGAAAATCAGTTTTCACCGGCCGACGAGCTTAGGCCCTTTAACCAAAACAAAGGCCAAGACTTTGCGCCCTTATTCAAACCACGTCCCACTTTCAGCTTTTTTTTGAGAAAATGAGGACATATCAGGCCCTTAATTGGAATTTTCCCAAGAAAAAAAGAGAAGAAGAACAGAGGAGGTGAAAAGAAAAAATGAAGAGAGAGAGAGAAAATGTCGGGGCGCGCGCGAGGAAACGACAAAGAGCAAAAAGGTGCAATTTCACCAAAAGTTTGTTTGATCTACTTCGTAACATGTACGTTCTGCTAAAGTTCACTTTTTTTTCCTGTGCATTAAAACTTCCACCACATGAACACGACCACAAATGCATGTTTAGTGGTTCGGTCAATGGATTATTAATTTATATATAGTTCGGCAAGTTTGAATCGTACCCACTAGTTGGATTAGATAAATCAAATCAATAAAGAGTACATATATAATAAAGTGAAAGCACAAGTAAAAGCAAAAAAGGTATTTTGACTTATTTATGAGATTTGAAGGAGAAATTAAGACTAAATCGGAGCAAAAAATAAACTCTTCTCATTGTGCTAGGGTACTGAATGAATATATATATGTATGTATGTATATATGCATGTTAATAATTTTTTATGATCCTTGACACGCGTTGATAACATGATTTTTTAGAATAAGTTATTTTTAATAATAAAATATTTCATTATTTCAGTTTTGAAATAGAGTTTATCGATTTGACTGTATAATATATATCAGGCTCAAACTAAGAGGGGTAAATTTCTAAGTGCGATTAAGAGTTTAAATATATTTAACAAAAAAAACCCTTTTCTGATGGAGAACAAATTAATAAAACAAAGAGGAAAGTTGTCGTGGAGTTGAAAAGTCTACCTGGAAAAGAAATTAGACAAGAGGAAAGACAAAATATACGGACCATTGATGTGTTCGAAGAGGCCTCCACCTAAAAGACGCGTGGTAAGGGTTATAGAAATATCTGTCCTCGTACTGATTATTATTCAACATTGGCTGCTCTTTGGTCCATGCATCTGCACAATTATTGTCCTGCAAGTCGCTATCCATGTACTATTATATATTTAGAAAATTTTCCCACTGTATCTGCCATTGTATTCATTTACTAGCAAAATAAAGGTAAATGTGTGTTAAAAATTATATGTAATTGAAATTCCTCTAGGTCTGTTCTTTATTATAGACTATATTTTTTTACGTGTTTAATTCAATTTATTGGTTGCACTTTGGTTTGGCCAAGAAACAATAGAAGGAGAGATGCAAGGAAAATCCTACAAGTGCAATCTTCACCTGCTTCCCTAAGGTGGAGTCACAACATCAAGCCGTTAGAGTTTTTCTCTTTAACTTTCTCACGGTTTATAATCATCCGAAGGCTAATATATATATTGTAGATTTAAGTGATCATTAAAATGTGTAATGAAATTCATCAATTTTATATGGTAATATTTAACAGGTTCAAGGTGTATGTTTATTTGGGATCAATAGTTTAAATATATTCAATAAAAATAACTTTTCTAATGGAAAATAAATTTAAAAAAGAAAAGAAAAGTTCAATGGTGCAGTAACTGTCGCGACGCTTTGTTTGTATTCATCAACTATGGCCACTTTCCACGCATCCTAATACAGGAGTTGTCCTTTATTTTTGGTTTTATTTTTTTTTTTCATTATTTCTGCATCGAAACTTGCTCACATGTTTCCTCCTTCCTGGGCAAGATCGCCTTGGATTCTCCTATCCATTGAAACTTCGCTACATGAAGGCAACCACTTTTAATGCACGATTAGTGGTCCCGGTCAATGAATTACGAATTTATATCTAGCTCGATAAATTTGAATTATTAGTGAGTGCCAACTGTTTGAATTAGATACCACCCGCTGCGGTGGCTCCGCTGGATAAGGCTCCCATGACCCTTCCCCTCAAAGGGGAGGGGTTCGAATCTTCGTGGAGGCGCTTGGTGACTTATCTGCAGACGCGTGTGTGGTGGGCTAGACGCGTGTTCCAGGGTTTCTTTCCCTTGCCGCGGCGGGTGCGGCGGCTCCCGGCCACCAAAAAAAAAAAAAAAAACTGTTTGAATTAGATAAATCAAATTAATAAAAAAATAAAGTAAAAGTAAAAGCAAAAAGGCATGTTGATTAATTTATGAGATTTGAAAGAGAAATTAAGGCAAAATCAGAGCAAAAATAAAATGTTGATAATTTTTTATGATCCTAGAAAGTGTTAATAACATAATTTTATCATTAAATTTATGAGTATTGAAATGAAGTATATCGATTTGATAATATAATATTCAACTGGTCCATAGTGAGGGGTTAAATTCCTAAGTGAGATCAAGAGCTTAAATATATTTAGTAAAAATACTTTTTTTGATGAAAAATGAATTAACAGAAGGAAAGGAAAGTTCAACGGTGCAAGGAGTGGACTCAGTTCAATGAAGACTCGTCCCAAGTCTCTCTCCACTCTTCGTCTTCCCAACAAATCCACCATTTTAAGTGTATTGAAATTTTAACAGACCTTATCTGTTAAAATGTTACCTCAAATCAACTCCCGTTTAACTCCCGGCTTCACAATATCCTTTTCCGCAACTTAACGATTCCAAAATCTAATTTCGTAATATAAATTTTATGAAAATTTTGAATTTATACTATAATTTTGAAAATTACTCTGATTAAATGAATAAATGACTTAAATCCTTATTAGGTATTGCGGATGGAAGTAAATCTCGGGGAGATCGCCGTGTACACGCAAAACCCACTTTCTCTTTCCATTTCCTTATTTTTTTTCTTTTCCTTTTCTTTTCGTTTCCCTCCTCGTGGGTGCTCTCCTATTTCCCTTTATATCTCTTAAAAACCCTCAAACTTTAGGTTCTGTCTTGATTTTATTCCAAACTTTTTATATATTAAAAAACGCCTAATTTTAGACCCAATACTAAATTGGCCCCTAACAAGGTCTTGTAATTGAGGGTACCTTGTTTGGCGGTCGGTCACAAGGACTTTCCTAGATTTTTATCCATCCTTACTCATTCCGGGTGCGGTGGGCTACTATACTCTGCTTACCCGATGATAGTCAAGATCGAAGCCTTAATGTGAAGTCTCCTTTTTCCACTGTAAGACCCCTAAAATTGATATTATATCTTTTTTTGGGAATATGGGAAATTCTCCAACAATGGATTAAGTGTTCTGCTTTTGAGTTTTCCCCTTGAGGTTTTTAATATCCTGATTAGATCTAAAAAGAAATTATATCAGAAAATCCTTAATTTTAGACCCAGTATTAAACCGGCCCCTAATTTTTTCATCTTAAAAAATTTCAAACTTTATGTTTGGTGTCAAATTTGCCCCTTACAAAGGCAAGAACCTTGACGAAGAGATCGAGGACGAGCAGTTTCCATCTCGACGAAGGAGCAATCTTGGCATTCAAGGATCAGAATTCACGGCCATGGAAGACAAGAAAATCTGGGCAAGAAAAAAAAAGCAGAGGATTCTCGGCCAAATGGGGCGGGGATTTTTCTTCACAGCCAAGAAAGGGAAATACTTTTACCAAAAATTTAAAAAAAGGAAAGAGAAATATAGAGAGTGGGTCCGTGGAGAGGAAACTTTAATAAAGAAAAACTGAGAAGTGGTCGGCAAAAGTAAAGAAAGAAACAGAAGGACAGAGGAGGCAGATTAGCGTGGAGGAGGTGAAATGAAAAGAATGAAAAGACAGATAGAGAGAGAGTTGCCGGGCGCACGCGCGAGGAAGCCCACTTTTTTTGTCCTTTTTCGTTTCTTTAGATCTCTTTTTTTTTTTGCCTTTTTTAATAAAGCCCACTTTTTAATCAAGAAGAGCAATTGCTAAATTAAATCAAGAAAAAACATTTGCCCATAAAAATTATTAACTTTGATTTATTAATTTGGCTTGGGGTTAATTAAGAAATTGTGAAACAAATAAATTTGACTAAATTAAATGAGTAAGTTGATATTTAAAAAATAATAATTGATAATTTGATAAAGAGCGGTGAGTTTTTTGTTTTTGGTCGAAGAGTGGTGAGTTTAGCCCCTCAATCAAAATAAGAAACGAACAAAAACTAAATAGAAAAAATAGTAGCCTCGAGTTATGCAAGGAAGGACAGAGGAGGCAGGCTGTCGTGGAGAAGGTTAAATGAAAAGAAATGAAAAGATAGAGAGAATTGTCGGGGCACGCGCGTGAGGAAGGTCACTTTTTTTTTTTTTTTTTTTTTCTATTTCTTTTTGTTTCCCTCCGGGTGCGTGCTCTCCCTTTCCCCTATATATCTCTTCTTCTTCTTTTTTTTTTTTTTTATAGCGCACTTTTTGACCAAGTCAACAAGGAGGGCAAAATATTAAAACAATCGCTAAACGAAGCCAAGAAAGAACATTTGCCCATAAAAATTGTAAATTTTGATTTATTAATTTGGCTTTGTGTTTGATTAAGAAATTGAGAAATTAATAAATTTGACTAAATGAAATCAAATATATTGACACTTAAAAAAATTGACAATTAGACAATTAAGTAGAGAGAAAAGTGGTGAGTTTAGCTACTTATTTAAAATAAGAAATGGACAAAAACTTGGTAGAGAAGAGCAGTAGCCTCAAGTTAAGCAAGACTAGTGAGACCCGGCCACTGAGCACAAAAAGAAAATTATATGTTATCTAATTACAAGTACCTCAAGGACGAGGCCAAGAGAACAGTTTCCATCTTAACCCGGGGGGGCAATCTCAGCATTTAGGGACCGAAATTCATGGCCAGAGAAAGACGATAAAATCTGGGCTAAAAAAAAACCCAAGGGATTCTCGGCCCAGTGGGGTGGGCGATTTTTCCGCACGCAATCATTGCCAAAGAGAGCTCGAAAAGAAGAAAAGGATGGAGCTTTTCTTCACGGCGAAGAAAAGGAGATACAGAGAGAGGGTTATGGTCAGCAAAAGGGGGAAACCTTTTATAAATAAATAAAAACCGAGAAAGTGGTCCGTGTGCGGAAACAAAAGAGAGCAAAAAGCTGCAATTTCACCGAAAGTCTGTTTACTTTTGTAACATCCACGTTTCCTAAAGGTTCACTTTTCCTGTGGATTGAAACTTCCACCCCATGAAAGGCAACGACTATATGGTCCCAGTCAACGCGAATTACTAATTTATATCTAGTCTGGCAAGTCTGAGTTAAGGCGCGTGCCCATTAATTGGACTAGATAAATCGAATCAATAAATTTATGAGATTTGAAGGAGAAATTAAGACTAAGCCAGAGCAAAAAAATAAACTCTTCTCATTGTGTTGGGGTACTGAATGAATATATATGCATGTTGATAATTTTTATTGATCCTTGACACGCATTTGATAACATAATTTTAGAATAAATTATTATTAATAATACAACATTTCAGTATTTCAGTATCGAAATAGAGTTTATCGATTTAACTATACAATATATATATATCAGGCTCAAAATAAGAGGCGTAAATTCCTAAGTGTGATTAAGAGCTTAAATATATTTGACAAAAAAAAAACCCTTTTCTGATGGAAAACAAATTAACAAAACAAAGAGCAAAGTTGGACGGTGCAAGCAGTGGACTAAGCGCACCCTCTTTGTTGTCCCAACACTTTGTATGTTTTTATCTATTCTGAGCACTTGCGTGAAATATATTTGGACCGGACGAATCTCTCCCTCTCCCCCCACTTCTCATTTTCTCTTGCAAATCCATGTCACAGGCACGTGAGGTAAGCACTAAGCAGTGACAACAAGGGAAAGATCAATTATTTCGAGCGAGGAAGAAAGAAATGTACAAAGGAACTAGAAAGAGTTGTTGTGGAGTTGAAAATTCTACCTGGAGAAGAAATTAGACCAGAGGAAAGACAAAATAGACGGAGCATTGAGGCATTAAAAGGAGTCTCCACCTTAACGTGGAGTAAGGGTTATAGAAATATCTACCCTCGTACTTATTCTTATTCAACATGGGCTGTTCTTGGTCCATGCATCTGCACGTTCCTTATCTTGCAAGTCTATCCATGTACTATTATGTATATAGAAAATCTTCCCACTATATCTACCAAGACTACCATCGTATTCAATTACTAGCAAAATAAAGGCAGATTTGTGTAAAAAATTACATGTTATTGAAAGTCGTTTTGGTCTGTTCTTCATTATAGACTATATTTATTATGGACTAATTCAATGCTATTGATTGCGCTTTCATTTGTCCAAGAAACAATAAAGAGAGATGCAAGGAAAATCTTAAAAGTGCAACCTTTGCCTGCTTCCTCTAAGGAGGAGTCAGGATATCAAGTCGCTAGAGTTTTCCTCCTAACTTTTTATGGGTTTATAGTCATCCGAAGGCTTTACATATAGAAGATTTAAGTGATTGTTGATAATGCAACATTTCGGTTATAAATTGAAATTTATCAGTTTGATACGATAATACTTGACAGGCTCAAAGTACGAGGAATAAATTTCTAATTGGGATGGAGATCTTAAATATATTCAACACAAGTAACTTTTTTTAATGAAAATGAATTTAAAAAAGAAGAAGAAGAAGAAGAAGAAGGGAGGGTTCAATGGTGCAGCAACCGTCCTGACGTTTCGTGCGTATTCAGCAATTATGACCACATGTTTTCTTCTTCCTGGGCCTAGTCGCCTTGGATTGTCTTGTCCATTGAAACTTCCATCACATGAAGGCAACGACTATAAATGCATGGTCAGTGGTCCCGATCAACGAATTACTAATTTGTATAGCAATTATGACCACATGTTTTCTTCTTCTTGGGCTTGATCGCCTTGGATTGTCTTGTCCATTGAAACTTCCATCACATGAAGGCAACGACTATAAATGCATGGTTAGTGGTCTCGATCAACGAATTACTAATTTGTATAGCAATTATGACCACATGTTTTCTTCTTCCTATGCTTGATCGCCTTGGATTGTCTTGTCCATGGAAACTTCCATCACATGAAGGCAACGACTATAAATGCATGGTTAGTGGTCTCAATCAACAAATTACTAATTTGTATCTAACTTGACAAGTTTGAATTATTGATGCATGCTAACTGATTGGATTAGTTAAATTAAACCGATAAAGATATATATATATATATATATATGTGTGTGTGTGTGTGTGTGTGTGTGTGTGTGTGTGTGTGTGTGTGTGTGTGTGTGTGTGTGTGTGTATAAAGTAAAAGCAAAAACAAAAAGGCATTTTGATTAATTTATGAAATTTGAAGGAGCAATTAAGACAGAATGAGAGCAAAAAAGAAATTCTTCTCATTGTGCTCAAGTACAAAATGAACACATATAGAATGTTAATAATTTTTTATGATCCTTGACACGTATTAATAACAATTTTATAGTTAAACTTATAAGCATTGAAATGAAGTTTATCAGTTTGACAATATGGTATGTGACAGGCTCAAAGTGAAAGGGGCTAAATTTCTTAGTGGGATCAAAAGCTTAAATATATTCAATAAAGATACCTTTTTCTATGGAAAATAAATTAACAAAAGAAAAAGGAAACTTCAATGGTGGAAGCAGCGGACTAAGTTCAACAAGACTCGCCCCACGTCTCTCCTACTTTTGGTCTTCCCAACAAATCCACCGTTTCATGCGTACCGAAATTTTAACATATGTTGTCTATTAAAATGTTACTTCAAATCAACTCCTGTTTAATGGCACTGCTTTATAACGCCCTTTTTTCCACAGCTTAACAGCTTAAAAATCGAATTTAGCAATATAAATTCTATGTACTTTTTGAATTTGTACTCTAATCCCAAAAATCACCCTAATTAGACGACAAGTGCTTAAATCCCTATCAACATTGCGACTGGAAGGAAATCTTGGGGAGATCCATGTACGCGCAAAACCTATTTTCTCTTTTCATTTTCTTTTTGTCTTCTTTTCCCTTTCTTTGCTTTTTTCTTCTGGTGCGTGCTCTCCCTTTTCCCTTTTTTTTTTTTGGTAACCCTCAAATTTTAGATTACATCTTAATTCTATCCTAATTTTTTTCATTATATCAGAAAATCCTTAATTTAGATGCAATACCAAATCGGCCCCTAATTTGGTTGTCTTAAAAAATTTCAAACTTTATGTTTAGTATCAAATTTGCCCCTTACAAAGGCAAGAACCTTGATGACAAAATCCAGGACGAGCAGTTTCCATCTTGACGGAGGGAGCAGTGTCGGCATTCAAGAACCGGAATTCACGGCCAAAGAAGACAAGAAAATCTGGGCAAGATAAAAAAGGCAGAGGATTCTTGCTCAAGTGGGGCGGGGATTTTTCTTCGCGGCCAAGAAAGAGATACTTTTACCAAAAGTATTTAAAAAAAGAAATACGGAGAGGGGGTCATGGTGGGCAAAAGAGAGAAAACCTTAATAAGGAAAAACTGAGAAAGTGGTCGGCAAAAGTAAAGAAAGAAATAGAAGGACAGAGGAGGCATATTCTCGTGGAGGAGGCGAAATGAAAAGAATGAAAAGATAGAGTGAGAGTGGGTAAATTCTTAAGTGAAGTCAAGAGCTTAAATTAGCAAACGAAAAGGATAGTTCGATCATGCAAGTGGTGGACTAAGCGTGCCCTCTTCATTGTCGTGATGCTTTGTATGTATTTATCTAATCTAAGCACTTGTGTGGAAAATATTGGACTGGAAGAATCAATGTCTCTCTTTCTCTCTCTCCCCACTTTCCATTTTGTCCCGCAATCCATGTCGCAGGCACGTGAGGGAAGTGGTGACAACAAGGGAAAGATCAAGGATTTGGAGTGAGGAAGAAAGAAATGTGCAAAGGTCAAGGAAGGAACTAGGAAGAGTTGTCGTGGAGTTGAATTGGAGAAGAAATTAGACAGGGGAAAGACAAACTATACGGAGCATAGATGCGTTCAAAGGGATCTCCACCTTAAAAGACGTGGAGCAAGGGTTATAGAAATATCTGGCCTCATACCGGTTCTTATTCAACTTTGGCTGCTTTTTGGTTAGTGAAAGAACTAATAAAATATATCAGTGGTCCATGGATCTGCATGTTCTTGTCCAGATGGATTGCAAGTTGTTGTCCATATCCTATTATACACACTTAGAAAATCATCCTGCTATATCTACCATCGTATTCAATTAGTAGCAAAATACCGACCAAAAAAAAAATTAGTAGCAAAATAAAGGCAGATGTGTGTAAAAAAAAAATAATGTCATTGAACTGTATTTATTATGAGTCCAATTCAATGCTATTGGTTGCGCTTTGGTTTGTCCAACAAACAAAGGAAAGTAAAGTGCAACCTTTGCCTGCTTTCCCTAAGGAGGAGTTAGGATATCAAGCCCCTAGAGTTCTTCTCGACTTTCTTTGGGTTTGTAATCATCTAAAGGTTTTATATATAGTAGATTTAAGTGATTATTGAATTTGATATGGTAATATTTAACAGGTTCAACGTATATTTTTATTTGGGATCAAGAGTTTAAATATATTCAACAAAAGTAATTTTTCTTGTGGAAAATAAATTAAAAAAGGAAAAGGAATGTTCAATGGTGCAATAAATCTCTTGACGCTTTGTCTGTATTCATCAATTATGACCATTTTCCACAGATACCAATACAGCAGTTATCCTTTATTTTTGGTTTTATTTTATTTTCACTGTTTCTAGATCCAAACTTGCTCACTTGTTATCTTCTTCCTGGGCAGGATTGCATTGGATTCACCTATCCATTGAATCTTTCCACCACATGAAGGTAACAACTATAAATCCACGGTTAGTGGTCCTGGTCAACGAATAACGAATTTATACCTCGCTCGACAAATTTGAATGATTAGTACGTGCCGACTAATTAGATTACTGACCAAAAAAACTAGTTAGATTAGATAAATCAAACCAATAAAGAATATATATATATATATACACACACACAATAAAGTAAAAACAAAAGCAAAAAGGCATTTTGATTAATTTATGAAATTTGAAGGAGAAATTAAGGCCAAATCATAGCAAAAAAGAAGTTCTTCTCATTGTGCTAGCGTACAAAATGAATAAATATAGCATATTGACAATCTTTTATCATTCTCGACATGTGTTAATAACATAATTCTATTGTTAAACTTACAAGTATTGAAATAAGGTTTATCGTAATAACATAATTTTATTGTTAAACTAAAAAATAATCCAAAACTTTATATTGACAATCTACCCGTTTTTTATCTTAAAAATAATCCTTAACTTTCGATCTAGTTCCATATCTACCCTCAATTTTTTTTATCTACAAAAATTCTAAAACTTTATATTCAATACAAAATATGCATGAACATTATCTAAAAAAATCAGTCTCAAATTTGCCTTGTTAACCCTTTGTTCAAAAATTTTGTTAGTTGTTTAACATGGCATTTTTATGTCAGCAAAAAAATCCACATCGGCGAAGTGACGTGGAAAATTGCATCCAAAACAAAATCGTGTATGATCAGAATATTAGGAATCAGTCCACCTAGATTAGTTCACTAATTCAATTCACTATCAAAAAAGGGCACACAAATATGTGCTTGATTTGGATAATCCACGGAAGTAAATTAATTTGTTAAAGGGTCAAAAACATTTAATCAATCTAACAAATATGGTTTTGACTAGTTTTTGTCACTAAAATAATTTATGAGGACTAAAATCGAACATCTGCAATGATGCTCACGAGTTCACTTTTTTAGAACATAAGCTTGTACATGGGAGCTTGTACTCTTCTAGATCATCATGCTGTCCAAACACGATAATAAATTCATCTTAGAACAGGATGGGCATAATCATTCTCATAATATAAAAATAAAACTAAATTCAAAATTATGGATTTCGATATTAAACTCAACATATTTGATTTTAAGTACTTTTATTTTTAAAACAATAGTAAACCAAAAGATCAGGCAATTACTAGTACTATGTAGGTAAGGAAATAGCTTTTGTACACTTTATGAAATTAGAGTTATTCAAATTCATACGGTTGAAAAGCTTTATTTAAGTTCTAAATAATATATATTTATACAAATATAAAACTTAAAACTTGAGAATTTCTTGTGCTCTCGCAAAACTGTTATCCAATGCGATAAAAAATACCTACGCGCGTCTTTTTTAGTTCCTTAGTGTTTTAGGACGAAGGGGACGAGGGTTCCTATAGTGAGGCCTGCATTCATGCCGGAAGCATTATTTTTCTCTAAAAGAAATAAGATTAAGGTAGTGTGCCCCATCTAGTTTCTCTTTTTCCCAGAACTTTTGAGCTACGAAGGAAGCCTAATATCAATTAAAATGGCAGAATACTTCAAAAATATGCAGCGGGACTTTTGGACTTTTGTTTAGTAAATAAAAGCCTTATGGAGTATAATCAAAACTAGAGCTATTGGAAAACAAATCTCATCTTTCATTGGTCTCTGTTCAAGAAATTTGATACTCTCCAAAAGATTTCAATATTGTGATTTAAGGAAAAAATTCAATAGTTTAACTTAAGAGTTTTTGTCCAAGAGCTATATATATATAATAGGTTTTAGGATAAGCAATCATTAATAATGCAACATTTCAATAGTGAAATAAAGTTAATCAGTTCGATACGATAATCTTTAATGAGCTCTAAGTGTGTAGAGTAAATTTCTAAGTAGGATTAAGAGCTTAAATATATATAAAAAACACCTTTTTGACTGAAAATAAATTAAAAATACAAAAGGAAAGTTCAACAGTGCAACCACTGTGCGAGGCTTTGTATGTATTTATCAATTATGACTGCTTTTCTACGGATTACCGTAACAGCAATAGTCTTTTATTTTTCATTCCTTCTGCATCGAAACTTGCTCATGTTGTTTTCTTCTTCTGAGGCATTGAAACCTCCCCCCGGCCGTCTATAAATGGATGTTTAGTGTTCCAGGTCAAATGAATTACTAATTTATATCTACCTTAGCAAGTTTGAATTATTGGTGCAGCCCACCTGGTTGGATCATTTGGCCAAAAAAAAAAAAAACAACTGGTTGGATATAATAAAGTAAAAAAAAGTAAAAGCAAAAGCAAAAATGACATTTTCATTTATTTATGAGATTTGAAGGAGAACTAAAGGCAGAATTAGAGCAAAAAGAAAATTCTTCTCGCAGTGCTCGGGTACAAAATGAATATATATGTATAGCTTGTTGATAATCTTTTATGATCAATAACACAATTTTTTTTAGAATAAGTGATCATTAATAATACAAAATTTTCTTTACCAAAAAAAATAATACAAAATTTCAATATTGAAATGAAGTTTATTGGTTTGACTGTACAATATTTAACAGCTCAAAGTTAAAGGGGCAAAACTCTAGGTGGGATCAAGAGCTTAAACATATTTAACATAAAATACCTTTTTCGATGAAAATAAATTAACACAAGAAAGAGGAAAGTTCATCGGTGCAAGCAGCGGCCTATGTCCAACGCTGACTCGTCCCAAGTCTCTCTCTCTCTCCACTTTTCGACTTCCCAACAAATCCACCCTTCTATGTCTATTATTATCTATGGATTCTCTCATGCACTGAGATTTCACCCACGCGAAGGCGACAGCTTTTCTTTTCTTTTCTTTTTTGGTTCGAAAAAGGCAATTACTGCAAGCACGTGGTTGACAAGATTGACTTATTGGTGAGATACTGGTTGCCAACTAGTTCCGCCTATATAAATAAACCACATGAGAATGGGCAACAAGAAAGCATTTCCTGTTTACTGAGAGGCATTCTGGTCCGTCAGACTTGAAGGCGAAAATCAAGGGCAGAGACAAAGCAAAGCCGAAATGCATCGTCCTATTTTTGGGCATTCTTTCGCCGTGCTCGTGGCACCAGTCCTTCTCTCCATGCTCGCCTTCAAGTTTCTCAATAAGAAGAAAACCAGTGCGCGTAGAAATGCAGAAGATGTTGATATTGGCACATCTGGTTCGATGACTGCATCGACGGGAAACTGTTATGAGGTGTTCTTGAGTTTCAGAGGTCTAGATATTCGAAAAGGCTTCGCTGATCACCTCTACAATGGGCTTCTCAATGCTGGAATTGATGCTTTCAGAGACGATGAGGAGCTTCGCCAAGGCGAGAACATCAGACCGGAGCTTTTGGCAGCCATCACGAACAGTAAAATCCTGATCCCTATTCTCTCCGTGAATTATGGTACAAGCAGTTGGTGCCTGGATGAATTGGTTCAAATTATGGAGTGCAAGAAAAATAACGGCCAGATAGTGTTGCCTATACTCTATAAAGTGAAACCGGCTGAAGTGGGACATCAAATCGGTAATTTTGGAGATGTATTTCATAAGCGTGAGAAGCGTTTGCTCAAAAGGCATTTCGACCCAGCGATTTTGGAGAAATGGAAGCAAGCACTCCGTGAAGTCAGCACCTTGAAAGGATACGAAGCCGATGGGTAAAATTTCTCACCAAAACATTCTTCACCTTCTTTTAATATGTGTGGGTGTTTAATGGTTGTTCTAATTCTCACCTGCTTCATTTTTGTTCTTTTTTTTTTAATGTATAAAAACAATAAGATCTTGTTGACCGTAAGATCCTACGATGCATAAGTTCCATAGGCTTTTTTTTTCTTAATAGTTTTTTTGCTTTAATGGTATTGACCAATCTAATTATAGATTGTGTTGTCCTAATCCCATGCGCTTGAATAATAAGATTTTTGAATGACTTTTTACTCTTATAAAGATTTTATCGTGCCATTTTTTCATGTTTATAGTGCACGTTATATCAATTTTCGACACAAACTTCTCTAATTACATATTTATTCGAAATTAATAGTACATCTTATTGGTGATTTTTATTTAAAGCATTATAACGCCATAGCGTCCAAGCATTGCCACAATTCTTTTATCTTCCCGAGTTACATTTTTGAAATCATTGATATCGTTGATTCGTTTCTGTTAAAAATCATCTTACAAAAGAAATGTTTGGTTTGTTATATAAGATGATGGTAAAGGAAAAAAGATTATTTTTATTATATGTCTGCTTAAATAATTTTCAAAGCAATTTCCTATCGTCAACAAATAATTTCTATCTCATGACATGCATATATCGAAGCAATGTTCTTATTTTTGGTAAAAATTATTCTTCTACTTCCCTATAAACACAATATTAGATCAATTAAAATCATAGAACATATATACTCAAAAGGAAAATAAAGTACATCCTATCATCATCCCTCAAGGCAATTGAAGCTGACAAGAGCACCAATCTACAATGATACTAAATTCACAACACGAGTAGAAACTTACAAGCATGTAGAATTGCACAAACAAGAAGAAATCCCTTCAGTTGCATTCGGGTAGTTCACAATATCACAATTTAGCTTTTTGGATTGGTATTATGGGACTTGAATTCATTGCGCATCAAAAGATATGACTTTTTTATTGATTGATGGCTAAATCTCCTATTGGGTTGGCTTATTGAATTTTTGCTTATTTAGATGCTCTAGAAAATTTTCGAAGTCACATCCACATCATCCCTAATATCTTTAACAAACAGCTAGTTTAAAATTTGGTTTAAATCCATAATCTATACAATAATTAAGATTCACATGTGATACCCTCCAGTTTTCTCTAGCTTGAGTGGAATGGGGGCACGCCATGTGCAGTAACCACCATCATTTCCTACTTTATACTTAGCATAGATAATAATATATGGAGGTATGACAATGATTTTTAAATTTTTTCAATCCATCCCCAGATTTATTTATCATTGTGTTCTCAATAGATAAACAATATAAAATTATTGTTACCCACCCATAGGTAGCCTAGCTGATTAGGGCGAACTTGGACTTCGTTGAGGTCTTGGGTTCAATTCTCCGGGAAAGCGCCTGTGATTTAAGTGGGGGGCCATGGCGGTGGGTTGCTGTGCTAGTCTCCCCCGAGGAATAGTCGAGGTGCGCGCAAGCTGGCCCGGACACCTCGGTCATAAAAAAAAAAAACAATATAAAATTATTGTTGCCACATATTTGAACTTTGGCCTCATTTGATAGGTATGAAGCCAAGTTGGTGAAAGAGGTTGTCCAAAAAGCGTTGAGCGAATTGAAGAAAAAGATTGAGTTGGTTATTTCTGAGAATCTAGTCGGAATTGATAGGCATGTGAATAAAATTTTGGAATTTGTGGATAATAAATCTAATGCCACCCTATTCATTGGCATCCACGGAATGGGAGGCATTGGTAAGACTACTCTTGCCAAAAGCATTTACAACAAGCTCTCCAATCAATTTGAGCATAAGAGCTTCATTGCTGATCTAAGGGAATCATGGAAGCGTAATGGCATACATTATATACAAAATCAGTTAATCCATGATATACTGAAGCTAGAAAATGGAGTTCGTAATGAGGATGAAGGGACTAAGTTCATCTCCTCCAAGTTTAAGGGTAAAAAGGTCCTCGTTCTTCTTGATGATGTGGATGAAGTCATTCAGTTGAAGCGCTTGGCTGGTAATCATGATTGGTTTTCTTCAGGAAGTAGGATCATTATTACCACTAGAAATAAGGGGGTTTTTGAAGAAGCTAGGGTGGACTACAACTATGAACATGAGGTATTGGATAACAATCAATCGTCGATTTTAATTAGCAAGCATGCATTTCGAAAGGACTCTCCTCTAAAGGAATTTGAGGACCTCACTTGTGAAGTTGTATCCATCACCAAAGGGCTTCCCTTATCCCTCGAGGTTTTAGGTTCATTGTTGAGCGGAAAAAAGCTAGCATTCTGGAGAGGTACGATAGACAAGTTAAAAAAAGTGCCTCCTAAGGAAGTGCGAGAGAAGCTAAGGATAAGTATTGATGCATTGGACTATGAGCAAAAACAAATATTTTTGGATATTGCTAGTTTTTTCATTGGCACCGACAAGAATATCGCATTCTACATGTGGGATGCCTGTGACTTTTTCCCTGGGGAGGGAATTGAAATATTGATATTCAGGTCATTAATAAAAGTTGGAAATAATGATAAGCTCATAATGCATGACCAACTAAGAGATCTTGGTAGGGAAATAGTTCATGAGGAGAACCAATTGGAGCCTTGGTACCGCAGCAGGTTATGGGACTATGAGGAAGTCCAAAACGTGCTAAAGGGTAATAAGGTAACGGTTTTGTTTCTTTTCTCATTTAGTCCATGTTCTACGGTTAAGAGTAATGTTGGTCCGCTACTTAGTGCTTGCTCTAGTGGACTAAAAACCTTCACTATTACTGCACTCGAAAGTTTCATTGACGTGATTAGAAAGTAAGGGGTACTTTCGAAGTGTACGTTGCCACATACACGTGAAATACAAGATTTTACTAATAAATAAATCAAACAAGAGATTTAATATGTACTATGCGAAATTGATACTTTTAAATAGGAACTACTTAATATAGAGTTTCTTTTTTTCTTTTTTGTTTTTTTCAGTCGGGTTACTTAATAAGTACTCCCAAGATACCTTTAGACAAAGTCTAATTATCTTTCTTTGTTATTGCCAAGTAAGAGACCGGCTGAAGCGGAGGGCGAGACAGATTGCTTGCTGCAACTAATGAAAAAACCAAAAGTAAATATTTTGCTCTCCCGCCATATGATAAAATATTACTCAAATTCTAGATGAAGAGTAAAAGTTACTCAAATTCAGGGATATACCACTAAAAAAACAAATAGCCAAAGTGCATGCTCTTGAAAAAAAAACAAAAACAAAAGATGAAGAGTAAAAATTATTTGAAATAAGTCTTCCTAACAGTTATTTCAATTATCAAAATCAATGGCAAGAAATTAATTTCTTTCACCAAAAAATGGTTTGGCTAGGATCTCATGGCCTCTTCATTTTCCCCCTTCCGTTCCGACTTTTGGAGTAGCCAGAACGGTAATTTCGAATTTGAATTGTTATGAATGCATCGAAATAAAAAAGAAAAAAGAGGAGTTCTATTTCTGACTTTTTAACCTAATGTTTTTGCTAGAAGTCTCCTTAGTAACACTGAATCTGTGGTAAGGTAAGTTTTGCTTGCCGACTCGCTGCTTCTGAGGTTTCTCTCGCTTTTATTTATCCTTTCACCCATTCCGATTTCGCTTGTTCTCTGGTGAAGATAACTTTTTTCTGGGTCTGTAAAATGCGTTGGATCCAGCAAGGGTGAATTTATTGTCGGAACATCTGTTTTTTATCTATTTTTTTTTCCTTTTCCTTTTGCCGGTGGGGGCATTGTGGGATTTTGAAGTTATGAAGTAATTAATAAACTCTACCGGCATGGGGGACGTGTCAACTCTAGGATATATAAATCATAGAATTATATTCTCTAGATGTTAAAATTAAGATAATAGGACTAATGATGCCCACATTTCTCATTATTCCATAGGGGAGAATGAAAGGGACACTTATTTTAGTTAATATTATGTTAGGAATATCATTCACCAATATTCATAGGATAAGGACTGACTTAAAACTTATCGAATATGATAGGAATAAAAATTCCTTATATATAATATATATGCATGTGTAACATCAAGCATACTTTTTGCAATGACTATTAAAAAAAGACATGTTTTACTTTTTCTTCATAAAAAGTCCAAGAGATAAATACTCAAATTCTGTTGTATAATTTAGTATGTGATTGTATTTGCATATGTGAAAGTCCAAGAGAAAAAAGTATATTTCTATTAAAATCAGCAAGTCAAATTTTGATTTTGCACATTGTAATTTGATTAAATCCTGTGCACTACACGCATGCCTTAACTAGTATGATAATAAAGCTACAGTACCAGAAAGGAGAAGATCACAAGTTGTAGAGTTTTTACTCTATATGAACCATTATATCATAATTCTTTTTAAGATCCAAATGCGTCTGGCCAAATTCCAAAATGGAAATTGGCATCATTCACTTTGTTAGCCTTTATAAATATTGTTTATTGGTATAAAAAGAAAAATCATATTTTCACATTGCTTGAACGCATTAATGCACGTCAATGGCAATAAGAATTAATGATGTTCAATTACTTTAGTTGCATATAGTACTAATGAATATTGATTCTTGCTTATAAGGAACGGGCAAGATTGAAGGAATTAATCTAAGCAAAGACAACTCAAATGACTTCATGTTAATGGCTAAGCGAGATGACGGCATTTACTCAGAAAAACAACTCAAGAATTTGACGAATCTAAGATTTCTTCACTTGGATAGGGCACATCTAAGTGGAGATTTTGAGGACTCAATGGAAAAGTTAAAATGGCTTCGATGGTCATATTGTCCCTTAAATTTTGAAGTAAAAAATTTTCACGTAAAGGAATTAGCTGTGCTCGAATTGTGAGGAAGTGAAATAAATGAGAAATGGGAAGGATGGAGTTTTTTCACGGTAAGAACTACATTCTTTTTTTTTTCTCCCTTTTATGCTTTCTTTTTTAATCATAATCACTCCAAACTCACCCCTCGACGATCATTTTTATTCTTTTATTACCAGATGGCAGAGAAGCTGAAATATCTAGACCTTTCATATTGTGTATCCTTGGAAAATACAGACTTCCTCTCAACTTTTAAGGAGTTAGAGGTTCTCATCCTCAAAGTGTGTTGGAATTTGAAGCAAATCAATGGTTCAATTGTTGTGGCAAAGAAGCTGAAATTTCTGGACCTTTCAAATTGTAGATCCTTGGAAAATACGGACTTCCTCTCAGCTTTTAAGAAGTTAGAGGTTCTCATCCTCAATTCGTGTTGGAGACTAAAGCGAATCGACGCTTCAATAGGAGACATGGAGGCCCTCCTTCGCTTGGAGCTATGCGTGTGTAGGAGCCTCACGGAGCTTCCAGCAGAAATAGGTGATTTAAAAGCCTTGCAGCAACTCCATCTACAATATAATCAATCCCTTTCCGCATTGCCAGAAAGCATAGGGTTTTTGGAGAATCTAGAGATTCTAAATATTTCTGAAAGTGGTATAGAAGAATTGCCCCACGGTATTGGGAGGCTCAGAAAGCTGCGAGAGTTACATGCTTTAGATTGCAAAAATCTGAAAGGGATAATGGTAGAAAGCATGTGTGATCTTTCTTCCCTACGACGCCTTGATTTTCGTGGTTGTTGTGAGCTCCAATCGTTGCCGGACCTTCCTTCCGGCATAACAGATTTGAACGTCTCCTGTCAAAGTCGCAAATTGCCTTCACTTTGCCACCTAGGCCATCTCAAGGAGCTACAAGTTCGAAAGTGTGAATTTTTGGAGTGCATCCAGGTGCTTCCATCAACGTTATTAAAGAACTCAGAATGCTCCCAACCGACAGACGAAAAAGGACTAAAATCACCACAATCCCTAAACACACCCTTCAAGTTGGAAATCTTGGATGTTGATAGCTGTGGATCTATTAAAGTAGTGGACGTTTCGCATTTTATCCATCTAAGGACATTATCCGTCAAAGATTGTAAAAATCTACTTGAAGTTCAAGGTCTTGACAAATCCACATATTTGGAACGCTTATATGTCGAAAGCAACTCAATCGAGCTGTTGGACCTTCCAAAGTTTGGATGTTTGAAGAAATTGGATGCTTCTAACTGCAAAAATTTAGCCAAAATTGAAGGTCTTGATAGGTTGGAGTATTTGGAAAAGCTAGATATCAAATGGTGCACTTCGATTGGAAGGTTATTCCTTCCAAAATCTAGGAGGTTGAAGGAATTAAATGTCAGAGGCTGCAAAAACTTGACTGAAATTGAAGGTCTTGATAGGTCAGAGTATTTGGAATGGTTGCATATCGTATGGTACACTTCAATTGGAAGGCTGCTCCTTCCAAAATCTGGGAGGTTGAAGGGATTAATACTTGAAGGCTACAAAAACTTAGCTGAAATTCAAGGTCTCGATAGATTGAAGTATTTGGAAAGGCTAGAGATCTATAAGTGGAATTCAATTGAAAGGCTAGATCTTACAAAATTTGGGAGGCTGAAGCTATTATATACTAGAGGCTGCAAAAATTTAGCCAAAATTCAAGGCCTCGATAAGTCGGAGTTTTTGGAAAGACTGGATATCTCTAGGTGCACTTCAATTGAAAAGCTGCTCCTTCCAAAATCCAAGAGTCTGAAGATATTAAAAGCTAAAGATTGCGCAAACTTGGTTGAAATTCAAGGCCTTGATAAGTTGGAGTTTTTGGAAGAACTAAATATAATTGGATGCAAGTCACTCAAAACAATTCCAGAATTATCTGGAACTCGGATTTATCAATATTATGAGATTACAGATGGCAAAACAATAGGATATACATCAGACTAAAGAGATGACTCGAATGTGTCAATATAATGGCAATGATCCACATTTTCTAATGAAGGTGTATAAAGGAGGTAAGTTACCTTTGCTCTTTTAAAATCTACTGCCCAATTTTCATTTGTATTTCCTACTTGCAATATCTTTCAAAATTTTTGGTCTTGTCATTATTATTTCCTAATTGATAGCGCTATCATTGTTTTCTTACTTGAATTCAAGGAATCTTGGGGAGATGTTCATTAAAGATAATGTGTGCTTTGGCAAAATGGTTCTGCTTATCATGTTGGTAATGGAAATGGTTCTTTGCACATTCATTTTGTGTTGTGAAAACTGGCTTCTCTTAATTAATCTAATCTATTCTAGGTAAATGTATAACATCATTATGCTGAGGTCCTGATGGCAAGGTCAATGTCTTAAGACTTGAAGGTGGTATAGTTTCACTGCATGATGTAGAAGTAAGTTTTCGATGCTATTGTTGTAACATTACCCTCATTACTTCTCAACAAGAAATTCCTTTTGCAAGAATCCTTTATCATCCGATTGTGTTTTTTTCTGATCTCTCTTGAGAAATATTTTGAATTGCCAAAAGCTGCATGATGCAATGCAAATAGCAAGCTTGCTGAATGAACATTTAGCTGCTAATAGATGTGGCAATCCATGTTTACTGGTCATGTTTACCGATGTCAACTTAATAAGGACTGTTAGATAGGTCAATTTGAGTAGGATAAGCTTAATGAATCTTATTAGATCATTGAACATGGCCCATTTGTTAAATAGGTCAGTGAATGAGAAGACATGAATAGCATTAATGAATTATTCATTTCACATGTCATAAATTAAAAACAGATTCATACACTTTAGGACTTGAATCTAATTGATGTGCTTAATTGCATTCTCTTGTAGGATAGGAAATTGTCACCTCACTGCTGATGTTGTCATTAATGATTGAAAATGCTTCAAATGTCAATGACAAATTTCAGCATAGCATTTACAGAGGTCAAGCTTATTGTTAGGATTTACACTCTAAGCACATGGTGTCGATAGAACAAGTCATCTATGACGTGCTCATTTTCATCAAATTAATAGTTTATTTTGAATGCTGAAATTCAAAATGTTCAATTCAGTCAAATTAAAAAGGTTATGGCTTATGTGACTCCTAAATGATAGAACTTATATGTGCTTTGACTATGCTTGTGGGTGGAAAAGTTCATAGATAACTAGTTATGTAATTAAGCAATAGCTGATTGGTCATGAGCATGACGGCTGCGAATTTGGTTGATGCTGTTGCATTTCTGCTTATTTGAGATGTCCACAAATTTCTTAACCATCATCCACTTCATGGACTACGTTTTGCCCAGAAGAGTTTGTATTTATATAATACATAATAAATGTTATCTTACTAATCTAGCTTTCTTTTACTTAACTATGGACATGTGGTGTGTTGCTTTTTATATGGTAGTGGTTGCAACATTTATAAATGCTGTGGTATAATAGTTTCTAACATACTATAATGAAAAACTATTGTGAAGCTTGAAGTCCCATGCGGCAGCCGTGGTGTGTCTCGATGGGAGGAAGATGCCTAAGTGAACAAGGTTTGCATCATTCAATCTAAAAGTTGATACATCTTTTTGATCTCGATTCTTAACAGACAATATTTCCTTCTTCATATCTTACATGTTATTTCTAATGCTTTGTTTGTGGTTAAGTTTCCAACTAAGAATCTTATTTCACAGTCCAATAGCCTTAATATTTTCTGCCTTGATATGTGTTGTCAGGTTAGTAAGATGTCTTACCCTCATTATTGCCAAAGACTACAGAACAAAACCAAATCCTATAAAACGGACATTGACAAGCGGCGGCGTGAAGTTATCTTTGAACTTGGAGATTTTGTTTGGGCTTATGTGCCACCAGAATGGCATCCTGTCGGAACTTATAATAAGCTTAGTGATCGAAAGCTTGGACCTCTTGAAGTTCTTGAGCACATCAATCCTAATGCGTATCGATTAAATCTTCCTTCTCATTTGAAGATTCATGACGTCTTCAACATTTGACATTTAACACCTTATGTGGGAGATTCTTCTAATGATGATGGTGCGAATTCGAGGATGAATTCTTTTAAAGATAGGGAGGATGGTGCAGCCCGCGTTGAAGACCAGCTCTCTCAACCAAGAAGATCGGCCCGCATTCAAGCTCGACGAAACCAAGGAGCTATATCGATATCTTAAGTCCATCCTGAAAGCTTGAAAGACACCTTGGGAGACCGCATAATGCTTTTACTAGTTTATAGTTTCTATGCTCTTTAATATTTCTCATAGTTTCAATGTTCTGTCTTTATTTCTCCTAGTTCAATACTCTGTCTTTATTTCTTTGATAATATAAGCCATCCAACTTCTTGTAGAAGACAGACAACTTCTTTTGATGAATGAAAAAACTTTGCTTTGAAGCAAGTATCGTGAACCTTGTAGAGTTCATACTCTTGAAAACCTAGAAGAATTTTCACTCCATCCTTGAAGAGTAGGAGCTTTCGAAATCTGCATCCTTGAAGAGTTGCAGTCATTGATCTAGAAGAATCGGTGCCCCCTCAACTTCCTTGGAGGCCTGCACATTTATTGGTAAAAAGACTTGGTGATCCGTCCAAAGTGTGGACGAGGATAAGCATAGACACGAATGACGTCCGTCACTCGATTGAAAATGATTCCGTACATTCAAGTTTGATATGCAATCGACACAAATTGGGGGAAGAAAAAAAAAAGCGCGTGGAAAGGGGTTGGATTTCAGGTGGTGATGGCAAGACCAAGTCGAGTATTTCTATCCGGCCGAGTGTTTAAGGCTTGATTGAGTTTGAGCTTGGCCCGTCGTCTCGACATGTTAAACATGTATGAATGTTGATTCTCGTGAGATGCCGACTTGAATAATTCAATAGCATATTTTCTTTATTTCAAATGGCAAATGAGGATTAATTATTGCATTGTTTTTTTTTCCAAATTACAATTTCGACAGCTAATCCACCTCCACATTCGCATCGATGTCTTCTCCCATGAGTCCTCCGAAGCTTCCGTACCAGCTCTGCTGGAATAGAGCCAAGCCTCCTCCCCGTCAAGCCACTTCGTTTTGTTTGGGTGCGCAATGAGATTACCATTTAACATATAGGCCTGAATCAAATCATATCGTTTCTTGGACAAACTTGCACATAATGTCATTCCATGTATGACCTTGACACGAATTAACGCTTATTTTGTTCCGTGGAAAATACATACATTAAAAAATATATTCTTAAAAATAATCGCTTAAATTGCTTGAAACAATCAACCATGAAATATGTCTCGTTATCGATAATAATTAACGTCAAAATATTTTCATACACGACAAGAATTTCTCACGTTTATTCATTTTTGTAACTGTAGAGGATTTGTTTTAAATATTTTTCAAATTATTTGCTTCCCATGAATGATTTCGTTTAGCAATTCGGTGCAGGTCCCTATTATGGAATTAATATCAACTTTATATTTTCGATTGAAAATCAAGAACGATGGACATGTGTCCCACTTGTTAGTAGATAAAAGCGTAGCAATTTGATCTGTTGCGGACCTCATATGATTTCAATAAACAAGCATGCATGCAGGCTATGTGCAGTCCGAAGATTGAAACACGAATGGACGGATCACTCGATCCGGGTTTAACTTATAGATTTTCCTCTTTTCTTTTTATTTAGCGATTATGCACGTTAGCGTTTAGGAGCGCACTGCTTTTGTCTACAGCAGCAAAACCCACTTGATCAAAATTCTAGTTCGCAACAAAAAAGAAAAATCGTGAAAAGCAATAATATTTAGTAAAAGAAATGCCTAAACACTTATTAAGCGACTGTACAAAGAAAATTTACCATTTTTTTTTTCAATGCACTGTTTTTCTCTTTCATTTTTTCATCTGCCTTTTCTTTTTCGTGTTGCTGTGCTGTTCTGTCTTGATTTTTTTTTTTTGATCATTTTGAGAATTTTTGCGATTTTATTTCATATCAGGTATAAGCAATGCAAAAGATGAACGAACATAAGATAGACGATAACGTATATTTACGACCTGCGAAGGAGGGGCCGCCGGTTCGCCGGCGCTTGCTTCCGTTTCAGCTTCAAGCTCCGACGAACCGGAGAAGGATTCGCCGGCCGTGGTCGCGGAGGACTCCGGAGGCGGGTGGGTGCATCGTCGCTTCAATCGGCGGAGGCTGGGGACGGTCTCTCCTGGGTAATTGCTTCGAATCGAGAAAGCTCTCTTTTTTGTCTATCAGTGTGTGAAGTGCTTGCAAGTCTATATGAGAACATGATGACGAACTGAGAAGTTGGTGTTTTACAGAAAAAAAAAAAGCAAGAGTGAGCGAAGGTGATGCGAGTGGAAATCTGGATTCTGTTCTAGTTTATGCAGTGGTGATTGTACTTGGTATTAGGATTATATTAGGTTGTTTATGTGCACTGATAGTTGTTTCAGCGGTAAATAAATTTTTTTGGACATAAGGAAAGTAAAACGCGAAGTAACTCAGGATGACATCATCATCCTTAAAAGGAAATGGATAGTTAAGGTAGAGCAATTTGGGGGCAGTTTTCTTAGAAATAACTTTGAACTTTACATGATGGAAGAACTTTCCTGCTGATAATTTTAAATGCTTGAGTTGACTTTCGAGGGTCACCATAAGCTGAACAGCATGATGCCTCATGCTTCAAACCCAACCTGTAATTTTCATACTATCTTTCAGTAAAAGCCTCTAGAAATCTATGTAGTTCAGATGTTGAAAGTTGTGAGGCAAATTTGTTGCAAAACTTTAGACATCGTTGCATGATTCCACGTCATTTTTGTTCTTGACTGCTCAAGGCCTGCTTAGTTTTGGGAAACTCCATTAGTTTCCATTTTCATAGAAACTATTTTCAATGTTTTTTGACAAATATTTGTTAAGTGAAAACAATGTCTTTGGGGATGAAAATTGTGAGAGCATGCTTGGGTTACATCACATTCCAAAAACAGGCTTAGTTATGCCAAATCTCCATTGTGATGCATCAGGTACTGGCATAGGAGGAGTTCTAACTCAAGGAGGTCGACCCATCGCCTTCTTTAGTGAAAAATTGAATGGTGCCAAACTTCGTTACAGCACCTATGATCTGGTCAAATTCGACCATCCTACAGTGCTTATTTCAGAAAACCCAAAACAGAGAAATTGTAGATCCAGAAGTCTCCGTTCATTTGGCTTTGGAATCAGGTCGATCTGATCTGTGTCGACAAAGATACGACTGTTCTCCTGAGCGTGCGCAGTGCTGAAAATTCTGTTCGCCTTGTTTTCCCGTGTGTGAGTCACTCTCCCAATCCTATTGTTTGAGAAAGCCTAACCTGGGCTTGCATCAAGGAATTTTTGAGTTTTTCTGGTGGTGATAGTACCCATCCTGCAGTCCATCAGTTTCTTTTTAATTCACTGGGTGAAGTGGTATGGCTGATTTTTTAAGCTCTGTTGATGCTACAGGACTTTGGCTTTATTGGTTGGTTTTTATAATTTTAGTCTTCTAGTTTGTTCAATGATAGGGTATGAAGCGTATATCAAAAGTTGTTTGTGGCGCTGGAAAAGAACTTCAGCTGGTTGTCCTTAATCATCTGCAAGTGCACGTTATTATCTTTCATTTGGCCTTTCTCCCTGATAAATTATTATGTTTGAAGCATCTCAGATAACAGTCTTGGAGGTGATTAGATAGAGATAGGAATTTGTCATAGTAAGTTATGGTTTGCTCATCTTGAGACACACCATATATTTCAGAACATTGTGATGTGGATTTTTCATGCGAACATATCGCATGATATGTATTACTAACATTAAGTGTCTGGAAAGGGTGAAGTAAAACCTGATATGAATTTGATTCAACAAGTTGGCAATCTCTCTTATAAGCGTATAATGGAGATTATAGGTCATTAATCATTCATTTGAACTTGAACTTGATCTAAGTTTGAGCTTTAAGTGTACTGTTCATGAAGATTTGGATATAAAAGGTTTATACATTCATATTATAATTGGCAGGTGTAGGGATATGTTCTCAGTTTAAAAGGAAAGAGTTTATTGCTTGCTTCGATCTTAGCACATCTCCCCTCATAATTGCGAGAGTCAATTTTGTACCAAAGAATCATATTAACTCTTTTTACCTACCAATATTACTATTAGAGCCAAAGGGAAGTTAGACTTATTTATACCAAATTCCACTCATTGAACTGGATGTAGTAAGTCAAACTCCTCTTTCCTGTGTTATGTTTACTGTCAACAAGCTAAGGATGAGAATGAAAACTCAGTAATTTGAAGAAAATGAGCAGAAAACTAACTGGGGAGGGGGGGGTGCTCGGATGACAGTGAATCGAGCCTACATGGATCTAATCTGTGATGCTAACCATGGTTATAAGAGCCTCTGTTCGCAATCATTTGTTTAGTACTTAGATGTGAGAATTGATTGATTTATATTATTTTTTTTTTATCATATCTTTAGATCACAATTTTTGATATACCACCTCTTTTTTGGCAGAATAATGCTGAGGATATTAAGTCCTAGTATTGAAATTGGTTTTACTAAGTCGCGTGCCAAATAGATTCGTGTTAGGTATTTGTGACCTACTTATGCATTATACTTGCGTTTTTCCTCTTCAAATCAGTTTTGTATACTACTCTTTTTTTTCTTTTTTCTTTTTTTGGTGACCTTTTTGTATACTACTCTCAGTCCCTTGTACGTGCTCCTTTTTTGGTCGTGCATTGGTAGCTCTTTGGATCCAAAGTTTCTCTTGAACTTTTTCGATCTTGACTTTCAGTAGTGGCAGCACCCTTTTGTCTAGGGGTGTGCAACCGGACCGGGTTTACCCGGAACCCGGACCGGACCACCCGAAAAATAGGGTCGGGAACCGGTTCCCGGTTAAACCGGTCCGGGTACAGGTTCCAATTTTTGGGAACTGGTTGAAACCGGTCCGGGAACAGGGTCCAAGCAAAGACCCACCCAGAACTGGACCGGTTTTGGAACCGGTTTTTACCCTATCAAAAAAAAAATCGTCTCTCTGTATAATGCTTTTGAGTCTCTTTGTCTTCGAAGAAATGTTAAAAAAAGAAAAATTTTCTCTTAATCAAGTTAACAGAAAATTGTTAAAAAGAATTGTTCTCATAAATTATTTTTCTTTTTTAATGATCCCACTTTCAACTATTGTAGCATTAATTCTCAGTCCAACTCAAGAAAGATGTTCTCTTAATAAGAGCTCCGTCGCATACACATAAGTAAACACATGAGGTCATATTAGAAGTATTTGTAGAAATGAGACTAATATTAGATTCATATTTATTGTTAATGCTTATGCATTCTTAGGATTTTTGCTTTGTCTTGTAATGTTAGGAGAATTACGTTGTTGTTTTTTCGCCAATTAATGTAAAATTTGAAGCCGTATAGAATATTGAACGGTTGCAAAACAGGTTCCAATGAAAACAGGGTTGACCCTGTTCCTGGACCGGAAAAACAGGGTTGGGTCCAAAATAGAGTCCAATAAAAACAGGGTAGGGTATAGGGTCCAGAAAAGAGGAACCGGTTACAACAGGGTCGGGTATAGGGTCCAGGTCTGAACCCTACCCACCCTGGACCCGATCACCCCTACTTTTGTCACAATGATGTTACTCGCAAAAGGAATTACAACTGTGAGTTAATAGTGTTTTTGCCCATGTAGATGATGGTTATGCTGATTAAAGCACAAAATTTTACGTGAGCTGTTGATGTTGGTACTTGAAACCATATGATTAGATAATGTTTGATGGAATAAAGGGTAATTGAAATAACTTACAATCCTCAGAAAAGTGTAAGTTTCCTTTTATAGATTATATAGTTCACCCGTAGGGCATCAAGGGGGGTGCAACCCATATACAAAAGGAGCCCAAAAAACTAAAGCCATATACAAAACAACTCCCAAAACCTAAGGGGAGCTCAAATACCAGATAAGTCATTGACTGATCAACCAAGGCATTTACATCCGTATGCAAGTTTGGGGCGTCCTGCTTGCATGAATTGGATAGCAGACTAGGCTCCATTTCTTTATTGAATTTTCCAGTATAACTTTTATTTGTCAGAGACTCTAGAGTATGATGTTTGGTTCAAACACATTTTGCAGAAGATGAAGATGGCCTGTGATGACCATTTACTGTGTAAAGCATTTTCTTTCGTAAACTTATAACTTCGATGCTTCCAGCAAGTAACTTATGTGGAGTGTGTCAGTTTTCTTAATAAGAGATGATATTTGACATATGGGGTTAAGTAATTGAAGTATTGTTATTTACTTAGCAGCCTGCTGTAGAAATTATTGGCTTTAGAATGGGTGAGCTCAGGGGTCTTTCAAGATGGTGTTCTCTTTATCTAGGTATTGGTTCGGATGAGACACTGGTGGATAATGCGGTAGAAAAGGCTGAAATGCTGCTTGTACAGGTTGAGCAATTCATAAGGGTGCTCTCATCTGTTGTGAAACTAGTATACCTGTTACAATCTTTCTTGTGATTTCTCTACCTTTCTTGTTATCTTCTGTTTGCAACTATTGTAATATCTTCCCTATCTCTCATCAAGTATGGTATCATGTCTTTAGTGACTAAATTACTAAATTTTAGACATTAAGTTGAACTATTTGTAGATGAGACATGATATGGGTGCTCAGAATGACATATAGATGTAAGTCAAATAGCGTTTAATTATATGAAAAATGAGCTTGTTATCGACATTGTAAAGGAGTCATTGTTGGACGGTGGGCCTTTACACATAACTTGAACCTGTTCAACAAAGGTCCATTTAGTACCTGTTGAGTTCGTTACAGAATACTGACAATAACATATTGTTGTTTTGTTGATCGTCATGCTTTTGAAGGAGCAAAAAAGAGAAACTGCACAACTTTTTCGTATCTTTGCTTCCCATGCCTCACACAACTTGGGGTTTGTTTGTACCTTTTCACTTCTCAAATGCTACCCTGAAGAAATGCAATCTTACTTGTTTCAAAACAAAAAAAATTATAGTGTGACCGCTAAAATCTGGAGCAAGATCAGAATATTGGTAGGATCCAATGTAATTCTTGAGCTTGTGGCATGCTTGTGGTATTTGCCTTGGGGATCGAAAGCATTTTGTATTGATTAATAATGTGCATGTTGCTGTAGCTATTGCTTTCTTCTCTCTACCAGTATGCAAATTTCTTCAGCTGGCTTCTGAAACGTATGAAGCGATTGATGTCAGAGCCAAGTGATCAACTTTTAACGTACAATCTAACTTTTGTCAATCAGGGTCCTTCCTTATGGTGAATTCCTGTATACTCTTGTGAATTTTGATGGTGCACCTGTTGTTCTGTTCTTGAAGTTTCTATATGATCAAGATCCTGCTGTGCATCTTCTGTATCTTTCTGAGGCCGATGAAGAAATTGCCATTGATCTGTGAGTGATTTTCTCTAACTTGTTCTAGTTGCTAATTATACTTTACAATACTTTACAATTAGTTGTTCATACCTGATGGAGGTACCAAGTGGAATGTTTGGCATCACCATCTATAAAAAGCTTCCAGTAGAAATTTCTTCCAGTAGAACCCCAGAATCTTGAAGGTTAAAGTTTTTCCAGTCATTTCAGTTCACATACGCTTTTACTTGGGCTGAGTTGTGACATGTCATTATTGTTGATAGAATGGCTAACCATTGACTAATAAATTTTTTCTCTCGCGAATTATCTGTGAGTTTTGCTCCTCCTTGGTTTTCCTAATGAATTTCATTCAGCCAATGAGAAAAAGGTTAACCTGGCCCTAGTTATAAAATCATATGTATCATTTAGAGACATGAAGTGAGACTGGATTCATAATTAGACATAAGATGACCTTATAAATCAAAGGGTGGTGGATCATCTCTTCATCCTTTGTACCTGAAATTTGGTGAGGTGGTGGCTTGGATACTGCAAGGTGTGGTCAGCTTAGTATTGCCTTCATGTACTCTAGCAGCTAATTTTGTCGGCCTTTGCTAGGTTGTGCAATCCATCTATGTAGCAGAGAATTAGAATAGAAGGGTGTAATGGAAATTGGTCATGGTTTAAATGTCAGAATGATGTGCTGTCAAGCCAGTATTATTTTCATGTGCTTTAGCAGCTGACTCATGCTTTAAGGCAATGTGACCAAATTAGTTGCCAAAACTGAGGATTTGAAATTTTAAATGACTCCTGGTTTGGGGGTTAGTTCTTCATTTCAAGTCTATCTTGCCATCATCTTCATCTATATTCATTTTTTAATTAACGGATACCCACCAGAGCACGAAAGCTAGGATCTTTCCCACAATAATACCTGCAGGTTCTCCCAATTCTGTTCCATGACTGGAACATGAAATACTTAAGAGCATTTCCAGTAGATGAGGTTGACTCGAGTTAGGGTGAGTTGCTGGGCTTCAACTATGGTTATTGTTGGTCCAGCACTATTTTAAGTAACCACATGGTAACAAGGGTTGAAATTGACATGTCGATCTCGTTTCTCATTGGATTGGAAGGTCTCACATTCCAAAATATCAAATGCAATTCCTTGTGCTTTCCTACCTTGATATATGTCAGGTCAGTAAAATGTCTTCCGTCATTGTTGTCTCAGAGAAACAATGCAGAGAGTCAGAGAATTAGTGCAGTTTGGAGGAGTAGGGAACACCAAATATTTTCAAAGGACACTTGTGAAGGAATTTGAACAGATGGAATGCAGGTATTAGCAAAATAATTAGAAAGCTGAAATGTAATAGAATTTTGTTCATATATAGGAGTTCTCACTTGAATGTATTGTCCATCGCTCTTTCATTGTAAATTCTTCACATTAATGCTTTATCTACTTTTTCCATTTATAAATGTTCTTGCACTTGCTAGCAGTGGAGTAAAATATGAACTATGGGATAAATCATTGCTGTTATCTGTTGTTTGAAGTGATGGCTTTTCCCCTCTTCAAGCCTGGTCCTCATTGCTGATATGTGTACCAAATGTGAAATTCTGGTTCTCTTTGTATGCATAACAGGAGTTTGAGCATGATTACCTGGGTTCAAAATTGATTTATATTGCATTGCAATCCTTTAATTAAAAGCTTGCACTTTCGGTTTTACCCAACTCATCAATTATTTGAGCTGAAATGTTCATTTCACGTTTGGTTGATTGAGGACTTATGCTAATGGGGTGTGTAGATATTTCTATCCATAGGCCTATTACCATAAAGTTGTAGCTATATTTTTCACTTCCTTGCCTGAGTGGCCAAAACCTTGAGACTATAATGAGAGAAGGAGAGAGAGAGAGAGAAAAGGCAAGCTTACATCCGTTGCCATCAAAAGAATGAGCTGCAAACCCAGCGATCTTCACGCGCTTCGGATGTCCAGCCAAGCACGTGAAGTTTTGCAGTGGGCAAAATTCCTCTGCTTCGCAGATAAGAGGAGTGGCTGGATCAAACGTGCCCTGCACATTTATTGGTAACAAGACTTGGTGATCCGTCCAAAGTGTGGATGAAGATAAAAAATAAACACAAATGCTGTTCGCTGCTCGACTAGAGAATGATTCTATATGTTCAAGTTTGATATGCTATCGTCACAAATTGGAAAATAAAAGATAAATGGCATGTGGAAAGGGTTTGGATTTTGGGTGGTGATGACAAATGACATGGTCGAAGTATTTCTATCTGGCTGAGTGTTTGGAGCTCGGGTGATGATGGCAAATGGCTTTGTCAAGTCCGACCTTGGCCCGTCGTCACGACATCTTAAGCAAGCGAGAAGGTTCAATCTAGTAAGATGCGGATTTGAATAATTCATTAGCTTATTTTTTTAATTCAAAGTAGATGAGGATTAATGATCACATTGCTTTTTCAAATTATAATTTCAACAACTAAATACACCACCACATTCGCATCAATGTGATGTCCCATGAGTCCAACGTTCCATGCCAGCTTTGCTGGAACAGAGCAAAGCCTCCTCATGTCGGCCACTTCGTTTTGTTGGGGCGCGCGCTGAATGAGATTACCATTGAACGGGCCCAAATCAAAACGATACCGTTCAGTAGCAAACTTGAACACGACATGCCATACATGACATTATTTGTAAATTAACGTGAATTAAGGTTTCTTCATTCCGCGAAAAATGAAAAAAAATTATAAAATATATTCTTAAAAATGATTATTTGTATTGTTTGAAATAATCAATCAATGAAATACTTCTTATTATTGACCATAATTTATGTCCAAATATTTTTGTGCATGATGATAATTCTCCACATTCGTTCATTTTTTTAGCCGTACGAGTGATTTTTTTTTAAAAAAATTCCAAATAAGGACTTCAGTTGGCAATTCAATACAGGTCCCTAATCTGGAATCAATTTCGGCTTTATCTTTTTCGATTGGAAATCGAGAGCAATGGAACATGTATCGCATTTGCTGGTAGATAAAAGCCCAGTACTTTGATCTGTCTTAGACCTCGTATGATCTCAACATGCAAGCATACATGCGAGCTATATCTGGTCCGAAGTTTAAACATGAATGGGCGGAACCACTCGATCCGTGCTTAACTTATAGATTTTCCTCATTTCTTTTTAATCAGCTACGCTGCACGTTCGCGTGGAAGAGCACATTGTTTTTGTCTCAATTCTTGATTGCCACCAAAAAAAACAAAGTCTGTTAAAAGAAATGCCCAAACACTTCTTAAGCGATTATATGAAGAAAATTTACGATTTTTTTTTCAATGCGCTGCTTTTCTCTTTCATTTTTTCGTCTTCTGTTTTTCTTTTTTTTTTTCATGTTGCTGTGCTGTTCTGTTTAAATTTTTTTTTCTTTGGTTCATTTTGCGATTTTATTTATAGATAATTTGTATAGCAATTTATTAAAAGTTCATACTAGGTATAAGCAATGCAACAAATGAATGAACATAAGGTATACAATGACGTGTGAGCAGCATATGGTTCAGTCTCATCAATCTTCATCCTTCACTTGCTTAGCAAAGGGAGATAAGGTAAAAAGAAATTCTTGATTTGACTACTCTCGTAACGAATTTCAAAGAACAAATTATTAGATACTTGTCGGAGATTACTGACCATCGATCCGATCAATCTTTGCCATATCAAGCATTGTGAACATTTTTCCATTAGAATAACGAAGGATATAACAAAGTCTGACGTTTTTTGAAATTGATTGATGGACGATCACGCGTGTTCCAAAAAAATTCACATTTCATTTGATAAGAGAAACGGAAGGTATGAAATAGATAAATGGAACAGAGAAATGAAATGAAACGAAATTAAAAGAGGAATAGAGCGGAATGAGAGTTTCCCTTTTTCGTCTAGACGTGATTACGATAATTAACCTATTAATTCAGAATATTCATATTCCAACGTGAAATATGTAATTAAAAGAAGCAAAAGAGGGAAAAAAAAGAAGAAGAAGATAAGAGGTATAAAGGGCTTGGAAGTCTAAATGAGAATGTGACGTCGAGCTAAGGAGTTGGTCTTTTTAACACAGAAATGAAGAGTGAGCAAAGGTGACGCGGGTACAAATCTGGCGATGACTTAATTGCGAGTGAAAAATTCCAAGCTGGTATTAGTTGAATGGAGGGATTTTATTTATAGGCGCAATAGATTCTCATCAACTTCTCGACCAGGTTGTTGCCTTACGAGACTATTGTATGTGGTGTCTTCTAGTCTATTGCTAATGGAACTTAAGTCTTAGATTGACAAGAGAATCACATGCACCCGATCTCCTTCTTTTTTCTTGGATACAGACTAATGTTTTCTACCATGAATTACTATTCTGGGAATGCTAGAGCTGTGGCAAGCGGACCACATGACGTTAACATTATGTAGATGTATCTAACGGGAGGAGCTGTAGAATTATGGCCGTCGGGACTTCCCCATCACACCCGTTATCTATTTTGAAATAGAACTTGCTTATATCGATCATGCTAACTTCAATAATTTCCTCGACAGTACTAATATAGATAATGTCCTTTCATCATCAGGAAAGAAAAAGGAAATTTGTCATTTGGTTGTCTCGATCCAATGACGTATATATGCCTTTGAATCCAAAACAGAGGAATTATCAGGATTTTGCTCATGGAAACTGATATGGGCCAAGTGCAGAACCATGTAATAGTCTAATTCAAGGACAATCTGATCCATATCTCTCAGGCCTAGGCCCAAGTAGATCCTAGCTAGAAGCCCAGAGATGGACCCATCATGCATCCATTGCTGTACAAGGCGATCGGTCATGAGGATCCCATGTGATGTCGAAAAAGAAATGCCTAAACGCTTCTTTATGGAACAATGGATATGCGGTGTGCTGCTTTATGTGCTAATGCTTGCAGCAGTTTGGCATACTGGTATAATCATTCCTAGTAGGGTATAAATATTAAGCAGAATGGAACTGTTAAAAAAAGTTCCATATGGCAGCTTTCGTGTGTCTAAACTGGGAGGAGGATACCCAAGTGAATAGAGTATGTAGCATCTTTCAACTTGAAAGTTGATGCAACTTTGTGATCTTTATTACCAATAGCAGACATCTTATGGCTCACACCTTTCATAATGCTTGTTAAGTAGTTATTTTATCTGGTGTTCTTGAATACTTCTTTTTCAAATTGAGAATCTTACTTCATAGTCCAACAGCTTTAGCATGGGTTTTATGGAAGAATTTTTGAAAGCGTATGTTTGGTGTCATATGTAACTTATTGATTTGTTTGGCTCCTCAGCTTTAATCTCATATTTTTTTTCATCTTTTTTATTTTCCCATTGGAAAGTAATTTTTCATTTTGTTTTTTGGAACTCTTCTGGTAATCTTTGGAATTTGAAGATCACACTGCTCGATTTTTTCCTCCAGTTCAAAGAGTTCCTCGCATACTTGAAGATGCCAGTTTAACTGAAGATGGTCAAGATTCATTTGTAGAGCTCTCAAAATCTTCAAAGCAATGTTTCAATAACCTTTGCAGCAGAGATAAATATGGGGTTTTATGTTTCAGTATATTTGGTGTCTTTCCAATCGGAAGTATAGTAAGCGTTATGTTTATTCAAATGAAATATATAGCAATATGGTCTATCAGATTCAGTCGACAATTCCTCTTTTCTTGTTTATGCTTCTCATATGGCAATCTTTCTTAATAAATGGATTTGATGGCAGACGGTATTGCCTGGAAAGTAATGGGCTGGTTAAGTAAACAACTATACTAGGTGAAGTAATGCTTGTGAAAGTTTCATATGTCTATGCCATTTCCCAGGCTAGATTTCACTTCTAGTGGTCACTTTAGAGATGACACCTTCAATTTCGATACATCACACTTACGCAAAGCTTTTAGTTGTTTGACCTGAGGTTAGCCTGCCTCACATACTTTCTGCTCTACTGTAGACTACTGGGTTTCTGCTCTATATTGGGAAGATTGAGAGAGCCTATGAGGATCTTTCCCCTTTCCAGCAAGTTTAATCGAGACCAAGAACATTGCAGAAGCCTAAAGCCCAAAGTTAGTCCTTATTAGTTTTGAATGCTTTTGGTATTTTGAAAGCCGACTTTCAATTAAAAATCGGGTTCAAAGCTGATTCAAATGCAGACTAAGAACCTTGAGGATGAGCTCAAGAGGGGGCAATTTCTATCTTGACGAGGGGACAATCTCGGCATTTAGGGACCGTAATTCCCGGCAAAAGAAGACAGGAAAATCTGGGCTCAGGAAAAGCAGAGGATTCTGGCCCAAGTTGGGTGGGCATTTTTTCAGCATGCAATAATTGCCTAAGGGAGCTCGAAAAGGAAATGGACGGTGCTTTTTTCCACAGCCAAGAAAAAGGACATAGAGAGAGAGTGTATTGGGGGTCCGCAAAAGAAGAAAAAATGGAGAGAGAGAGAGAGGAGAGAGTACTGTCGGGGCACGTGGGAGTAAATGACAAAAAGCAAAAAAGTCGTAATTTCAACGTAAGTTCATTCAACCTACTCACGAAGCATCCACGTTTCATCCAAGTTCACTTTTTCCTGTGCACTTTAATTTCCAAGAATTTTACTCTCCATAGTTAAATTTCTCCATCGTTGCTTTTCAAAGCCAAAACCGAAATCAAGTTCAACGCTGTTCTGGAGCTGAGCAAGTTATCTTTATAGAAAAAGCGTGCAAAGTTGGAGACTTTGCAAAAGTCACGAATTGACGGTGAAGGATTATTTTCATGGACCACCGAAATGTTTACTTTTTCAATAAAATAACTTTCACAAGTCAACAAATTATCCTCCCAAATGATTTATTCAAACTTATCCATAACGCAAAACTTTAAAATTTCCTTCCGTTAAAAATCTTACCTCAAATTAACTTCCGCCTCCATGATACTCTTACTTCCGCAGCTTAATAACTCCAAAATTGAATTATGCAATTCAAAATTCACATCATTTTCGAATTTGTGCTTTAATTTAAGAAACAATTTTGATAAGACAAATAAAGGATTTAAATCCTTACCGGGTCAAAATAAGTCTGACATGACGAGCTCCCGTGACGTGCACGCAAAATCCCCTTTCTCTTTTCCTTTCCCTCCTTCTTGTGTCCCTTTCTTCCTCTTCTTTTGCCCATCTTTTCGTGCCCATCTATTGTGGTGCCTGCTCTCCTTTTTCCCTTCATATCTCTTCTTTTTCTTTTCCCCATCTTTCCGTTTCTGTCGTGGTGTAAAAGCAAAAATAAAAAGACATTATGCTTAATTTATGAAATTTGAAGGAGAAATTAAGGCAGAACGAGAGCAAAAAAGAAATTCTTCTCATTGTCCTTAGGTACAAAATGAGCACATATAGAATGTTAATAATTTTTTATGATCCTTGACACGTATTAATAGCATAATTTTGTAGTTAAACTTATAAGCATTGAAATGAAGTTTATCGGTTTGACGATATGGTATTTGACAGGCTCAAAGTGAAAAGGATTAAATTTCTTAGTGGGATCGAAAGCTTAAACATATTAATAAAAGCACCTTTTCTATGGAAAATAAATTAACAAAAGGAAAAGGAAACTTAGCAGCGGGCTAAGTTCAACAAGACTCGCCCCAAGTCTTTCCTACTTTTGCTCTTCCCAACAAATCCACCGTTTCATGCTTATCGAAATTTTAGCATATGTTGTCTATTAAAATGTTACTTCAAATCAACTCCTATTTAACGGCATAGCTTCACAACACCCTTATTTACATAGCTTAACAGCTTAAAAATCGAATTTCGCAATATAAATTTTATGTACTTTTTGAATTGGTATTCTAATCCCAAAAATCGCCCCAATTAGACGACAAGTGCTTAAATCCTTATCAACATTGCGAATGGAAGGAAATCTTGGGGAGATTCGCGTACGCGCAAAACCTATTTTCTCTTTTCATTTTCTTTTAGTCTTCTTTTCCCTTTCTTTGCTTTTCTCTTCTGGTGCGTGCGCTCCCTTTCCCCTTTTCATCTCTTAAAAACCCTCAAATTTTGGATTCCATCTTAATTCTATCCTAAATTTTTTCATTATATCAGAAAATTGGACAATAAGATTGGACGAAAAAACATGGGAGAGAAGAGGAGCAGTAGCCTAAAGTTAAGTAAGGACTAGTGGGACCCAGCCACCAAGAAAAAGGACAAAAAGAAAATATATGCTATATAATTACCAATCTGCCCCTGGACTTGTGAAACTCATCAATTTTCTCTTCTCTCTTTTATATAGGCCTAATGTCCTAAAAACACCAAAATTTTAAATCTAGTTTTAATTCTATCCCGAAATTTTTTTATCAAAAAAATAATTCTCAACTTTAGATTCAATCATAAATCTATCTCCAATTTTTTTTTTATCTAAAATATCCAAAACTTTATGTCTAATCCAAAATATGCCCGAACATTTTTCATCTAAAAAAATCACTAACCAATCTTCAATTTGCCTCATTAACACCACGTTCAAAAAATTTGTTAGTTGTCTAACATGGCATTTTTATGTCAGTAAAAAAATCCATGTGTGAAAAATTATATCGAAAACAAAACCTTGTTTGATCATAAAATTAGGAATTGGTCTACCTAGATAAGTTTGCTTATTCGATTCACCAGTAAAAAAGGACACGCAAATAAGTGCTTGATTTGGATTCTCTAAGGAAATGAATTTAATTTGTCAAAGGGTCAAAAACATTTAATCAATCTAATGAATATGTTTGTGACTAGTTTTGTCACTAAAATAATTTATAAGTATTAAAATTGAATATTCACCGGAATATGATGATCAAAAGTTTACTTTCTTAGAAGGTTTGTGCATATAGGCACCGCATAAGCTTGTACATGGAAGCTTGCACTCTTCTAAATTATCATGCCCATCCAAACGCAGTAATAAATATATCTTAGAATAGGTATGGGCATGAACATTCAATAATATTAAAAAAAGTAAATTCAAAATTATTGATTTCGAAATATATATAAACTCAACGTATTTGAAATGAAGTGCTCTATTTTTAAAATTATAGTAATTCAAAAGATTAAACGATTATTGGGACTATATAGGTAAGGAAATAGCTTTATGAACATTGTGGAATTGGAATTCTTTAGTTTCTATGGTTGAAAAAGCTTTCATTAAGTTCTAAACACTATCTATTTACACAAATATAATGTTGAAAACTTGAGAATCTCTTGTGCTCTCCCGAAATATTCTTTACCCTCACCTAACATTATGATCTCAATGAGTGAGTGAGGTAAAACTAGCTGCGTGTCTTTTCTAGTTCCTTAATGTTCTAGGACAAAGGGAAAAAGGTTTTGAAGGTGGGGCTTGCACTCTTGCCAAAAGTATTATTTTTCACTAGAAAAATAAGATTCAGGTAATGTGCCCCATCAATTTTCTCTTCTTCCCAGAGCTTTTGAGTATAATCAAAACTAAAGCTATTGGAAAACAAATTTCATCTTTCATTGATTTCCATTAAAGATGTTGATATTTATCAAGAAACTTCAATATTGTGATTTTAGAAATAAATCGAATAGATCAATTTAGAATTTTTATTCAAAGACTTTATACATATTTAACAGATTTGAGGATAAGTGATCATTGATAATGCAACATTTCAGTAATGAAATCGGTTTGATGAATAATATTTAACATGTTCAGAGTGAGAGGGGTAAATTCTTAAGCGAAGTCAAGAGCTTAAATTAGAAAACCAAAAGGATAGTTCAACGGTGCAAGTAGTGGACTAAGTGTGCCCTCTTCATTGTCGTGATGCTTTGTATGTATTTATCTACTCTAAGCACTTGTGTGGAAAATATTGGACTGGACGAATCGATGTCTCTCTTTCTCTCTCTCCCCACTTTCCATTTTGTCTCGCAAATCCATTTCGCAGGCACGTGAGGGAAGCGGTGACAACAAGGGAAAGACACAGGATTTGGAGCGAGGAAGAAAGAAAATGTGCAAAGGTCAAGGAAGGAACTAGGAAGAGTTGTCGTAGAGTTAAAATGGAGAAGAAATTAGACAAGAGGAAAAGACAAAATATAGGGAGCATAGATGCGTTCAAAGGGATCTCCACATTAAAAGACGTGGAGCAAGGGGTTATAGAAATATCTGCCCTCTTATTGATTCTTATTCAACATTGGCTGCTCTTTGGTTAGTCAAACAACTAATAAAATATATCAATGGTCCATGCATCTGCACGTTTCTTGTCCAGATGGATTGCAAGTCGTTGAGGATGAGGTCAAGAGGGAGTAATTTCTATCTCGACGGGGGGACAATCTCGGCAATTAAGGACCGAAATTCCCGGCCAGAGAAGATAGGAAAATCTGGGCTCAGGAAAAACAGAGGATTCTGGCCCAAGTGGGGTGGGCATTTTTTTTCAGCATGCAATAATTGCCTAAGGAGAAAGAAAATTATTCGAGTTATCTAATTACAAATCTACCCTTAGATTCTAAAATCCAGCGAAGCTCCTCGGCTTTCGCTTCCCTCTTTTCATTTTGTCCTAAATACCTAAAGACCCGCAAATTTTAGGTTCGGTTTTAATTTTATCCCGAATTTTTTTCTGAAAAATCTCAATTTAAAACCCAATGCTACATCGACTTCCAATTTTTTCATCTAGAAAGAATTTTCAAACTTCATGTCCAGTCTCAAATGAATCTTGAATAACCACAAGTATCTCGAGGACGAGGCCAAGAGAACAGTTTCCATCTTAACCCGAGGGGGCAATCTCGGCATTTAGGGACCGAAGTTCACGGCCAGAGTAGACGAGAAAAACTGGGCTAAAAAAAAAAGGGATTCTCGGTCCAGTGGGGTGGGCGAATTTTCCGCATGCAATAATTGCCAAAGAGAGCTCGAAAAAGAAAAGGATGGAGCTTTTCTTCACGGCAAAGGAAAGGGTTACGGTCAGCAAAAGAGAGAAATCTTTTATATAAAAAAAAAAAACACTGAGAAAGCGGTCCGCAAAGAAAAAGAAATAAAAGAAGAACAGAAGAGGTGAACAGAAAAAATGGAGAGAGAGAGAGAGAGAAATTGTCGGGGCACGCGCGAGGAAACAGAAGGCAGCCGAAAGCTGCAACCTAAAAGTTCACTTTTCATGTGGATTGAAACTTCCACCACATGATGGCAACGACCATATGGTCTCCGTCAACGCGAATTACTAATTTATATCTAATTTGGCAAATATGAGTTAAGGTGAGTGCCCATTAGTTGGACTAGATAAATCAAATCAATAAAGAAATATCAACATTACACCTGTCAAAATGGGTGTATAATCCATTTAAATATTAAATGGGTCATAAATGGGTTATAGCATCTTCCTCCCTTAAAAATCCCATCTACTGGCAAAAGAATCCTCCAGACTGATGCCAGCGACAAATATTGGGCAGCTATTCTTTTAGAAGAAATTGATGGGAATAGGCATATTTGTGCCTATAAAAGTGGTCGATTCTCTCAAGCAGAAATCCATTACCATTCCACTTTCAAGGAAATCCTTGCAGTCAAATATAGCATCAAGAAATTTGAGTTTCATCTCATAGGACACCATTTTCTTGTTGAAATGGATATGTCCTCCTTTCCCCAGATGCTCAAGTTTAAACAAAAGCAAGTCCCGCACCCACAATTACTCCGATGGGCTGAATGGTTTTCAAAATACTCCTTCGAAGTCAAACACATTCCAGGAACAAAGAATGTCCTCGCTGACTTCTTATCCAGACCAAAAGAACCAGTTCAAGCAGTACACATGTATGTCAAGAAGGAACCCCTCGCAGAAACATATCGCACCACCGACATGCATGTGTGGGATGGCCGAAACTTAAATACCCTCCCCGAGATTCCTTTGGCCATTCGACATAATGTCTTGAAAGAAAGACTTCCGGAATTAATGTGGGAATATCAGTTCCGAATTTTTCGTGAATATGGCGGCCTAATGCTCAGACCAGATGGACTCCATCCACACCTATTTTGACAGGTATATCTATAATGGGTTTAAAAATTAAAAAGACTAAAATACATGAGTTGTTAATGAACTTGAATAAGTTTAAAATCTTTAAAAAAGATTATAAGAATAAGTTTTCCTAAGTTTAGTTAGATAGAGAAATGTTTTAACAATATGGGTTGGGTTGGGTATGGGTCAAAAATTTTATACTATACTTAAATGTGTCATAAACGGATTAATGGGTCAATTTGGGTCCGACCATTTATGATCCGACCCAAACCCGACCCAACCCACCCGTTTAACGTGTCTAATCAACATATATAAAATAAAGTAAAAGCGAAAGAGAAACTAAAAACAAAAAGGCATTTTGCCTTATTTATGAGATTTGAAGGAGAAATTAAGACTAAATTAGAGCAAAAAATAAACTCTTCTCATTGTGCTAGGGTACTGAATGGATATATATGCATGTTGATAATTTTTATTGATCCCTGACACACACGCATTGATAACATAATTTTTTAGAATAAGTTATTATTAATAATACAACATTTTAGTATTTCAATATTGAAATAGAGTTTATCAATTTGATTGTACAATATATATGAGGCTCAAAATAAGAGGGGTAAATTCCTAATTGTGATTAAGAGCTTAAATATATTTGACAAAAAAAGCCCTTTTCTGATGGAAAACAAATTAACAAAACAAAGAGGAAAGTTGGACGGTGCAAGCAACGGACTAAGCGTGCCCTCTTCATTGTCCCGACACTTCGTATGTTTTTTTATCTATTCTGAGCACTTGCGTGGAATGTATTGGATTGGATGAATCTCTCTCCCTCCCCCCCTTCTCATTTTCTCCCGCAAATCCATGTCACAGGCATGTGAGGGAAGCAGTGACGACACGGGAAAATATCAAGGGTCTGGAGCAAGGAAGAAAGAAATGTGCAAAGGAACTAGAAAGAGTTGTCGTGGAGTTTTACCTGGAAAAGAAATTGGACAAGGGGAAAGACAAAATATACGGAGCAGTGACATGTTCAAAGGGATCTCCACCTTAAAAGACGTGTAGTAAGGGTTATAGAAATATTTGCCCTCGCACTGATTCTCATTCAACATTGGCTACTCTTTGGTCCATGCATCTATATGATTATTGTCCTACAAGTCGCTGTCCATGTACTATTATATATTTAGAAAATATTCCCACTGTATCTACCATTGTATTCATTTACTAGCAAAATAAAGACAAATGTGTGTAAAAAATTATATGTAATCGAAATTCCTTTAGGTCTGTTCTTTATTATAGACTATACTTATTACGTGTCTAATTCAATTTATTGGTTGCACTTTGGTTTGTCCAAGAAACAATAGAGGGAGAAATGCATGGAAAGTCCTACAAGTGCAATCTTCACCTGCTTCCCTAAGGTGGAGTCATGACATCAAGCTGTTAGAGTTTTTCTCTTAACTTTCTCAGGGTTTATAATCATCCAAAGGCTTTATATATATATTTAAGTGATCGTTAAAATGTGTAATGAAATTCATCAATTTTATATTGTAATATTTAACAAGTTCAAGGTGTATTTTTATTTGGGATCAAGAATCTAAATATATTCAACAAAAGTAATATTTCTGATGGAAAATAAAATTTAAAAAAAAAAAGGTTCAATGATGCAACATCTGTCACGACGCTTTGTCTGTATTCATCAACTATGACCACTTTCCAGTACACTTGTCAAATAACCCATTTATAACCCATTTAAATATTAAATGGGTCATAAATGGGTTATACACCCGCACTATAATGGGTTTAAAAATTAAAAAGACTAAAATACATGAAATGAGTTGTTAATGAACTTAAATAAGTTTAAAATCTTTAAAAAAGATTATAAGAATAAGTTTTCCTAAGTTTAGTTAGATAGAGAAATGTTTTAACAATATGGGTTGGGTTGGGTATGGGTTGGGTATGGGTTGGGTTGAGTATGGGTAAAAAATTTTATACTATGCTTAAATGGGTCATAAACGGGTTAATGGGTCGATTTGGGTCAGATCATTTATGACCCGACCCAAACCCGACCTAACTCACCCGTTTAACAGGTCTACTTTCCATATACCAATATGGGAGTTGTCCTTTATTTTTGGTTTTTTTTTTCATTATTTTTGCATCAAAACTTGCTCACATGTTTCCTCCTTCCTGGGTAGGATCGCTTTGGATTCTCCTATCCATAGAAGGCAACAACTATAAATGCATGGTTAGTGGCCCCGGTCAATGAATTACAAACTTATATCTAGCTTGACAAATTTGAATTATCACTTCGTGCTAATTGTTTGGATTAGATAAATCAAACTAATAATAAATATATGTAATAAAATAAAAGTAAAAAGGCATGTTGATTAATTTATGAGATTTGAAATAGAAATTAAGGCAAAATTAGAGAAAAAATAAATTCTACTCATTGTGTTCAGGTATGAAATGTATACCTATAAAATGTCGATAATTTTTTATGATCCTAGACACATGTTAATAACATAATTTTATCATTAAACTTATAAGTATTGAAATGAAGTTTATTGATTTGATAGTATAATATTATTAAATTCCTAAGTGAGATCAAGAGCTTAAATATATTTAGTAAAGATAACTTTTTTGATGAAAAATAAATTAACAAAAGAAAAGGAAAGTTCAACGGTGCAATGAGTTGACTCGATTCAATGAAGAGTCGTCCCAAGTCTCTCTCCACTCTATCTTCCCCACAAATCCCCCGTTTTAAATGTATCGAAATTTTAACGGACCTTATTTGTTAAAATGTTACCTCAAATCAACTCCCATTTAACCCCACAGCTATACAACATCCTTTTCCATAATTTAACAATTCCAAAATCGAATTTCGTAATATAAATTTCATAAAACTTTTGAATTTATAGTCTAATCTTGAAAATCATTCCGATTAAATGAATAAATGGCTTAAATGCTTATTAGGTATTGCCAATGGAAGTAAATCTTGAGGAGATCCCTGTGTACACGCAAAACCCACTTTCTCTTTTCATTTCTTTTTTTTCCTTCTTTTTACTTTCTTTTCGTTTCTCTCCTGGCACGTGCTCTCCTATTTCACTTTATATCTCTTAAAAAACCCTCAAATTTTAGGTTCTTTCTTAATTTTATCCCAAACTTTTTTTATATTAAAAAACTCTTAATTTTAGACCCAATACTAAATCGGCCCCTGGCAAGGTCTTTTAATTGAGGGTGCCTTGTTTGGCAGTCGGTTACAAGATTTTACCCGGATTTGTACCTATCCTTACTCACTTCAGTTGCGGCGGGCTACTATACTCTGCCTATCCTATTCATTGAATAAGTGATGATCCAATGGTTCTTACTCAAGGAATCTTTTGACTTAGTTTGGAGTTTTATTGAATCATCGCGGTTCTAGTATAAATATGAGGTTTCAATCAATTCATAAGGTCTTAATAAGAGAATTCCTATCAATAATAAAAGAAGAAGAAGAGTAAAGCTGCATTACACACAAAAAAAATAACAAATCAAAGAAAAAGAAGTAGGTAAATATAAGATTCAAGAGTCCTGCAACGACCAAAGATAAAGATGAATGAGCCAACTTGATATTTTGGCATTACAACCACAAATAAGAGCTTTCGTATTTTTATTGGTTCGTATCTTCAGAGAATTTAAAAAGAGTTGATGACCAATTTTCAAACTTTCTATTCTGTATGCCTTGAAACCAAAGCAGCCAAGATCGAAACCTTGATGTGGAGTCTATTTTCTCCACCATCCTAAATTGATACCGTATCTTTTTCTTCCCCAACACCAGGGAAGATGAGGGATTCTCCCACAAGGGGATAAGGTATCCTGCTCTTAAGTTTTCCCTTTAAGTTTTTTAAGAACCTGTTTAAGTCTTAAAAAATGTTATATCAGAAAATCCTTAATTTCAGAGCCAATATTAAATCGGCCCCTAATTTTTTGCTCTTAAAAACTTTCAAACTTTATGTTTAGTATCAAATTTGCCTCTTACAAAGGCAAGAACCTTGACGACGAGATGGAGGACGAGCAGTTTCCGTCTTGACGACGGAGCAATCTCGGCATTCAAGGACCGCAATTCACGGGCAAAGAAGACAAAAAAGAAAGCAGAGGATTCTCGGCCAAGTGCAGCGGGGATTTTTCTTCACGGCCAAGAAAGGGAAATACTGTTACCAAAAGCAAAAAAAAAGAAGGAAAGAGAAATATAGAGAGCGCGTTATTGGGGAGAGAAAACTTTAATAAAGAAAAACTGAGAAGTGGTTGACAATAGTGAAGAAAGAAACAGGAGGACAGAGGAGGCAGATTAGCGTGGAGGAGCCGAAATGAAAAGAGTGAAAAGACAGAGAGAGAGAGAATTGCCGGGGCGCACGCGTGACGAATTTTCGCCCTTTTTCGTTTCTTTAGATCTCTCTTTTTTTTTTTTTCTTTTTAATAGAGCCCACTTTTTGACCAAGAAGGGCAAAATATTAGAGCAATCGCAAAACTAAATTAGGAAAAAATATTCGCCCATAAAAATTGTAAATTTTGATTTGTCAATTTGGCTTTGGGTTTGATTAAGAAATTGTGAAATTAATAAATTTGACTAAATGAAATTGATATATTGATATTTAAAAAATAATAATTGATAATTTAATAATTACGTATAGAGAAGAGCGGTGAACTCAATCACTCATTTAAAATAAGAAATTGACAGAAATTTGGTAGAGAAGAGCATTAGCCTCAAGCTAAGCAAGTACTAGTGGGACCTAGCCATTGGGCACCAAGAGAAAATTATATGCTATTTAATTACAAATCTGCCGCTGGATGATTAAAATAGGTGAAACTCCTCAATTTTCTCTTCCCTCTTTATATAGGCCTAATCTCCTAAAAACTCTCAAATTTTTAAACCAATTTAATTCTACCCCTGAATTTTTTACCGAAAAAAATTCTCAACTTTGGATCCAGTTATAAATTCACCCTTTATCTGCAAAAATTCCAAAACTTTATGTCCAATTTAAAATATGACTGAACATTATTTTTATCTGAACAAATCATTAACTAGTCTCAAATTTGTCTTGTCATTTGACATGGCATTTTCATGTCAGTAAAAAAATCCATGTCTTCAAATTGACATGGAAAATTGGATCCAAAATAAAATCGTATTTGATTAGAAAATTATGAATCGATCCACCTAGATTAGTTCACTAATTCAATTCACTGTCAAAAAAGGGCACACAAATATGTGCTTGGCTTGGATAATCTAAGGAAGTGAATTTAATTTGTTAAAAGGTCAAAAACATTTAAGTTATCAATAATATAAGGATTAAAGAAATATGTGTATGATAAAGAAAAGCAAAAGTAAAAAGGCATTTTTGACTTATTTATGAGATTTGAAGGGGAAATTAAGGATGACAAAAAAAAGAGAGGATAAAATTAAGGTAGAACCAAAACCAAAAGGACATTCTTCTTATTATGCTTGGGTACAAAATGAAAATATATAGCAATTTGATAATTTTTTATGATTGTCAACGCACATAACTTGTATAATTTTTTAGAATAAGTTATCAATAAAAATATAACATTTTAATATTAAAATGAAGTTTATCGATTTGACAATACAATATTTAAAAGGCTCAAATTAAGAAGGTAAATTTCAAACTGGGATTACGACCAAAAAAATTCCAGAAAAATACCTTCTTTAATGGAAAACAATTTAACAAAAGAAAAGGACAGTTCAATGTTGCAACCAGTGGACTAAGCGGGGCCCTCTTCACAGTCCTTTGATGTTTTGGTCTGTTCCGAGCACTTGCCTGGAAAATGTTGGACCCGACAAATCCCCCCTCAAAAACCAAAAACTTTTCATCTTCTCCTGCAAATCCATGTCCCCTTCTCGTCCGAAGTCTCTCTGCACTTCTCATCTTCCCAACAAATCCACCGCTTTATGTGCATTGAAATTTTAACAGACCACAAAAGAAAGGGCAACAAGAAGGCATTTCCTGTTTCCTGAGAGGCATTCTGGTTTTATCTCCATCAGGCTTGCAAGCGAAAATCAAGGGCAGATCAGAGCAAAGACGAAATGCATCGTCTCGTTTTTGGGCTTTCTTTCGACGAGCTCGTGGCAACGATCCTCCTCCTCGGGCTGACGTTGTATTTTCTCAATAAGAAGAAAGCTAGTGTGTGTGGAAATGCAGAAGATGCTGATACTGGCGCATCTGATTCTTTCACTGTGCTAACGGAAACTGATTCCGTTGGATCTGGTTCGTCTCCGACAGAAACTAACAACAGTGCACCTAGTTCGTTGATCTCCTCGACTGGAAACTGCTATGAGGTGTTCTTGAGTTTCAGAGGCCTAGATACTCGAAAAGGCTTCGCCGATCACCTCTATCATGGGCTTCTCAATGCTGGAATCGATGTTTTCAGAGACAATAACGAGCTCCCCCAAGGCGAGAACATTAGACCAGGGCTTTCGGAAGCCATCACGAACAGTAAAATCCTGATCCCTATTCTCTCTGTGAATTATGGTACAAGCAGTTGGTGCCTGGATGAACTGGTTCAAATTATGGAGTGCAAGAAAAATAATGGCCAGATAGTGTTGCCTATATTCTATAAAGTGAAACCAGCTGATGTAAAACATCAAATCGGGAGTTTTGGAGAAGCATTTCATGAGCGTGAGAGACGCTTGCTCGAGAGGAATTTCAACCCAATGATCCTGAAGAAATGGAAGCAAGCACTCCATGAAGTCAGCACCTTGAAAGGATACGAAGCCGATGGGTACAATTTTTTACCAATACGTTCTCTACTTTCTTCTAATATGTGTGGGTGTTTAGCGGTTGTTTTAATTCTCACTTGCTTCATTTTCCTTTTTTTTAATATATAAAAAAAGAGACAGTAAGATCTTGTTGGCTGTAAAATCCTATGACGTATGAGTTCTATAAGCTTTTTATTTTTTATTTATTTTTTGCTTTAATGATATTGACCAATCTAATTATAGATTTTATTGTTATGATCCCATTTGTTTGAATAATAAGATTTTTTGAATGAATTTTTACTCTTATATCCAAAGATTTTGTAACATCGGGGCATTTTTTTTTCATGTTTATAGTGACCGTTTCACTATATAGAATTGCCCAGATAAGGAGAAATTCCCTCAATTGTATTTAGGTAGTTCACTGTATAGCACTTCGAACAACTCTCCATATTGATATTGCAGGACACAAATATCTCTTGCATCAAAAGTTACGTCATATTTATTGAAAGATGGTTAGACTCTTGTACAGGATTAGCTTATTGGACTTCTTATTCAAACGCTCTGGAAAGTTTTCAAAGTCACATCCTGTCATCCACGTCATCCTTGATAGCTTTAACAAACAACGAGTATAACTTTTGATTCAAATTCATAATATATTCAATTCAAAATTCATTAGTGATATCCTCGAGTTTCTTCCGGCTCAATAAATTATGTCAAAGTCATGATGGATTTATGCATGTCATGTGAAGCCACCACCAACATTTCACCCCTTTAATCTTGGCATATAAGGATTATACATGGAGACGCGAAAGCAATTTTTTAAGTTTTTCAATTTGTCCCCAAATTTGTTTATTATTGTGTTCTCATTGACAAATAACATAAAATTACTGTTGCCACATGTTTGAACTTGTCACATTTGATAGGTATGAAGGAAAATTGGTGAAATTGGTCATCCAAAAAGTGCTGAGCGAGCTGAAGAAAAAGTTTGAGTTGGTTATTCCTGAAAATTTGGTCGGAATTGATGGTCATGTGGAGAAGGTTATGAAATTTGTGGATGATAATTCCAATGCTACCCTATTTATTGGAATCCATGGAATGGGAGGTATTGGTAAGACAACTCTTGCAAAGACCATCTATAACAAGCTCTCTAATCGGTTTAACTATCGTAGCTTCATTGCGAGATATTAGGGAATCATGTAAGCGTAATGGACTTACGTACTTACAAAATCAACTAATCTCGATTTATTGAATCAAAATAATCTAGCTTCTAATAACGATGATGGGATTAAGTTAATCTCATCCAAGTGCAAAGATAAGAAAGTCCTTATTCTCCTTGACGACGTGGATGATGATGATCAGTTGAAGGCTTTGGTTGGAAACCATGATTGGTTTTCTTCTGGAAGTAGGATCCTTATTACCACTAGAAACATTAGTGTTCTTGAAAATGAAAGGGTGAACTTCAGATATGAACATAAGGTAATGGATGAGAATCATTCTATGGTTTTGTTTAGTAGGCATGCATTTCGAAGGAACTCTCCTCCAATTGAATTTAAGGACCTTGCTCATGATGCAATCACTACCATCGGAGGGCTTCCCTTATCTCTTGAGGCTTTAGGGTCACTTTTGTGTGGAAAAAAGCAAGCGTTCTGGAGAGATACGATAGCCAAGTCAAAAAAAGTCCCTTTAAAGAAAGTGCGAGAAAGGTTAAGGATAAGTTATGAAGAATTAGAAGATGGACAAAAACAAATATTTTTGGATATTGCTTGTTTTTTCATCGGCGAGGACAAAACAAAAATATCCTATATGTGGGATGCATGTGACTTTTTCCCAGGGAGGGAATTGAAGTATTGAGATTCATGTCATTAATAAAAATTGGAGATGATCATAAGTTCAAAATGCATGACCAACTGAGAGATCTTGGTAGGGAAATAGTTCGTGAGGAAGACCAACGAGGGCCTCAATATCGTAGCAGGTTATGGGATTCCGAGGAAGTCCTAAAAGTGGTAAGGGAAAATAAGGTAACCATTTCATTCCTTTTGTTCACTTAGTACATGTTCTACTATTAGAGTAATGTTGGTCCTCTACTTACTGCTTGCTCTAGTCAACTGAGAACCTTATACTATTATTGCCCTCGAAAGTAGGGAAGGTGTTCTCTCTTAATACTTCATGTATTGTTATTTGAGATGTGTATATTATGAAAAGATCTTGAACTTCTATAATTGCTTCATTTATGTCCTCGACACATGCATTAAATAATTTGACTATGCTACTATAAACCATAAGTACTAATAATAAATAAATAATACAATTATAATCTTTAGATGTTATAATTAATATAATAGGACTAACGGTGCCGACATTTCTCATGAAATTTTAGTCATTATTCCATAATGGAGAGTGGAAGGGATTCTTATTATTATATTACCTGAGGAATTCCATTTACCACTATTCATTAGACAAGGATTGGCTTAAAACTTACCAAATAAAATAGGAATAGGAATTCCTTATATATATAATATATACGTGTGTACAACATCAAGTGTATTTTATGCAACCATTAAAAAGAGAAATGTTTTAAGTCCAAGAGACAAATACTCGAATTCTATTCAGTATGATTAAGTATATGATTGTATTTGCATTTGTGAAATTAATCATTATTTTGACTCCACTCCTTTTAATTCAGCACTTGGGTTGACTTAAGTTGTTGCTCAATATACGAGCACTTATTTACGCTCTCAATGTGCGACCCATGTAGAATCTCAAGAGCCAATTCAAATATTAACAAATTCGTATCCAATGTCTATTTATTACGTCTTTCATACTACATGATTAAATAAACTAAACTAACCAAAAAGAAAATTGAATATGCTGTACATTTTATATGCAAATAAAATGGTATAGCTAAATTTTACAACTAAAAGGGTACATTTTTATATGATCATTTCGGTATTTTTGCATGACTCCATTTTGCTCTTCATCCATGGTACTATTCTAACGAGAGGCCCAGCCTTTTGCATGAACGATGAAAATAACATTAACTTTCCAACTCATCTTTTTACTCATGGGACCAAAAATGACGCCTACTCACTTTAAATTGTTCCGCGTCATCCTATATAGCTCATTGTGCGAAAATGCACAATGAACCATGTCAATCATGACCACAAATGACTTTTTCATCTTTTACAAAAAGCAAAAAAAAATTGTAAGAAAGATTATAAACAAAGTCTATTAACAAGATTATAAAATGAAACATGAGGTCTTTTTTGGTGAGTTAACAATGATAATAGATGAAATTCATGATAGGCGTTAGCTTTGTTCTATGGTTAAATAGTTGGGCTATTTTTATTACGTTTGAAAGGTTATGTTATTTTTGCCATAGATGCCGAAGGTTAGGGCTTTATAGACGTTTGAAAGGTTTTGCTACTTTTGTCCCAAGTACAAAAGTTGGGCTTATTTTCGTGATTTGGCCAAACTCGAGCTATCGATTTTTGAAGGTGAAAAAAGTCACACACCACACAAAGAAATCTTGAAGATAGGTAAGGTATCTTGATATTTTAAGAAGGAAGTTTATGGGGAAATGACTAACGTGAGTAAATTACTTCTGTTGAAGATTTCTTCCTTTTTTTTTATGAGTACTCTTCCCTTGGATTCCTCTTAGGTGTTGAGATCTAATCTCTTCCCAAATTAATACGCTATTCACCTATGAGTATCCATGAAATCTTGTACCGGCATTATGAAGCACAATAACAAAATTTCTGGTTCGGAGAAACTGGCATGTGGAAATCCATGAACTTTCTGTGTTACTTCTTGACTTCTTATGCATACGTGATTTTTTTTATTTTTATTTATGCCTGTGAAAGCTTGCTACACATTTGGTTCTTAGGGATAACTATTCTATTTCCAGTCTATTCTGATGAAGCAATTATTCCTTCATTTCGTTCAAACATAGATTACAAATTGCTATTCTCTCACAATCAGGAATAGTAATCCTGGGGAGGCCAAGGAAAAGCTATTCATGTAGCCAAGTACAGCTTCAATTTTCACATTTCAAAAAATGCTTTGCACTTTCAACAATTAATCTCTTTAAAGTACATCAAGGTTATTGTCTTCTGTATATTATATTTATTATACTTGTTTAACCCAGCTATTTACGATTATGATTATATCAAATTGTAATCTATAGTTAACTTAAAATATATGATAAAATAATAAGCTGTGGAATATTAATATAACTAATATTATTGTCTTAATTACTTATAATTAGAAAGTAAATAATTAATAATATTTCAAGTCACTATTGGTAAAATAATAAGTACATAATATATTAATATGACTAATATCACAATATTCAGCTTCTTGTAATTAGTTATCGCTCCAATTGAAAATAAGAATATGTTATTTTTTTTATTAACCGCTTAAGTAGCAGAATTGAGTAATATATACGAAATTCATATGAAACTTACAAAGAAAAAAAGTATATTTCTATTAAAATTGACAAGTCAAATTTTGATTTTGCACTTTGCAATTTTGATTAAATTCCATGCATTGCACGCATTTCTTAACTAGTATGGTAATGAAGCTATAGTGCTAGAAAGAAGAAGATTCCAAGTTGCAAAGTTTTTACTCTATACGAGCCATTATATCATAATTCTTTTTAAGATCTGAATGTTCATGGCCAAATTTCGAAATGGAAGTTGACATCCTTCACTTTGTTAGCCTTTATAAATATTGTTAATTGGCGTAAAAAGAAAAATCATATCTTCACATTGCTACTCTCTTGAACGCAACAATGCACGTCAATAACAATATAAACAAATGATATTCGATTACTTTAGTTGGATATAGTATTAATGAATATTGATTCTTGCTTATAGGGAACGGATAAGATTGGGGCGATTAATTGTCTGCAGTCCATCAATACAATTGGGCGAAGTGACTATATTTTCCGAGGACTCAAGAAATTGACAAATCTAAGATTCCTTCGCATGTTTGATGTATATCTGAATGGAGATTTTGAGGACTCAATGAAAGAGTTAAGATGGCTTGAATGGAGAAATTTTGCCATGAGTTTAAAATTAAAAAATTTTCACGTAAAGAAATTAGCCGTGCTCGATTTGCAAGGAAGTCAAATAAATGAGAAATGGAAAGGATGGAGTTTTTTAATGGTAAGAACTGCAGTCTTTTTTTCTCCCTTTTATGCTTTCTTTTGAATCATAATCTCTCTAAACTCACCCCTTGACTATCATTTTTATTTTTTTTTTATCAGATGGCAGAGAAGCTGAAATATCTAGACCTTTCATTTTGTCAACTCTTGGAAAATACAGACTTCCTCTCAGTTTTTAAAAAGTTAGAGGTTCTCATCCTCAATAGGTGTCGCAGCCTGGAGCGAATCGACGCTTCAATTGGAGAGATGGAGGCCCTCCTTCGCTTGGAGCTGCGCGGTTGTGATAGCCTCACGGAACTTCCAGAAGAAATAGGTAATTTAAAAGCCCTGCAGCAACTCCTTCTACGAGACACTCCATCCCTTTCTGCATTGCCAAAAAGCATAGGGTTTTTGGAGAATCTAGAGATTCTAGATATTTCCAATAGTGGTATAGAAGAATTGTCTGATATTGGGAAGCTGAGAAAGCTCCGAGAGTTACGTGCTTCCGAATGCAGAAATCTGAAAGGGATAATGGCAGAAAGCATGTGTGATTTTTCTTTCCTACGACGCCTTAATTTTTTTGGCTGTGACAAGCTCCAATCGTTGCCGGACCTTCCTTCTGGCTTAATAGATTTGGGCGTCACTTGTCAAAGTAACCAATTGCCTTCGCTTTCCCACCTATCCCATCTTAAGGAACTACGAATCCGGAATTACGAATTTCTGGAGTGCATCCAGGTGCTTCCATCAACGCTATTAAAGAACTCAGAATGCTCCCAACCGATGGATGTTGAAGGATCAAAATCACCACAATCCCTAAACACACCCTTCCAGTTGGAAATCTTGGATGTTCATTGCTGTGGATCTATCAAAGTGGTGGACGTTTCACATTTTATCCATCTAAGGACATTATCCGTCGAATATTGTAAGAATCTACTTGAAGTTCGAGGTCTTGACAAATCGACAAATTTGGAAAGCTTGGATGTCATTTGGTGCGCCTCAATCAAGCGGTTGGACCTTCCAAAGTTCGGCCGTTTGAAGAAATTGGATGCTACTCATTGCAAAAATTTAGCCGAAATTGAAGGTCTTGATAGGTTGGGGTATTTGGAAAGTTTGGATATTTATGGCTGCACTTCAATTGGAAGGCTAGACCTTCCAAAATCCGGGAGGCTAAAGAAATTAAATGCTAAAGACTGCGAAAACTTAGCCGAAATTCAAGGTCTCGATAGGTCAGAATTTTTGGAAAGTTTAGATATTAGAGGTTCCACTTTAATTGGAAGGCTAGACCTTCCAAAATCCGGGAGGCTGAAGGGATTACTTGTTTCAAACTGCAAAAACTTAGCCGAAATTCAAGGTCTCGATAGGTTAGAATTTTTGGAAAGATTGGATATCTTTAAGTGCACTTCAATTAGAAGGCTAGATCTTCCAAAATCCGGGAGGCTGAAGGCATTACAAGTTACAAGCTGCGAAAACTTAGCCAAAATTGAAGGTCTCGATAGGTTGGGGTATTTGGAAAGTTTGGATATCAATAGATGCACTTCAATTAGAAGGCTAGACCTTCCAAAATCCGAGAGGCTAAAGAAATTATTTGTTTCAGGCTGCGAAAACTTAGCCGAAATTCAAGGTCTCGATAGGTTAGAATTTTTGGAAAGATTGGATATCTTTGGGTGCACTTCAATTAGAAGGCTAGATCTTCCAGAATCGAGGAGGATGAAGAGATTATATGTTGCAAGCTGCGAAAACTTAGCCAAAATTGAAGGTCTCGATAGGTTGGGGTATTTGGAAAGTTTAAATATCAGTACTTCAATTAGAAGGCTAGACCTTCCAAAATTCGACAGGCTAAAGGAATTATTTGTTTCATGCTGCGAAAACTTACCCGAAATTCAAGGTCTCGATAGGTCAGAATTTTTGGAAAGTTTACATATTAGAGATTCCACTTTAATTGGAAGGCTAGACCTTCCAAAATCCGGGAGGCTGAAGGGGTTACTTGTTTCAGACTGCAAAAACTTAGCCGAAATTCAAGGTCTCGATAGGTTAGAATTTTTGGAAAGATTGGATATCTTTGGGTGCACTTCAATTAGAAGGCTAGATCTTCCAAAATCCGGGAGGCTGAAGGGATTAAATGTTGAAAGCTGCAAAAACTTAGCCAAAATCGAAGGTCTCGATAGGTTGGGGTATTTGGAAAGTTTAAATATCAATAGATGCACTTCAATTAGAAGGCTAGACCTTCCAAAATCCGAGAGGCTAAAGGAATTATTTGTTTCATGCTGCGAAAACTTAGCCGAAATTCAAGGTCTCGATAGGTTAGAATTTTTGGAAAGATTGGATATCTTTGGGTGCACTTCAATTAGAAGGCTAGATCTTCCAGAATCGAGGAGGATGAAGAGATTATATGTTGCAAGCTGCGAAAACTTAGCCAAAATTGAAGGTCTCGATAGGTTGGGGTATTTGGAATGTTTGAATATCAATAGCTGCACTTCAATTAGAAGGCTAGACCTTCCAAAATCCGAGAGGCTAAAGGAATTAGCTGTAAATTGCGAAAACTTAGCCGAAATTCAAGGTCTCGATAGGTCAGAATTTTTGGAAAGGTTGGATATCTCTAAGTGCACTTCTATTAGAAGGTTAGATCTTCCAAAATCTGGGAGGCTGAAGATATTAATGGCTATAGACTGCACAAACTTGGTCGAAATTCAAGGCCTCAATAGATTAGAGTTTTTGGAATATTTGGATTTCTCTAAGTGCACTTCAATTGGAAGGCTAGACCTTCCAAAATCTGGGAGGCTGAAGATATTAATGGCTAAAGACTACGCATACTTGCTTGAAATTCAAGGCCGGGATTTTTGGGAAGAACTAAATATCATTGGATGCAAGTCACTCAAAACAATTCCAGAATTATCCGGAACTCGGATTTATCAATATGATGAGATTACAAATGGCCAATGATAGGATATGGATCAGACTATACAGATGACTCAGATGAGTCAATATAATGGCAATGATCTACATTTTCTAGTGAAGGTGTATAAAGGAGGTAAGTTACCTTTGCTCTTTTGAGATCTACTGGCCAATTTTCATTTGTATTTCCTACTTGCAATATCTCTCAAAATTTTTGATCTTGTCATTATTATTTCCTAATCGATAGCGTTATCATTGTTTTCTTACTTGAATTCAAGGAATTCAGGGCAGATGTTCATTCAAGATAATGTGTGCTTTGGCAAAATGGTTCTACTTATCATGCCGGTAATGGAAATGGTTCTTTGCACATTTTTTTTGTGTTGTGAATACTGGCTTCTCTTAATTAATCTAATCTACTCCAGGTAAATGTATAACATCATTATGCTGAGGTCCTAATGGCAAGGTCGCTGTCTCGGCACTTGAAGATGGTATACTTTCACTGCATGATGTAGAAGTAAGTTTTCCATGCTATTGCTGTAACATTATCCTCAAATTCCTTCTGCAAGAATCCTTTATCATCAAAACGTGTTCTTTTCTGATCTCTCTTGAGAAATATTCTGAATTGCTCAAAAGCTGCATGATGCAGTGCAAATAGCAAGCTTGCAAATAGAGATGGCAATCCATGTTTACAGGTTGTGTTTGTCGATGTCAAGTTAATATGGACTGTTAGATAGGTCAACCTGAGTACGATAAGCTTAATGAATCTTATTAGATCATTGAACATGGCCCATTTGTTAAATAGGTCAGTAAATGAGAAGATATGAATAGACTTAATGAATTATTCGTTTCACGTCATACGTTAATAACAGATTCATACACTTTAGGACTTGAATATAATTCATATGCTGAATTGCATTCTCTTATAGGATAGGAAATTGTCACCTCACTGCTGATGTTGTCATTGATGATTGAAAATGCTTCAAATGTCAACGACAAATTTCAGTGCAGCATTTATAGAGGTCGAGCTTATTGTCAGGATTTACACTCTAAGCACATGGTGTCAATAGAACTAGTCATCTATGATGTGCTCATTTTTATCAAATTAATAGTTTATTTTGAATGCTGAAATTCAAATATGTTTAGTTCAGTAAAATAAAAAAGGTTATGGTTTAGGTGACTCCTAAATGATAGAACTTATATGTGCTTTAATAATGCCTGTGGGTGGAAAAGTTCATAGATAACTGGTTATGTGCTTTAATAATTCTTAACAGACAATATTTCATTCTTCATATCTTACGTGTTATTTCTAATGCTATTTTTGCAGTTAAGTTTCCAACTAAGAATCTTATTTCACAGTCCAATAGCCTTAATTTTTTCTGCCTTGATATATCTTGTCGAGTTAGTATGATGTCTTACCCTCATTATTGTCTCGTAGAAACAATGCAAAGAGAGATTTACTGCAGTTTGGAGGATTTGGGGACATCGAATATTTGTAAAGGACACTTGCGAAGGAATTTCAACAAATGGAATGCAGGTATTAGCAAAAGAATTAGAAAGCTGAAATGTAATAGAATCTTGTTCGTGTGTAGAAGCTCTTACTTGATTGTATTGTTTATTACTCTTTCATTGTAAATTCTTCACCTTAATGCTATATCTACCTTTTCCATTCATAAATGTTCTTACACTTGCCTGAGTGGCCATAAACTTGAGATTATAATGAGAGAAGGAGAGAAAGAAAAGGAAACCATTGGGGTTGGGGGTTGTCTTTTGGAGGTTGTCCTCAACAATGGTTTTTCGCTTTTCCTCTGTCTAATAATCTAGTTTTTCATGTTTAGTTTTAGGTGTGATTACCTAACAATCTACATGGAAGTTTTAATTGGGTGATCTTGTCAGATTTGGTTCTTTGTTTAGCTTATTATCCCTCTATATAGTCATCCCGTATCTCGTGTTTTCTAATTAGGAAGTAATTTCATCTTTACATTTTCAAGAAAGTTGCCTAGATGCCTTTTTCTACTATTTCGAAAGGACACTTTGCAAGGATTTATCGCCACTTTTCCCTTACATCAGTTTCAGCATCCACCGTATACATTCCCAATTCACTATCCTTCTATAGTAGGGTATATACCTTTAATCTGAAACTACATATATTATCCAGAGATCCCTATTTGCAGAGTACAACCGCTTTTTCATGCTATTTATTTCTTTATATGACTCTACAGGATGACTCTGACTTTGCTTCAGATTATATTTTCTTGCATATACCTGACGAGTCTTTTGTAGATGTAACAAATTCTATAGCGGTAGTGAGGGGACTTATGAATGATTCAAGCAGTGTGAAGCAGGGAAGACCTTTGAAAGGTTGTTGTGCATCCCTCCTAGTCATTGTTTTGTGGATTTGGCTCTATATAAGGTAAAAGCTCGGTATATCGTATTTCAAAGTTCAAATTTGCGATGTGGCTAATATAGTATGTTGGAAACAGGAACATTAAATCGTTATGTTGCTAATTAAGATGACTAATTATACTTGTGAAAACTTGGGAGAATGCCGGAATGACGATCCTGCAGGCCAATGACCATCAATTTGTCTATTGCCAGAACCACTTGTGCAAATAACTAAGAGTTATACCAATTTAAGGTAACTCTTGGATCTGGAGCTTGCATATTGATTTCTTGTTCATCATATCTAGAGTTCTGTTCTGATCATGTCAATTCACTATTTAAGACATTGATGGCAAAAGGAAAAAAACAAAATGTTGTGCTTTTCTGTTGACTTCTATTCTTTTCAGAGTTTTAAGAAGTGGCTCTGGTTGAACCAAGAACAAGAACTTGTTCAAACTATTTTCCCAGCAGAATTAGTATTGGTCAAGAACCGATGGTATTGACCCTGTTCAATCGATAACCAGGTGTACCTATCAACTAGTACCCAACAAACCTGTCAACTAGTTTGGACTAGCTCTAGGCCTTAAAAAAATCAAAGTGGTGTTGGAATTGGGTTGGGGTTTGGCACTCCAACCACTTGTAACTAACAAGCGTGACAACCACTATTTTTCCAATTGAAAAGTTAATTATCCATTTTTTTCATAGGACACTTCTGGCAACTATTTGGCATTTGAAGATTGCACTACTCATTTCTTCCCTCCAACTCCAAGAGTTCCTCATATGCCTGGACTAGTACGTGGAGAAACTGGTTTAACTGATGACGGTCAAGATTCATTCGTAGAACTCTTAAATTTTTGAAGCTGTGTCAATATCCTTTGTAGTGGAGATAAAGATGGGGTTTTGTGTTTTAGTATATATGGTGTCTTTCCAATCATAAATGTTGTAAGCCTCCTATCTGTTTAGATCAAATGTTTAGCAGTATAGTCTATCAAATTGAGTCAATGAGTACTTCTTTCCTTTCTTGCTTCCATACAGCAATCTTTATTAATAAATGGATTTGATGGCAGAAATCGGTATTGCCTAAAATTAATGGGCTAGTTAATCAAACAACTATACTAGGTGAAGTTATTATTGTAGAAGTTCTAGACTTCATTTCTATTGGTCACCTCAGAGATGACACCTCTGACTTCGATATAGCACAATTATCCAAAGCTTTTGTTGTTTATCTTGGGTGCTCCTTCTACCTATGCTGCAGTTGAAGCACCTAAAGGAGAATTTGGTGTCTTTCTGGGTTAGTCTGCCGTACAAACTTTCCTTTTGTTTCAAACTCGAGTTTCTGCTCTTTTTTAGGGTGATTGAGAGAGCCTATACAACCATCGGTTGGGGAAAGTGTTCTCTGTGTGTATGTATGCCCATGCGTAGATAGTTCTCTCTAAGGGTGTACAACTATGAGAAAATTTAGAGAACATGATGAACTTCTCAACAAACATTTGATTAGTCTAGAGACGGGTGTTGGAGAGTTGTTCTAATCAGTGTCATAGGTTCCTATAGTTTTCTCTTTAGTTAGGTGGAGCAAATCCTTATAGTTATGATTCCTTGTTGGGACTCTCCCAAATGGACTTCCTAATGTCCACTGCCTATCACCAGATCTATAAGTGTGGAATATAGTTTCTTAATGGGAGGTTTTTCAGATCTATAAACAAGTTTGTGAATTGTTAGTGATGATTTGATCACAATGTCTTGACTCGGTTGAGTACCTAAAGTCAATTCCAATATCTATGTCCTATACCTAGAACAGGTTATTTTTCACTTTAAGATGAGATATTTAGATGGAAAATTAAACATGAAATTAGGAAATCACTTGTTGTGATAAGTGATGTAGCTCATTTAGTTCAAAGTTGAGCTTCTGGGTTTCCTTTTTTATTTGAAAAGATGCCAATGGCAGGAATACTAAGTTTCTAGGGAACCACAATGTGCAACTGCTAATTTAAGGCCTTCCAAGTTGCAATGTGAAGTAGATACTTTATAGTCTGGTTTTGATGTAAGATAGCCTTCAGGAAAGTCAAATCGATACCTATACTGCAGTTGTGCTGTTGTCCATGAAGTTTACCTTTTTAGCTCAAGTTGTTGTTTCTCTCTGTTTTCTAGATCCATCATTGACCTGACCTAAAAATGAATGTTGTGTTGCTTGGTTGATCTCCAAGTTGACCTTGCAGAGATAGCACAGTTCCAATTGCTAATAGTTATTTTAGTTTTGAAACCTTTTTAACTCTCTGTTTCCACTTTGTTTGTATAGCTGCTTTGTTTTATTGAGTTCGCTATTTTCAGTTTGATAATCAGTCGCTTATTGCTTCTTTCTGTGATTGCCGTAATGCATGAGAATATGCACCAGAATATACATGAATATGATATTCCTACGACAACCAAGGACTGAGACACCATTTGTCGACTCTTGAATGCTTTCGTGAGGAAGGTACACTAACGACCATAGTTGCCTCTCAAGAGCCTCCATGTTTTTCAACTAATGGGTTAATGATAGTTGGCCTTTTTGCTCTGCTGTGACTAATTTTATTTTCCTTCCTAATTAAGCTTCCGATATATTTCGACTTCATTTCATGATAAATTGACTTTTCTTTAGTTTTCCCATGCATTAGGAAACGCAAACTACAAATAAATCTTAAGAGACACTTTCTGAAGCATTGGTGATCAAGTTAAACTTCAAGTTATGCAAAAGAACCTAGACTAAATGAAGCAAAAAATTACTGGACCCACGGTGATGTTCTTGGCCTATATCACCGTTTTGTTTCTCATGCTATGGTTATTCTAGATTGCTTGCTCTTATGGACTTTACGCGGTGGTGTGACATTATTATGGGATTGGAAAGTGGAAGGAGTGCCTAAGACTATTTGAATGCTTTTGAAGGGGTTGATTACATGGATATTAGGGGTAGTTATCACTGTAGCTGGGTAGAAGGATCAGGGCTTTTATTAATCAACTATATTTTGTATTCGATTTAGATTATTTAATTAGAAACGAGAGAGTATATGTATTTACGAAGAATGTTTTCAAAAGTACCTGTTTAACTTCTCCTTAAAACTAGAACACCAGTCAAAAATATTTTATATGCTCTTGCAAGGCTCAAATAAATGACAGTTCCACCTCTCTTGAGTTGCATTGATCTTAGACAATAATGTGATGAAAATTGTCTTTCATAGCAAAAACAAGCTGTGGATAGATGTTTAATTATTTATGTATGTTGGTCATGCTTATTGTCATTTTTTAAAATTTATTATGGCTTATAAATGAGTATGTGATTGTCCATAGTTTCTTGCTCAAAATGCTCCAGTGACCAACAAAGAATTTCATTCACTTTGTGACGTGTAAGTTTTAGTCATCAGATACATTGTCTTCTCATGAACATGTTATTGGAATTTAATAGAGAAACTATCACGCAAAAGCTCAGTGGTAACTAAACATGTTTCAATGAAAATGTGAAACAGCCATACGCAGTAAATGTCGAACCGCTTGGATAATATTTTGATAATGTAAGATACTGACTGTTTGCTAAACTTCAAATGTACCTGCTGTAAGTTTATTCCTATATGATTGGATTATTCCAGATATCATGTTAGATGTTTCACTTGAGCAAGCTAACTGGCATGTAACTGTTATCATGTTAGTTTTAGTCATCAGATACATTGTCTTCTCATGAACATGTTATTGGAATTTAATAGAGAAACTATCACGCAAAAGCTCAGTGGTAACTAAACATGTTTCAATGAAAATGTGAAACAGCCATACGCAGTAAATGTCGAACCGCTTGGATAATATTTTGATAATGTAAGATGCTGACTGTTTGCTAAACTTCAAATGTACCTGCTGTAAGTTTATTCCTATATGATTGGATTATTCCAGATATCATGTTAGATGTTTCACTAGAGCAAGCTAACTGGCATGTAACTGTTATCATGTTAGTTTTAGTCATCAGATACATTGTCTTCTCATGAACATGTTATTGGAATTTAATAGAGAAACTATCACGCAAAAGCTCAGTGGTAACTAAACATGTTTCAATGAAAATGTGAAACAGCCATTCGCAGTAAATGTCGAACCGCTTGGATAATATTTTGATAATGTAAGATGCTGACTGTTTGCTAAACTTCAAATGTACCTGCTGTAAGTTTATTCCTATATGATTGGATTATTCCAGATATCATGTTAGATGTTTCACTAGAGCAAGCTAACTGGCATGTGACTGTTATCATTAGGTGGCTTTATCCAAGGATCTTTGTCATTTGATGGTTGCATGCTCAGGAGAACTTGTTGAAGACATTGTTGAATCAAGAGGGGGTCAAATGGTTGAAGATAGTATGCATGGCTTTCATTGCTCAGTGCTTGATATTTCAATATTCCAAAAAGAGGTAAAATTGCACTTGCATTTAGTGTTATTCAAATTTTAGGCGAGACTTGTGTAATTTTTTTTTTTTAAGCTTATGTAGTAGTAATTGGACTCCATTTTATGATTATATTATGATTGTTTATGTGTACTGGTATTTGTTTTAAAGGTATCAATTTTCTTTGGTTGAATGGTAATTGGACTCCGTTTTATGATTATATTAGGATTGTTTATGTGCACTGGTAATTTTTTTTAAAGGTATCAATTTTCTTTGATTGTATGGAAAGTAACATTCATTTTAACTCAGGATATTATTGTCATCCTTAAAATGAAACTGATGGTTAACATGGAGCAATTTTGAGGCATTTCTTGGAATTAACTCTACACTTTGCATGATTGAAGATCTTTCCTTCTGACAATTTTAGATGCCCAAGTTGACTTTCAAGAGTCACCGTAAGCTGAACAACATGATGCCTCATACTTGAAAGCCCGAATGATTTTGTTCATGCTTAATAAGGTTTTCACCCGACCTGTAAGTATCATACCATCTTTCCATAGAAACCTCTAGAAATCAATGTACTTTAGATGATGAAAGTGGTGGGACAAAAATGCAGGAGTTACTTTTGCAAAATTTTGAACATTTTCACTTGATTCACACATCATTTTTGTTCTCTACCATTAGAGGCCAGCTAAATTTTCAATAACTTTTTTTGTTTTAATTTTTATAGAAACTATTTTCAATGTTTTATCTCAGAAAATTTGTTGAGCGAAACTGATGTATGCTGTAATGGATGAGAATTGTGAGAATTCGCTTGTGTACCATCACAATAAGAAAACAGGCTTAGTTATTCCAAATCTCCATGGTTGCACGTGGAATGTGAACGCTAAAAGGTTGTCTTCAGTTTTTAATTTTGATTTTAATAATAGTTTTCCTTTCATCGACTGTTTTTGAAGTGTTACCAAACACATTTTCTGGACTGTTTGCATTCTCAAATAAAATGAGAAGGGATATCTGAGAATCTTTATCTGCCGAATGCCTCCTTAGATTCTCAATCTCTTCCTGTCTGCAGTAAAAATGAACTTCATCAAGTTGCTCAACAGGCTTCCAACATTGAAGATTTACTTCATGTCGTCCGGACATCATTATCGGTCATGCACAGGCAGTGGGCTGATTCCATGAACATTTTTCATGAGAAGTTTGATTTGTTAGCAAGCCTTATTAACGACCATGGTTAGTGGTCCTGTTAAAACGAAGCAGTAGATGGATTTTCATTGTTCTTCATTTAACTGTTTCTGTTTGCTTATCTAGGTCTTGACTCTTCTCCTCAGGAGGAATTTTTGAGTCTTCTAGGTGGTGCTAGGACCAGTCCTGCAGTCCATCAGTTGTTAATTCTCTGGGTGAAGTGGTATGGCTGGTTTTTCTATGTTCTGGAGTCGCTATAGGATTTCTGTACTTTTTGGTTGGTTTTTATCATCTTAGTCTGCTAGTTTGCTCAATGATAGGGTATGAAGCGTGTATCAAAAGTTGTCTGTGGTGCTGGAAAAGAACTTCAGCTGGTTGTCCTCAATCATCTACAGGTGCACATTATTACCTTTGCATTTGGCCTTTCTCTCTGATAAATTATTGATTTTTAAGCATCACATAGGACAGTCTTGGAGGGTGATCAGATAGATGTAGGAATTTGTTATAGTAAGTTATGCTTCACACATTTGGAGACACGCCATATCTTTCAGAACATCCTGATGTTGAATTCTTATACAAACCTATCATATGCAATGATATGGATTACTAACATTAAGTGGCTGAAAAGGGTGAGGTAAAATCTGATTTGATTCTGATTTAACAAGTTGGCAATATCTACTATAAGCATATAATAGAAATTAGAGGTCATAATCATTGGTTTGAATCTGAACTTGATCTAAGTTTGGGCTTTCAGAACACTGTAAACGGAGGTATGGATATGGAAATTTTTATGCATTTACATTATAATTAACATGTATAGTGATGTGTTCTCAGTTTCAAAAGGAGAAACTTCATTGCCCCCTTCAATCTTAATATATATATCCCTCATAATTGCAAAAGTCAATCTTTGTATCAATGAATCATATTGAACTCTTTTTGCCTACTGATAGCACTATTCGAGCCTAGGAGAAGTTAAGACTTATTTATACTGCCAATTCCACTCCTTGGACTCGATGTAGTAAGTGAAACTCTGCTTTCCTTTGGTATTATTACTGTCCACAAGCTCAAATTGAGAATGAATACTCAGTTATCCGAAGAAGATGAGCAGATAAAATAACTGGCCAGTGCTTGGATGATAGTGAATTGAGCCATCGTTGATCTCATCTGTGATTCTTAACCTCAGTTATGAGAGCCTCCGTTCACAACAATATGTTCACCTGCTTAGATGTGGGAATTCATTAGTTTTAATTTTTTTTTTTTACCAACTATTTTCCAATTAGGTCGCCATTTTTTTAAGTGAAGCTCCATTTTTGGCAGAGTAATGCTCAAGATGTTAAGTCCTGGTAAATGAAAATGGTTTACTAACAAACACGTGAAATAGATTTGTATTAGGTGTCTGTAATATAATTGCCTACATACTTGGATTTTACCACTTCAAACGAGTTTTGTATGCTAGTCTCTGTATCCATAGTATTGTTCTGTTTTGGGAAGGTGTTGGTATCTCTTTGGATCCAAAGTTTCTCTTGAACTTTTTAGACCTTGACTTTAGGGTGTAGAGACTTCCTTTTGTCACGATAATCTTACTCAAAAAAGGAACCGTAACTGGGAGTTAATGGACTGTTTTTGCCCTCAATAAAAACATGCTATGTGGATGATCGTTATGCTGATTAGCACAAAATCATATGTGAGATGTTAGTGTTTGTACTTGAAAGTACATGATTAGATACAATGTTGTGATATAAAAAATTCCTCAGAAAAGTATAAGTTTCTTTTAATAGATCAAAAGTTCAACTATAGGGCACCAAGGGGGTGCAAACCCATATAGGAAAAGAGCCCAAAAATTAAAGCCATGTATAGAACAACTCTCAAAACTAAAAGTGAGCTCAAATACAAGATAAATCATTGACTATATTAATTAAGGCATTTACATACATATGCTGTCTCCACCATACCAAAAGTGTACGACTTTAAGCCAAATTTCAACAAACGGAAGAGTTCTCTCCATCAAAAGCTATCTTGTTCAGCTCCTTCCAAATGAGCGTAAATCAGAGAGAGGAATTGAGTTACTCCTATTCTTGTGGCACTGTAAACAAATGCCCTGCCGAGCCCAGAGATCTTGCTCCATAAAAGCTCCCAAAGATATTTTGGTGCAAGCATAGGAAACTGTCCAAACCTTTCTTGTCCATGAACAGTGAGGGAGGAGATGCCGCACGGGTTCTGCGTCCTTGCGGAGGAAACATCTATTATCCAGTATTTGCCTCTTAGTTGTAGGTTATCTAAAGTGAGGATTCATTCCCAAGTTGCTTCCCTAGCGAAAAGCTAAACTCTAATCAGAACCCTTACTTCCAAATCTCTTTTTAAGGAAAATCTGTTCTACCACCAACAACCTCCCTATCGAGCCCTTGTAGTGAGACTTTACTGGAAAGATTCCATCTCTTTCAACGTTCCACACAAAACATCCTCACAGGCAACAGAATTCTTGGAATAATATAATACATAAAAAGAGTTGGCAAAAACTCCCAATCTTGGGCTTGTCTCACAAACTTAATATCCCAAATGATCATTTCCTTGCCAAGGCATGCCATCCAGCTTTTGTTGGAATGCCTATTTTGGAGGATCAATTTCTAAGAAGTCTTGTAGCACTGCACCTTTATAGTATGTGGTGCCTTTGGAAGGAAAGCAACAAAATAGTATGGTTTGAAATCTTCGGTTGTTTTTGTGGTGTACCTTTTAACTGGCTTTGGGCATCATGTTCTGCTTTCATAGTCTTCTGATGTTTTATTTTTGTTTGTTTTTCTTTCGTTTTATCCTTGAATACCGATGCACTAGAACTTTTTCTTTATAAAATCCTTTATCATCTATAATAAAAGATATCGCCAGTTTCTTGTCCGCCAGATCTCTCTCCATACATTTGGGCAATTTTGTGCGTGTTGTAAACATGTGCATTGCCCGAGCACGTGCATGCAATCATGTGTTTGTGCAGGTGTCCACACATGCACATGCGCACTTTAGGGCTGTTGCTAATTAGATCGGTTCCTTGCTTCTCCTGGGTTCAGGATTCTCTTGTACACAATGCACATTATTGTTGATTATTACTATGGTGAGAAATCATGTTTCTTGTTAGTTTCTTTAAGGTTATAGACCCTCTTCTTTTTACTTTTTTGATAATTAAGTATATTAAAGAGCATCATGGGGATGCATCTTATCTACAAATTACCACCTATAAGCTTGTATTTATCTAAGAGAATTCAAAAAGGACTTACTGTCTGAAGAACTGCTGCCACAGTGCCCCAAAAAAAAATTGGTGGTTATGCAAATATCCTTTACAGCTCCTATATAACTTTCCTCAATTTTAGGAACCTGCCTATATTTTACTTTAGAAAGTTTATGAACTTTCTTTAACTCCATGGTCTGTCAATTAATGCTTTGGGGCCCCTTTCTTCTGTTGTTTATTCAAAATGTGCATTCAAGATGGTGCAGAGTTTTGTGGAATAATTGCCAAGTCATCTAAAAGAGTACCTACCAAAAAAAGATGTAGTTTTACTTAATTGTTACAATTAGGGGTATGCGACGAGAACCGCCCAACTCGAGGACCGCCCAACCCGACCGGACCGGTTGGTTTTGGTGGTTCCCATAGCCGGCGATCCGGTTCCCGGTTCCCATTCTCGGAACCGGTGGTCGGTCGGTCCGGTTCCCGGTTCCAAGGTGGGAACTGGACCGACTGGCTGGACCGATCGAACCGACCAGTAGTTTTTAATAATATATATATTTAAAAAAATTCTTAAGAATTAAAAAAAAAATTATTCTTTTCAATTTGTTTGTATGCTTTTGCTTATACTTCTTAAGGTAATGGTTATATTTTATGGGATAGTCTTTGTTCAGGATAATCTTGTCATGTTAGAGTTGTTTGCTCTACTATTATATGGATGATTCTAAATAATCTTGTCATGATGTAGTGGCATGGAGCAAAAGGAGATCTCAACTTCGTTATCACAAGAAACTTTTGCGTGGCCTATCAATACTTTTGTTAGATTTTTCCTTTTGAAAGTTTATATCTTGTAAAAGATTTGGCGATTGCAAAGTTACCGGTCCCACCGGATTAGACCGGACCGGTCAGTCGGTCCGATTCCCGATTCCAGGATTGGTTGGTCCGGTCCACGGTCCCAAAATTTGGGAACTGGTAGGGGTGAGCACGGTTCCCGGGTAGAACCGGGAACCGGAGAACCGAACCGGAGGGTCCGGTTCCGGTTCTCGGTTCTGCATTTTCTGGAACCGGCGGTTCCGGTTCCAGTTCCCGGTTCCTAATAGAATCGGACCGGAACCGGAACCGGAACCGGAACCGGTCCACTCCTACTTCCCTCCTTCCCGAAAAATCTCCAATTTCTAACCCTAACTTTTCCCCCCATTTCTCAATTCTCAGTTTCTCTCTTCCCTCTCTCCCCGACGCCTCACTTCTTGCTGCCCTCGACTTGCTCGCCACTCGCCACTCGCCACTCGCCGTCGATGCTCTTGGCTTCTCGCCGCCAACCACTAGTCGCCCCGGACGCTCGTGGCTCCTCTCTGCCCGCCACTCGTTCGTTGTCGCCGTCGACGCTCCTAGCTCCTACCACCCGCCGCTTGTCGAGAGGAACTTTCTGCTGCGAAAACGGGTTCTCGGCAGAAGCAGTGGAAGGTAACGTGTCCTTCGAGTGCTGCCGAATTTGCTTCGGATAAAGTAGAGTTTCGAGCAATTTGTTTGAGTTTTATGGGTGTTGAGCTGAGCTAAGTTCGAGGGTTTTCAATGGTTTGATTAAAGTTTGGATTTTGAATCTTGTCGCAGGGATGCAGAGGCTTTAAAGTGTGTTTCTTGGGTGAACCAATTGAAAGAATTAGGTAAACACTTGTTCGAGGTCTTGGAGAACGGGCTCTGTTTGTTCCTTCTTGCTCCTATTGTCTCTCCTGGATTATGTGGTTTATGACTTGTCGTGAATTTGAAGTGGGCATTTTGGCTTCATTTTCCACCGTTCTTGCTGCAGTGCTCCGTCAAAGAAATTTGGAAATTTGTAATCTTATGACTGTGGCATTGATAAGATGCATCTCTTTCATTAAATTTATGCGAGTATTTGAGGCCTAAGGGAGTGGCAAACCTAGAAAGTTAGCTTAGGGGGTGATTTCAATAAATTTTGCATTTACCTGACATGGGGCAAGGCATAAAGAGTATGAATTTGTATATCTTGCACAATTGGCCGCCTTTGGGGGTTGGGGGTTGGGGTTGGTTTGGAGGCCTCAGTAAGCCCTCCCTCAGCTGGCCATGTGATAAGGGAGGAGGGAAACTTCCATCATCCAGGCTACACGCTTTTGAAATACTGTCATTTTCTAGTAGCTGCTGTTGTAATCATTGGAGTACTCTAAACATATTTTGGATCAAGAAATCAGGAAACAAGCTCTGAGAATTCAACATTCCTCATTTTACATGTTTATTATCTTTAGTTGGGGCATTGTGTACTGTTGCTGTCATATGGATGTATTCCTGTCATGAAGTGACAGAGCAGTGACTTTTGAGTGCAATTCCATTTTGCTTACCTGCACAGGTGTGTATACTAGCTGAAATGACTTGGTAACAACACGGCTTTTGGATACAAAATGTAAGGTGCTACCTTTGGTCGTAACACTTTCTGGAAGAGTTGGCTCTGACACACCTATTAGTTGTGAGTATAGTGGTCTACGAGGTGTGATAGTGGAAGAGACGGTAATGAGCTTTCACTTGATTGTAATACTTGCTTATTTGGTCTTTTTGACTTGTTCTCAGGCAGAGCAACACTTTCTAAAGCACAATGATGCTGGTTCTTGGATTCAAGACTCCGCGTTGATGCTATCTATGAGTAAAGAAGTTCCCTGGTTCCTGCTGAGGAATGGCTGCTCTCTCATGCTTTTTTTAACTTTCTTGTTCACTTTGATTTGGTGGTCCAAGTAAGTTTGCTTAATACTGATTGCATAGCTGACTAGTTGCGAGGTTATCTTATCAAGAAAGATTGGAGTCTTCTCTTCTACTTTTTGAGAACATGTTGCTTTCTGCTCTAAGTCCAAATGATGATCTAAAAATAGGCCTTGATAATGTCTTGTTCATATGTGTAGGATGATGGTACTGGCCGTGTGCATGTAGTGGGGGCCCGAGGAGCCTCAGGTTTTGAACTAAACATTGCAAGTGAAGTTTTTGAAGAGTCTGGATGATCTCTTGTACGAGGAACATTAGATTATCTTCAGGGTCTCAAGGTTTGTCTCTCTCATGTCTTCCTGTTTAGCGAAGACTTCGTTGATGGACTGTAGGCCAAGCTTATTGAGGATTCAATTGATTCTTTTTTCATATAATCACCTTCTGTTTTTATGCCAGACGCTTGGGGTCAAGAGGATTGAGCGTGTTCTTCCTGTTGGTTCCTCCTTGACTGTTATTGGTGAGGCAAGTGTTTTGCCATCTTATGTTTTATGAGCTCATGCTGTTATATGCTGAAAAATGTTAACAGCTACTTGTGTGATAATGATGGATTGACCAATGTGTTGCCATTTTCACACACGAGTGCGCATTGTCATTTGATAAGCAGTTTTATTGGGCATTTCAAGTGGTACTTTGTGTCATTTCTTATGACATGATTATTGACATGAAATATTGGATGTGGTTGAGTATCAATCAAGTGACTGAGGTGAAGTATCGTATCGTTTGTAACTTCAATGCTTTAGGATTTACTGCAGTTCAATGAGTGTGCTGCTGAATAAGATTGGGTCAATAATAAGTTGCTAATTTGTAACATGGTTGCAGTGTGATAACAATTAAAGTGGAATGAAGATACGTGATATGGCTTTCTAATAGTGGATAATAATTTAAATTTTAAACTAAGTGATCCCTGTTTTCTAATAATTATTTTTGTTTTGAGTAACGTATTTTTTGTGATTTATATCATTATAAAGACTATGTTGGAAGGGATGATCACGGTTCCTGGTTCTAGGGAGGGAGGTTCCGGTTCCCGGTTCCTCTTTTTTCGGAACCGGAACCGGTTCCACTTAAATGAAAAAAAAAAAAAAAAAAGAACCTGTTGGACCCTGGAACCGGAACCGGAACCCGTGAGAGGGTAGGTTCTAGGTTCCAGATTTCGACGGGTAGGTTCCAGGTTCCAAAAAATGAGGAACCTGTACCCGAGGGTAGGTTCCAGGTTCCAAGCGGAACCTGTAAGGAACCTGGAACCGCTCACCCCTAGGAACTGGTCCTTCCGGTCCGGTTCTTGGTTCCACCTTGGAACCGGACCGGACTAGGAACCGCTCACCCCTAGTTATAATGCTCCACCTCTCGCATAGGCTAAGACTTGGCCTTAGATTGAAGGATAGAAATTTGATAATAGGGGAGGTAAACAAGGTGAGTTTTAAATCTAAAACTTCCTACTCTAATTCCACATAAAATTTTGTGGGACCAAAGCTAACTAATCAAAAAGCATAAGCTATGGATAGAGATGTAGTTTGATATTTGAATGCTGTAAAGCAGTTACCCTTGCCCAAGCTAACAGCACAAGGGCTGGGGCTTTGTCTCCTTGAAAACACTAGCAATTCCTGTCAACTTTGTGCTTATAGCCTGCAATTATCACATAAATAGGATCTCTCTCTCTCTCTCTCTCTCTCTCACACACACACACAGCCACTTTGGGCAGGACTTGATCATTTCACACGAACATTCCAAACTTCCAGCCTGCTTGCCTGAATTGGATGGCAGACTAGGCTCCATTTTGTTAATGATTTTCCAAGATAACTTTTATTTGTCAGAGAATCTAGTGTATGCTGTGTAATTCAAACACATTTTGCACACAGTCACTTTAGGCAGGACTTGATCATTTCACACGAACATTCCAAACTTCCAGCCTGCTTGCCTGAATTGGATGACAGACTAGGCCCCATTTTGTTAATGATTTTCCAAGATAACTTTTATTTGTCAGAGAATCTAGTGTATGCTGTCTAATTCAAACACATTTTGCAGTTGAAAGATAAGGATGGCTTGTAATGGCCATTTGCTGTGTGAAGCATTTTCTTTCATAAAATTTTGACATCGGTGGTTCCTACTGCTGTTTAGCATTTTACTTATATGTTCAATGCTATCTTTATCCCTCATGAGCGTGTCAATTTCCCTAATTAGAGAGGATATTTGACTTGTGGGGTTAACTAATTGACATATTGATATTTACTTAGCAGCCTGCTTAATTGGCTTTAGAATGGGTAAGCTCAGGGGTCTTTCAAGATGGTGCTCACGTTATTTGGGTATTGGTTTGGATGAGACACTGGTGGACAATGCAGTAGAAAAGGCTGGGATGCTGCTTGTACAGGTTGAGCGATTCATAAGGGTTCTCTCATCTGTTGTGCAGCAGGTATTCCTGTTGCAATATTTGTTATGATTCTCAACCTTTCTTGATACCTTCTCTTTGCTACTATTTTCTAAAATCTTGCCCGTCTCTCATTGTGCAAGTCTTTAGTCACACTAAATTCCTAAATTTTAAACATGGAATTGAACTACTTGTGGATATAAGACACAGGAAGTTGTGTGCTCAGAATGACATATTATTGTAAGACGAATAGCATTTAATATTTGAAATACGAGCTTTTTGTTGGGATTTTGAAGAAGATATTGTTAGCCAGGCCTTTGCACATGACTTGAACCTGTTTAACTAAGTTCCATTTTCCACTTTTTAAGATCGTGATGAAATACTGACAATATTACATTGTTGTTAATTGATATTATTGTGTTTTTGAAGGACCCCTGGGAAATTACATGACTTTTTTATCTTTGCTTCCTGCACCTCGACAACTTGGGGTTCGTCGATACCTTTTCAATTCTCACATGCTACACTGAAGACAAGCATTCTTGTTGTTTCAAAATGAAAATATTGCCAGTGTGACCACTGAAATCTAGACAAGCTCAGAATATTGGCAGGATCCTAAATTCTCCAGCCAATGGTGTAAGAATTTTCTATTGGTCAATGATGTGCATGTTACTGAAGCTTTTGGTATTGTCTCTCTTTCAGTTTGCAAATTTCTTCAGCTGGCTTCTGGAATGTATAAAGCAACTTATGTCAGAGCCAAGTGATCAACTTTTAACATACAATAGGTTTGTCCAACTTATGTCCATCAGGTTCGATCCTTATGGTGAATCCCTATTTACTCTTATGAATTTCGACAGTGAACTTGTTGTCGTGTTCTTGAAGTTTCTGTATGATCAAGATCCTGTTATGCAGCTTCTGGATCTATCTGAGGCTGATGCAGAAATTGACATTGATTTGTAAGTGATTTCCTCTAACTTGTCCGTTCCTAATTTTAAGTCATCTACAATATGGCACCCAGAACCCTGAATCTTTAGTTAATAC